>JAIPUX010001232.1:134261008-134277628 GCA_020142125.1 Phrynosoma platyrhinos
ATGGTCCAGAATTTCAGTGTTTTCAAACAGCATTTTATGCCCATTTTAATTTAGGAATATTAGTGGTATATATGCCGGCCATGAAAGCCTACGACTGTTTTCTGACTTCTACATCAGTTTCTAAAATTCTTCAAGAGATCCATGGCTTAAAAAAAATTGTCACAGGCCTCAAAGCAGAACTTGGGCTTGTGGCTGAACTAATTAGTTAAGGAATATTAGTGGTATATAAAGATTTGGCAGCCACAAAAGCAGCAGATAATACCACTTCTTCGGAGTTAGAAACAGATGAACCATCTGCATGTTTGAAGGAGATTACTCCTCTGTTACCTCACCTGAGGCCTTTGGTTAAGGAGGTTAGATATTAAGGAACCTATGAATGAGGCTCCCATGCTAATCTGTAATCATAAGAAACCTCAAAAGAAGAGATCAGGCACCAGAAAAGGACATGTGAAGGGAAAGGAAAAATTTGAAGGAAGCAGTAAATCTAGTGTAACATCTCTTGCAAAAGCTGAGAAATTGCCTGGTAAATATATAAGCAGAAGAAAGAAGGTCAAAGGATTGAATTTAAAACCCCTTTTTATCTTTTTGGATAAGGAACAGAAGCCTAAGAGTAGGAAGAAAATGGACAATCAGGCTAAGGGCCATAAAAATAATAGAAAACTCACTAATGTTCCTAGTGCATATGCCAAAATCACCCAGGAACATAGTCCCCAGACAGTTCCGATAGATCTAGCTTCAGCTGGTAAGTACATATTTGGCTGCAACAGATCCCCATCCCAAGTAAGTAATCAGCCTTCTTTAATTTTAATGAGAAAATATCTAGGCCATTCCATTTTCCCCAAGATATGGGGAAATTTGCCAAAAGTAAATAAAATCGGTCATCTTTTAAATATTTTGGGACAGATTGGTTTCACCCAGATTAACTACTTCAATGTAGAATCATAGAATTATAGAGTTGGAAGAGACCACAAGGGCCATCCAATCCAACCTCCTGCCATGCAGGAATTCCCAATTAAAGCATCCTCAACAGATGGCCATCCAGCCTCTGCTTAAAGACCTCCAAGGAAGGAGACTCCATCACACTCCGAGGGAGTGTGTTCCACTGTCGAACAGCCCTTACTGTCAGGAAGTTCCTCCTAATGTTCAGGTGGAATCTCTTTTCCTGGAGCTTGCACTCATTGTTCCGGGTCCTAGTCTCTAGAGCAGCAGAAAACAAGCTTGTTCCCTCCTCAATATGACATCCCTTCAAATATTTAAACACGGCTATCATATCACCTCTTAACCTTCTCTTCTCCAGGCTAAACATCCCTAGCTCCCTAAGTAATGACATAGGGTTTCCAGACCCTTCACCATTTTAGTTGCCCTCCTTTGGACACACTCCAGTTTCTCCATATCCTTTTTGAATTGTGGTGCCCAAAACTGGACACAGTATTCCAGGTGAGGCCTGACCAAAACAGAATAGAGTGGCACTATTACTTCTCTTGATCTAGACACAATACTTTTATTGATGCAGCCTAAAATTGCATTGGCCTTTTTAGCTGCTGCAACACACTGTTGACTCATGTTCAACTTGTGGTCTACTAGGACTCCTAGATCCCTTTCACACATAGTCTCATTTTCCGCCCTAAGTAAAGTACCTTACATTTCTCCGTGTTGAATTTCATTTTGTTAGCTTTGGCCCAGCTTTCTAGTCTGTTGAAGTCATTTTGAATTTTGATCCCTTCTTCTAGGGTATTAGATACTCCTCCTAATTTGGTGTCATCTGCAAATTTGATAACTATACCCCCAATACTGTCAATATTACAATACTGTAGTAGAAATTGAGTTTCTTCCTTCTACAAATTTATGTACCATGTGTCCAATCTGTAGATATATCTTCTGTTACCTTGTGGTGAACAGAGGTCCAGCTGGCCAATCAGGAGGCACCTGAGAGCCAGCCAATGGGAGTTCAGCTGGGAGTATTATAAAAGCCCAGGCTGACAGTTAGGGAGAAGATGATGATTTGGGCTAGAGGGTGTATTGGGAAAATTAAGCCAGTGAGAGGGCTGTGTTTAAGGTTTCCTGAGGGAACTAAATTTTAGGGAGATAGAGTTTAAAAAGGATAAACTCTGAAAACACACACAGCTCTGAAAGAGAGAATTACTGTGGTGTTCTCTCTAGTTAAATATTATCAGACAGTGGGACTGAGGTACTGTGATTGAATTTGTAACATATGTTATAAGTCTGTAACTGAAGAAAGATTATAATAGCCAGTCCTGAAACAAGTTCCCTTTATTGCATGCTGATGTAAAATAAACTTTTCTTTTTTTATTCCAACATCACTTGGCCTCTGTTTTAGTCACAAAACACGCTACCAATATTTTGTTATTCTGGAGGTGGGACTACACTAAAAAGGTAGTGTGAGTCCCTGACACTTTATTAGGTGGTAGAAGTGGGGATAACAAGTTTCCAAAGTACAGCTAGCTAGAATTAAAGTGTAAAAGTAGAAAGGTGGCCGTAATGTGTGCCACACACCTGTCTTCTAAAAGCTAAATCTAAAAGCTAGAGAGAGAAGGAATATGGATCACTAGATATTTCAAACAGTGTTCTCAGTTCCCCTTGATAGGACATTGTCCCAACAACTTACAAAGCCCTGGCTGGAAAATTAAATCCCATCTTAGGAAACATCAGTGCGAACAGACGTAACTAGGATGAGGAAGCACAGAGACTCAAATATTGTTCATGCCCCATCTCTCAATGGAGAGGCAGTGGGGCAGGTTAAGACTCTTAGCCCAAAGGAGAGGCACAGCTTGAGCTTTGAGGTGCTAGAGGAGAACATTGACAACTTAGTAACCATTCCAAAACTAAAATAATGGTTTTCTCTAAAAGGAAGTGCCCCCAAAATGGTACTTAGATGGTCACCTGATTGAGAAATGTTATAGTTTCAAATACCTGGGGGTACATTTTTCCTATAATGGAAATTTCAAATGTCATTTAAAGGCAGCAAAATGTTTAACTTGGAGGACAGCAAAAGCAATACTAACCTTTGGAAGGATCAGTGGAGATTCCATGGTAAGCCCCATTCTGAAAATCTTTATGTCCAAATTCCTGCCCCAATTATTATATGGAGTAGAGCTATGGGGACAGGTTCATGTTGCAGCAGCCAAAACCATACAGAACAGGTTCTTGAGAGAACTGTTAGCTCTTCCTCTGGAAGTGCCCTCTTCATTGCTAAGGATGGAAGTGGATCTCCCTTCTATTAAGGCTAGAATCCACAAAGCAGGTTTTTTTTAATGGGAAAAGATTGATAACCTTGGATGATTGCAATTTAGCAAAACAATATATTACCGAGCAACTTGCTAAGGGAAGATGGGCCCACTTTTGGAAAACATTGACCCTTTCCTATTTTGAAAATGTTCAGACCTATATCAATCACAAGGACAAATACTCTATTAGAGATAGGTTTTTGAGTTGGATTCCTCTGAAAATATGCTTGCCAGTCAACAGCAAGTGTACTCTCTGTAGTACAGCCTTATAAAGAGGGAACAATATTTTCAACAGTATTTTGAAGACTTAACTTTAGTTGCTCTGAGAAAAGCCTTTACTGCCCTCCTTTTTTCAGAAAATGCCTTCAGCTCATTCAGAGACAAAGTAAAAAGGGATCCCTTACACACAGTGTTTGTGGTTCTGGGGAGGTGGAAGACCTAGTGATTTATCCTTTACACTGCCCACTGTATAGGGACCCCGGAACCATTTCCTGGGAGACCTTTTGAAAGGAAGGGCAGGTTGGATGCTGCCTGATATTATTTTTGATCTGTTCACAGACCACTCCAATTCTATTACACTTAAGGTGGCCACCTTCGCAGTAGCAGCCCAAAAGATCAACTGCAAATTTTGAAAAACATCAGCAGTGGACTGCAAAGGGGACCAGTTGTTGTAGCCCTATTGTTGCCCTGGCATTTCCCCCTCTAGTTTCAATAGATTTTAGCCCTGTATCCCCCTTGTATTTTGTAGATACTTCTCTGGTGAGTGTGCTGGCTGAATTACTATAATTTTCCTGCAGTGTTTTTGTAATATTTTGTAATGGACATTGTGCCATAGTCAAATAAACTTGATGAATGTATGTATTTTGGAGTAAAAATGTTATTTGCTCTATTGCCATTCTCAAGATAAACAAAATGATTATGCTGTATGGAAAAGTGAACCAAACAAATTTCTTTGTCATTGCTGGAAATAAGACTTTGCAGCCATTTTGGCCAAAAGTA
Organism: Phrynosoma platyrhinos; assembly: GCA_020142125.1. Taxonomy (NCBI): domain Eukaryota; kingdom Metazoa; phylum Chordata; class Lepidosauria; order Squamata; family Phrynosomatidae; genus Phrynosoma; species Phrynosoma platyrhinos. Next base: position 134,265,253 of record JAIPUX010001232.1, read on the forward strand.
TTATCTTTCTTTTCCATTTACTTGTCAGTCCATGTTACAGCTATGTAGAAATGACATCTCCAAAGTTTCTGCCATAGGGAAAATAAAGATCTTGGGCATGAATCATTTTGCCCAGTTTCCTCCAATGGAAGAAAAAAAAACTGAAAGTATCTCAGGAGAGGGGTCACCATTAGCAGTTGTTGTAACATAGCCATTTTCTTCTTTCATAATGTTTATTTTTCATTTTTTTGTTGGTGGCATTTTTGGACTGCAAATTTCACAAAGAGTAGGGATGCATGAATCTAACAGTACTACTTTGTCTTGCATTCAAATGTTTAAAATTTCAAGTTTTTTCCCTCCCAAATAACAATAAATCTGATTTTTAGAAAATTCTTCTCCCAGCATTGCCTGGCATGTGTAATTTGTTATGGCACCATAGCTCTTTGACAGAAAAAGTGAAATGCCTCAAAAAATTACAAATCTCAGAATTCCAAAGCATCAAGCCATGGCAGCTAAGGCTATGTCAAACTGCATTAATTCTGTAGTGTAGATGCAGCCATAGCCATAAGGAGGGAAAGTCCTATAAAACATGGTTGATCATAATTTAGTATCATAAACATTGTTGAATATAAAATAATACACATAGGTCTTGATGTCGGACCATATGTATGTACTTATGTGCAGGCACAGGGCTGCATATGTGGTCTAATATCAAGGCCCATCTGTGTACGCACACACATGTAATTCAGTTTTGCTTTCCTTCAGACATACATTTGTTACTTCTCAGTTTCTTTGCATCTTGAATATCTTTTCTTATTGCAAATGTAGCTAAGTTCTTATAAGCAACAATTGAAATGAAATCATCACTAATTTTTAGAGTATCAACTTATCTTGGAAGTCTTGCCTCCAGTTTGGATCTTCCATAAAGACCCAGAAATTGTGTTTATCCAGACATTATATGTGGGAGTGAGAGGGAGACACTATACTCCACAAAATGACAGTAGATAATATTTTGAGAAGCCTGGGTCCCAAACAGCTGTACAGCAAACATCAGGAGAGAGTTCCTTCACTCATGGCAACTACCCTCCGTGGCTCTGGTATTGCATGTAGGTTGTTACTGTGATGTGTTTTAAAACCATTTTGAAATCATTTGTGACAACTTTGGGCAATTTTGGTACAGCACAGGATCCAGTTTGCAGGAAAAGTGGACCTACAAGTTAGCCATTTGTAGGGCAGGAGAGCCTTTAAGAGATTTTAGCATAGAAGTACCCAGGACATGCCAAGCTTAAGGAGCTGTGAATCTGCCCTCACCCCCAGGCTACAGGGAAACCACACAGTAGTTTTTGCCCTTATGGCATCTCCTTTCATTTCCTTGCTCAGGGGCCATCCTAATCTTCTCTGTATTGTAGTATATGTGCTACTAAAGTGAATGGTGTGCTGGCTCTACCATCAATCAGCAGGTCCTGGACACCACTATGATAAAATCTCTTAAAGGCCCTCTTGCCCTAGAAATGGCTAGCTTATAGGTCCAACTTGTCTTTGATCCATGAAAGACTCTTGTGCCCAATTAAGGCACAGCGTCTCTCTCTCTCTCTCTCTCTCTCTCTCTCTGTACACACACACACACATGCAATTGCTTCTTTGTCAGTTCCTTTAGAAGAGTCTTGTGAAGAGCCATGGTGGGTCAGTGGTTAAATGCTGGTACTGCAGCCACAACGTTGTGAGTTCGTTTCCACAGGACTCCAGGTTGACTCAGCCTTCCATCCTTTCATAGATTGGTAAAATGAGTACCCAGCTTGTTGAGGGCAATTGGCTGACACATTGTAAACTGCTTAGAGAGTGTTTAGTTCACTATGAAATGGTATAGAAATGTAAAGTGCTATTTACTGCTTGCACTAGCCCAGCATTTATCCCCAGGGCTACAAAACTCTGTAAAATGACCTTTCTTTTCTTGGAGAGCAGGCTGAAGAAATAATTTTTAAAAAAGTCAGGAATTTTCTGCGAAACATATATTTTGAGAAATTTTAGTTCAACACTAGTTCATGTAAAGACCATAGCCACACACTAATGATCCATGTGGGAATGGATTTTTTATGGTAATAATTTAACACTTTACAGTTTTCTTTTGCAGCCTTGAAATCTCTTCTTAAGGGATATCATGTGGAAATGATTCCCAATTACCAGCTAAAGAAATACTTGTGATTTTGTCTATGTAACCTAAAAATGTGCACCATCCCAGTGGAATGAAATGTCAACCCATCCTTAAACACTGAAAATGCCCTTTTGATAGTGTTTTGTTTTTTTTTCACATCAGCAACATAATTCTATCACAGATCTCACTGCAGAGGAGTCAGCAACTTTCCTCTTCAGTGACTCTAGCATTGCTTTATGACAGTGTAGATTTAGATCACTTGTTAAATGGTTGGACACACCCTCAAGAACACATTTGCCTTCATTGGAAACACCTCTAGTTATCACCCAATATCCACTGAGCTGTATCACCCACCAGTGTCTAATTCCTGTCCTTGAAAAGACACGCACCCATGCTATCATTGAAAAGCACCACTCTGTATCTTTCAAATGAACATTAAGAATGGATATTCAGCTGGTTTCAATCAGTGAAGCTCCACTGAAGTCAATAGAACCATGACCACTGCAAATGTTAACATCAGTTAAAATGCATGTCTTCTCTTCACAAACTTGTTAGTTTCTTGTCGCTGCCCTTAAACTCAAAGATATCACTTTTAATAAAAAATAATACTTTTTTAAAATGAAAATAATATCATAAAAAATAGGATGATTTTTAAAACACCTGATATGGTCTTAGGACACTATACATGGAATAAACAGATCATTGGTACCAAAAATATTGAAAAATATTAATTTAAACATTAAGAATTGGATTTAAGGGGCAAATTCTAGCTGCTTATTCATTTCAGGCAATTTAGGAGATAAGTAGCCATCATTTTACAGTTACCAGGAAGAGATGTGGGCTGGAATCTTCATGGGGAATTATACCAGTCTGACCCATGTTGCACCAGTGTTACTTTCTTTGAGCTTGCAGCCCACTAACACCATACACAAGCAGTTTCTCAGCAGTGTGACAGCCACCATGCCTTCTGGTTCATGCAGTTCTGTCTCACCACAGTACCATCATGGTTGATGCCACCCTTGCCACACTCCTGGGAATTTATTCTGTGCAAAAAAACTTGCTCATTTTCTGTGCAGAAAGCAGAATTCTCTGTGCAGAAAACAGGTTTGTTGCATAGAAAACAAAATTTTCTGCATTGTTTGTGTCTGTTTGTCTCTCTATGTATTCAGGGAAATTGTTTTCAGAGTAGAAATTTACTGCATATCTATCAGATCAATTCAAAGCAAAACAAAAACCTAGCTTTAGTTGACTGCCATCTTCTAATGAGTGGAAATCTCTGAACTATTTACCAAAACCTAGCACCATAAAGTCCCATTCATAGCTTCTACAAGATAGCTAGCCACTATAGCCAGTGCTAGTAGTTTTATGTTGGTCATGTATGGCTACTACTTGTTCTACAGAATTTGTGGCCAATTTAAATTAATAAATATTTTTCTTATGTGAAATGCATGAGAAAAACAGAAGGTGCATTCCCCCTCAATTTGTAGTAAGGAACAGAACTCAGCCAAAAGACTCTGGAGTCTTCCCCCAAACATGAGGGAATTATCACCTGGGGTAAATCTAGATTATGAAGACTGGTAGTACATATTTGGCAATATAATCTGGAGATTCCCATCACTGCATTAAATACTTTCTCAAAACTTGGAAGCTTGTGTCTTGTATCTTAAAACTCTCTTCAGCATTATTCAGATACTTCTCCTATTTGGGAGAACATGATCTGATATGTTACATAATAGGTTTAGATTATTTAGTACAATACATTTCAAATATATTGTCATTGAGAATATAATCCTTCCTTTGTGCCATCTAATGTAACATAGGGCCTCTGTAAATGGGCAGCACAGAGCCGTCCTGGGAAGCGGTAGATCAGGGCTGTGGCAACCCCATGCCACAGCCCCTATCCTCCCTTTTGCCACTACGAAAAGAGCAGCAAAATGCCGCTTCTTTTAGGAGTGGCAAAAGGCCGCCCTAAGAGCTGGCACCACAGCTCTTCCTTGCCCTTTCAGTGCAGTGCGTTTAAACGCTGCGCCGGGAGGGCGTCCTGATGCTGCACACCATCTGGACGGTGTCAGCATGGGGTTGGGGTGGCTGTGTGTGGCTGCCCCACCCCAAATCTACCCCCAGGCTGGCCCTTTGGTTTGGTCTGCAAAGGCCCATACTGGGATTTTTTTAAAAGATAAAATAAAATAAAACAAGCCAATGTCCTATTTCATTTTTCAGTGACTCATGATACAGCAAAGTATGTGCTCTACTTGTCAATAGGTTGAATCCATTTAGGTGACATTAGAATCAGGAAGCAGTATGTCAAGAAATCTAATATTTCCAATCCTCTCTATGCCCTAACACCTTAACAGACAGGGATTTTCATGGGATTCAAAAGATAACCAAGTGCATGCTTTATCATCTTAATGCATGGGGACTTAAAAGACAACACCAAACAATTGAACCAGCAGTAAATCAAAGCTCTGTGTGAGCAAAAGTGCTTGCAGAAGGACAACAGAGGGGAATCCAACCTAGTCTTTCTCTCAGCAGGAGTTATAGTCTGTTAGTGTCCACTGAGAACAGGTCACAAATGTGATGCCATTCTTGAAACAGCATTCTGGACTCCTAGTTTGTTCCTGGGTCTCATTGCATGTATTGACTCTAACCTTTAGGGCCTCAATACAAGGTACATGCAAGAACACATCTCTCACATGATCTTATTAAGATCTGATCAAAAGCCCTGTTTAGAGACCCATCACCATTTGAAACATAGTAGGAATTAACTCCCTTGCCAAGGGCTATATGCATAAAAGTATCCATTTCTGGAATTCTCTTCTTTGAGATGTAGATCCTACATCCTTGCTGTTAGTCAAAGACATTTGGAGGTCTCTGATCCACTGAATCATTTGCCTGCTCTGGCTTTGTATTTATTCACTGTTTTGCTGTTTTTATTTATGATGTGATGTTTTACTGTTCTATGTATTCATAGAGTTTGCTTAGGTGATTTTTTTTTTTTTTTTGTAATTGCTCTTAATGTACATTTGAATAAGTAACACGATATAAACACTTTTATTAAATAATTAACAATGATGCTACTAATGAGCAAAATCAAAAGCCTATACTGGAGTACAGTTACAGAATCAGACTAGATTTCCTCCAAATAAAATATGATACTAGACTTATGGGGTTATTTTTTAAGTGAAATAAGGCATTAGTCTTTTATTTCTGTCTCATTATATATAATCAGTATTTGATTGGTTAAAAGTGGTTAAGGTTTACACAATATGTAAAGTGAGAGCTACACTAGCTGCATATAGAAATAAGAGTAGGAAAGTAGCAAGATTGTCTCTGCAGAATGATATCACCTGTGAAACAAAATTTAGTTCTATTATTTGCTGTGGTGCTTACTGTATTGGTGAGATTGCAAAATATTTTCTAAGATCCAGGAACAATATCATAAAATTGACAAAATCATTGTATTTTTCCATGTGTTATGTGATTTCTTATGTAAATATTTTATATCTATACTAAGTATGAATGGTGTGTGCAATCCTATGCATAGAAAAATCTCATTAACTTTCAAGTCTAAGGAGAAAGAAAGGCAACCCAGAAGACAACCCTTCCTTACGCCTCTCAGTTGTATTGTGCCGGGACATACAAGGCTGATCACTGAGTTGTGGGTAATAAAACAGCCACAATTTTATTGGATAATATATAGGTGTTGTAAATACAATATTGTCAAGCTAAATACAAAGCATCGATAAATCGACATAAATCATGCCTTAAATAACATCATAAATCATGTCAACCTGTGTACATAGATCACACCATAAATCATGTAATGTGACCTGCCATAAATCATGCAATAAATAATTATGTCAAATGTGCCAATCATAAATCTATCCACTGTCATCATAAATCAAACATTTGTTTTTATCCCTTGAATATAAAAAAGCAATATATTCAAGACAAAAGGCAAAAATTATAATCGACGGGGAAAGAACTGAAGCAATAGAAGTGCAAAAGGAAACCCGGCAAGGATGCCCTTTGTCTCCGTTGTTGTTTATTCTTGCTTTTGAGTTCTTACTTGAAAACATAAGAGAAAATAAAAATATAAAGGGCAATAAAGTCAAAGGTGTGGAATATAAAATCTGTGCCTTTGCAGATGACCTCTTGATATGTGACCCATGCAATGATATTACAAATTTGACAAGAGAACTAGAAAAATTTGAAAAAAAATCAGGTTTAAAAATCAATAATTCCAAAACTACTATCATGACTAAAAATATAGATAGACAAGAAGAAGAATTATTAAAAGAATTAACAAGTTTTCAAGTTAGCAAAAAAATTAAATATCTGGGCATAACATTGACTCCAAAAACATAGACCTATTTAATAATAATAATTATTAAAAAAGCTGGGTAAAAATAAAAAAAAATGAATTTAAAGATGGAAAGATATCAAACTTTCCCTGTTAGGGAAAATTGCTGCAGTAAAATGTCAATCTTACAAAGAATACTTTTTTTGTTTCAAACTATCCCTATAATTTATAGGGTATTGGTATTTAATGACTGGCAAAAGGATATAAATAGGTTTATATGGGAAGGCAAGAAACCTAGAATTAGACTAAATATTTACGGGATGCAAAAGAGAGAGGAGGATTAGCCCTTCCGAATCTCAGGCTATATTATGAAGCATGCTGTTTAATTTGGTTAAAAGATTGGTTGGATTTAGAAAATAAAGATTTGTTGAAATTAGAAAGCATGAATTTGAGATTTGGATGGCATGCATTTCTGTTCTACAACAAAATTAGAGTAAATAGAGATTTCAATAATCATATAATAAGAAAATTGTTGTTTAAGGTCTGGGTCAGATACAAGAAATTATTTAGTCTAAATATTCCTGCATGGCCATCCCCACAAGAAGCTTTTTTTAAAACCAGAATACATGATAAAGAGAAATAGTTAAAGTATGAAGACATAATAAAATACCAACAAGAAACTCTAGATTTAAAATCTTTAGAAGAATTAAAAAGTGAAGGTAAAGTGAACAACTGGTTTGCATATTTTCAATTGAAGGAACGATTTAAAAGAGATACAAAAGATTCAAGAATAGAATTTGAAAAAATGGAATTAAAAGAAATATTCGATTCAAAAAAAGGAGTAACAATCTCTAAACTATATAAATATTTATTAAAAATATATACCAAAGACAAAATTGTAAAAGAAAATATGGTGCTCTGGGCACAAAATATAGGCAAACCTTTAGACTTGGAGCAATGGGAAATAACATAGTCAAAAAGATTAAACTATACATTATGTCAAGATATAAAGGAAAACTTCTATAAAATTAGTTATAGATGGTACTTGACCCCCGATAAGATTAGTAGAATATATGGAAATACAAGTAATAAATGCTGGAAGTGTTACAAAAAAAAGGGCACCCTTTTTCTTATTTGGTGGGGATGTAAAGAGGCTAAAAAATTCTGGAAGAACATCTGTTGTATAATTAACAATATACTAGAAATAAAAATGCAGCCTGAACCAGAAGTTTTTCTATTAAATATGTTAGATAAACAATTAGAAAAAAAGTATGGTTGTGTGTTATTTTATATGATTTCATCAGCAAGAATGGTGTTTGCCAAAAGTTGGAAAAATAAGAAAGAACCTACTATGGAGGAATGGCTGTTTAAACTCTGTGAGATTCTGGATTTAGACAAAATTACAAGAAATTTAAGAGACAAAAAATCCGATGTATTTGTCAATGTCTGGGAAAAAGTCTTTACCTTTTTAGAACATAATTGGGGAATTGGGGCTACAAATCTGAAAAAACAATATTAATAGCAATATTAAAAGAAGTTATTAATTATGAAAAGAATTAAGAAAAAATAACTTGACTTTTTTTCTTTTCAGATTGATTTCATGTAAGAGTGAAACTAGCGAATTTAAGAAAATTTGATAAATTATAATTTTTACTGATAATTTTGTTAGACGTATATAAAGGAATACATGGAATGTTAAGAGTAACAGGAAGTGCAAAAATAAGTTTGTAGTTGTTAGCAATGCATAACACTTAATAATGTTAATGATTCTCTCCTAAAATGGTGTTGTACCTTCCTTATATTTTTTTTGTTATTTTTGTTTGTTATTTTTAGACTTCTTCTTTTTGGGGGGGGGGTTGTTTGTTTCTCTTATTTATTTATTTTTTGCTTAGTTGATTGTGAGTATAGAATCAGTATAATTTATGTGTTTGTTATTTGATTGTTTGTATTGTTGTAATAAGTCAGTTGATTGTTAGTTTTGTATTAGTATTGTATATGTATATATGTTTTATATTAAATTTAATAAAAAAATTAAAAAATAAATCAAACATTTGTCATCTTAAATCATTTAAGATTGATATCCTGCTTGTGGATATGCATATATGTGAGAATCTTCACCAATAACTCCATAAAATAGTTGTCATAATAGAGAAAGACTACATTTCCTATCAGGAATATATAATTTAAGAGGAGTATAGCTACTAAATATGATTATGGGACCTACTGAAATTAAGTAAAGACATCATGTGTACTAAGTCACTACATCCACAAAAACCTCAGGGAGGGTGAAAAACCCATGTTCTAATAACTATGGGAAAATTCCCTCCCAGCCCCCTAAGGTGACCAGCTGAAGCCTGAGGATACAGAAACTAAGAACATAATAAGGTGAGTGGGTTGGTACCCCGGCTTGGAATGGCTGCTGCCATATGCTCTGAGCCGTATATAGTTCCAGAGGCCTCACCCAAGTTGCACAAGATTCAACCGAGGAAGTAGAGCAGTCCACAATATTGATTGACTCTTGGGAGGATGTGTCGAATCTGGTGCAGGTTTGAAATAGTCATGCCCACCAACTGAAGCCCTGATGTTCCAACCAAGTTGTTCTCACCCAGGTGGAGCAGGAGAATGTCCAGATGTGGATACACTGCAGCCAACTCTAGAATACATGGGATGAGAGTTCCCCATAACATCCCCCATTGTCTGCACCAATGAATATGGGCCAGTCATCCCAGACCAAGATCATGATCTTTGCCCAATTGAATAGCATGACATTCTGCCCAGAATACTAAACTGTGATCTATAAGCCATACATGTCTCAGCCAAGGACCTGCTCCAACAGAAGAAGTTAGAAAGCAGGGGAGCCCACTCCCAGGCCCCCCAGGCTAGCAGCCAGAAGCCTGCTAGCTTAGGCCCCTACATAGGCCTTGAAAGCTCAAGAGTACCACCTGCCCAGCCACTTGACTGCCACCTCTGACAGGCCATGATAGACAGCTGCTGTGGCTGCACCAATGCAGAACAAGTGGGTAGAGAACTGAGTTGTGGGCATCCCCAGCAATGCCACTGCTCTGCAAAGGAAAGCCCTGAACTGGAATTGTGTTAAAGGGAGTCCTGATGAGTGAAGAAATAAAAACCCCAGGGCCACCAGTCATGAATCAAGATAATGACTGATAGTGGCCATCAGGCAAATCTGGCCCTGCAGAGCCCTAGCCAAAGTTATTGATTGTTCATGCCCCTCTGATCCATTTTGGAGTGCCTAAAATGAACCATCAGGCTCTATTCTAAGACCTGAATATCAGAAGTAATGCCCATCCAGATGCATCATTTTGTGATCTGGTCACCAGTTCACTGATACGGGTGGCTCCAAAAAGTGCTACTGTGAAAGTTGCTGTAAACAACTCTACCTTGCTTGGTGACACATACACCTTGTGGAGAGCCCAAAGAATGCATGAGAGATGGGCAGTTGGGGATCCTGCAAAGGTGGGGAATCCCTTGCCTTCCAGACCTGAAAATCACTTTGCAGCCCTAGAATAAAATGTCAAGACCGCCAATCATACCCAGATTATGACAGAAACTAAGCCCACCCTCAGAGATGTGCCGCAAAATGAAGGATAACCTGCAGGTGCCACATTTCTTTCTCACCAACAGATGACAGAAAGTTCTGGAATGATTGTAATGCCAGCATGTACGCCTTGCATGTTGAAAGGGCAATGGAATGAAATATGGCCCAGTCAATCTCTATCTGCCAAGGTTCCATAGGTGTGCTGGGACTGCCATTGGTAGAGGGGAAGCCCCAGGAGCCAGCTCCCAAAACCTGTCAAACTGAAAGTGAGAGGGAATTCTCCAGGAGATTAATTAAACCTGGCACATGCCACAACTGGAAAAGGATGTTGAAACAGACACACACCAAGACCATAGCTCTTACCAACCCCATGACTCTCAGAGACTTAGAATTCTGGGAGTTAATCATGTGAACTACGGCTTGGTTGTCACAGCAAAATAAAACTGATCTATTTTGGAAATTTTTGGCCCACACATGGACAGCCACTATGATAGGGAATAGCTTGAGGAAGGTAAGATCTTTGGATATCCCCTTACTTACCCAGTCCGGCGTCCAGCATTCCGCTGCTCGTTGCCCATCCCAGAAGAGGCCAAATCCATGTGCTCCAGATGCCTCTGACTGTACCTGTAAATTTGCCCTCAGGTACATATCATCCCACCAAAAGGAAACCCCATTGAAGCTCATCAGAAACTTCTCCTAAATCCCCAGATCCTCCCTGACCCCTATGGTGATGTGAATGTGGTGATGTGATATGATGACCCCCCCCCGGTCACCTGATACAGGCATACACAAAATGCATGACCTGGGGTGACCACCCTGCATGCAAGATTTAACAGACCCACCAACACTTGGAAGTGGTGGCCTTAGTGTAGTGTGGCTTGAAACCTATCTCTTATCATATGTACCTGCTGCAGTAAGGCCCTCAGCTTCTCACACGGTAGGCAAGAGACCCCTGCTATCAAATCTAGCGCAAATAAAAGTAAAGTGATCTTAGAGGATGGATCCTTCATCTTTTCATGAGCCAGTGGTAACCCCATTAGCTCCATTAGCTCTTGAAAAGAGAAGAGTGTATTTCCACATACTCAGGAACCCAGCCTGCCTGCAAACAGAAAATCATCCAGAGAATGTGTAATCACCATATTATCAGGCTTCTTCACCACACACCATTCAAGGAATGTGCTAAACTGCTTTGATGCCATGCAGGAGCTTGAACAACCCATGGGAATCTCCTTATCAAAATAGTATATCCCTCGAACTGAAAGCCTAGCAAATCAAAGTCCTTTGGGTGCATAGGAAGAAGTCTGAATGCTGACTTGATAACATATTTTGCCATGACGGCTCCCTAATCATCTTAACCATTGAATCAAAAGAAGCATATGTAACTAATGCAAGGGCAGGGTCAATAGCCATAGGGTTGATATTGGTAGTTCCTTGTGTGGGCCCAAAATCCTACCCACCCCCAGCTCTTTATCCAACTTTCCCCTAACTAACCTTGCAGTTCTGCAGCTGATTTAGAATTAGGTGCGAAACAAAACTCCCTCTTCCTCATATATGGAATATTAAAACCTTCAGTAAAACTTTGCAGAAGATAGTTAGCACTACTCTGCCTGGGATAAATAGCCAACCAGGTGGAAAGAGGGCCCAATTTATTGGGTGTTGGGGCCCTTCATTCCTGGCTGAGACCCTTGGGCCTGTCTGCCCACTCCACCACTCCCCCGCTTACCTTTGAAACATGATGCACTGGAGTGGCCCCTTCCACATGTAGTGCAATGGTGGTCAAATTTGCATGTCTGTCTTCTGCACTTACTTGTGTTAAACTCTGAGCAGACAATCTCCTTGATTGCATATCCTCACCTGGAAGCCATGCCATTAACAACAAACAATACCTATTCAACACAGAGCAATACATAGTTTACATGGGATTAGCAGACAATAATCTTGAGTGCATTTCCTCCCACCCTGGAGCCATGCCATTAACAACAGAACAATACCTATTCAACACAGAACAACACACAGTTCACCTGGGAACCACTCCTTCCTACCCAGGGTCTCATGCTATATATAAACCCATTCTCTTCTATTACAGTATTCTCTGAAGATGCCAGCCACAGATGTGGGTGAAGCATCAGAAAGAAACTCTTCTAGAACATGGCCACACAGCCTGAAAAACCCACAAAAAAACTATGGATGCCGGTCATGAAAGCCTACGACTTCATATATATAAAACACATTAAAACAGCAATTAAAATTGCACAATTAAAACTGTAAAAATATAAAAATTACAAATATAAAATTTAAAACATAATTTAAAATAATAATAATCTAAAACTAACCCCCCTCCCCCAATGAAACCAAGCCTGCAGGATTTTAAAAGGCTTGCTTAAAT
>JAIPUX010001232.1:134279942-134294982 GCA_020142125.1 Phrynosoma platyrhinos
CTTCGGCTGATATGCCAGCTGTGCCCTTTTCTGGAAATAAGGGATCTCAAAACTGTTGTGCACGCGTTGGTAACCTCGCGCCTTGACTTCTGCAATGCACTCTACATGGGGCTACCCTTGTGCCTGGTTCGGAAATTACAGCTGGTACAAAACATGGCAGCCAGGCTTGTTTTGGGAACATCTCGGAGGGACCACATTATGCCGGTTCTGAGTTCCCTCCACTGGCTGCCTATCAGCTTCCAGGCCAGGTACAAGGTGTTGGTTATTACCTTTAAAGCCCTAAATGGCTTGGGTCCAAGCTATCTCAGGGACCGCCTGCTCCTGTACAATCCTCCCTGCGCTCTTCGGTCCTCCAAGAGGAAATTGCTACAGCCTCAGAAATCGAGGCTTGTGGCTACCTCCCGGGGGGCATTTTCTGTTGTCGCCCCTAAGCTTTGGAACGGCCTGCCGGAAGAGATCCATCTATTAACATCTTTAGACAGCTTTAAAAGGGCTGTCAAGACGGATCTCTTCCGGCAGGCCTTCCCAGACTAGTTACACTAAATCAGCTATACCACCTCAGAGACGATCCTACCGTGGCCTCATCAATTAGATGGGAGGAATGTCGACCAGGCTTTCTGGACTTTTGGGATAGGAGGGTTAATTCTTGAACTTTATAATTTTAAATTTAATTTTAATTTTTAATCTTTAAATTGACTTGATGTTTTATTTTGTCTGATTTAATACTGTTTTAAGGGGGGGAGGGGGGGTTTGTTGCATTATATGTTTGTGGATGGTTTGTTTTAAACTGTAAGCCACCCAGATTGGTTTACCATTGGGCGGGGTATAAATAAATTTTATTATTATTATTATTATTATGGAATGAATTGAAGAATAAGAGGCTTGTATATATTTCTTTTCATTTAAGTATCCATTCTGGTTATATATACAACTAGATTGAAATTAAGAATCAAAAAAAATTAGAAACAATTTTAATTAGACTATGATTTGTTGATGAACAATGAAATAACTATTATCAATTAAAAGATTGATATATGCATGAATTGAATTGAGAGGGGTTTAAGTATAATTGAGAATTGATTAGAATTGATTATTGATTATTTGATTATTGTTGATTATTAGATATATAGGATATTAATACTGAATGAATTGAAAGGGAAAGATTGTTAAACCTTTAGGAAGGAATCATCTATACTAATCAGAATAAAATAATACAAATATTTTATAATGATTATTCAAAATTGTTTAAGGAACAAGAAGAAACAGTAGAAGAAAAAAGATAATTAAAGAGTATATACAAGAAGGTGATATACCAAATATTTCTGATAAGTATAGGGAAGAAATAAACAGACAAATAACATTGGATGAAATAAAAGAAGCTATAAACAAGATGAAATCTGGGAAGGCCCCTGGACTGGATGGTTTAACAGTCCAGTACTACAAGAACTTTTTAGATGAACTGATCATTCCACTTAATGAAACAATAAAAAAAATCTCAAATGGTAAAATCTCAGAATTGTGGCAAGATGCTTTGATAACTCTCATACCAAAAGAAGGACAAGATCCTAAAAATCCTGCTAGTTATAGACCAATTCCTTTGTTAAAAATTGATTATAAAATATCTATTTCATTACTTGCTAATAGACTGGAAAAAAGTGCTAAATAATTAGATCCATGAAGACCAAACTGGGTTTTTACCCAACAGGCATTTGAAAGAAAACAGTATTGAATCTATTAGAATATTACAACAAAAACAATGAAAAGAAATTGGCTATAATCTTTCTAGATGCCAGCAAAGCATTCGATAATGTGTGAGGGGAGTTTTTGAAACAAACTCTCTTAGAGATGAATGTAAGAGAAAACTTTATAAATTGGATCATCAGCCTTTACAAAATACAGAGCGCTCACATTTTGGTAAATGGAGAGAAAACTAAAAAGTGTGCGGTATTGAAAGGTACCTGAGAAGGCTGCCCTTTATCTCGACTATTTTTTGTAGCTGTTCTATAGATATTAATGAAAAAGATCAGAACTGATACAACAATCAAAGGTTTAAAAATACAGGGATATTCTTTGAAACAGATGGCCTTTGCAGGTGAGTTAGTAATCTTCTTGTATAATCCCAAAGGTTGTATAAATAAATTAATGGAAACCCTGGAAAAAAATTGGAGAAATATCAGGAATTAAGGTGAACAAAACAAAGAGCCAGATTTTAACTAAATATCTAAATAAAGAAGAAGAAGAATTAAAAGAATTATTTGGTTTAAAAATAGCAGGGAAAGTAAAGTACCGTGGAATAATTATAACAAAGAACTCAGATTTGTTCACAAATAATTACATTAAAATTTGGAAACAAATATCTAGTGACTAATATAGTCTAATATGTTAAAAGTAAATATGTATGTAATAAGTAATAATGGATAAAATGTTGAAATGTAAAGTATGAAATATACAATAATAATGATAAAAATGAAGGAATCCTAACAGAATGACAGCAGGCTTTTATATATAGATGGTGTAGGTAGATTAGTCTGTAGTGTCCAAATTCTGTTGAAATAACCAAAGCCTTAGATTTGAATAATAATAAAAAGGTCCACACATGATTGTATTTCCAGTTATTACCAAGTAGTTCTTCTTTGGCTTCAAACTAAATAAGAACTCTTCCCTTTTGCCATACACCACTTGCATGCCTCCATTGGCCATGGTGGTGGTAGTAGCAGTATTAGGAAGGCAAATAAAGAAAAAAGAGGAGATTGAAGACTAGGATCAGTCAATCTGTAATAGCATAGTATATTATCATACACATAATGTAGTGCATTTCCTGAAATATTTGGCTCTGCTAAATAGCAAAATCATAATTGTCCAAGAAGGCCAAGAAACAGATGAACTATTAGGTCAGCTGAAGTTGTGTTGAATCCAAACACCTCTCAGCCTAGGAAAGTTGGAAATAACTTAGCATTACTCTGGCCATGACTTAACTTTGTGACTGTATAGTGGCTGTGTCCAGCACTGAGAAGTGTTGTTTCTGGCATAATTTCATTTCTCCTTCACTCTTCCTCCTATCTCACTTCACCCACCTACCCACCCATCCCTTTTTAATTCTGACAATGATTTCTTTTGGAAGAGCAGTCTTGCCAACAGATCTCTCTGCTATACCTCTCAGATCAACCAACAGAAGAAGCTTATGCCAGCAACATCAGTTCAACATGCAGAAGACAAGTTCAAGAAACAAAAGACCAAGAGGCTTCTGCATGTTTCTAATTCCCTACATAAAGTGTATTCTTGAGTTAGGATTGCATTGCTGTTGCAGAGTAGGCTGATTTGATTGTCAACTTTTAGGCCTGGAGGCATACCAAGGAAGTATGGAAAACAACACATAGAGTGTAAGAGAGAAAGCAAACAGTTTTGTATATTACAATGCATGGATGTATTATTGAGAGCTCAGCAACCTTCTAATTATGGGCAGAACACCTGCTTAAGTGCAAACAAGATAAGAGAGCATCCACCAGACATAATTATAAATAAACTCATAGCAGATCCTGTGATGGTTGATGCAAACACCTGACTGATTCAATCAGGGTGGATGACAGCCAAAAGCCTAGATCTTATTATACACAGTTCATTTATACAATCTGCTAACAATCTGCTTAAAGTGGATTATTGACACAAACAGGGTCCACTAGATATATTTTTTTTATCTCAATGGACCAAATAGAACAGTTGATAGGCTGGGAGGAAGGTAGGAGGAGAACAAAAGAATCCAAAAGGACACTGGAGTCAGACTTCTAGTCTCCAACATATGAGAAGAAGTCTACAAGGTAGCCTCCAAGCTATGCTGTTCCTGGTGATCTGTTAAACAACTCAGATATAGTGATGCTGGCAAGAGGACTAATTAGGCTCTGCTAGATAGATATAGGTCCTGTTATGTTGGAAAGGACAAGTGGTTAAGATATATCATTTAAGATGACATTATAACAGGGTGACTTGCCACTTACAGTAGTGTATCTAAAATACAACGTGGTGGGATGTAATGCAAGCAGTGTGCCCAACACTGAAATCTTTGTGTTTCACCCTAAAAGGTGTGTGTGTGTGTGTGCGTGTGCGTGCAGCATATATAGTGTGTGTGTATATATATATATATATATATATATATATATATATATATATATATGACTGTATATAGTAAATTGGAGGTTGATCAGTCACGGAAACCTACAGCATGACCTTGGCTTAATCACATGCTCTCAACCCCAGAAAACTCCATGGTGGGTTTACCTTAGGTTCAGAAACAACTTGAAGTCACACAACAACACAACAATAGTAAATAGCCTAAATATATTGTATAGATCATGCTCATTATCCTGAGAATGCAAAACTTAAGAATGCTTAAGTGGAGTGTTCATGTTAATTCTGTTTGTGTGGTTTTTACTACCATCACACCTTGTACACCTAGATGGACAGAAGGTGATAGCAAGATCCCAGACAGCATTTAGATTAGCTACCAAATGGCAAAGGACCTTACGGTCCCTCAGTTTAAAGAGATAGGAGTGGGAAAATATGCCTCTGCCTACGATGTTCACAAATGGCTTCTTCCATAGTATGATTGTTATATTTGCTGCCTTTTCTTCTTCTTCTATGGAAACTATGGTTAGTTCTGTAATTATTTCACATTTTGACTACTGTAATGCTTTCCCCCCTGGTTTTCTGAATTTATGTGGTTTATTTATCCTTGTTATAGCATCAATCACATCAGTCCTTTTCTTTCCCTTCTCTCGGTGGTTTCTTTTCTTTAAAATAGATAATATAGAAGAATTATTATCGACACTAAAATATTATAGTAATGTTTCCGAGCTAACTATAAATAATGAAAAAAAACAAACATGTTAACTTTAAATATGACAAAGGAAGAAAAGCAAATTTTGGAAGCGAAAACAAATTTTCAATGTGTAAAAAAAAGTAAAATACTTAGGGATATGTGTAACAAATAAAAATGCTGACCTATTCAAAAACAACTATGAATGTAAATTGAATGAAATTAAAAAAAGATTTAGATAAATGGAAAAAAATAGATCTATCATGGTTAGGGAAAATATCAGTTATCAAAATGAATATATTACCAAAAATGTTTTTTTTTAATTTCAAAATATTCCTGTTATTACGAATGATAAACCATTTCAGAACTGGCACAGAGACATCTCCAAATTTCTATGGTCTGGGATGAAACCCAGGGTAAAATTTAAATTATTACATGATGAAATAGATAGGGGAGGATTGGCACTGACAAATTTGAAAATCTACTATTATGCGTGCGCAATGGAATGGGTCCCAGATTGGTTAAAATTAGAAAATGGAAGACAATTAGAACTGGAACAAATAGATCTAAGATATGGTTGGCATAGGTACCTGTTTTATGATAAAGCAAAAGTAAATAGTGATTTCAATGATCACTATATAGGATAATCCTTACTGCAAATTTGGTTAAAAATAAAACCAAAAATCTGTCCAGGAATTCTGCAATGGGCTTCAATTAACGAAGCTTTTTTATAGAATAACTCTCTTGAAGAATACAAATTGGGTAACTTATGAAGATTTAATAAATAAAGAAGAGAAGAAATTTAAAACATTACATCAAGTAAAGGAAGAAGGCATGAAGTGCACATGGTTCACATACCTACAAATGAAAGAAAGATTTATTACTGATGTGAGAATAAATAACATTAAAGATGCAGATTCAAGGTTTGTAAAAATAATAAAATCAAATAAAGAACATACTGTAAGGAAAATATATAAGTTACTTTTGGAATTAGAAATGGAAAATGAGCAGGTAAAACCATATATGATCAGATGGGCCCAAAATCTAGGGTATCCAATCACCCTGACACAATGGGAAAAATTACGTTCGAAAAAATATATGGTCAGTTATGATTTAAAAGAAAATTTATACAAAATGCTATATAGGTGGCACCTGACCCCCTTCAAATTGGCAAAGATCTATAAATTAAGGGATAATAAATGTTGGAAATGTGGAAAAGAAGTGGGGAAATATTTCCATATTTGGTGGGAATGTTTCCAGGCAAAAAGGTTTTGGAACAAGATACACACAGAATTTGAGATAATATTAGAACAATAAAAAATGAAAGACCCGGCAAGATGAAATATATGGTCAGTTATGATTTAAAAGAAAATGTATACAAAATGCTATATAGGTGCTATTAAATGTAAACAAAGAGGATAGTTTAGAAAAAGAACATGGGAGACTTATATTCTATATGACAGCTGGGGCTAGACTGATATATGCTAAAAAATGGAAATAAAATGTAATTCCTGATACTGACGACTGGGTTTGGAAGGTCTATGAACTAATGGAGAATGACAAACTTACACAACTGTTGCAAAAAAAAAGTGCAATTTTTTTTAAATAATGTGTAGAATCCATTTATTAGATATATTAAACAAAAATGGGGTGAACTCTGGGTGAAAGGATTGGAGAATATATAAATATATAATAGATATATGTAATGTGAAGTTTATTAGAACAAGTAACCCATTATAAAAGGTATTGTATTATACACTTTTCACAATAAAGGCATTTAGAAATAGGAATATATATATATATATATATATATATATATACACACACACACACACACTGTATTTTCTATAAGTAGTATAAGACTACTTTTTAACCCAGGAAAATCTTCTTGAAAGTCAGGGGTCGTCTTATATGCTGCGTGGCAGAGGAGGAGTGAGGTGGGAGGAGGAGGAAGAGAGAAAGTCCAGGTCAGAGGAGAAGGAGGAGGGGGAAGGAAGTGGTGGCGTGAGGAAGAAGGAGGAAGCAGCAGTGGATAAGAGGTGAACCCCTATCTATCCTGGGGTTTTCTTGGCAAGACTGGTTCAGAGGAGGTTTGCCATTGCCTTCCTCTGAGGCTGAGAGTGTGTGACTTGTCCTAGTTCATCCAGTGGGTTTCATGGCAGAGTGGGGAATCAAACCCAGGTCTCCAGAGTTGTAGTCCAACACTCAAACCACTACACCATGCTGGCTCCTATTCCTACGTACTACCTATGAAACAATTGCAGACTTTTTGTTGTTCTTGTGTGTCTTCAAGTCCTTTCCGACTTATGGCGACCCTAAGGCAACCTTATCATGGGGTTTGCTTGGCATGTTTCTTCAAATGGGGATTGCCATTACCATCCTCTGAGGGTGAGGGTGTGTGACATGGCCAGGGTCACTTACTTGGCCACAAATTGTACATAACGCACAATGCATCACCTAGTATGTTGGCAGTCCTTCCCCAAAACACTTTCTCATTTCCCCCCGTTGGAAGAGGGGTCATTTTATATGGCAAGTATATCCCACACTCTATATTTTAACTAGAAAAGTTGGGGGTCGTCTTATGCGCCCAGTCATCTTATACACTGGAAAATATGGGTAGTATTTTTTTCCACAAAATATAGGTACAATAGCTAAATTTTCGCAATATATAATATGATAACACATTATAGAAGAAGCTAAATCATAATTGCTAGAGGAAAAATATATTGTTATTAAGAGAAATCAGTTGGCAATTCAAGGAAGTCTTTTATATTTTTGTATTGTTTCATTTTTAACTGAGTCAATGTGTGTATTGTTTGTAAGTCTTGTGATGTTTTTTCTTTGTTATGTCTGTATACTTGATGTTTTGTCCTGTTTGTCATTATTGTTTTAAAATATTCAATAAAATATATATATAATATTTAAAAAAGCTCATTTAAGCTCCTTGTTTCCTGTTTTGCTCTACAAATGTGTACTATATGTTCATGGATGCTTTCAACTACAAGCCACAGCTAACATCACCATGTAGGACTGTACCTGGTAGGATTTGTAATTTAAAGCACTTGGAGAGCTCCTAGTTGCTTATCCCTACTATATGACATAGGTGGCTTTCTATTTGTAGAGGAAAGATAGGAATTACAGCCAGGTTTAGCCATATAGTTACACTTCAATCACTCCCTGATTTACTGTTTTATTCCAGAAAAGTTGGGAACATATTTAACCTTTTTTTAAAAAAAAAACACGTTCTATAAGGTGAGTGGAGGGAAAGATATCATGGGAGAGAATTTCAACAAAAGAATTCCTAATAAAGTAGCATATAAAAGAATTCACTGAGCACTCAACAGAGCTGTGTTATTTATAGGTCCAAGAGAGAAGGCTTATGGTAGGAAAACATTGGATAAATTGTTCAGAACAGGTCTTTTTAAAAAGGAACATCCACACTAAATTCTAGACACACTGTTACTCCAATTTCTCTGTCACTAAGGACAAAATAGCTACATGACAGGAGTTCTGTCAGTTCCGCTATCTTCTCCCTGCCTAAATCTCCTTCAGGTATGTAACTTTCTGAGACCAATTTCCAAAGTGTGAAGTGGCAGATTTCAGTGGTTCACTCAATGAAACAAACAAACACAACCCTTAGCCCCACTATGAGAAAACCAAAACCATGATTTTACTGAGAACATATATGCACTTACAGGCATTCTGTAATTCAATTTATATTTATAGTTAAGTATCAGTGGTGTTACAATTGTAGAAGTGTTGTTGGGAATAAACACAAATGTAAGTAGTAATCCATTAGTAGTGTAATATTGCAATAATACTGATAATTGCAAAACACAAAGAATATACATTTTAAAAATTGTAGCACTATTAGGGATAATTTTTATGGTTATGGCTAAGATTCTGTCTGCACTGGCCAGGATACTCTGAGAGCATCCAGCTGGCTGTTCACATGCACTGAACTTCCCAGCTTATCCACCACCACTGTGGGTCACTTTGACCTGAGATCCAAACAAGGCACCCAGCAGCATTCACATGGCTGGGCTGACCTCAGAGCATGGGAATGTTGGTGGTGGTGGGCATACAGGGCAGCAGAGGAGGATGCACTTGAAACAGTGACCCAGTATCAGAATAGAGGGGTCTAGATTGTCCAGAAAGTTCTGAAACAACTGGTGAGGTATTTTAATTTGTTTTAAAAGGGTATATCCTGGATCTGGTGCTGAACATTGTCCAGTCTACTCACACAAAAACTGGGGGTTGGGTGCATTGCTGTTCAGTCTGCCCACTGAAATGACATGGGGAGGCCACTTTATTTGGCTCATGTAGACAGGCCTAAAATACCTGTTTTTCAGTTCAACTACTTCTGTGTCACACTGACAGAGGTAGTGGGCACACTGGCACTGGTAGATAATAAAGTGTTACAAGCTTTATTCTTGATTCACTATTTTTTGTTTTATTTTGTTAACTGCTCTTGAGTCAGTCTCGACCCATGGCAACCTTATGGGTGAGACATCTGCAAGACCCTCTGTCCTCCATTGCTCTGCTTAAATCCTGCAAACCCATAACCATGACCTCATGAATAGAGTCCATCCATCTGACATGTTGCCTTCCTCTTTTCCTATTTTCCTTCAACTTTCCCAACATTATTTTCTAATGAGTCTTCTCTTTACATGATGTGTCTGAAGTAAGACAGCCTAAGTTTGGTCATCTTGGCTTTCAGGGAGGTTTCCAGCTTGATCTGCTCTAGAACCTTTTTTTTTTTTTTGGCTGTCCACAGGATCCTCAACACTCTTCTCCAGCACCACATCTCAAATGCATTGATTTTCTTCCTATCATTTTTCTTAACTGTCCAGCTATCACATCCATACATGGTAATACATACATGGTAGTTCATTATAATGTATAAAAATAATATTGCAATTCATGTTATGTTACATATTTCTTCTACAATTTTTTTTAAAAAATTATTTGCACCTGCTCAGTGGGGAAGATGTTACAGGAAGCCTTCCTCCTGTGATTTGATTTTTCTTGTCAAACTGTTCTTGATCCTTCAGGCTGTTAGCTTGCCACATGTTAGACTGCCTCCCCAGCATGAGTTGAACGTATCATACACTGTCTCAAACTGAATTTTGGAAATCTTTAGCCCTACATGATATCCATGAGTTGAGGATTAACTCACCGTAGGATTTGCATAGAGCAATTAAATGGGGGAAAACATTTCAAGGGGAGGAGGCACATGAAAACTATGAAGATTAACTCTAGCAAATTCAGCTTATAGAAATAAGATATTCTACTATTTCAAACTTGATAGGATAAGCTTGTTATTACTGCTAATGAGACTTAACATCCTGATATTAATCTCAGTTCCTCAGGGTTTTTTCCCCCCAGATAAAATGTTGAATTGATTTATTTTATGTAGCCTAGATGTGCTTTAGCAATTATCAGCACAGTCAAGTACTCCCACTGAAGTTTATTTCAAGTTGTTGTCTTCTATTTCCAAGCATCTTGAAATCAGTGAAGGAGTTCATGCATGCATGCATGGCCACGATTCCAAGGGTGCATCATCTAGTGTTGACTTCTTATGTCAATCAAGTGCCACAGATCAAAGACCAAACATCCTTCGCATTTATCCTAACTGTGCTACTTTTTTCAACAAGGCAATTCACACAATCAGTTGACACATTCATGACCAATTATGGAATTAATGGAGTGTTTTCACTCTAGATATTTATGTACAATTGGCACTGTCTGTTTGCTTTTTCAGGAGGCACCTGCATGAAATTGTGATCAAATCATTATTCTCTTACCTTTCCCCAACATAGCTCTTCATTTGGCACATTTACACTAGTGCCTTTTCTGATCAAAGCCACAGCTGATTCTTCTGTTTGTGCTAAAATTCATTTCTTATATTTAAAACAAAGAAACAAACCCACACAATAGGCCTAGCTGTGTAGGTGGGGGCAAAATGGCTACACCCAATTCATCATTCTTTTTGCAAATGTTTGTTTTGGTACTGTTAATAGTGAATATACAGTTCATAATGGTAATGTAGTCTTAAGGGCCTTTGCAGATGGGTGGCACAAAGTTGTCCCAGGAAGTGACAGATTGGCGCTGTGGCAACCCCACACTCAATCCTCCCTTTTCCCACCCCGAAAAGAGTGGCAAAATACTGCTCCTTTTAGGGGCGGAAAAAGGCCACCCTAAGAGCTGGCATTGCAGCTCTTCCTCACCCTTTCAGTGCTGTGTGTTTAAATGCTGCACCGGGAGGGCATCCTGATGCCAAGCACCGTGCGTAATGGCACACGGCATCAGGATGGCATCAGTGTGGGGTTGGGATGGCTAGCATGCGGCCTTTGGTCCAGTCTGCAGAGGCCCTTAAATTCATTTTCTTTCCTCTATTTTTAAAGAAATCACTTGTAGAGATGCAAATCTATGTAAATTTTGTTCTTGCAGGAAAAATAATGAAATTGTTTTCTTGCTGTGAGAAGTCATTGAAAACTATAGTTTTTGAAGATTATTTCCATTTCAGGACTTACTCCATGAAAAAATAAAGAGCATATTTGTGCAAAATAATACAAAACACAAGTTTCCTGCTTCTAAAACACAATACAGAAATGTTCTGGGAGAAAATGCTATTTCTATGTGGTCAACTTGTTTTCTGTGAACAAATGTTGTTTTCAGCAGAAAATTGTCTGTCTGTGTGTGCGTGTGTGTAAGGATATCCTTTTCAGGCACTGCATAGGTTCTTCCTCTGTAACACCTAAAATTCCCATCCCAACTTACTGAAAAGCCCCTATGCTTTGTGGCCAGCCTGCAAAATTTGAGAAGTATCTGACTATGGGGCTCTGCAGACAGTGTAAAGTGCCATCTTGGAGCCAGGGAAGGGGAGGAGCAGCTGGACGCCGGATGCCCCAACCCCTTCCTGAGGATGTCATCAGAGCATGTGCCGTTGCACATGGCAAACACTCTGATAATGTCCTCCCGGTGCAGCATTTTTACATGCTGTGCTGGAAGAGGAGCAAAAGAGCTGTGTGGTGGCTCTTTGGGTGCCCTTTCTGCAGCTTGGGAAGGGAGCACTATTTTGGCGCTCCTTTCCCAGTCGCCAAAAGGGTGGATTGGGGCCAAGGCATGGGGCAGCCTCAGCCCCAATCCTCCACTTCTCAGGGTGGCCCACAGCTGCCTTTCTGCATCCCCCATATGTCCCTATAGCTAGACACATACTAATTACAATAGCACTGAGATCCCTGGTGGGTACGATGAATTCATTGCTGTTGTCACCATTTCATGTCTGGCTTTTGGGATATAGCCAGATGCTTTACCAATTGTACCTGCTGGTTACAAAGCATGGACTGGGACTGCTTCAGAATACTTCCAGTAAGTTGAGGAGACAATATCTGTCTCAACATAGTGTAGATCCACATGAAGATATCTGCACTATGCTGAAGGAAGTTTGGTGTACCCAATATTGTCATATTGAGGAGGGAACAAGCTTGTTTTCTGCCACCCCAGAAACTAGGACCCGGAACAATGGGTGCAAGCTCCAGGAAAAGAGTTTCCACCTCAACATTAGGAGGAACTTCCTGACAGTAAGGGCTGTTCGGCAGTGGAACACACTCCCTCGGAGTGTGGTGGAGTCTCCTTCCTTGGAGGTCTTTAAGCAGAGGCTGGATGGCCATCTGTTGGGGATGCTTTGATTGGGAGTTTCTGCATGGCAGGGGGTTGGACTGGATGGTCCTTGTGGTCTCTTCCAACTCTTTGATTCTATGATTCTATGATTCTGTAAGTCTCAAACTGTAAAAATTATTTTCCATCTAGATCCTCTATATCAGGATTTCCTGACACTTAAAAAATGTTGTGGAATATTTTTTTCCATCTCTAACCTTTTATAAAGTCATTACTCATCATTTTTTCCTAGTAGAGTGGAAGAAGTTATTTGGCTATTGCTACCATCATCCTTTCTTCCTAGAGTGAGTCTGCGTGGAGTGTCATACACTGAGGTTCTTCCCAGAAACACTCTAGAACTATTAAAGGATTTTGGATTAGGTTACTGGAACATTTGAGGAAAATGTCCTTGTGCTGTTCCATTGTTACTGTTGTCATGAGAAGAGTGATAGCCTGAGAAGGATATTGCTATTTATGCTTGGACAAATAACTGGAACATCCTGATTGTTGGAAGAATCTCCATGCATAGTAGAAACTCTTCTTTTCAGAAGACATCCTTTCATATGTATGGGGCAGTGCTATTCTCTTTCCTTTCCCCATATACTGAGTTAACAGTACCCTGGCGTGAGCGTTTGAATACTTTTTTTGTGTGAAATAAGAATGTGTGACATCAGAGTTCTGCTTCAACAAGAGGCCACTATAGTGGTTTTAAACAGTAAGAAAAACAAAAGAGAGAGGGAGAAGGAGAGGGAGAGGGAGAGAGAGGGGTAAACATTTTCTTCCATGAAAATAATCCATCCATGCTCCATTCCTTTCCAATGGTTTCCTGAAAATTCTCCTTCTTCTCATAATGAAAAGAACATCCTTGGATTTAGCACAATTTGAAAACCTGTTAGAGAGATGCACTATTATGTCCCTGTTTACATGGGCATGTTAAGCCTGCTTCTATGGATAGAAATGGATGGAATATTGTGGGATGTGCACACACACACCCCAAAAAGAAAAAAAGAATCAGAAAAAGGAAGGAAGGAAGGAAGGAAGGAAGGAAGGAAGGAAGGAAGGAAGGAAGGAAGGAAGGAAGGAAGGAAGGAAGGGAAAGAAAAAATAACACCTATAAAAGTATGCAGAGGTCATTGCTACTCCACATGCAGCTCAAAAAAGAAGCATTTGGGTAGTACTGGCCCCAGTGTTGCAGCAAATAGTATAAAGTATAATTTGTGCCTCCAAAGCAATTGTCAAATGGTTTCAAATGAGTCTTTATTTGGTTTCCAAATAGATTTATCATTTGCTTTAAGTCATGAGGGCAAGGCAAAGTACAGTGTAGTGATACAATATATAGCAGTCCCACTGAATCAATACAAATTTTATAATTTAATGCATATGTAAATCCCATTGATTTAGAAAGTCTACTGTAGTTGGGACCAACAATTTGATTTGATGGCTGGAGGCAGGTTTTTGCTTCTAATAATGCCTGGCTAATCCTGAGCTTATGTAATGTTATCTCATGGGGTTTTAGACCTCTGAACTTTAATTCACATGTATTCTCTCTCTCTCTCTCTCTCTCTCTCTCTCTCTCTCTCTCACACACACACACACACACACAGAGAGAGAGAGAGAGAGAGAGATAATTATTTTATTATATATGGGCTTTGAGTTCTTTCCTACTTATTTTATGGAGTTTCCTGATTGAAAACAGAATATTTCCTACATGGATCAATAATCTATTATGAAACTCAAATCTGCCAGTTAGGGATGAGCTAGTTTCTCATCCAATTGCCCTAGGAGTAAATTATTCATCTTCACAGAAAGTAAATAGTAGGATAGTATTTGTGAATTGTAATCAGCTAAAAGTTTAATTTACTTGTATGATCTGGATTTAGAAAATGACCTTGGTATTTTGTGCAGCACTGCTGTTGCAAATGTATCAAAGAAAGGTCACTGGCATCTTTTTTACAGCATGAAAAGAGATTTATTGTATACTCAACCTGATTAAGTAAAACCTGTCCTGAAAACTATCCAGACTTTTTATGTTGTTCCATTATTATAAAATTCTGAAGTAGTGAAGAATTTTGAAGCCAAATGAAAAATGATTAATTCCTTTGTTTCAAAGTAAACAGATGTAATGCAAAATTGAAAATATTTGCAATATTGAGTTTACCATACCCACATTTCCTGCATTGCCTAAAGAATATGAAATACATTAGCTGGCATTTTGATAGTGACTTATGATATTGCTAAGTCAGATTTACATCATCACAGTTCACTTTTATGGTAACTAAGGGCCTGTACAGACCAGCCACAAGGACCAGCCTGGGGGTGGAGTTGGGGTGGGACAACCACACACCAGCCACCTCAACTCTGCCCTGACACTGCTGTCATGCCACGTACCCCACTGCATGGTTCTCAGCATTAGAGTGCTCCCTTGGTGCAGCGTGTAGACACACTGCACCAAAAGAATGCAGAAGAGCTGTGGCAGCGGCAGTAAGGGCAGCTTTTTGCATCCCTCCACTTGCATGAGGTAAGTTTCGGCCAGGACAGGGAAGGAGGAGGAGGCTTTCCAGGCCAGTT
>JAIPUX010001232.1:134304060-134314535 GCA_020142125.1 Phrynosoma platyrhinos
CTAACCCTAACCCTAAAAGTGGACTCAATTTGCACTATTTCTGACAGCAGTGCTGCTCTTTACACCCCTGTCTGTGGTTGTGGGTGTTGACACCTCACTCTTGGGTGTTGTGACAGTGGGAGCTTGGGTGCCTGTGGGCTGCGTGGAAGTGCTGGGCTGACTCTCTGTGGTATCTTTTGTTTTTCCACCCCTCCATTCCCAGTACTGCCACCACCCTGTTGTCCTAGTCTTATGAAGACTTCATGATTTGAGTGGATTCTCTCCCACCCCGAGTGTCTTTCAAAGTTCGCAAATCTGGACAACATGATGCGCCCACCTCCCAGATGGAACCTATAGCTGTTTCCTTCATATCCCACAAACCTCAATCTTTTCCATTTGGGGTCACCCTTCTTCCGGAACCTTTGGGGAACCAACACATTGGCAAATTGCCCAAATACTCTCAGGTATTTTAGATTGGGTGGCCTCCCATACAGCATGTAGTATGGGGTTTGCTGCCCTTCAGAATGCCACAGTTGATTGCTTATGTGGCATGCTGCCAAGACTGCCTCCCCCCAAAGACCTTCTGGAGCTTCAGCATCCAACAGCATACAGTCTTTGAGTTGGGTCAGCACGCCTATCTTCCTCTTGGCCAGTCCATCCTCCTGGGGCATCACAGGGTTGGTGGTGTTGTGGCAGAGGCCCCTCTGCTCCCTTGTTTAAATGGTCTGGAATTAGAGGTGAGTTGAACTGGCTGTGTTTCTTGATGACACTAAACTATTTAGAGGGCTGAGATCAAAAATGGACTGAAAAGAGTGTGAACCTTACCCACATTGTAGTTCATAAATACTGTACATCAATAAAACCAAGAAGCTGGGCCAACTATATGCAACCACTTTCTCACATCAGGTCTGCTGGCACTACAAGCAAAGGAGAAGCCATAGTTTTTGTGGGGGGGGGTATCTTAACAGGAAGGTGAGATATGTGATAAATGCATTCCTGTGTATCCTTGGAAAGGGTTTGCATATCCAAGAATGCTCACTGGTATGGTATTATTTGATTATTTGATTTACCTGTCAGAAAATGGAACTTTTCTAAAGCACAGTTTTCTTAGAACTCTTTCTACAGTTAGATTGCCTTAAATATGGCTAATTCTATCATTTCTTAAGTAGTTTTTATCATTTTTAATGCTTATAATAATTCCTTCATGCAAAATAGAAATATTTTTCATAACACCAGAGCTGTGCTCATATTCATGTGAAGCTTATTGTTATAAGACTTTTGGAATGTTTGTGGGCCATTGGCCCATAGGTGAATACTTGGGCTCATCTCTGTCTCGTTGGGGGGTTGCAGACTGCCAGAAATAGTGCAAATTGAGTCCACTTTTAGGGTTAGGGTTAGGGTTAGGGAATCATGGGAACTGTATTTTATTGTGGCACCGGAGCTCTCTGACAGAGAAGGCTCAATGTCTCAGAAAAAAAAACCAATTCCCACAATTCCCTAGCACTAACCCTAACCCTAAAAGTGGACTCAATTTGCACTATTTCTGACAGTCTTCAACCCCCCTTTGTCTCTTTTTCCTTATATACACACAAATTCCAACCTCTCCCTTAATATTTGTGTGAGGTTTCAACATCAAACAAGTCAGAACAA
Organism: Phrynosoma platyrhinos; assembly: GCA_020142125.1. Taxonomy (NCBI): domain Eukaryota; kingdom Metazoa; phylum Chordata; class Lepidosauria; order Squamata; family Phrynosomatidae; genus Phrynosoma; species Phrynosoma platyrhinos. The sequence goes on from JAIPUX010001232.1 coordinate 134,305,690, forward strand.
AATTGGGGGAAGTGATCCCATTAAAGGATCATTCAAATTATACAAATATCTCATTTTCTAATCTCTTTTCATCCTTTTTTATGTAAAAGGAAAAAGTAATTTGAAATGAAGCCAGGATTTATTTAAGAAGGGGAAGGATATGATTCAAATACCCATAGGAAGAAACCCCTCAGGGACATGCAGCTCTGTCATAGTGAGTGACTGGCTATTATATTTTCAGATTTTTACAAGAGCATTGCCTAGCAATGAGATGAATATAAAAGGTTTAGAAATAAAGTTTTGTTTGAAAGGTGACAGTACCAGTAATACTCAATTTTACAAATTTCTCAAATCAAGCATGTGGAACTTTTAAAGTTAGTGTTCAACATATAGTCTGCATAGGGATGTTCTGGCATGCCAGAATGAAAAATTGAAAAAATGAGATTTACAAGAGGTTATGTGTAGGGTATTAAAAATTATTTTTCACATTTTAAGACTTTTGCATAAATTTGATGAAAAGAGTTTGCTTGTTTATTTGCTTTACAAATCAATTTTTTTACACAGATTATATTTCTCATGCAAGATAGTATATATTGTGCAAAAATCATAGTTTTTTTCATTCTTTAAAGAAAAGGGTAGTTGAGATTGTATTTCTTGCTTATGTTGTGTAACTCACAGTGTGTAGTGTAACTCACAGTTATACAACAGTTGTACCATGCCATCCTTTTACTGAATACCACCATTTTGCAATTGACTGTGTATCTGCCAATGTGTCTGCTCATTGTATAATGAGAAAATACATAATGACTGTTTATGCAATCCCAGTGAATAAAATGGTAAATGGAAGGCATTGATAAGAATTAAGCAACACAGTAGAATGCACAACGATATGGCTGAAATTCTGTTATTGTTGTTGTTGTCATATGCCTTCAAATGAACTCAGACTTAGGACAACCCTATCATAATGCAGGGATGTCATTCTTTGCTAATTTTCTTCTTGATAGAATAGCAATAGCAGTTTCATTTATATACCACTTCATACCATACTATGCAATCTCTAAGCCAGGGGTAGGCAACCTAAGGCCCGGAGGCTGGTCCTGCTGCTGCCCTCCATGATGATATTGATTATTGTTGTTATTACTTGTTCTTGGGGTTTTCTTGGCAAAATCTCCACAGGGGTTTTGCCATGACTTTTATGGAGCTGAGAGAGTGCATGCATATTTTTAAATTTTTTTTAAAAAAAAATTAAATATTTTTATTTATTTATTTATTTATTTCTGTTGTTTCGCCCGCCCCCCAATTGTCTGAGGGACAGTAACCCGGCCCCCAGCTCAAAAAGGTTGCCTACCCCTGCTCTAAGCGGTTTGCAACTATAAGCTAATTGTCCCAACAAACTGAGTACTCATTTTAGCAACCTCAGAAGGATGCAAGCCTGAGTCGAGCCTGAGCCCTGGCTGGTACTGAACTTGCAACTTTGTGGTGTGTGAGTGAGTGGCTGCAGTACAGGCATTTAACCACTGTGCCAGCAGGGCTCCTCAAAGAAGCAATGACTAATTTCAGCAATGTTCATCTCACTGCAAAAAAAGTCTTTGAAAACTGAAGGATTCACAGTCTGAGATTTATTTTGTGCAAAATTCACACATGACATTCTGCATCAAAAACAGCATTTTATGTACAAGGAACAGCATTTGTTTATATGCAAAAAATGCTGTTCCCTTTTACATGGAAGTCCCAAATTTTTTATCATTCTGTGATTCCTCTCATTAGGGTTTCTCAAAATTCAGGAAGCACATCTTGATAATTTTTGAATATTTTTGAATATTATTCCTTGTCCTTTAACAAGCATGATGATGATGATGATGATGATGATGATGATGATGATGATGATAATGATGATGATGATGCCATCTCACCTTCCCCTCAAAATCTTGCTCTTTCAAAAGTGTCGGAGAAGTACACACTGCTCCATAACCAGGCCGTATGCAACCTGGGAAGGTCCCAGAGGGTGCTGCTCAGGGACAGTAGCTCCAGCAAGAGGGAACTCACTTGTGGGGTCCCTCAGGGGGCTATTCTGTCCCCAATGTTATTTAACATCTACATGAAGCTGCTGGGTGAGATTATATGGAGTTATGGTGCTGGATGTTATCAGTACGCTGATGACACCCAAATCTATTTCTCTGTGTCTCGTTTGTCGGCCTCGAATTCCAATGGCACCTCCTCTCTCAATGAATGTCTTTCAGAGGTAATGGGCTGGATGAGGAAAACAGATTGAAACTGAATCCAGACAAGATGGAGGTGCTCACGGTAACGGCCCTGAAACCAAGAATTGGGTTGCAACCTCCAGTCCTGGATGGGGTCACACTCTCCTCCAGTGACTGTGTTCGCAGTCTGGGGGTGCTCCTTGACTCATCCCTCCTGATGACAAATCAGGTAAATGCGACGGTAGGAGCGCTTGTTACCAGCTTCGGCTGATACGCCAGCTGCGTCCTTTTCTGGAAGTAAGGGATCTTGAGACCATTGTGCACGTACTGGTAACCTCACGCCTTGACTTCTGTAATGCGCTCTACATGGGGCTACCCATGCGCTTGGTTCGGAAGCTTCAGTTGGCAGCCAGGCTTGTATCTGGAACATCTAGGAGGGACCACATCACTCCAATTTTGAGGTCCCTCTACTGGCTGCCTATTAGCTTCCGGGCCCAGTACAAGGTGTTTGTTATTACCTTTAAAACCCTAAATGGCTTGGGTCCAAGCTATCTCAGGGAACGCCTCCTTCCATATAATCCTCCACGTGCTCTCCGATCCTCTGGGAGGAATTTGCTGCAGCCTCAAAAATCTAGGCTTGCAGCAACCTCCCAGAGGGCCTTTTCTGTTGTCACCCCTAAACTCTGGAACAACCTGCCGGATGAGATCCATCAGCTGACATCATTACACAGCTTTAAAAAAGCTGTCAAGACGGATCTCTTCCTGCAGGCCTTTCCAGATTAAACACCCCGGCCTTGGGTTCCTCGACTCCTGTGTTCCTATCATGGCCCCATCAGTAGCTGATGGATGAGGAACGCAGTAGAGGTTGATGAGGATATTGTAATCTGTTTAAATGTTGTTATATGTTTTTACTGTTACGTTCATTTTTTTATCCTATTGCTATTTTAACTATGAATTATTTAATACTGTTTTAAGGGGGTGGGTTGGTTTCTTTTTTGAAATATGTTATACGGGTTTTATTGTAAGCCACTTGGATTGTTTGCCAATAAGCGGGATATAAAAAATTATTATTATTATTATTATTATTATTATTATTATTATTATTATTATTATTATTATTATTATTATTATTATTATTATTATTATTATTATTATTATTATTATTATTATTATTATTATTATTATCCCGTATGCAATCAATGCTTTTCCAGGCTTCTCACATATTTTTTTAAAAAATGGGAAAATCCTGTGTTTGAAAAACTATGCAAGAAGCTCAGACAAGTGCAGGTTGCATATGGGTTGCATACTGCCTGGCTACAAGGCAGTGCAATTAAATTCATCTTTTACTTTTAAATCCTGAGTCTATTCAATGGGTGAATTGCTGTGCCATAATCTCCTTAAATAGGGTGGGGTAGGTTAAAAAAAAACATGGAAAAGTATGGGGGGGGGAACCTTATCCAGCTCCAAAGTAACCAGCAACTTTAACTGTGTCAGAAATGGGAGGGAGGGTCAAGGTCGAAAGAAAAGGGGCGGTAGGAGGGGTGGCTGAAGTTTATTTAAAAAAAAAAAAAAAACTCTGTCTCTATGTCCTGTGCTTTACATGCTAGTGCTCACACCAGGATATGATTTGCTTACCTCTAGTCATGTGAAGTCAGTAAATGCTCCTCCAACCCCTAATGCTATGCACTGTGATGGAGGAAAGTGTATTTTCAATGTACACTTCACATTGGGTTGAGAATAGCTCTGAATTTCAGCATCATAACACCCAACTGCTCATGTGGTTTGGCACTTCTTTTTTTAGTCAGACATACCAATTAGAGATCCTTTGTTTGTACTGTCAGCCCTTCATATCCACAGGGCTTCCATTCTGGACCCCCCTGCAGATGCCAAAAACCACAGGATCTCAAGTCCCATTGGTTTAAATGGTGGTGTGCTGTGCATGTGGCCATGGCAATGAGGCTGCGTGCACTTGCCACCATTTCAGTGAATGGGATGGGGCCATCCATAGATGCTCAAATGCACTGATAGCAAGCCCACAGTTGGGGTGAGTGGACTGTTTTAGGGAGCAAGAGAAGACTTGAGGATGAAAGAAAGGGCTATGGGTTCTAATGTATCCAACCTCAATTCACCTAGATGGTGAATTTTTAAAAACATGGCACTTTACTCAAGTCTAATTCTTGCTGTTTTTATTCAAGCTTCACTGATTTCATGCACTTCCTGATTAAAGATGTTAAAATTTTTGCTCTGCCCTATCTTGCTGTAATGTGTAGACTACTGTCCATAGGCATAGAATTTTCAAGAAAGGCAACATCTTCCATCATAAGTTAATAGAAAGGTGATTGAATTAGAAAGACGATACTGTTGATTTTTACTCAAAGCTAATTTAAAGCTGTAATTCAATTTCCTATCTAGGTGTGAACTACAGAGAAACATTAACAATGCAAGTTCTGTTGCCATTAGCAAATGCATAAATAATTCAATTTTTACAATAACATTCATCTACATAACCTTCATTGTCACTCATTAAAGGTTACATTTCTTTTCTTCTCATTGCTTGTGTTCATAATATATCTTTCAGTGCAATAAAATTAGGCACAGCTTGAACAATTCATTAGTTTTGATATGTCATGTAGCTTGGATAGTCCCATGGATACCACTTCTCTGTTTCTCTTGTCTTGCACCAAAGGTGCTCATATTGACAACAATATTGTTTGACAATTGAGACTTCTGGGGCCACAGTCCTATTTATGTCTTACACATACATACATTCCCCTATAAAATGAGCTGGAGAATATTGTACGTTGAAGAATATCTGCATTCACTTCAGAGTTGCAGGAGGCAGATTGTGCATGCTGCACATGCATCATATATGCATAGTTTCTTTGCTTCTGGGTGCAATGCTCATTGTGCACTGTGACCACAAAAGTGTGTCTCTATGTGCATGTACACACAAAGAAATCGTAAAAGAGTTCTCATACCTGGGATCAAACATTGATAGGAACATGGATTGCAGCCAGGAAATCAGGAGAAGATTAAGAATGGGGAGAAGAACTATGAAATAACTAGAAAAGATCCTAAAATGCAAAGATATACAGCTAAGCACAAAAGTTAGAATCATACAGGCCATTGTATTCCCTGTTACCATTTATGAATGTGAGTGCTAGACAGTGAAGAAAGTGGATAAGAAGAAAATAAATTATTTTTGAGATGTGGTGCTGGAGAAGAGCACTGAGGATTCTGAGGACAGTCAAAAAGACAATCAAATGAGTCCTAAAGCAGATCTAGCCAGAAATCCCCTGGAAGCCAAAATGACAAAATTGAGGCTATTGTACTTAATGGATACACTTTGGAAGGCATAACTCACTGAAAAAAAATAATGCTAGGAAAGATGGAGGGAAGTAGAAAGAGAAGACGGCTGCATGCTAGATAGATGGACTCTATTTAGGAGACCACAGGTATGATTTTGTAGGACCTAATCAGAACACAAAGATAAAGCCATGTTAGTTTGTAGCATCAGTATGTATACTGATCTTGTAGCACCTTTGAGACTAATTGAAAGAAAAAGTTGGCTGCATCGGAGGAAATAGATTTTAGTCTATGAAATCTCATGTTGCCAACTTCTTTCTTTCAGTTGGTCTTAAAGATGCTACAAGATCTCTCTAAATACTAAGCAGAACAGTGGAGGTTAGGGAGTCTTGAAGATGTCTCAACCATAGGATCACCATGGGTCGAGATTGACTCAAGGGTGGTTAACAACAAAGTAAAAAGAAAGGAAGACTGCATGCCATATGGATAGACCCAATTATTGAGGTCACAAGCATGAGTTTGCAAAACTTAAACAGAGCAATGGAAGACAGAGAGTTTTGGACATGTCTCATCCACAGGGTCTCTATGAGTTAAGGTCAACCTGAGTACAGTTAACAACAACAAATATATACACACATACATACATTTACACACACAGAGAGACATTCATCCTAACTGAGAATTATGTTTGAAAAGTACATCTACAGATCTACAGATGTGTTTATTATATTATAACAAAACAATGTTAAAATATGTTTTTACTACTCTCTTTGTAATTTTTAATCTATCTTTTTCAAAGTTTGCAAGCTGAAGTTTGAATCCCACTATTTAGAAAAAATAGGATAAGGATGAACAGGATAAGGATGAAAAAGTGGAATAAGAATGAATGATTGGAAATGTGACAAATTTCAGAGTGATCTCACACACACTGCCAAAGCTACACCAACTTTTAAAATGTTCCAAATTAGCCCTTTTACCTTTTATCCCATTTTTGGAAGGACATATATGTGACACTCACTTTTTGTTTTCTTTCATTTGTGGCTACACCATGGACCCTTTTTGTCCCACAGCTGCCACCACTCTATGCAAAGAGTCTCTCCTTCACCAACCTCCTCTTCTAAAACTTTTTGGTATAACCTATCTTGAATATGGTTTAGTAGCATGGATATTCAATCACACTGTAGACAAGTGCTTCATAAAGTTACAACAAAACTTTATTTACAGTACAAGTAACAATGTTTCACTTGGTCTTGCTACAGTTGTTATAATTGGTTACAGTTACAAATAATACTCTAATACTCTAAAACACTCCTTTCCTTGGAACACTTTCAATTACCATAGAGGACACACTTAGCCCTTCTTTGGGTACCTTTACCACTATTTCTTAATCAGCCTCAAAAGCTATCAATACCCCTCAGGATATTCTCTTTATTAACTCCCTCACTTGGAGTTTAGTATGGCTATTAGGCCCCACTCCTTTGGACCTTAACCCTGTTCGACTCTGGAACCTTCACCACCAGACCCTCCCTGTCTGGAATGCAAACCCTACCTGACTTCCAACTGTTCCTAATGGAATTTTTCCCTTACAGCCCAACTTTCTACTGGCTGGCATCCATAGGTTTTTGTGGGTTTTTCAAGCTGTGTGGCCATGTTCTAGAAGAGTTTCTTTCTGACGTTTCACCAGCATCTGTGATTCTCTGAAGATGCCAGTCACAGATGCTGGTGAAACATCAGAAAGAAACTCTTCTAGAACATGGCCACACAGCCCGAAAAACCCACAAAAAACTGTTTCTATTGGCTGTCACAGCTTAGTCCTGATTGGTTGTCATCAGGGCTGGCTCTAACCTGCCTTCTCTCTGCAATAATATTATATTGTTGTCAAAAATTTGGTGAAAACTACTGATTCAATATATCCAGGTTTGTCAAGGAAGGAAGGTTGTGTGAAGTTCTGAACAGCAGTTCAAAAAGTTCTTAAGAGTTTCGTGCCCTATTAACCTCTATAGCATTGTTGGCAAAATCATTTCAGGCATGCTCTGTTTCATTTTGAAGCTTGAACTGCCAGTAGTTTAGTATTTTCAAAGGTATTTATACCTCACATTGACTCCCATTGGAAATCAACAAATAATTATAACTTTTTCTGTTAGAAATGGATGCCATTCACAGATACTGTAGCCTATTACAAGGGGATTACATCTACCAAACTGCAGAAGCATCTTTACTGCCCTGCTGCCTTTTACAGATTACATGTGAATGCTCAGGCAGCACAAGGGGATGTCAGCAATTAATACTAGCTGCAAGAGGTCTCATTTTTCTGCAGCAGTTTGGAAGAGTCCATAGTTGTTTATTATTATTATTATTATTATTATTATTATTATTATTATTAGTTTTTATAGCAAAGAGAATTAAAAACAGTAGTCAGATTTGGATTAGGCAAAAGAAATAAAGCAAGTGAGCATCTGATAAATTTTTCTAAAGCCAAAATGAAGTGAAGGATGATCAAAGAAGAAAGTGCAAAGGCAGGCTTATTGTTGAACATAAAGAAAACAAAAATATTGACCACTGAGGACCTTCACAAGTTCAACCTAGACAATGAAGGAATAGAAATAGTAAAAGAATTCCCATACCTGGGATCAAACATTGATAGATATGGGGACTGCATTCAGAAAATCAGGAGAAGACTAAGAATGGGGAGGGTGGCTATGAAAGAACTAGAAAATATTCTAAAATGTAAAGATGTGCAACACAGAACAAAAGTTAGACTCATACAAGACATTGTATTCCCTATCACCATGTATGGATGTGACAGCTGGACAGTTAAGAAAGATGATAGGCAGCAAATCAATGCATTTGAGATGTGGTGCTGGAGCAGAGTGCTGAGGATCCCATGGACAGTCAAAAGCACAAACAAATGGGTTCTACAGCAGATCAAGCCAGAAACTTCCCTGGAAGCCAAGATGACCAGACTGAGGCTGTCATTCTTTGGACACATCATGAAAAGGGAGAACTCTTTGGAAAAGACAATAATGCTGGGGAAGGTGGAGGGAAGTAGAAGAGAGGAAGGCCACATGCTAAATGGATGGACTCCGTTAAGGAGGTCACAGGTATGGGTTTGCAGAAATTAAGCAGAGCAGTGGAGGACAGAGAGTCTTGGCAATATCTCATCCATAGGGTCACCATGAGTCGAGATCGACATGAGGACAGTTAACAATAACAATAGATTTTATTATTTTGCTGGCTCTTCTGCAAGATTTATGGTCTTTACGAAGCTAGCAAAGCAAAGATGAACTATCACTAAGGATAAAATGAAGAAAGCTGTTTTAGTTTCTTTTTAAAATTTTATTTATATATACAAATAAACAT
>JAIPUX010001232.1:134315994-134331230 GCA_020142125.1 Phrynosoma platyrhinos
CTTCCAACTCTATGATTCTATGATTCTATGATTCTATGATTCTCTCATTTCACAAATTTTAAACTAATACTTTCAAAATTTATTGACAATAAATACTTATTATTTGTGTTCGCAATTCATAGTCTTCCTAAATCTCTCAAAATATATTTGTATCTCTTGCTCTTAAAACAATAATCAGTTCTACATTCTTTTTTTTTATAATCACTGTAAGGTAACTCAATACAGTTTAAAAAAATTAAGAAAGACAACAAGACTTTTAATCTTAATCTTATACTTAATTATACTGAATTTAGTTTGCTATCCTAGCACCATCTTATTTTCATATACTCTTTGATTGGGGACCAATCCATGTCCACTTTTTCTATTTCTTTTTGATTTAATAAAGCAGTTAATTTATCCATGTTCTTCATCTCTACTAGTTTCATCAATCAATCATCCATAGTCAGTAATTCTTGTTTTTTCCACTTGTGAGCTATAAGCAACTTTGCTGTTGTAGCCTATATATATATATATATATATATATATATATATACCCTCCAATACTATTTTTCCATAACTGGATCTAGCTTATTTAACATATTCAATAAGTAGATTTCAGGTCTTAATTCATATCTTATCTGCAAAATTTCTTGCATTGAATCATGTATTTTTTTCCAGTAGCTTTTAATTTTGGAGCACCTCCACCAAATGTGGAACCATGATCCAAAATTCTGTTTGCATTTCGAACACTAAATCGAACACTTATTCAATTTAGTATTATAAATTCTTGCAATCTTCACAGGGGTTAAATGCCATCTATGTTCCATCTTCCAGAATTTTTCTTTCAAATCTTGAGACTTAGTAAATTTCCCTGTCTTCTTTCTGGCATATTCCCAACTCTCCAATTCGATTGTTCTTCCTATATCAGTTGCCCATTTGATCATATTTTCTGTAATCATCTCTCCTTCCTGTTTTCTATCCATGAGCATTTTGTAATGTTTACTTGTTCCCCTTTTTTCTGGTTTCAGCAAAATCTTATCAAATTCTAAAGGTTCATCTTCAAACTCTTCTAATTTCTGATCTCTTTAAAACCTTCTCTTAATTGGGTGTATAGCAGCCAAAGTAATTTAGAATGTAATTGCTCTAATTCTTCCTTTGTTTTTAGTTCATGTTTATTCCCTTCAGATTTTTAAAGTATGTCATTGTACGTCAACCATGTTTCTAATGCTGTCCATTTACCAAAGAAGGCTTCATGAGGCAATACCCATAACAGAATTTTCCTATAAACTCCTTTTTTAACCTTGTTCCATGCATTCAAAAGTGACCTTTTTACTGCATGATTACTAAATTCTTTATCTATTGTTGATTTTCCATACCACATGTATCCATGCCACCCAAAACAGTTATTGAATCCTTCATTGTTTAATGTTTTCATATGCTTAAGTAATATCCAATCCAACAGAAGTTTCAACAGAAATCATTGTGTTTGAAGAACCATTTGTGTTGGTTAAAGCCATTATCTCAAATTATCCTAGCTCATGTAAGGGGAAGTCAGAAAAGCAAAAGCACAGAACGAGCTCAGGCTTCCCGGAACAATAACCACCATAGGAGATGGGTCTTTATCTTGTCTGATGTTCACTATTGTTCAGTTGGCTTTTAGCATAATGTTTTAATGGTTTGTTGTTTTAATTTAATTCTTGGTTTAATCTTGTTTTAAGGGGCGGGTGGGCAGATTTGGAGGGAGGGAATGTGTTTTTAGTTGTACTATTTTAATTTGCTGTAACCTGCCTCGATTGCCTTGCAGAGAGGCGGGCTAAAAATAAAATTTATTATTATTATTTATTATTATTATTATGAACAATAAAAATGGTTGTTTTTTTCCTGTATGTCCATAGCAAAAGGAAGAAAAAGGTAATGGTAGGGCCACTATGTGGAGAAGATGACAAAATATTAACAGGGAACAGAGACAAGGAAGAAGTACTCACCACCTTCTTTGCCTCAGTCTTCTCAGAAAAGGAAAGGGGTGCTCAACCTGAGGAAATTGGAGCAGAGGACACAATAAAAGAAATGCTGCATAGAATAAGTTAAGAGGAAGTACAGGAATACCTGGTTAATCTAAATGAATTTAAGTCTCCAGGACCAGATGAAATACATCCAAGGGTATTAAAAAAAACTGGCAAATGTAATCTCAGAGCCATTTAGCAATAATTTTGAGAACTCCTAGAGAACAGGAGTAGTCCCAGCAGACTGGAGGAGGGGAAATGTTGTCCCCATCTTCAAAAAGAGAAAAAGAAGAGGATCCCAGCAATTATCATGAAGTTAGTCAGACATCAGTACCAGGATACATTCTAGAGGAGATTGTTAAACAGAGAGTCTGTGAACATTTAGAAAGCAATCTCATTATCAGAAAAAGTCAACATGGCTTTCTGAGAAACAAATTATGCCAGACTAATCTTGGATAAAATTATCAGTTTGGTAGACAAAGGGAATGCTGTAGATATCTCAATTTCAGTAAGGCCTTTGACAAGGTCCCCCATCATATTCTTGAAGACAAGCTGGTAAAATGTGGGCTAGACAATGTGACTGTTAGGTGGATTTGTAATTGGTTGAGCGGCCAAACCCAAAGGGTACTCACAAATGGCTTCTCTTCATCCTGGAGAGATGTGATCAGTGGCGTGCCACAGGGTTATGTCCTGGGGCCAGTGCTATACGACATCTTTATCAATGACTTGGATGAAGGAATAGAAGGCATGCTTATCAAATTTGCAGATGACACCAAATTAGAAAGAGTAGGTAATACCCCAGAGGACAGGATCAAAATTCAAAAAGACCTTAATAGATTAGAAAGTTTGGCCAAAGCTAAGAAAATGAATTTCCACATGAAGAAATGTAAGGCTGAAGAATGAAATGCATAGATATAGGATGGGGGACACCTGGCTTAATGAGACTACATGTGAAAGTGATCTAGGAATCCTAGAGACTACAAATTGAACATGGGTCAACAGTGTGGTGCGACAGCTAAAAAGGCCAATGAGATTTTAGGATGCATCAATAGAAGCATAGTGTCTAGATCAAGGGAAGTAATAGTGTCACTCTAGTCTGCTTTGGTCAGGCCTCACTTGGAGTACTGTGTCCAGTTCTGGACACCACAATTCAAAAAGGATGATGAAAAACTGGAGCGTGTCCAGAGGAGGGCTACCAAATTGGTGAAGGGTCTGGAAACCATGCCTTATTAAGAAATCCTTAAGGAGCTGGGTATGTTTAGCCTGGAGAAGAGATGGTTAAGACGTGATATGATAGCCCTGGTTAATTATTTGAAGGAGTATCACATTAATTATTTGAAGGAGGAAGGAGTAAACTTGTTTTCGACTGCTCCAGAGATTAGAACACGGAACAATGGATGCAAGCTACAGGAAAAGAGATTCTACCTCAATATTAGGAGGAACTTCTTGACAGTAAGAGCTGTTCAACAGTGGAACACACTTCCTTGGAGTGTAGTGGAGTCTCCTTCTTTGGAGGTCTTTAAACGGAGGCTGGATGGCCATCTGTCAGGGATGCTTTGATTGTGATTTCCTGCATGGCAGGGGTTGGACTGGATGGCCTTTGCTGTCTATTTCAACTCTATGATTCTTTGATCATGCATCATCCATAACAAGGGAGTGCAATTGTGACAAGTGTCAGAATCTGCCATGATGAGAAATATGAGGGGATATAGTGATATAGTAATAATTCAATGTGGTAAAATAGGAGTAATAGGGATGATGGGGATAGAGAAACAGCAGTATGATTTACTAAAGGAAAGTGTGAGAGGGGAAGGCAAACAGCAGAGAGGCCTGTAATTTAACTGAAATGCAAAATGGAGACAAACGGACAATGGCTGGAGTGGTTAAGATATATAATAATAACAAGTTTTATTTCTAAGCTGCCCCTCTGCACAGCAATCGGGGTGGCGTACAGCATAATTTAAAAACAAAAGACAATGTAAAATTCCTATATCCCACACCCTAATCCTCCCACCCCTTAAAACTAAATTAAAATATAATAGCAGAATTAAAATGATTCTTAAAAACATAATAAAAACAAAACAAATAAAAACAAAGTAAACAATTTGGGCATGTCCATGTACTATGGGGGGTTAAGGTAACCTCCACTAGAACCAGGGGATTATTTCAGGAAAGCCTGCCAGAAGAGATCCGTCTTTACTGCTTTTTTGAAAGCAGCAAAGGTAGTAATAAGATGGATCTCATCAGGCAGGCCATTCCATAGTCTGGGAGTGGTCGCAGAGAAGGCCCTCTGGGAGGTCTATGCCAGCCTAGTCTTCATGGTCTTCAACAGATTCCTCCCAGAGGACCGAAGTGCACGGGGGGGGGAATCGTATGGGAAGAGGCGGTCCCTGAGATAAGATGGACCCAAGCCATGTAGGGCTTTAAAGGTTATATGGCCCTTTTAGTTCCTGAGTGAAGTGTTTGATGGTCAACAAAGCCTTGGGAGTTAGGTTGATAAGGAGATAAGAAGTGGAGTGGCCAGTTTAAAGACCTCTTTGATATGTTAGAAGGGGCATGGGCTGGTTGCCGGACAAAGGAGTATCTGGAAAGAGAATCCTTAAAGATGAGATGTTTTGGGGCACAACTAAAATTTCATTCTAACTGGTCTGAAATGGATCTTTGTTTTGTAATCCAAATAAACTGTCAGTTGACTTCACTGCAACGTTCTCTTGGCTTTTCAAATCTTGGTTCATGAATCATGACAACAAGTCCACTGGTTAGGTTTTAGTCTAGGGAGGATTGTATGACTGCCCCAAAGGGCAAAAAATGATGGGGAAAGCAAAATCCAAATTGGTGAGAGGTTCAGTCTAAAATTCAGTCTTAAAAATCAGTCTAAAACCTGAAATGAATTCATTGTTCCACTTGCATCAGAGCTAACTGATTGTATTGGACTATAACAACTAATACTGGTGAGGGATGAGGGGAGGTGCAGTCCATCATTGATGGAACAGTGCAGGCTTCTATCACTGGGCTTTCTATAGACTTGTGGTCATTAAGCTCCAATGTTTAATTCTGAAGTCAAATCTGGACAGAAAAGTAATTAATTGGATTCTCATTTCTATATAGAGATGTTTATTTTGCACCTCTCACTGTTGGGAAGGACTCATCTTGTGATATATTTCAAGGTATACAAATTCAGGAGGGGGGGAATTAGATTTCAAAAATGTGCCTAACTTTTTAAAAAGAAAGATGCACATCAAAATGTGCACACATTTCTGTGCAGGATTTTTAAAATATTAAAAAAGACTCAAAAAAACTTACAACCCAGTACAGAAACAGTAGGAACATAATGAGCATGCTGTCAGAATACTAGGAAACACAACATGAACAACAGATCTCTATTCCTGAACCAAAATGTCTCTTAGGAGTTCTCCAGTTCCTTGTTAATACGTTTGATTGCAAGACACAGAACTTTGTACCTGCATAGATCTTATGGAAATGAATAGTACCTGAGTGTGAACTATTCTACTACTTTTACAACTAAAAAAACCCAGCAAGTATTCACAGCTAAAATACCTGTAATTTTCACATAAATAAATTACTGTTGAAACTATATGTTGAAGAAATCCCAGCCTTAACACACCAACAAGGTTGGCTGGATTGGCATTCTAGTAATGAATAAAATTCCATCTCAATACTTACTCTATTGAATGATTATTAACAATCATTCCTCTGTTGCACCGGCACAAAGAAGTCTGAATGCCATTTATGGGTAACAAATGGCCACAACTTTATTCATCTGTACAGGGTCATATACAACAATTTGACAGCCATAAATCATCACATTATTTAACTTCCTTCTTGACACATGTTTATGTGCACATGCCTTAATTCCTGATTTAATCCTCACCCTAAATCATGTCAAGCCATCAGGGATAAGTCATGCCCTAAACCAAATATATGTCAACAAGGGTCATACATAAGTTGTCAAAGTTGTCAAATCTTCCCCTGTCTAATTCTGACATCATCCTTAAATTGATGAGGTCAGAGATTTTAAGCTGTCAATGTACACCAATCATCCATTGTAAATTATAAATATTGACAAATCACTTATCCAATTAACCCAGAGGGGGGGTCCCTGCCCCATCACAGGAGGGGGCCAGCCTAGCTTGGCATCCCCTCCCCCCCATAGGACTAATTTGATATGAGAAATTATGGAGTCCAAGTACAGATCACAGCCCACCGGGGAGAGATGAACCCCATCACCCCTGTACAGATGTGGAAATTCAACCCTAATCTGGTCATGTTCAACACAGGAGGCCCCCTACAACTTCCAACCTCCTCAAAACACCCCAATTGACCCAGCAGCAAACCACATTAATGGGAGAGTCCTTCATTGCACTGGGCCAGGTTTGTTGTGGCATGAGCTTGGTCCATAACAAAACAGCACCTGGTAACCAGCATCATACTTCATGGAGGTCCATGATGATCCTTTGGACTAGCTGCAATCCAGGGGTTTTGACCAAATCATTCAGGTGGATGAGGAGTATCTGAGGAGATGGGAAGGTATCAGCCAACTCGATGATTCGGGGAAGGAGGGCCCCCCATATCATGCCTCACCACCTGAACCAATAAACGCTCTAGAGCACCATCGCCCAATACATCAGATCACAGTATCTCCTAAGCTATGAGCTGTCGCAGCTGTGGCAGCTCCGATCCGAAACAAATGAGAAGAAAAATGGACCGCTGGTAAGCCCGCATGCTTCAAAGCCTCCTGCAACAGGACCCTAGATTGAAATTGCATCAAAGGAAGGCCCAAAACATGCAAAAACAAATAACCAGGGGATGCTGGGTGTAAACTAAGGTAATCTGTCAAAGACTTTACTGGCCAAATCTGGCTCCTAGGCGGCAGAGATAATACTATGATTTGACCCCTGGCCAACTGGTCTGTCTTTGAGTGCCTAAAATGCAATTGCAGGCCCTGCTCTAAAACTTGAATATCAGATACCAATAATGCCTGGCCTGAAGTATCCGAACGAGGGATGAGCTCGCTAATTCTTTTTGCAGCAAAAAAGGCCAATGAAAAAGCGGCCTGAAACAAGGTAACTTCCTCAGGCAAGGAGCACACCACTTGGAGGGAGTGCCAAAATCTCCATCTTTTCATTAGCCAGCAGCACTCCCATCTTATCCATCAAAACTTGAAAATCCCACAAAGTGTCCTTGCACATTGACATGTCAGGGGCCCAGCAAACAGGAAATCATCTAAGTAATGCATAATTACAGAATTACTAGATCTCTTTACAGCACACCAATGAAGGAAGGTACTAAATGTCTCAAAAGCTGAGCAAGAAATGGAACAGTCCATTGGCATCACCTTGTCAAATTAGTACATGCCCTCAAATTGGAAAGCCAGCAAGTCAAAATCCTCCGGGTGTACCAGAAGTAGCCTGAAAGCAGATTTTATATCACATTTCACCCTTGCCCAAATCTCTAACCATCTGTACTACTGAATGAAAGAATGCATATTTCACAGACGCCAGCGCTGTGTCAATTGCGTCATTCACTGACTTTATCACTTTGGGATAAAAAAGATTGTGGATTAAGCGATACTCACCTGATGTCTTCTTGAGAACTACACCTAACAGTGACAACCATAATGTTGGCATTGACAATTCTCTATGGGGCCTTGATATCCTCCCTGCTGCCAGCTCCTTCGCTAACTTATCTTGTACCACCCCCAGTAACTCCCTCACCGAATGTGTACTAGGTGCAAACCGATAAATTCTTAAAACAGAATATGGAATGTGAAAACCATGTGTAAACTCATTAAGTAAGTATTGGGCAGAATCCCGCTTGGGATAAACCCTCAACCAGGTGGCCAAAATATCCAACTTAATGGGCGTTGGTGCTTTTTTCTCCAGCTAGGGTACACTGAGGGGCAACTCCAGCCCCAGTCCAGTTACCTTCGAAGCAGGAAGTGCTGGGATGATTCCTGGCACAGGTGCCACATTGGTGGTCGAACTTACAAGTCTGCCGCATGCACTTACCTGCATTAAATTCCCAGCAAACTCCTGGTAATCCCCTTTTTCCCATGCCATGCCTTGCATACTGCCCTCTCACCTGAGTGACCATAGGCACGAAGCCATTGTCACTTCCGCTTGAAGGGGAGGCACCAACCATTACGTCCACTCACAGCTCTGCTTGTACGTACCTCCATGAAATGGAATGATCCAAAGCAGCACACATCTGAAATTGCTCATCATACTGAAGCCAAACAGACCTTCTTGAGTTAAAGTGACAATTAGTGTAGGCCTTTATTATTATCTCTTGGTACTTGGACAATTCCAGAGACCTTAAGGGCTCATTCTCTTCAACCAGTCCCCTATAAATTGTAAACCCCATTATCCAGTTCACAAAATTCCTCTCCAACTTGGGGCACTTGTGGGCCTCAAACTCTTTAGGGAGACTAAATACCACTCCATCTTTTACCATAAGTCTTGGTTACAGGTCCCAGAAAGTCAAAGAAAAAAGGTCAATGAACTCACCCTTCCAAATCCACTCCTTCATTGTGAGTGGAAGATGAGAGCCTAGCAGAGTGGACATCCCTGTGTAAGGGTTACAATTAGCTGATTTTTCCATGCCCAGTTGACCTAAGCCCCCCACTGAAGCACTTCCTTTGGTTGCACCTACCTTGCCATCCAGGGGCTGCTCCACCCATACCCCTGTCACCTGAGTTTATGCCAGGTGAAATTGAGGGTGATCTCTCAGCTCCACTGCCCTGGCCAGCTTGATCATCAGGCACCCATACTGCTTCTGGTCAAGATCCCAAAGAAGTAGGTGAATTAGATGTACCTGAGCCCACCAGCTGCTGTGTGGTTTCCATCAATGCTTCGACACCCCCAACTGGATGAGACCCGGCTGAGGCTCAGTTGTTCAGCTGCAGAGTGAAAGAAGCACCTCCTACCACATTGGTCACTAATTCCAGGGGTTCCGCAGCCGGCCCATGGGCCTGGTCTGAAGCCACCACCTGTTGTAACACTTTGTACAAATCAGCCAATGTAGGCTGCGCAGACACAGAAGCTGCTGCACCCTGCTGCACCAAACCAGGAACCTTTCACAGTTGGCTACCCACCCTCCACAGCTGTATCATTTACCATACTAGATGAGGTGTCACCTGCTTCCAGCCCAGATGAGGGTACCTCCGGCACCTGTACGACTTGTGGCCACACTGCCTGAATCTCGCTCATGGTCTCAGAGCCTGTGGCTGGATGGGCCAGGGTTCCAGGGTTACCCCCCTGTGCCCCCCTCTGAGCGAGCTGCTCACAAACAGCAACACATGCTGCCATTGTACAGCCCAACTGGGCTAAGTGAGCCACAATTTTGTCATCACGTCCCTGGGCTTTGGCCGAACACTTAGGCACCGACTGGCCCCTGACTGAACCAATAGGCTCCACTTGCTGCTTAGACTGAGGCTTGCTCCATGGCATGACCTCTCTAAAAGTGTATTATTACAGTGCTTGACTCTCAGCTGAGAATAAAACCCTTGTCACCAGCATTGAGTCCAGTGCTCAAACCTCTGAGCTACACTGGCTCCCTCAGTGGCCGACCCACTGAGCCACCCTAGATTTCCCAGATGCCGATCCACCGAGCCACGCTGGCCCTCTCAGCCACAGTACTGAGCCAGGCCAGCTCCCTTGGCCACTGATCTGCAGAGCCACGCTGGCTCTCTTGGCCACCGCACTGCTAAGCCATGCCGGGTCCCTGGGCCACTGAACCACCGAGTCACGCCGGCCCTCTCGGCCACCGCTCCTCCAAGTCAAGCTGAGTCTCCCGTCCTCCGGAGTTGCAAAGCACACCCGCTCTCTCAGCTGCCTGTCCATAAATGGCTGCCACCACATGGTTGCAGGCACTTATAAATGCCCCAATTCTCGCTCAAAATCTCGTGAGACTATAAAGTCTCCTGAGATTTCAAGGGTTGTTGGGGGATCTGGCGAGATCCCCCCCTGATTAGGTGGGAGCTGAAGGAAGGGTCGGACTTCCTGCCCTCCCAGCCAATCGTGGCATCGGCCTTCTTAACATGGCCGGCACAACAGAAGGCCCCTCCCAACACATCGGAGGGGAGGGGGTCTTTCTTGAATTTTCAATCCTTCAGGATCCTCATCCTAATTTTCCTAGCCTAGGTTCTGAACCAAATGAATATTAGCAAAATATTGAAAGGATTTTAATTCATTAAAGCACTTAATCTTGCTTTGGGAAGTATCATGCCTCTTGAGCTACAAAATAATATATAAGTATTGATGCAGACATAAACATTTGTCATATTTTGAGCCAATGGATATGACCAAGTTCTTCATAAGCTATCTAAAAATTCATAAATGTGCCCATTTGAAAATATGCATACACAAATATTGTTATCATTGTTGTGTGCTTTCATGTCATTTCCAACTTATGGCAACCCTAAGGAGAACCTATCATGTATATCTTATGAACATGATAACTAACAAACATATATGTCCATTTTGCTTTAGGAGAACTGATCTGTGCTTCCATTCCTATCCCCTGGCTTTAGTCTGATACCACCCTATCAGCTTGCCTCCTTCCTTTTTTGCTGCTACAAGCTGCTTTAGGAAAACAATAGACATTTGAAAAGTGTGGTAAATGTACAAGTACATCAGTTCTTTTTATGTGAATGTGTGAATCAATTATGTAAATGCACATCAGTTCTTTTTATGCAAGTATTCTCACAAACTTGCTTACAACCTGTAATAGGCAATGAGGTTGTTGGTTCTGTAATATGTTTTACCATTCACCAGAATCTAAAGCAGGAGTGAGAATCATACCACCCTCCAACTCTTGTATTGGAGCTCTCAGCAGTTCTGGGCAGTGAAACGAACTGATGGGAGATGCAGCTGAACAACATCTGGAAGAGACACTATATTCCCACCCTTATCTAAAATGCTGCTTAATGTCATGAAAGAGGCTTTCAGTGGCCAAATGGACCAAAGAAGCTATACTGTCACATCAGCCCACTCAAGACATAGGCATTTAAAAACTGTATATGATGCTTCAGGTGTGCAAGGTTTTTTGATGTGTTTATTTAATGTTTCCTTTTCTAATACTTATATTCCTATTTCATCAATATACTACACTGAGATCTGATCCAATGAAGATCAGTAATAGATTTAAACAAATAGATGTATTTGTTATCTGTGCTCAAGTCAACCCTGACTCATGGTGACCCTGTGGATGAGACATCTCCAAGATCCCCTGTCCTCTACTCCTCTACTTAGGTCCTGTAGCTTCATGACTATGACCTCCCCTGATTGAAACTAGCCATCTGGTGTGTGGCCTGTCTCTCTTTCTACTGCCTTCAACATTTCCTAATAGTATTGCATTTTCATGGCTTCTCATGATGTGGCCAAAGTACAGCAGTCTCAATTTGGTTGAGAGTTCAGGCTTGATCTGTTCTAGCACCCATTTGTTTGTCTTTTTGGCTGTCTGCAGTATTCTCAGCACTTCTCCAGCACCACATCTTAAATGAGTTGATTTTCTTCTTGTCTGCTTTCTTCACTATCTAGCTCTCACATCCATACATGGTGATGGGGAATACAATGCCTTGGACATTTCTACCTTTTCTGCTCAGTTGTATCTTTACACTTTTAGGATCTTATCTAGTTCTTTCATTGGTGCCCTTTCTTTTCCTAGTCTTCTTATTTCTAGACTAATCCATTCTGATCAATGTTTGATCCAAGATATGGGAAATTCTTAACTTTTTCTATTTCTTCACTATTGAGAGTGAATTTATGTAGAACCTCCATCATCATCATTATTTTCTTTATGTTTAACATCAAGCCTGCTTTTCCATTTTCTTCTTTGACCTTCCTTAATAACTGTTCCAAGTCTATGAAATTTCACTAGTAGCATAATGCCATCTGCATATTTTAGATTGTTCATGTTCCTTCTTCCCATCTTCACTCCTCCTTCTTCTAGGTCCAAACCTGCCCTTCATGTGATATTTTCTGCATACAAGTTGAAAAGTAAGGTGATAGGATGCAGTCTTGCCTGATCCCCTTGCCAATTGGTAACCATTCTGTTTCTCCATATTCTATTCTAACAGCAGGTTCATGTCCTGAATACATATTTCTCATCAAGACTATCTTGTGGTTCTATAATTGCTGCAATCTTTTGTGTCTCATTTTTTGTGGATATGGAGACTTTAAAAAGCTAGATGCTTTTAAAAATATATATACTTTAAAAAAAAACCTTTCATCTTTGAACAGCAGAGCCCTATACCATCAAAGAATGTCCTTTTAAAGTACTGTTACAAAAAAATTCTCCATGGGAGGATGGTTTGTTTGAGTTGGGAGGGAGCATAAAATATCTCTTGGCTTATAGAACTAATTCTGTAATTCTTTGTTTTTAATTTAGTTTCAAAGAGTTCAGAAACCTAAAGTGAAACATTTGCTACCATCAGCAAGATGAGGGGAAAACTTCACCCTTCTGAGAAGCCATTTACCTATATCATTTTTTTTAAAAAAACCCTAGTTTGAGGGCTGCACAGAACAGATCTGGAATCTCCTGGTTCCAGGCTTATACCAGAAAATGTAATTGCCTAGGCATCCCTCCATTACACAGTAGGTCTTCTTAAAATTCTACATTCATCATTTCCAGCACCTCAAGCACAATCTGCTGATCTTATACTTCAGAGGAACAGTTTTACAATCACTCTAAACTACACAATATTGAAGCTTTCATGCCACTTGCTGCCTCTGCCTGTACACATATGTAACTTTTAGAGATGAGTGTTGCAGATGAAAGATCCCGAAAGTGGGTGGAAGAGAAAGGTGAGGTCAATTCAAGCTGTCAATCATTCCTATTCTCTGGCATAACTCATCTTTGGGTTTAGCCAAGCCTAACACTCTTTTATAATAACAAGTATTACTAATGCCCCATCACTGTTAGCTATAATGGAAACCTGGTCAGGTGAGTGTGCATATGATGATGGCTTTCAAGAAGTTAGGAGGAAATGAATGGAGACAATCTGGATATTAAAATGGGAAGAAAGCATAAAAGGAAGAAAATAGTTCTTAATCTTTCAAAACACAGCTTTTGGCAAAATGTTTACTGGTTAACATGTAAGTCAGGAATGGACTGCCACTCCCATCAGCCCTATGCAGTGTGAGAAACAAGAACAGTATTAGTCTCTTGGCATCTAAAAGCTAACACACACCCCTTTTCCAATCTATAAAGATGCCATTAAAACAGGAGACAGGGAAATGGGGGAGCAGATAGGGTCACTCCAGGCAGTCACCCTATCTAAATATGTACCTCATATCTAAATACTGTCTAAACATCTATCTAAATACTGTCTCATATCTGGGTTTCAACTGTGTCATTTCTCCTCACTGTTTTTGCTGGGGGAAGACTTGTCACCAGCATGCAGAATTTCTATTTTTGGAAATTTAAAATGCTTTTGCATTGTTTTTGGTAGCAATCATCTATAGTCGTTAAAAATTCAAAATTACAATGGAACAATGTTAAATGGGGAGACATGTGGTGTTTATAGATGAATTAAGTGCATGGGAAATTGGATCTAATATGGCATCTACTAGTCCTCTGAGAGTCCTTAGCAAGCTTGAAAATTAAACTAAAAAAATGTTAAAACTGAGATTCCAGTATAGCTCTCTCATTTTTCCTTCTCTCCTCAAGACATGCCATGCTTACTTATATTGTGTTCAGTGTTGGAGGAGCAGGTTTTTGTAATATCCAGCAGAGTTTATCTTGCAGCAGAGAAACAACACGCAGAGCATTCCAAGCTTCAAGCAGTAGGCTTTATTATAGAAAAACATATGCAGAGTAAAAACTATACAGTCCAATAGAACATCACATCAGGCAGATGTGGCTAACAGGAACAAAATTACAAATCCTTAATGCTACATTGTGGAAAAGTTAGTCATGCTATAGCTCCAGCAAAAATAAAGAAAACTTAATCCATTCTAATGAAAGTTCAAAAACTGACTTCTATGCCTGATACACAATTTTCTCAGCCCATCCTTTCTCCACCTCTTGGCTGTTAACCTCAGGTTAATTGGTTGTTCTGTACATGACGTATGTTAACTCAACCTCTTGTTGTTCATATTTTACCACATGATCTACTTTCTCATAACAACTTTTATTATTGTTTCTTGTGTGTAAACAAGAACACTTTCCCATCTAGTGGCTTCCTTTTTTTTTTTTTTTTTTTTGTCTTTTTTGGACACCTGGACTGAGTTGTTGTGTTCGGCCTAGAAGCATGTTCTCATGGAAAAATACAGACACACACATCTTTACATTTCACCATTGACTATATATCCCATCCATACTCTGACATATTGTTCATCATAGAAACCTTTGTCCCCCTGGACGACCAGCCAAGATGGACATGGATTGAGGGGGCAAGTTGTCTTCCTCACCATTCCAAGCAGCTTGTCCACGTCATCGGTACTCACAGATTGTAATTGATCCAGTAAAATGCCAGCAGTGGAGTTCCTGGAGGCCTCGTCTACGGATTCTGCCAAAGTAATGGTGTCTAATGTCGGCTCTTATCTGAGAGATTTTATCTGCAAAGTGGATATTAAAGGCCTCACAGCAGGCTGTCGTTGGGTTAAGTAGGGGGTTCGGTGCAGGAGAAAACTTCGTCACCTCCCCCACCACCCTAAACAGCTCTGCCAAGTGAGACTCTGCAGATGCAATGCGGGCAGAACAGAAAGATTTCCGTGCTGCATGTAAAGCCTCCCTATAGGAATCAAGATGTTTCCTAAGGCAAGTTCTGTCAGATGAGAGTCGAGTCCTACACCATTCGCACTCTAGTCATTGTCCAGCTCGCTTCATCCTCCTAAGCTCCTCTGTATACCAGGGCTTACGGTTTGAAGCGGTCTGGAAAGGACGCTTAGGAGTGATTGTGTCAATAGCCCTGGTGAGATCGGTGTTCCAAGTGTCCACCAAGGCTTCAACAGAATCACCGACATTACCAACCATTAAACCCTCTAAGGCTTTCTGGAAACCAATTGGTTCCATTAGCCTACGAGGGCAGACAGTTCTAATGGATCCGCCACCCCCGAGAGGGTGGACAATAGCCTTTAGTTCTGCCCTGATCAGAAAATGATCTGTCCATGACAGTGCGGAGGTTTCTTTGACCTCTGCCCACGGATATTCCTGCTCCGTACTAAAGACCGCATTGAGGTAATGACCAGCACAATGCATGGGCCCATTGACCAATTGGGATAGGCCCAT
>JAIPUX010001232.1:134339320-134350568 GCA_020142125.1 Phrynosoma platyrhinos
TTGTTTTCCAGATAGGCTTCCTGGTCAAGGTTAGGTTGTTTCTATGAATCAAGGCCACCCCACCACCTCACCCACTTTCCTTTTAGATTTGATGGGCAGTTTTATATGAATCATGTCCTACCCATGGGTTTCTTATGCAACTTTTGAAACATTTAGCACCTTTCTTGAATGAGCCATGAAGACAAGACAAGGACTGGGATGAGGGGGGGGGGGGAGAGGTGTCTATTATTTGGATGATTTTTTTGTTTGTTGGTTCACCATGTTCAGGTGATCATTCTTGATGAAACGGTTTCAGGTCTTGATAGGTGAACTGGGTGTCCCTTTGGTGCCTCAAAAAACTGAGAGGCCTTTTACATAATTGGAATTTCTAGGGACATCAATTGATACAATTAATCAGTCACCTAGGGCCTTTGCATACTGCCAGAAATAGTGCAAATTGAGTTTACTTTAAGGGTTAGGGTTACTGCTAGGGAATCATGGGAATTGTTTTTCCTGAGACATTGAGCCTTCTCTGTCAGAAAGCTCTGGTCCCACAATAAAATACAGTTCCCATGATTCCCTAACCCTAACCCTAACCCTAACCCAAAAAGTGGACTCAATTTGCACTATTTCTGGCAGTCTGCAACCCCCCTGAGACTGAGAGATGGTTGACAGTGGAACACACTCCTTCCGAGTGTGGTGGAGTCTCCTTCTTTGGAAGTCTTTAAACAGAGGCTGGAGGGCCATTTGTCAGGGATGCTTTGGTTTTGAGTTCCTGCATGGCAGGAGCTTGGACTGGATGGCCCTTGTGGTATCTTCCAATTCTATGATTCTTTAAAAATGAAAGTAAGAGAGAACCAGCTATTACTGGATATAGAATGGAATGCCCTGAGAAAAATTATAAGGAGGCACTGGCTCCAAGTCACCCAGTGGAAATTATTATTTAATTATATTATGACCGAGCCAGGAATTGAACCCCTGGTCTCCAAAGTCACAGCCCAAAGCTCAAATCACTACATCACCTTGGCTCTAGCTGCCTCAAGGATCACCAATCAAGGAGAAACTCACAGCCCAAACACACGGGGGAGGGGAATCAAAACAGCCCAAAATAGACTCAGATCGCAGCCCTGTGCCCACAGCCAATGGGCAGAACAAGCCCCAGTGCCCATAACAGCCCTGAGAAGCCCGCCAACCAAAGGGCTATGCCCTAGGCCACTGTGGCCAATCTCTCCATTCACCATTTTGGTGCAACATAGGCCCAAACAGAAGCCAAGCCCAAGGCAACCAATGAGCCACTGGTCTGCCCAAACAGCCCAGGAACAAACAAGCAATGGCCCAAAGCCCTCCTCATCCCATCAACAAAAGGAACTGCTGCACAAACCAGGCTTGTCAGCTCTGAAAGCTACTTCAAGGCCCAGTACAGTGAGTGGCACACCGAGACAGAAAGAAAGCAAATTTTTCCCACCTGACCACCTTGCAGGCACCCAAACAGGTAAATCAGCCCAACAGGCAAGCAAGGTCCATGGGGGAATGGGGAGCATGGCAAACTTCAGTTCCCAAAACTCAGCCAATCACCTGGAGATCATTGGACATTCTTCCTCTTCAATTGCTCTTGGCAAGCTAAGCAGCAGGCTATAAAAGAACTCTGGCTATGCCACCAGACCCTCCCACCATGGCATAACTGGTGCCACAATAAACTGTTCCCATCATTCTCTAGCACTTGACAGTGCTATCCCTAGCACTTGACAGTTCCCATCATTCCCTAGCACTGAGCCAGGGCAGTTCGAGTGGCCTCAATTTGCACTATTTCTGGCAGTCTGCAAAGGCCCTAAGTCTTTTTCTATGTACAGATAGGTATGCATGTGTGTGCTTAAATGAGAGTTTCAGATTAATATGAATGGGATGCAGTGGTTAAGATGCTGACTCTGTTGTTTGCAAGATTGGCAGTTAGCACTTTGAGACCCAGGTGCTGCATGATAGGTTGAGCTCCTGTCACTAGTCCCAGTTTCTCCAACCTAGCAGTTAGAAAGCACACAAATGTAAGTAGATAAATAGGTACCACTTCTTTGGGAAGGTAAACAGCTTTCTATGCAGTCATGCTAGCCACATGATCACAGACTAGTCTCTGACAGTGCTGGCTCTTTGGCTTAGTAACGGAGATGAGCACTGCTCCCTATGGTCGGACATGACTTGACAACCTTGTAAACAGGGAATACCTTTAACTACCTTTACCTTTCAGATTAATGGTATAGGAAACACAGAAATGGACTGTGGTGAGAAAATGATCCAGGAATACTTCCAAACTCTTTCAGCAAGAATTGGGTAAGAAGGAATGACTGATGGGTTATTACAGAACATTCTGTGGTGCTCCTACTTTTGATATCATCTTTAATTTACTCTTTCTGCCCCTTTGTCCATTTATCCACATAAGTGAAGTGAAGCAAATAGTTAAAGCAGCTAAAGGTGGACCAAAAGGTAAATCCAAGGTAAACAAAGAAAATCTTTTTCAAAAAGATATTTTGGTAAGACAAAAGTCACTTCACTATACTGAAAAGCAGTCTTCCCCATGCGGGTCCTGTCGAGATGTTTTGGACTATATTTCCCATCGGTGCAGATTGATGTGGCCAGTGATCAAAAGTGAAAGAAATTGTAGTCAAATGTCTGAAAAAATTCATCTTGAAGAGGTCTGGTGTAAAATTTTCTTATTATTATGAGACTATTCTTGTATGAATTGCTTTTAGCCAGAAATATATTCTAAATTGTGCCCATCATCTTCATCTGATGCCAGGATTGATATACAGACAGCCATTTGTATCCTTGTCCTGTATGACAGTCTTTGGGCCTTGGCGGATGGCTAATTGAGCAGTCTCCGAGGCCAGGAAGAGGAGGAGCAGCCACACGTGTGGTGCTCCTTCCTCTCCCTGAGGTCGTCCTCAGAGCCGCTGGCCCTCCGCATGGCCGGCACTCCGGAGGCAACCTCCCGCCGCAGCGACCGGACGCGCTGTGGCGAAAAAGACAGAGAAAGTGCGCCCGACGCTTTTAGGGCACACTTTCCCTGTCGTGAGGAAGGAGCACTGATTTAGCGCTCCTTCCAGGGATGCTGCTGGTGCGCCGAGGTGCGGAGGCTGCGGCCCCACGGCGCGCCAGCCCAGGGCATCTGGGAAGCTCTCGTCTGCTTCCCCCCTTAAGCTGCCTTCAGATTTTATTGATTTTATTTGTCCTTAGGCTTAGTCAGCAGGGGCACTAGCCAGGACGGTTGGGACTTCTAGTCAAAAACATCTGGAAGGCACCAAGTTGGGAAGCTTATTCCATGCATTTATCAAATCACCATCTATAACCTATAAAATATAGTGATCATCATTGCTTCTTGTGGTGAACTCCATAATTCAACTATGCATTATGTGAAGCTGAAAAGACAGATGCACCAAAGACACTGTGTTTGGTTGCACATAATCTCAAATGTAGTGATGTGATCAATGTGGTGGAGTCTGAATATAACATTTTCAATAACTATACAATTATATGTCTTGGGTTTATACCTTCATTTTTAGCTGAGTTTCCTAATCTTTTACAGTTTATTCAGGGGGGAAGCACACGAGGACATCCGAGACGCCGCGGGACGGCACCACGGCGCACCATCGGCGCCTCTGAAAGGAGCGCTAAATCAGCGCCCCTTTCAGAAGTCAGTGAAAGTGCACCCTAAAAGCATAGGGCACACTTTCCCTGACTTATCCGCCGCAGCATGTGCGGATGCTGCAGCGGGAAGTTGCCCTCGGAGTGCCGGCTGTGCAGAGGGCCAGCAGCTCCGAGGGCAACCTCGGGAGGAGGAAGGGGCACCGATCATGCGGCTGCCCCTCCTCTTCCCTGCCTCGGAGACGACTCTATTAGTCATCTGCAGAGGCCCTCAGACTCCTGATCACTGATAGGCATAATAAAATGTGCTGTGCCTCAAAGCCCATTTTGTCAAATGTTACAAGGTATGTTTTACAAACGCTAAGTTTAATGCATTTCTTTTGTCAAGTGATACTTTGCTGAAGCACTTACATTCTTGCTATATTTTTTAAATTTTCAGTATCCATGCTTTAGCAGGTAAACATTATCAAGTTCTAATTCTGAGACCACTTTTCTACCTTGAGATTTAGTTCAAGTCAGTACTATTTTAAGAATAAGATTATCCCACACCAAAATCTTCTCTTGTGGTTCATGAAAATTCAAGTTAGTCAAATTATTTCTTAACAACAGAACACTTGGCATTCTTACTGCACAAAGTAGCAGAGCTCTGGAAACATGGTGAAAGTACAAAGCTGGGGGGAAGGACTGGGGAGAAGGAGTCATTCTGAGATTTAATGCTGAAGGAGCAAACAAGGGACTAAAATCTCCTTCACACTACACAATTACAGCACTTTGTAGACCTTTTAACTATCATGGCTGCCTGCTATAGAATCCTGGGATTTGTAGTTTTGTGAAGATTTAGAATTCTCAGATTTGTAGTTCATTGATGTGCTAGAGCTCTCTGGAAGAAAATTCTAAATACTTATAAATACCTTACAGTTTGCAGAATTCAAAGCTATAGCTGTGTTAGGGCCTTTACAGACTGCCAGAATAATGCAGATTGAGGCCACTTTAACTGTCTTGGCTCAGTGTTAGGGAATCATGGGAACTATATTTTTTTCTGAGACACTGAGCCTTCTCTATCAGAGAGCTCTGGTGCCACAATAAACTACAGTTCCCATGATTCCTTAGCACTGAGCCAGGACAGTTAAAGTGGTTCAAGCTACATTATTTCTGGCAATCAGTAAAGGCCCTTGGTTTGTATAATCAGAATGTAGAAAGATCTTGTAGTACCTTTGAGACTAACTGAAAGAAGGATGTTGGCAGCATGAACTTTTGTAGATTAAAAGTCTACTTCCTCAGATGTAAGATATTACAGTTCACAATTTAATTCACACCTCAACTAGGGGGTGTTGCAGACTGCCAGAAATAGTGCAAATTGAGTCCACTTTTAGGGTTAGGGTTAGTGCTAGGGAATTATGGGAATTGTTTTTTTTCTGAGACATTGAGCCTTCTCTGTCAGAGAGCTCTGATGCCACAATAAAATACAGTTCCTATGATTCCCTAACGCTAACCCTAACCTTAAAAGTGGACTCAATTTGCACTATTTCTGGCAGTCTGCAACCCCATTAATTCAGACTGCCAAAGACTGTCAAGAGAACAGAGTGCATTTTTCTTTAAATTCTATATTTTTCCAAAATTTGTAAAATAGTCTAGAGAAAAATAATGCACACAAAATCTTGAAATGTTATGTTTGAATAATGCAAACCAATAAAGTGTAGTCAATGGAGAAAAATGAGTACATCAGCAAATTTCTGCAGCCACAAAAAGCTAGGCTACCTCCCAGAGGGCTTTTTCGGTTGTCGCCCCCAGACTGTGGAATCGCCTGCCGGATGAGATCCGTCAATTGACATCTTTAGACAGCTTTAAAAAAGTTGCCAAGATAGATCTCTTCCAGCAGGCCTTTCCAGAATAGACCATCCTGGCCTCAGGAACCTCTTAGGAGAATCCTCCAGAGTCCTCCTAGCTTAAAGATAATACCGCTGTACTCCTATATTACTGTTGCAGATACTTGTGGCCGTAGCTGCATATATTCTATGTTGTTGTTTCAATTTGTTTGTTTTAACTCTTATCTGATTTGATATTGTTTTAAGGGGAGGGAGGGAATGGGGTTTGGATATATTGTATTTTAACATTGTAAGCCACCCTGATTGGTCTCAGAGGGGCGGAATATAAATAAATTATTATTATTATTATTATTAAATTTCAGATCAAAGTAGAGGAGTTTTTAATGCACACAAAAATATGTAGACTTTTTCATATCAGAAAAAAGGATACAGTGGGGTACTTTTTCTTTTGTTTTCAGTAACTTGATATAGAACAGCAATAGAACTAGAAACATGGTGGGATTCTGAGAAATGGAATTAGAATGAAACTAACTGATTTTCATAATCATTTTTAGACCCATTGAACACAATGGAATTTATTCTGAGTAACTATGCATAGGATTATGTAGCAGGAGAGATAAGAAAGATAGATTGCTGATTTCAGGCATTAAAAGCATATCTGAAAGAGGTAAACCAGATGTTCTACTATCTAATTCAGATAAATGTAAAAGCAATTACAGGTAAACTACAGAAATGCATAGTTGGGTTAAATGTACCTTTTAAAGTTTCTGAAATATAAAAGTAATTAAATAAGTTGCTAAGATAGACTGTGGAATATCCTTTCTTTCTTTCTTTCCAATGAAAGTTGGATAGATTTCATTGCTGAATGCCTTCCATAAAGTAAATGAGCTTGTCCAGGTAATGCCAGATAATAATTTATCAAGAAAGAGATTATCTGATTCAATATGAAGATACTTTCTCTGTGTGCAAATCAGATCACATGACTGCAAACTACAGATTACCAAACACACATTGAGCTGAATCCTATTGGTAATTTAACTTGAGTACACTCATTGAATTTGCTGTTGAACACTGAATAAAATCTTATGGAAGTCTCTTGATTCAATGGGTCTACTCTGGCTATGATTACCAGTAGGATTCAGTCCATTATATTCAGATCCAGGAAGTTCAAAATAGTAACAAACAAACAAATACATAAACTATTTCTCCCCTATCCCTATCATAAGCAAACTTGCTTGGGAGTAACTTCCATTGAACTCAGTGGTACTTACCTTATTTTTATCCTGTGTTGTTTTAGATTAATATCTTTTAGCAGATGTGTAGTTTGCATAAGGCTGGTGAATGACATTTGGGAGTTTGATTTGAGTGAGGGGGATTCATTTGGCCTGGGATTTGAGATGGGTACAGTTACAAAAGAATTTGATAGATATTTGAACTAGAGTTAAAGTGAGAGAAGGGAGCAGTGGTGTCACTAGGGGTGTGGGGGGCTTCAGACCACACTGTGTGACACCCCAGGGGTGTGTACACTGGGTGGGGCTGAGGCAGTTGCTGGGTGAGTGGGAAAGGGCATCATGTCCCTTTCTTGCTTGCCTAGCAGCAGTGTGAAACCTCAAACAACCCTGCAGAAGCCACAACACTGTCCCCAACAGTGGGCACTACAGTGGTGCCTTTCATTTGGGGTCTGGCATAGCTGCTCATTCAAATAGCCATGCTGGGTCCCAAATGGTCTCCCAGAGGCTGCAACACAGACTCCTCTCAAGGGGTCTCTGCTCAGAGGTGGTGCTTTTCATTGTGAGTCTGAAATGGCCTTCCAGAGGCTGCAACACTACTCCCCCCCAGCAGTGGAGGCTGCTCACTGGGGGGGGGGGCAGCAGTTACTTTCAATTGGGGTCTGACACAGCTGATTTCCCAAGGAGTTTTGCTGGATCCCAAACAGCCATTGGGAGACTACAGTACCAGGAGGTGCCTTTTGTTTAGGGTCCAGAATGGCTGGTCCCCTGATGCCAGATCCTAAACAGCTGTCCAGAGGCTGCAGCACCCTTCCCAGCAGCAGTCTTGCTGGGCAGTGGCAGGCCAGCTGAGGGGCAAAAAGGCAATCTATCAGGAGGAAGAGAAGAAGGGCAGTGGATCAATCTGCCCTCCTGCTGCCTCCCCAATGCCCTCCCCCTGCACTGGGTGACACCAACCATAGGAAAGGAGTTTGAGTAGAGTACTGTGAAAGGTCTGAGTTAGCTTCAGAGGAGTGAGAGAGAGAATGTGTGTGTGGTGTTTTAGATGTAAAAAATATATAATCTGCTGTATTATGTCTAACTTTTGTAAATAAGGTTTTGTTTTCATTTTTACACACTTTTGGCTACCGGAAATGCTCTCTATCTGAGAATTGAATCAGACAGGGTTTCTGTGATGGCAGCAGTGAATAGGGAGGGGTGGTATCCACTGAGGAAAGAGGGTGAATAAATCACTTAAACTGAAAGCATTTAGACTGCTACCACAGTGAGTGTCAGACAGGTGGGACAGGAGGAAGTCCTTGCATTGTGTCAGAAGTGCAGATCAGGGGAAGCTCTCACTTTTGAAATGTCAATGAGCACCATCAAAGTCTTTATTTAGTAGGGTCAAGGGTTGAAACCCCACAGTGGCCAAAGTGGTAAGATTGCCTGAGAGGAATCCATACAGTTGGAGGCAGCATGATAGGATATAAACTGAAAGACCTACATTTGGTGACAGCTTTGGGACTGCCAGAGAAGAGATCCTCCACAAAAGAAAAGCCAGTCTTCATCATTAATCTCAGATGAATGGCAAGGAAGGAAGTCCCAAAAGTGTTTTGTGAAAATGACAAGAATTAATCAGCACCGAAACAATACTAATTATTTCTCACTTCCCAACAATGAGTTACAAATTCTTCTTCCAAGACCTAATTATTAGTGGTTATCCTTTCCAAATACCTGCATTTTAAGAGGTTAATCCAGCATTTTATGGAGAAGCAGTATTCTCCAGCTCAGTAGAAAACAATGGTATAATGTCTTCTAATGCACAAACTCTGCAGTCAGGATGGAGTATGTATGAAACTGTGGGTGCTGCCAGAGAGAAGGATAGTTCTGCACACTTTTAAAAGATATATTGTCCTTCAAACACCAGGATATTCTTATATCTATATTCTTCAAACAACAGGGGGATTGTATTGGAAGCATTTTTCTTTCTTTAACAAAATCAACTCTCACAACACATGCAAGCCATGCAAAATAGCTCTTCCCACCTCCCCCAGTTTATACCAAATGAATCTGAGAAACAATCAAGCCAGACATCTGGCAGACAAACTGCAATAAAGAGCCATGCTTGAGATATTAAAGAGCCGGGGGTAAGCAAGACCCTTTTCTAGAGAACTTCCAGAGGAGAAGGCCCTATTAGCCACAGAACAAATACATTGCTTTTTATTTTTTTTTAAATCAATTCCTTATTCAACAGGTGTTTTTAATCACAAGTTGGAGCACTGATTATATTCTGCTTTTGTCCCTTGAAGATAAAGGAAGAAGCCAACTGCAAATATTTGTTGAATGGTTAAAATGGGACACTTGAAAATACACACATTTTTGAACATCAGGTTTTGTCTTACATTTAAAGAATTCTTTAGCTTGGCACTGAGAAAATGTAGCCACCATTTCCACAAAGCATTTAAAATGTTTTCTAAATGTTACATCCATAGCTTTGTGAAATGGAGATCTTTAACAAAGATACAAGAGAGACCATCCCCAATTCATACCATTTTTTCTATTTTTCCTCCAACTTTATCTCTGTCTCCTTCCTTCTTTCTTCCTACATATCTAGGTGCTGCCATTTTCTATACCTGCAGGTTCCAAATGTTTTCAACACCTGCCCATTGAAAGTGCAAATGAATTCAGTGTTGCTGATTTAAAATGGTCAACAGAGGCACTCTTCCATTTGCAATCCAATGTCTCATTGCATCCATGTGGAGGAGGGGTGTCATTGTTGATGGGAATTATGTTTGCTCTGTTCTGATCATGGCTCTTAGCTATAACCTCTCCAAAATCTGTGAAGAGCGTATGGGACACTGTATAGGAACAATGGAATATGCATTTTAAATTGTATGGTAATTGTCTGGTAATATCCTCTTTGGCTTTTTCAATCATTGCTTCCTTCCAGGCTGCTACTGTTGTAAGAATCTGTCTATAAAAATTCAAATGAGGTAACAAGGTGAACATTGCCTCATGAATTTTCTTTCCTTCCTTTCAATATGCAGCTTTTCCTATATATGGTATCGTATTCAAGGCAATCACCTGTGCCTTATGTTACAGGTAAATACCCCCAAGATGGACAGAAATGGGGTTATTTCACTTCTGTCTTCAAAGTATGTGCCCTTCACAGGATGCATTAGTCAGCACATTGCTTGGAATATGAATACCTTGTCAAACTTTTTCAAGAGATGCAATTGATTTTTAAATGCTTCTCATATATATAGAAAAGGATAGCAATCATATTGTTGTACTGAGGAATGTGGTAACTTCATTTGTCACCTCATACATGGCATTGATACAATCTACCCCTTTAATGTATTCTGCATCCATATAGAAGAACTACACAAGTTTATGGTAAGTTCTTAAAACAAATTACTTAAAACTTATGACATTTCTTTTTGCCTAGACTAGGAATTTCCAAGTGGCATTGTCTGAAAGGGTTGAGGTAGATGACAAAATCCAAATCTAGTCTAAAAAACAGACCCACTATCCAAGAATAAGGAGACTACAATTTACAAGGCACATATCTGAAAGTAGAATGTTGTCCAGATCTTTCTACATTCTCAGCCATTTCTTCAGGCATAGCACTTAGCTTTGGATGAGAGCAATAGCCAGAATTATTTCTTTTTTAGACTTTTTTTAAGGGTGTGTTTTTATTACAGTCGTGATGAACTGTTATGATAATATCTTGATCTAATAGTACCATTGATAGCAGAACTTCATTTGCAGTGCAGTATATCAGTGCACTGTTATTTGGTGCATTACTAGCAAATTCTAAACTCTTTATTTTTTTATATAGAACAAGCTGTGCCCAGAGATAAGTATCAAAAGTCAAACTACTAAGCTATTCTCTGCTAAAGAGATAACACCGAGTGTTCTGTTGCCAGTATGTATGAAGGTACTATTATTTTGCTGTTGCATTATAAAAGAAGGAAAGGTAGTGAGCATTAAAAGAAAGGAGTCATAGTAGCTTAAAAACCAAACTGTTTATTTTATTAGGAGTTTTCACTCTACTTCAACCAGATGCACTGACAGAATACAATATTCAAGTATGAAGGTACAGTTACACAATTCACTTTGATGTGAGGTCAGAGTGAAATGGGAAACAGAAAAGAACAACTGATTTACCAGATAGTTGTATGTTTATACTTAAGACTTCAATATGATACACCATGAAATGTATCTGAGAAAGTAAATTGTCTTAAAGTTTCTACAATACACTCCTCCTTTCCTCTTTTCCCTTCTTTTTGTACTGAAACAGAATGGCAATGCTATATTTTTAAGACTACTTTTTAACTCAGGAAAATCTTCTCCAAAGTCAGGGGTCATCTTATATGCTGGGTGGAGGAGGAGGAGGGAGAAGAGAGGAAGTCAGGTTAGAGGAGGAGGAGGGGGTGGAAAGGGTGGTGTGGGGTGGTGTGAGGCAGGAGGAGGAAGCAGCAGCAGATAAGAGGTGAGCCCCTATCCTGGGATTTTCTTGGCAAGACTGGTTCAGAGGAGGTTTCCCCTGAAGCTGAGAGTATGTGACTTGTCCAAGTCCATCCAGTGGGTTTCATGGCA
>JAIPUX010001232.1:134350668-134366185 GCA_020142125.1 Phrynosoma platyrhinos
AGGGGTTGTCTTATACGGCGAGTATATCCCAAACTCTATATTTTGACTAGAAAGTTGGGGGTTGTCTTATACACCCAGTCATCTTATACGACGGAAAATCCGGGTATATATATTTCCCTTTTGATTCCAAGGGTCTGGGATCCCTAGCCCTGTCCTTCATTCCCCAGGATCATGAGCTGAATGTACATGAAAATGGAAAAAAATTCTCTTTTGGTTCAATTGTTTGGTTCCTGGTGCAGTATATGCTTCTCTCAGATACTCTGGGCATAAAAAAGTGATGGTACCTTTCCCCTCCAACACAACAAAATGCTGAAGTTTAGATAAATGTAAAGTGATCCATTGTCCTAAAGAGAATTTCAGATTTGGAAGAATTACCAAAAAGAGTTACAATGTCTAATTAGGAAAGTACCTAATATACTTTTGATGTTATTGCCTTAGATAAACTGTTTTTTCTTCTGGTGCTGAGCTGAATTTATTCCTATTACCTCAGATCTAATTATGTGAATCCACTTGCAGAATCGGCATGATATGTATTGTTTGTTCTAATTTCTTGGAAACTAGGATTCTAGAACCTGTGAGGAGCTATCTTGCAGTAAAATAGATATTATTCTGGATAACAATTTGCTACATTCTCCATCAGCAAATATGAAATATTCTCCCTCAGCAAAATGCTACTCAACACGCATACAAAACAGAATAGCCAGGCATAGCAGATTTAAACCAAAGCATGTCATATGCCACTCATGCTACATTACATCCAGAGCACACTATTTCACAGTACAATGGAAGGGCATGGCTGGCAAAACTACAGCTAGCACACTGGGTCGACAGTTATAGGTTTTGGAAAATGCAATGCTTTTAGAGAGAATACTTCTTATGCTCAGGCATAAGAACTGGCTGCAGTCTATCTATATTTAATCAGCTAGGAGATTCAAAGCATGGACATTTTGTTTCTAAGTGTAAGGCTAGCACTTTTTTTCATTGATTTAGAGAGAAAGAGAGGTAATATCTGCTGCAGATGGATTAGATGTGGGAGTATATTCCTTTTAAGTACACCCACAACCCTTCGGAAGGAAAGTAAGAACTGCTTCCATCTGGCAGGGTCCTCATCAATCTGTTTTAAACTTGGTTTATAATTATCTCTAAACAGATTTCTCAAATTAGGTATAATTTTAACTCCTGCTATCCTCAAATAGATGAGATGTAAGGGACATGGGCACCACCTACTGCACAGCTTTTAGAGGCAGTGAAATGAGAGTGCTCTCCAACATAATTAAGCACTGCTGAACTTTTTTAAAAAAAACTTCCTTCGTTAGCTGTATCATTAAGGAAAGAGAAATAGGATAGGAATCATTTTTCAATTCCTAGTAGTTCAAAGGAGTTAACCAAATATAAATGGTTTTTTTGGCTTCCCAAGATCCTTAGTTGTTTGATCACTTAGGGTAGGTTCATAAATGATATTCCACTCTGCTATGTCCATTAATACTACACAATTATGGCACTATATTCTACTTTAATGGCCATGGCAATATCCTATGGAACCATGGGATTGACAGTTTAGAATTGACAGTCATTTAAAATTGACAGTCATATTGCTCTAGTACTTTACCATACTACAAGCCTCAGGATCCCATGCATGTTGCCATGGAAGTTAAAGTGGGCTATAGTAGTATATTAGTGCAGTGCAAATATGCCTATGGTATATGAATTTGCAACAATAGTTGCATCAAGACTGATTTCACTCAAAGCTGATTTCAGTCTCTTTTTGTGAAAACTTCAGGTATATTATGATGACTGGCAGGGTGAAGGATGACAATTGAATAAGAACACAAGTGGTTCCACAGCTATTAGGATGTCCATATGTTGCATACAATATAAGTATAGACTGTGTACACATTTGCACATGTAACATTCAATGTGGGTATACTGTGCACAGATTGCTGATCTGTATACTGGTACAGTTATTTACAGGTAAGAGAATATAGATATGTTCATTTTGGGATTTCTGGGTTTACATTGCTATAGAAGTAATAAAAGTCTTTGTTTAAGAAACAGTAGAAATAAGAAATCTGGGAATCCTGTGTAAATGGATTTTTTAAAAAAATAAATTAAGCAATTATTCATAAAAAATATGGTTTCTGCCTTAAACAGAAACAATTCCTAGTATATTTAGTGAGGCTTGCTTGGATTGTGTCTCTGAAAAAGTTACTTGACTCTGTTGCTATATCACTGCTCTGTTAAAGGTATTAGATGTAGTTATATACTGCACTAACTGATGCTTATAATTTAGTCAGCCTTCATGTAGTCTCAGTCTCTTTCACCTTCAGATCTTACATACCTCCTCAGAATTGCTGCACAGACAAATTCACACCAACAACATATCAACTAACATCCCATTTACTCTTGTCTTCCACCCCTTCCATTTAAAAAATCTCCCCTGCTTCCCTCAGATTGTCTTATATTATTTCTCATCAGATACACTCCTTAAACAGTAGATAAAAACACACTTAAATCTGAATTATCCCAAATTTTTCTGCTATTTAATATCTCTCTTTATACTAATGTTTACTACATCCTTACTACCTATAACTCAAACCCTAAGATCACTGCACCCCCCCTTTGGCATTTTATATAATCCATAAATGGACTCCATGTTTTCCAAGAAACACTTCAGTGAATTATTTTTAATCAAATTAGGGGGACTGCAGACGGGCAGCTCTGGGCCTCCCCAGGAAGCAGCAGATCAGGGTGTGGCAACCCCATACCACAGCCCTGATCCTTCCTTTTGCCACCCCAGAAAGAGTGGCAAAATGCTGCTTTTTTTAGGGGCGGCAAAAGGCCACCCTAAGAGCTGGCATGTGGCTCTTCAGTGCTCTTTTCAGCACAGTGTGTTTGAACACTGTGCCTGAAGGGTATCCTGATGCTTGGCGCCATGTGTAATAGCGTGCGGCATCAGAACAGCATCAGCGTGAGGTTGGGGTGGCCGGTGTGTGGCTGCCCCACCCCAACTCTGCTGGCCCTTAGTTAATTTATCCATTTCTGCTGTCTCCATCATTTTGTCAAGCCATGCCACAGAGTTTGGGAATTCTTCACTGTTTTTTTTTTAATGTTCTAATGGAGATTGATTTTGGATTTTTGTACAAAAGTTAATTTTCATTTTTTTAAAAAAATCTTATGTCAAAGCTTTTGTGTGTGTAAAGAGAATGCTTAATAGTCCTTGAAATACAAAAAAAAAAAAGTCAGTTGGCTGTTTTTCAACAGGGTTGTGTCTCATTATGTAGAGACCTTTTCTCATTGAGAGTGAGAAACTACAAGTGGATTTTACATCCTTCATATGGCCACAAGTTTAGTCTGCCTATTTTTCAGATCAGTGATAAAAGAGAAGAGCCTAATTAAACCCCCACAAATATAGTACATAGAACAAGGACTCTGATTTGGAGACTTGAAACTAGGTCCTTGGAATAGTTAGCAACAAGTCTTTGGGGTTGTTTACAGGTGTGAAGAACTTCATCCTCACCCAAAGCTAATGTTGTCTGTTCATGCACAGTGACTTCTGGGAAAATATTGTAGTTTTTCCTGTTAATCTGATTTTGCCCTGGAATTAGCAAAGTTGGGGAAAGCACTGGGATTTCCCTCAAATGCCAGGGTGAGTGTGGGGTTTTGTAGTGTGGGAACAGTTGGAATTGGTCTGATCAAGCTCTTCATATGCCAAGCACCATGCCATCCCCCTTCCCCATGGTGAGCAGCATAGGGACAGGGAGCCTGTCCCCAGAACCACCATTGACAACTGTGATGGTGACAATGTGGAACTGCCTAAAATCTCTTTAAAACCTTTTACTCTTTTTCTTTTTGTGTCACTGCTGCCACCACTCTGTCACAGAGACTTAGGGGCTGTACAGACAGCCCTAAAGGGCAGCGTTCTGCTGCTCCTTTCCTTGCCAGATCGGGGCCACAGTAACCACACACCGCAGCCCTAATCTGGCACTTTGCCACTCTAAAAAGAGCTGACAAATGCCACTCCTTTTCAGAGCAACAAAAAGCTGCCTTTGCCACCATGGTGAGGGCTTTTTGGTACCTCTTTGGCAGTGATACTGGTGCATCAGAAAACGGATGTATAAATGCTCCATTGCACATGTGATGGAAACTGAGTCGGCGGTCCAGTGCATGCACCCTATGATACAGGCTTTAATTTAAAGTGCCCTATGCTTCCAGGTGTGGATGCACCAGTGCAGGTGCGATTGAATATTAGAACTCTAACCCTAATTGTATCCCCTAACCCTAATTTTAACCCTATGCATCCACCCTAGCAACTGTCTTCTATTATGACAATAAATGCATTCTGTTGTATGTATGCTTGCTGTCAGCATGTATAACAGTGTGCATGAAAGGAGCTTTTGTGACCTCTTCTGTGCAGGTATGCGGGTGTGCACAAGACCTGCACATCACTTCCTAGTATGACGGGGGGAGGGTCCTGAAGTAACTTTTGTCCCTGTGTCCTGTTGATCATGTCCCTTGCATGACCACCAGCTACATGTATCCAGTCTGTCCACACAAACCTCACTTTCTCCCCTCCCCCTGATCTGTGTGGGACATGTTTTGTGGAGGACAACAGAGTAGGTGTCCTTTCAGTTGACAAACTCATTCTTTTGTCCCATGGGTGGCACAATCAGACAGTGGAACTTGTCTACAGCACCAACTGCTTGGGGGAAGCCGAGGTCAGTGACTCCTTGAATGCTCTGTGGGTGTATGACAGGTCCTACGCACGTGTGCAGGGATGCCGAACTTCAGTCACCTTTGTACACAGAGAGTGACAGATTGTATACTAGCCTATGACAGGTGTGCAGGGATGTGTTCCTGTGCACATGTGCATGCATTTAAGAGAATGAAAAGAAATTAAAGCAGCCGCTGCCCGCCCATGTGGTTGCTCCATCTCCCTATTGTGGCATCCTTGGGGCTGGCGGTGTGGTTGCTGGAGCTTCAATACAGCCTCAGAAAATTTGCATTGACTCTCATTGCAGTTGCTCCATCCCCATTTAGGGCATCCTCGGGGCATGCAATGCGATTGCTGCAGCTTAGGGAAAAGGCAGCTTCAGGTCACCTTTTCCTGCCCATCTACCTAGTCCCTATGGGCCTTTGCAGACTGCCAGAAATAGTGCACATTAAAGTGAGGCACTGCCCTGGCTCAGTGCTAGGGAATCATGGGAACTGTAATTTATTGTGGCACCAGAGCTCTCTGACAGAGAAGGCTCAATGTCTCAGAAAAACAATACAATTCCCATGATTCCCTAGCACTGAGCTAGGGCAGTGCCTCAATTTAATGTGCACTATTTCTGGCAGTCTGCAAAGGCCCTATGTCTCTACTAGGAGAACTCTTCAATTTACCCAGGACATTCCTTGTTGTCTCTTGGGTACTTTAAACCTTTTTTATTTTTTATTTTTTAAATAATTTTATTATTATAAAACACTTAAAACATACAACAAATCAATACAAACACTACAAAGTTGTCATGTAATACAAAAGATTGATTCAACATACATCACTATTGTCATAATGTATCATCACATATAATAATTAAATGAGAATGCTTTGAGTCTTCAGCTTATTGAAAAACTTCCCAAACACATTATAGTCTTCTTCTTTAAACATATCTTTCACTAATTCATCTAAATTTAGGGGTGTTGCAGACTGACTCAAAGGGCCAGCCTGGGGGTGGAGTTGGGGTAAAACAGCCACACCACCCCAGCCTGACACTGTTTGGATGCTGCACTCCCATACGCTTGCAAAGCAAGGAGCTTCATCTATATACCACTTCATACAGTGCTATGGGATGTCTAAGTGGTTTACAACTGTAAGCTCATTGCCCCCTAACAGCTGGGTACTCATTTTAGCAACTTTGGAAGGATGCAGGCCTGAGTCTAGCCTGAGCCCTGGCTAGTACTGAACTCGCAACCTTGTGTTTTATGAGTAGCTGTAGTACAGGCATTTAACCACTGTGCCACCAGGACACTCTCCGGGCACAGTACGTGGACATGCTGCACTGACAGGGCATGGAAGAGCTGCAGTGCTGGCTCTTAGGGTGGCCTTTTGCTGCCCGTAAAAGGAGCAGCATTTTGCTGCTCTTTTAGGGGCAGCAAAGGGGAGGATCAGGGCCATGGGATGAGGTTGCTGTGGCCCCGATCCACAGCCAGCAGGGGTGGCCCAGAGCCGCCTGTCTGTATAGTCCCTTAGTTATCACATATATTGGTCTCTAAGCTAAAAAGATTTGTAAAAAGGCAGTAGAAAAAGAAAAAACAAAACATATATACTTTCCTTTGTTTACTGTTGATTCCTTTTCTTCTTTTTTTATCCAAATCACCATTATTTTTTTATTCTACCTAACCCCCTAAGCAGATGGCTTAAAGGGCCATCTTGGGGGCAGAGAAGGGGAGGGGCAGCTACACGATCGGCGCCCCAACCCCTTCCCCAGGTCGTCCTTGGAGCAGCCGGCCTTTCATACAGCCAGCGCTCCAAGGAGGACCTCCCACCACAGTGTTTGCACACGCCGGAGTGTTTGCACACGGTGTGGCAGAAGAGTCGGCAAAGGTGTGCCGCAGCCTTTTGTGGCGCACCTTCGGTGACTTGTGAAAGGAACACCAATTTAGCGCTCCTTTCAGGGGCAGTGAAGCTGTGCCACCAGGCCGAGGTGTGGGGATACCTCCGTCCCGCAGCACAGATTCCTGGGGCTGCCCATGGCTGCCCATCTGCTTCTCCCTTTCGAATTCTAATCTAATATAGCTAAAAGTTTCTTGCTTATCTCTATTTTACTTTTATTTTATTTCCTTCTCTCCTGTTTTTAAATTATTCCTTTATATTTTCCACATTTCCATAACATTTTTCCATTCTTCCTCTATTCTCTTGATTGATTTTCCTATTAGTATCTCCTTTTTAAACCTTTATACCTTTTTAAAACTACCTTTCTCTGCAGCCTGTTCCAGCCTCAATGGCTCTTCATTCCCCTCAGAGTAATTCACATCTTGACCTTCACTGATCTCTAGCCTATTCTCTATCTTGGGTACGTAAAACCATGTTAACTGCCCTACTCAGCCGTATAATCCAGCCACTAAGGCTCTTCATCACCTCAGGGCACACTAAAAAAAAAAAAAAAATCAACCCTAACCAACACCAAACACTGTTCTATTTATATCCACTCCTGACTCCACTC
This sequence comes from Phrynosoma platyrhinos, assembly GCA_020142125.1. Lineage (NCBI taxonomy): Eukaryota > Metazoa > Chordata > Lepidosauria > Squamata > Phrynosomatidae > Phrynosoma > Phrynosoma platyrhinos. The sequence goes on from JAIPUX010001232.1 coordinate 134,357,871, forward strand.
TCATTGGCCAATGCTTGACCCATCCTGATTGGATGATGCCAAGGCTTCCACCTGCCTGGTTAAATATGCCTTTTCTCCACACCACAACTTCCTTACCTGTAGGAACTCCCTGTTAGGCCAGCCAGAGCACCACTGCTTCTCCCAAGGATAGGCCCATTCCAGGCAAATGACTGGGGTCCAAGACAACCAAGATCTTCATTCCCAGATTTTTATGCTAAACATCTAAGCAGCTGGGAATTAGGACAAGAAAGTTGTAATTAGAGGAGTGGTGGGATATTAGAGGCAAATACAACATGTTATAAAGGACTAAGACTAATTTTATGATGTAATTATTTGTCATCAGGAAAGACCATAATTATGGAAACAATGAACATTAATGGTAAAAAAAGAAAAGAAAAGAAAGACTCTGCTACAAGTGGATAGGCTCAATCAGCCACAGACCTGAGTTTGCAAGACTGGAATGCTTTTGGCAATCCTCTTCATGCAATGTGTACAGAGCTTGGAAGAATTACCTTTTTAGACTACTGGCTATTGTGGGTGGAAGATTCTGAGAAATGCTATACAAAAAGCTCCTGGTGAACTAAACTCCTCAAATCCCCCTACCAGGATAGCCGATAATCTAAAAAAGTAATTTTGCCAGGTTCAAAATGGTTCCCAATTGGCAAAGGGATCAGGCAAGGCTACATTTTGTCACCTTATCTGTTCAACTTGTATGCAGAAAATAACATATGTAGAGCAGGTTTAGAATAAGGAAGAGTGAAGATTGGAGGAATGAATATCAACAACCTAAGATAATAACAGAAAGCATCACAGACTTGGAATCACTAAAGAAAATCAAAGAAGAAAGCACAAAGGCAGGCCTAATGTAAAAGATAAGGAAACAAAAATAATGACCATAGTGGATTTACATAAATTCAACCTAAATAATGAGGCAATCAAAACAGTTAAAGATTTCCCATTCCTTGGATCAAACACTGATCAGAACACAGACTTCACTCAAGAAATCAGAAGATTAGGAATGGGAAGGGCAGCTATGAAATAACTAGACAAAACTCTAAAGTCATACAGCTGAACACTAAAGTTAGAATCATCCAAGCCATTGTATTCCCCATTATCATATACAGATGTGAGAGCTGGACAGTGAAGAAAGCAGATAGGAAGAAAAATAATTCATTTGAGATGTGGTGCTGTACTTTGACCACATCATGAGAAAGCACAACTTATTAGAAAAGACAATGATGCTGGGGAAAGCAGAGGGCAGTAGAAAGAGAAGATGATCATGGGCCTGAACAGGACTGGAGAAGATAGACAGAGGATAGGGAGGCTTGGAGGTGTCTTATTCACAGGGTGACCATGAGCTGAGTTAAACTCAAAGGCGGCTAACAACAGTTGTTTATATTGGTGAAAACAAGACAAAAAATGTGAAACAGATGCAGATCCATGACTGAACACATTGGATCACAGAGAGCTTCTTATTAAAGTCCTTGAAGCCCTCTCCAGCTGCTCCTATCCATTCTTCTGCTTGCTTTCCTCCACCTTCCATAGATGCTGAGTGAAGCATCTCTTAGGAGAAGGATGGCAACATATGGGGGAAGACAGCATTTGGGTTTCCCAAACTTGTTTTGTACTACACAATCTTTTGCTCTCATCTCTGTCACTCTACAGGGGAGAAAGCTGCTGTCCCCTGTATTTTCTGCATGGTACTTTTTATTTATTATCCTCCCTCCCCCCCCTTGATCTTCTTTCCTCTCTGTGACCTTCAGTTCTCCCTCTCTGACTTCCCTCAGGAACTCTCCAAAATCTCTTTTCACACCTTCAGAAACTCTTTACTCCCCAATACATCATTAGAAGCACTTCAGAGAAAGCCCTTCAATCTTCTGCTCTCTCAGATCACAGACTAATGTGTGGATCACAACCTAGTTACCCTTGAGATCTAGCACCAAAACAAGGCAGTATGAGGATTGCCTCTAAAGGTAAAAACATTTTAAGACTGGTTAATAGGTATTTTAAGTTGCTAAAAAGAACTGCTGTTGCTCCACATATTGAAAATTGAGTCACAAATGCTCCTGGGAGCAACAGGAATGTGATGACAGTTGTAATAATGGACACATGAAAGCAGCCATATTTGTCCCATTCAATCTCTCTTGAAAGGATGGCATGTCATCACACAGCCTAGCATCCCACTGGTAATTGCAGCCTCATTTTGAAAACACTTTAAAACTATATACTTTCCAACCACTTGGAACAGCTATATCTTTTTCTCTAGAAGGTATCTTCAGATCATCTTGTAAAACTGTTCATTGCTTTGTGTTTTTTTAATACACACACACACACACACACACACACACACACACAGAGTCACCCCTCTGTTCATACAGACTTGAGATCCGCGTTTTTAAATATTCATGGAGGGGTGACCTCTGTTAGATCAATGGGGCACACCCCATTCAAGCCCATGGGGCTTGAATGTCGACAAGTCTCTGTTTTCATGGGGTGGTATTGGTCCAGAATGGATCCCCCACAAAAATGGAGGGCTGACTGTATGTGTGTGTGTGTGTGTGTGTGTGTATATATATATAGAGAGAGAGGACATATTTAAATATTTAACTATGGCAAAACACACAATAGAAAACGTGCAAAATAACTGGATTTAATATAAATTAATATGCCATTCCCTATATACAAAATAGGTCATAGAGATTGCCATGCAAAATCTTAGACATATATTATATGTTTGGCTAATAAATACATATTTATTGGCAAATATGTTTGGCTAATAAATATGTATTTGCTTATTAAAATATTTGTATATGGTTTCCTTTATCATGGAATCTCAGAGTTGTGTACAAATGAAAGATTATGGACAAGTTAAAATTATTTCAGATTGAAAGAATAAAACAATTTAAACAGGTTATAAAATATTAAACAAGTAAAACAGATTCAATATTCAGTCCAAGCCCACTCTGTATATTATATATTCTGTATATTATATTCTGTGTATCGTATTCAATATTGAAACAGATTTTTTAATTTTCAAAATAAAGATATTTTTAAAGTATGCAATAAAATTGCCATTGTTATCAGAGAAGAGGGTATCCAAACTCTGTCTTTTAGTACAATGACAGTTTAATTATTACTTTTAAAAAAAAAAATGCTTTTAAATTTTCCTGAAAATACATTAAGGACAGTAACAATGACAAAGAACAATAAATCACAATGGTTACACTAAGAATCATCAGAGCTCTAGAGGATTCCATAAATCAGTTGGGCTATCAGGTGATTGTTAAACACGTTTTTGAGTTAATTGGGGACAAAGTACTTTTGTACTTTGAAATCAGTTTGCAGCAATTCAAATAAGTGAGGATAAAAAGGGAAAGTGAGAGAAGGAGGGCAAAGAAATTGGGTCATTTTCAAAGCAGCTGAAAAAGCAAGACAATAGTGGATTAAATGGAACTGTTCCTGCCAAAATGAGGGCAGTTTATGCTTTTGTAAGGTAACTGGGGGGGAAGCAGACGAGAGCTTCCCATGCGCCGTGGGACGGTGCACCACGGGACCGCAGCAGCCGCACCGTCCGCGTCCCTAAAAGGAGAGCTAAATTGGCGCTCCTTTTAGAAGTCAGGGAAAGTGCGCCCTAAATGCGTCGGGCGCACTTTCCCTGACTCTTCCCCTGCAGTGCGTGCGGTCGCTGCGGCGGGAGGTTGCCCTGAGAGTGCTGCCCGTGCGGAGGGCCGGAAGCTCCGAGGGCAACCTCGGGAGGAGGAAGGGGCACCGCGCGTGCGGCTGTCCCTCCTCTTCCAGGGCTCGGAGACAACTTTATTAGTCGTCTGCCGAGGCTCTTTGTTGTTGTTGCTGTATACCTTCAAGTCATTTCTGACTTATGGGGACCCTCAGGCCTATCATGGGGTTTTCTTGGCAAGATTTGTTCAGAGCAGATTTGCCAATGTCTACCCCTGAGGCTGACAACATATGACTTTCCCAAGATCACCCAGTGGGTTTAATGGCCGAGCAGGGAATCTAATCCTGCTCTCCAGAGTTGCAACCCAAAACTCTAACCACTATGCCACACAGGCTTTCCCAAGGTAAACTAGGTATCTCCTTTCTAACTTGAGATTTAAAGCATGTCTACATGGGCCATTTACACCTATTTTCCCTCCTCCCTCATGTTGCCCTGTCCACATGACATAGGGGCAAAGCCCCAATTCAAGTACAGACTATCTTCACCTGGGAAGTTAAGTTCTGCACCAAATCTGAGCCATTTCTCCCTTAAATTGAATTTAAAAACTTACTTTCCAGGAATCCAGGAAAATCCAGAACATGCCACATTGATGCCAAGTGGCTATCTACATCCATGTGTCATTGTGCTACTTGGTGCCACCACTGTTGGTGCAAGCCACTCCTTCTGAAGTCACAATAAGTGCACAGCCATGTGATGCTGGGAGTCTTGTTTTTGACCTGAGAGGGAGTAACTCACACCAGCAGAATTGGCAGCAGATGGCACAGTGGGACACATATGTAGATAGCTGCCTGACATCACTCTGGAGTACAGCGGAAAGGAGGGAATTCAGGACAGCTTAGGGGCCACAATACTCTGGGAGCAGCCAGAAGTATTCTGGCCAGTGTTGACATATCCTTAGCATGAAATTCAAATTCTCTTCTTCACAGTACTACCTCACCTCCAACATTTAACACATGAAAAATGGGACATATGTGTCCAACCAACATCACATATGGTCAAGATGGCAAAGTTTATTAATGAAGAAGAAATTACAAGCTAGTAAAATAGCATTTTACTACTACACCTGCAAAATATCAAAAGTACTTTATTATTGTTTAGTAAACTGAAAGTCTAATGTATGATTTTTTAATATATTTATTATTTTTATAAATGTTATTCTATGATATTAAGTTTCATTATTTACACAGAGTGGGGTAAAATTTTAAATATATTTAGGATAAACCTAATAATAGGAATTAAGTTAGGATTTCATGGGACTCCTGCAAGTACAACTGAATCTGAATCCAATCCAACATTGCATCCTATGGCTTTTAGAAAATGAGATCTAACCATATGCTTTAGAGAGTGGTACAAGAAGCTACTATGAACAAGTGTTTTGTGTGTGTGTGTGTGTGATAAAATCTGTGTGGTCATTGCTCTCTTGGAAGGTCAAAAGGATGGATCAGAGGAAAAAAGCTGCAGAGACAGTAAAGAATTGAAAAGAGTAGAAATGATCTGTGTTCATCTATACTTTAGATTATTCTCTATTATTTAAGAGAATTCTCTTGCATATGTAGTTTTGTGCTTCTAATGTTTATCATTCCGTCCATTTGACATTCATATTTCCATATATGTAAAAAATAAAGCACATCACTGTAACACATCAAAGAGAAAACATTTAAAAAAAAAGAAAAGAAAAAGATAATGGAAAATGCCTGAAGACAATGTCTGCCCACATTGCCTATGCTTATTGCTATATTTTCTAACTAAACCTTTTTTAAAAGATTGTGATGTTTATGGTTTCAATCTTAAATGATCACAGAGCAATATGTATGAAGCTGAAAAATAGAAGACTTGCCATTTGCATCAAAATAAAATTGTTTTAAAAACAAGATTTTTTTTCTTCTTGGTCATGTTACCTCACAAACTGATTTGACCTTTTGGAAGATTTGAGTTTGCATTAAACTGAATCTGTAAGTTAATAAAAAATCCAATTATATCCACGCTTCTATAACTGCTAAAAGCACAGCAGGTGAGACAAAGGGGATTATTGCACCTCCTCCCATCCTCAGCTTACCTCTTGTGATAGTGCCCAATTTGGGCTGGAGCCGGGTCTTATTGCATGGCTAAAAGGGCTGTCCAGGTGCATACCCTCTCCAATGCAAAGTGGGAAATGCACTCCTGCAGCCATTTTTCCAGGTTGGAAGCTTCCGATTTGGAAAAATGGCTGCCAGAGCATATTTCCCAATTTGCATGGGAGAGGGGATGCACTTGGATGGCTTTTTTATGTGCAAAACCCATGCAATAAGACCTGGCTCCAGCCCAAATTGGGGTCTAATTCACAAGAGGTAAGCTGGGTCCAGGAGGAGGTATAATAATCTCCAAATTGTTTCTACTCTCCTTTCTAAACTAAAGGAACCAAGCATCCCTTAGATACCTATTCAGGTGTTCTTTCTGTGCTGAGTAAATGGAAGGGAAGTGCATTAGACCTACTTCCCTTGATTATTCCTTTCTCAAGCTTCAGATGGAGGATGATTTCATTAAGAGAAGAATCTGTTCTAGCCCCATGCAATTTTCAAACTTAGGAAATCAAAGAATGAGTGGAGAAAGCTTAGATCAGGGGTCCCCACACTTTTTCAGCCAGGGGCCGGTTAGCTGTCCATCAGATGTTTGGAGGGCAGAAGAAAAAAAATCACAGCAGGAGATGTGCGTGTGCATGCGTACATGCACACTACTCAGGTGCCATTTTGTGTTCCAAAATGGCACCCAGCATCGTGCGTGCATGCGCATGACTCCGGGTGCCATTTTGGAACACAAAATGGCACCCCGTGTCGCACACGCATGCACATTACTCTGGCACCATTTTGTGTTCCAAAATGGCGCACGGAGTCATGCGCATGCACGCACAATGCTGGGTGCCATTTTGGAACACAAAATGGTACTTTGTGTCACATGCACAGCAGTGACAAAACAGGCCACGGGCCAGTTGAAAGGCCTCGACAGGCTGGGTTCGGCCCGCGGGCCACAGTTTGGGGACCCATGACTTAGATGGTATAAAGTAGTGCTACTGTAAATGGCCACTGGGCCACAAGCTGTTGGCTACTGATCCTGGTAATCCTCCAGGAGGAAAGAAACAATTGTATCCAGTGAGTAGAAATATGGCCCTGGTGCACTTGGAGGAAAATCCTAGGGCTCATTCCCAGTATGATTGAAGCAATTTGCTGATCACTGTATATGTGCCTTATTCCCACTGGGAACAGTTTCAGATGTGACTGCAATCGTTCTGACTCACTTTGAAGCCCGACAAATAAAAAAAAAAATGAACTTTTTAAAGAGTAGTGTTTTGGTGGTTCTTTTGAAAAGAATTGATTATCAAGCATGTTCAACAAGTGGGAACCACGGACCTGAATCATATCAAACTGGAGGGGAGGGACTAATGGCAGAGGGTTGGAGAGGGTGTAACCCAGGGTTAGGCAACCTTTCCCCTTTAAGGGCCGAGGGACTTCAGCACCCAGAAGCCTCAGCCATGTTGGCCAATAGTCCCATGTTGGCCAATAGCTCCTGGGATTCTGGGAGCTGAAGTCCCTCAGCCCTTAAAGGGGAAAGGTTGCCTACCCCTGGTGTAACCCATCCCTTCCCAGGTTTTAGTGAAATCCACTATTCCCCCCCCCTCCTTTCCCAAGACCTATCCTACGTTCCAACCTTCTGTCCAGGAGGAATTCCAAAACATCCTCATTCTGATCATGACTAGGAAACATGAATTTATGTGTGCGTTTTTAGCGTGTGTGTGTGCGCATGATGTCCCCCATTTTTGCTAACAGGTCCTCCATTTGGCAGTGCCTTGTCCTGCATCCATCCACCTTGGCCCTGGGCTCTGGGATCTCTTCGGAGCTCTCTTCCCCACTCAGGCTCATCAACCCCCCAGGAGGGCCAGCCAGCAAAGGACTCAAGGTTCAAATCCCTGCTTAGCTAGGGAAACCTCTTCTGTGAGCTCTGGGTTCATATAGAATTCAGAATCCTAATAGAGTCCTAATAACCACATACCTGAGTATGTGCCATTGCAATAGGGGAATTTACATCTGAGTAGAGGGCTAGGTTGGTGTAATGCCTTGATCATTGGACTAGGACTCTGGAGAGTTTGAATCCCCACTGAGCCATGGAAACCTGCTCTCTCCACCTCAGGATGGCAATGGCAAACCCTCCTTTGAAGAAACTGGCAAAGAAAACTGCATAGTAGGGTTCCTTTTGTTAGGAAGGAGTCCCAGGGGGAAATGTACAGGGTTTTTGTGGGGAATAGCAGCAGCCATGATGACACAGCATTTGATTGCAGCTGAGTCGTGCTGACTCATGCTGTGTGATGGGATGTGACACCATGCAGATGGTCACCTGGTGCTGTAAAGCACAGAGAACTGCTGCAAAACTGCAGAGTCATTCATGTGACTGGCAGGTGTCCAGCAGGTACAGGCAGAGCCCGAAGGCCATGTGGGGCCTGGCTATATAAGGCAGAAGCTTCTGGACACATATGTGGGTTGCTATGGATTGTGGTTGTGGATCAGCTGCCAGCGCGGGGGAGAGAGACTTTTGCCAGCTGCCCTGCAAG
>JAIPUX010001232.1:134381442-134397974 GCA_020142125.1 Phrynosoma platyrhinos
GCCCTTGTGGTCTCTTTCAACTCTATGATTCTATGATTCTATAAATTGGAAGAAACCCACAAGGCATTGTTGTTAAAGTGTTGTTAACCTGAATGGAAAGTTGTCAAAAGCTGCTCCTTTTTACTTTTGGAAAATCCCAAAAGTAAAAAGGAACGACTTTTGTCTACTTTCCAATTGGGTTAACAACACTTTCACAATGACATGTGTGAAAATCAACCCACTTTTGTGGGGTTTCCCCAGCTTTTAAATCCTGTTTCTGCACAGGATTTCCCCCATGTGATAAACTCCTAGGTTTTTGTGGGGTTTTGGGCTGTGAGGCCATGTTCTAGAAGAATGTAGTCCTGACATTTCACCTGCAGGCTGGTATCTTCAGAGATGCAGGTCAAACATCAGGAATACATTCTTCTAGAATACAGCCCGAAAAACCCACTAAAACCTATGGATGCTGGCTGTGAAAGCCTTTGACTTCACAAAAATCACTGTCTTTGGGAAATCCTTATGCAATAAATTTTTAAGGGCAATGCCAACTCAATGAACCTCAGTATAGTAGCAAAAACATACCCAGAAGAGATGATTCTGGTATCACTGGAGGATTATTCAATTCTTTTTTTCTGAAGTCTTGCAGTTTTATAGGTTTGTTTTCTTAATAGATTCTGATTGCAACCAAATCTCAGAGCTGAACTGGTGAAGTTGAATTTCCACCAGAAACATCTAAACTAAATTAAGAAGGAAGTAGTGATGTGTCTACTAATAGTGCCTCATCAATAGAGAAGTTATTTCTTTAACTATGCTCAAAGCTCACCCTTATATTTCAGGCCCCTGTTTCAATTTTAGTTTTCAAACACTCCTGATGTTGTACACAAATGCAGTATTGTTTGATTAATTTTTACAATGTCCAGATTGTAGCACATAATGAAACTGCTGTTATATGCCTTCTCCACAGTAAAATCTACTAAGACAACCCAAATCTGACAGTTCTCTCTTAATGTGTGAAATGTGCTTTTTGCTTGTTCAAAAAGAATTGCAGGAAAAGAAGAAAATCCTGTTTTTACACCAGGCATTGCTGAGAGATAGATCTTGGCTAGACTTATTGTACCTATTTATGGAAACACACATGCTCATGCAAACAATGTTGAATCTGGCTAGCCTTAGGTAAAATATCCAGGTGCAAACATATAAAAAGCAGAATTTTGACTGAACTTCCTGACCTTTTGCCACAGTTTCACTTGTGCAGGGAACATTATGGTATTTATGGAAATTTTAATAACTTTTCTTTAGATGGAGGTATTGAATCAAGACATTATTTAGTGTTCATAAAAAGAAAAAGAAAAAAACTTGGATGCATTCCTGTAGGATGACAAACTCTCTTTGCCTACCAGCTAAACAGTATAACAGCAATGAGAGCTCCCTACATCACCCTGTTGACATGTCTCTGTTCTGCTTGAGGGGTCTAAAGGCTAGCTGAACTGTCTTCTTGACTGTGCCTGCCAATGGAAAGATTTAATTGGATTGTTACCCCCTTGAGGTAGAGACCAAGTCTTCATTTTTCATTCACTTATTATTTAGGTGCCAAGAGGGTTCTAAAGAACAAACAAGCTGATGAAGACATGAACTGGGTCAGAAAAGGAAACAACTTCATTTAACACATGGCTCAAAGAGAAGAGGAAGAGGAAAAAGGCAGTGTGCAGTCATCTGCCTCAAACATGTGGGGCAGGTGAATCAGAACTGGAGGCATGAAACTGTTGTTTCATGGGACCATGCTGTCGTTCAAACTTCAAGGTTGGACGCTAAGTTAAGTGTATATGGGATTCTAATAACAGCAGGTAGGGAACAGCATTGGGGGAGGGGAAGGGAAGTTACTTTTCAAAGTTCTAGTCATTGTTTCCAGAGGATGATTAGGGTTGTAATCCCAGCAGGTAATTTTTCTGGTTCTGGTAGAAACAAAATCCTACCTAAAAGAAGAATGTGTTCCTAAAGGCCAGATCAAATATTTGCACAGGACATTTTGCAGCAGGGAGAAATTAGGAATTAGAATCAACCTTAACTATGACCCAAACAACCATTTTGGTTGGTAAACCAGTTATTTTTAATAGCAGATTCCAGAAATTGATATAATTTCCCTGCCTCTAGTCTACACTCTCTATAAAAGACCCCATTAGGGTTTGGTTGTAGGACACCATGTGGATACTAAAATCCATGAAAGCTCAGGTCCCATTATATTTCAATAGCATAATAAAATGGTGTTCCCTATATAAAATGACAAAAATCAAGATTTGCTTTTGAGATTTTTTTGAAAATTCAAGCCATTGATAGTTGCATAATCTATTGACACAGAGGGCCAATCATATTGTGGAATAAAAATTAACTCCAGCTCATAACTGAAGGATATTTGGACTTCATGGACATCAGCACAGTTATGATTCCTTCCCATTTCACAATCTCTAACAGAACTTTCCCTTATAAAATAGGATTTCTTACAAAGGCTAAGTGCTTTGCAGTTATTTTTAACACACAAGTGAGTTGCAACAATGACTGGGTACTTAATTTTGTGTTGTTATTAGAAGGATATCTACACTCCAACTTCTTTATTTTTATGTATTCATAAGCATTACCACAACACTTCTTTTAACTAATTAGCTAAATAACTTCATTGGAAGGGGGAGGAAAATAATATTAGGAACATATGCCATTCTCCAAACACCAAATTAGAAGTGTTACTATAATACATAAATGATTGCTCTAATCATATTTACAAAATGTGATATTTGAAAACTGGAAGAAGAAAATAAAAATTAGCTTTTCAACCAGAACATGTACCATATTTTAGGATTAAGAAAATTAAGTTAACTCCCCTCCATTTTTTTTACTGCTGGTAAAACTTATCAGTTTCTTGTTTCAGTTAAAACTAACCACAGTACTCCATCAGTTCATTCAGTTATGTGTCGCTGTAGACATTATTTGAAGTAGAAAGCAATGCAAATCATATGCTAACTGGTTATTGCAGGATTTTCTGTTTAGTATTTTGGACACTTCAAATGTGTCCTGAAATCTGGGTATTTTAGATGTAATTAGTCCAGATGTGTTGGCTTCAGTTCCAATTTTCTACAGTTTGATGTGACATTCAGCATGTTTGGTAATTAAAAAGAATTGCCACCCATGATGCATCCATTGTGAAATTATTGCAGCCACCTTGACAGGCCTTGCAGCCATGCCCCCAGGGAAAGTATGTAAAAAACAACAAGGAGCTATGTCAGACAATAAATAGACATAAATCAGATTATAAATGGGAATACACAAATTAAGAATGGGAATACACAAAAATCAGTGAAGAACATTTCAGTCTTCCTAGGCATTCCATCTTGGACCTTGGAACAGTATTCCTTGAACAAAAACACTACAAAGGAAGAGTGTAAAGGGAAACAGCAGAATTGGGATACATCCACAAATTCCAGTCCATTACAGTGAGTTGAACAGAGACAATGGTTTACTGGCACACCTTACATATTATAACACTAGTTAACACATCAGCCTCATGAGTGGTCTCTTGATCAATTTTTCACATCTCCTCTCTGGCTTCCATCCAGTATCACACTACATGTCAATAACTCCCTCCACCATTCATATGTTTATCTACTGACTTTGGTTTTAGGCAACATCTTTTCTCCTGTCTTGTCACTCAACAACCATTATTAACACTGAGCTTGTCACCTCATCACCATACTCACAAGTTGTGCATTGCTATTGCTTTTCACACATACAAACAGCTCATTCTTAGCTACCAATGTGTGTTCCTAGGCACTTCACTCCATGCAGCTGATGAAGTAGACTTACATCTACAAACGCTTATGCTACCAACTTTTGATAGTCCTGATGAGGAATCTGTACTCAGGACAAGAGAGTACTGTCAGAACAGAACATGGAGAAACAGAATGGTTCCCAAATGACAAAGGGTCAGGCAAGGCTGCATCTTCTCACCCTATCTATTCAACCTGTATGTAGAACATACAAGAAAAGCAGGCTTGACACAGAAGAAGGAGTGAAAATAGGAGGAAGGAATATCAACAATCTAAGATATGCAGATGCCACCATAGTACTAGTAGACCTGAAACACCTACTAAGGAAGATCAAAGAAGAAAGTGTAAAGGCAGGCTTAATGTTGAACATAAAGAAAACAAAAATAATGACCACTGAGGACCTTCACAAATTCAGCCTAGACAATGAAGAAATAGAAATAGTAAAAGAATTCCCATACCTGGGACCAAACATTGATAAAAATGGGGATTACATTCAGGAAATCAGAATAAGATTAAAAATAGGGAGGGGAAAGGTTGAGGGTAGTATAAAAACTTCGAACAGCTATTAAGGAAGATAAAGAAAGTGCAAAGGCAGGTTTACTGTTGAACATAAAGAAAACAAAAATAATGACCACAAAGAATCAACACAAATTCAATCTCAATAATGAAGAAAAAGAAATCATAAAAGAGTTCTAATACCTGGGATCAAACATTGATAGGAACATGGATTGCAGCCAGGAAATCAGGAAAAAATTAAGAATGGAGAGAACAACTATGAAATAACTAGAAAAGAACCTAAAATGCAAAGAGATGCAACTCAGTACAAAAGTTAGAATGATACAAGCCATTGAATTCCCTATTACCATGTATGGATGTGAGAGCTGGACAGTTAAGAAAAATGATAGGAAGAATATCAACTCATTTGAGATGTGGTGCTGGAGAAGAGTGCTGAGGATCCCATGGACAGCCAAAAGGACAAACAAATGGGTCCTAGAGCAGATCAAGGCAGAAACCTCCCTGGAAGCCAAGATGGCCAAATTGAGGCTGTCATACTTTGGACACATCATGAAAAGGGAGGACTGAGTGGAAAAGACAATAATACTGGGAATGATGGAGGGAAGTAGGAAGAGAGCAAGGCCACATTCATAAGGTCGCCATGAGTTGAGATCGACTCAAGGGCAGTTAACAACAACAAACCAATTTCTTTCAGTTACTGTCAATGGTGTTGTAAAATCCCTTTGAACAGGGAGCTGTGTTGATCCATATGAACAAACCAGTTCTACCAGTTATTACAGCTGTCAAAAGCAGGCTTTGCAGAAAATGTCATTATCTGTCAATTTTTTTTTTAAAAAAACCCACAATATTCTTCTGACATTAGAGCTTTGACTTTGCTACAGCAATGGTTACTTTGCTTTGATGCAAAACTGAAGATGAAAGACTTCTTTGTACTTCTTTCCAATTGTTGCTTCCTTAAGCTGCTGTAGCCTTCCTAAAACAAAAGCAGATGTAACATAGGCCTTGTGCTTTCATATATATATGCAGGTTATCTGAAATGAGTCCATGGCGCTCTTCTGTATTTACCATGTATGGATGTTAGATTTGAAAGATTCTGTGATTTTCCCATCACTAATTAAATGAATGAAACTGTCAGTAAAGGCCATATTGGTATTTGGCTTTTAATTTGCTACTCTTTACCCTTTCACCCTTTGCATTCATCATTTCCTAAGTCATATGTTTGTTAAGCCTAATGCTACAGCAATTCTCTCATGCATATTGAAACATCTATTTTTCATTTTTATGGATTGTCTGCCATTAGATATTAGTGCCACTTAAACAACCTCCTAAAGAAATGGTTTTATATTGGCCAGGGGATGGAAGGCACATAAAAACTCAGCAATTTTTTTTCTACATAGGCAGACAGTTGATTATTAAATATATGGTATATAAATCATGCTAGACTTCATTTAAGTTAGATCATTTTTTGGAGTTCCAAAAAAGCACTAAGAAGCCCACACCCACTGAGCCCCCAAATGTGAATTCTGCCCTATTAATGAAATTCCCCTGTAGTTCCATAAATTTCTAGTATTGTAGAGAGTGAAACACTGAAAACTATTCACAACTAAACTCTTATATTTCCTGTTTTTGAATTTCTTTGGTAACTTTGCCTGCCCATTTTCTTTGGATGACTAAACTATATTTCTAAAAGGTTAACTGAAATTCTAAGTTTCTGCAATGCTAGAAATGTAAGGACTGATGAAAACTTCATTTGGAGCAGAATTCTTATTTGGGGTTGGAACAATACCATCATTTTTCCTCCTCTGATAGTTAAAGGCTAAGGTAAAGGTTATCCATTGATAAAATTATCTAGTTGTGACTGACTGCAGTGCTCATCTCCATTACTAACAAAGCTGAAGAGACAGCATTGTCAAAGACAGATCTGTGATCATGTGACTAGCATGACTGCACAGAATGCTGTTACCTTCCTACTAAAGTTGTACCCATGTATCTACTTGCACTTTTACATGCTTTCAAACTGCCATTGCTATTTTGCCAGGTAAAAAGATTGCTAGTAAACTGAGGATGTTGCTTGTTATAAAAATAGGAATCAAAAGATAAAGTTGGATACAGAACGGATAAGTCATAAATTGATAGGGAACTTGAAAGCACATACACCCAAAAATAATTGAGTCCAGAGATAATGTCTATGTGCATAAATTGGACATGGAGAAAATAGAGGGAGAAATAGCAGTACAGTGGTTTCCTGATGTTTAAAAAGCCTCATCATATTTCTCAACCTCACCATTAACTATTTTTCAACATATGTTGTATAGCATCCTTAATGGATGAAACTCATCAAAAAGTGCTTCTCAGCATGTTCATGTAGCAATCTGGGTTGTAGTCAGAATTCTATATGTAAAGGGGACTCCTAGGAAAGTCCATTTTATGGTGATTCTGGCTAAAATAGCAACAGTAAGAAGACATTTAAGAATTTCCCTCCTTTTTAGTATTGTTTCTTTAAGGGAAAAAACTGAGAAGCTTATTGCACAGTTAATTAAATCGCCTTACCTGATCTGGCTTAAATTTTAAATCAGGCTGTATCCGGAGCCTATCACAAGAATTTAGCCACTGAAATCACCACCCAGGTCCATTCTGGGTCCATCCCTGCTCCCAGGGGTGCTCAGCGCGGCTTTTTTTTTTCAAAGACAGGAATTTTCCGACTTGAGAAAATGGCCACCAGAGAGGCCCTGGGAGCAGGGATGGACCCAAGCAGTGATTTTGGTGGCAAAACTCTTGTGATATGGTCCATATGCTGCCTAATTTAAAATTTAAACTGGATCAGGTAAGATGATTTAATTAACAGTGCGATAAGCTCCTGAAATTCAGTGAGACATTGATCTAGCTTCTCAAAGCATTCCAACCAAGTAAACTGAACATTTTTCAAAATCAGTGTAGGATAGTGAACCTGACAGCTTTGTACACTAGAATATCTAGTACGATACTGTGTCTGGTAGCACCAGTTACCATATAAAGAACTATTTTCCAAACTCTGCCTCGCTCTTTCATATCAATGCATTGTATCATGTTTAGGAGATAAATTTCTGGAGAACACTTGAATGAGATATTCAAAATTTCTCAAATTAATTCATGTAAATTTCCCCAAAATTTTGCAATTACTGGACATGTCCACCACATGTGATACCAAGAACCATAATCCTTATGACACCTCCAACATTCGTATTTACTATTTTTGTAAATTTTGGCTAATCTAACAGGAGTTAAGTACCATCTGATGTCCATCTTGAAGAAATTTTCTCTCATGAATTGATTTTTTGTGAATTTGTATCTTATCTGTCTAGCTTTGTTCCATTTTTCCAATGTTATTTCTTTGCCGATGTCCCTGGCCCATCTTATCATATGCTCCTTTACCACCTCTCCTTCCAGTTTCCTTTCTATTATGGTTTTATACAAGTTTGCTATTTGTTTAGGTTTTTCTGATAATAAGATATTATCTATCTCATTTCTTACCAAATATATCCCATACCGTTTTATATCATTTTTGAGTATTTCTTGTAATTGGTAAAATTGGAACCAAGTAAATCCCAGGTCTATAGTTTTAATAATATCTAGTCTTTTCAATTCTAAACTTTCTGTACTCTGTTCAAGGTTTAACACCTCTTCATATTTTAACCATTTGTTTACAGTTTTGAATCTATTCAATAAGGCTTCCTGTGGAGACATCCAGCCCAGGATTCCTCGATAGAAATTTATTTTTGTTTTGTTCCATACTTTTATAAAAGCTCTTCTTATTAAATGGTGGCCAAAGCTTTGGTGCATTTTTTGCTTGTTGTACCAAAGGTACGCATGCCACCCATACCTCTAGATCCAACAATCTTTTATCTTTTAGTGTTATCCAGTCTTTAATTCACATTAATGCACAGGCTTGAAAGTACTTTTCAAAGTCGGATAAATCACAGCCTCCATTCTCTTTTTTATCAGTTAGTAATTTCCATCTAATACAGGGTTTTTACCTTCCCATACAAATCTTTTTAACTCTTTATTCCAGGCTGTAAATAATTTACTGTTATGGATTATAGGGAGATTTATGAATAGATACATTAGCTTTGAAAAAACAAACATCTTGATGACCGAAATTCTTCCATATAAAGATAGTTTAAGTCGGGGCCATTTTACTAAATCTTTTTAAATTTTGTTCCATATCTTCATATAGTTAAGGTCAAACTTTTAGAAATAGAAATACCTAGATATTTAGCTTTCTTAACTATCTGACATTGCGTTTTTTTATTCAACAGCTCTTCTTCTTTAGATGACATATTTTTGGTAATAATTACAGATTTACTTCTATTTAGTTTAAGTCCCGTACATGAGCCAAATTCTTCTATTGTTGCCATTACATTATCAATGCTTTCTAGGGGGCCATTTAGCAGGATTATTAGATCGTCAGCATAAGCTCTGATCTTAAACTCTGATCCTTTTACTCTCGGGCCTCTAATGCTTGGATTTCTTCTTATACTATTAATAAGTAGCTCTACCACTACAAAGAATAGTAGAGGAGAAATGGGGCATCCTTGTCTAACACCACACTGTATGCTGAATTCCTTTGATTTTCCACCATTTATAATCAATCTTGCCTTTTTTCTGTGTATATACTTTTAATCCATTTAATAAATTTTCCCCAAAATTTAATTTTACCAATATTAATAACATGGTGTCCCAACTTATAGAATCAAATGCCTTCTCTATATCCAACAGTATCAATCCCAATTTCTTATCATTGTTCTTTTCATAATATTCTATTGTGTCCACCATTATTCTTATGTTATACCTGATCTGTCTCTGTTGCAGAAAGCCTGCCTGGTCTTCTTGTATTCTGTTCTTTAATATTTCCTTTAACCTAGCTGCAAGGATAGTTGTGAATATCTTATAATCAGTATTCATTAGGGAGATTGGTCTATAGTTCTCAATTCTTGTATTATTCCTCCCTTCTTTTGCAATTAAGATAATATCTGCATATTTCCAAGATTCTGGAATTCCATATAATATTAAATGTAGCTCTTAAAGGCTCTATTACTAATGTTCCTATTTTGGCGTACTATTCTGGAATGAAACCATCTGGGCCTGGAGACTTTTTTCAATTGAAGTTCCCTTATGGTCTTTTGAATTTCTTGTTGTTATGTCTTTATTTAACATTTCTTTGTTGTTATGTCTAACCTTAAGTATTCCATATTTTCCAAAAAAGCTTCTATCTTTTTTTTATCTTTAAGGCTTTAATGCCTGTCTTTTTTATACAGCTTTGAGAAAACAATAAGAAATTTGTCTTGTGTTTCTTCTTGAGTTGTAGCATGGCCATTATTATCTATTATTTGAGTAACTGTTTTTATTTGTCTTTCCTTTTTTATCTTGTTTACCAGCCATTTTCCAGGTTTATTAGCCAGAATAAAATTATTTTGTCTTAGTTTTTATCTTTTTGTATACTTTCTAGTTCCAGAATCCAATTTACTTTATTTCTTAAGTAGTTGACTTTATTCATTAGTTTTGTTGATTCTGAGTCTTTTATCAATTTCTTTTCCTCTTTTTTAAAATTCAGATTCAAGATCCTCAATCTCCTTCCTTTTTGTTTTTTTAATTCACTAGCTTTCTTTAAGAGGAATCCTCTTATAACTGATTTGTGTGCATTCCAGATTGTTCTTTTTGGGAGCTCCTCTGAGTTATTATCTTTGAAGTAATTTCTAATACTGTCTTTCAATTGTTCCACCAACACATCATCACAGAGCAATTCCCCGTTAAGTCTCCAGTTGAACTGTTTATGTCCTGTTTCTATTTCCAAAGTAATTGGATTATGGTCTGATTAAATTCTAGCTGAAATTGGCCTTCCTTTAATTTTGCAGAATAAATATGATGAGATAAGAAAAATATTGATTCTCGAGAAAGACTTAAATTGGGGTGCATAAAATGTGAATCCCTGATCTTTTGGGTATAAGGTAGACCAAACATCGTGTAGGTCATATTGTTCCATTATTTGGAAAAAGGAATTTGGTAATTTACCGTATTTCTTTTTCCTGTTGTTTTTACCAGATCTGTCTGTTCCTGGATTTAATACCCCATTCCTATCTCCCAAAAGTAGTGTATTGTTATAATTGTATTTTTCCAAATCTTTCTGCAGACTTTTGAAAATTTTTGACTTGTCTTGATTTGGTGCATAAATCCCCACTACCAGTATTTTACTGTGATTTAGGGATATTTCTATTGTAATACAGTGCCCCTCCTTATCTTTACATATCTCTTTTATCCGTATATTATTCATTATATATATCACTATTCCAGCTTTTCTTTTTTCATTTAGAGAGTGAAAACACTGTCTAAATTTGACACTTCTTATATAGTATGTATCTTCCCTTTTGATCTTAATTTCTTGGAGGCAGATTATATCATAATGTTTCTTTTCTAGATAATGAAAAATCTTTTTTCTTTTATATACCGAGTTAATTCCTTTCACATTCCATGAACATACTTTGATTATTTTTCCCAAATGGATGTTATTACACAGTTATAAGGAATTATATCAAAGCAATGTAATTACCTCCCATGTATTTTGGTTTCCACACTTAACTCTCTTCCTCTGAGTGTGGATTCCTTTTGTACTTGTTTCTCTCCTTCACCCTCGTCTTGCCCTTTTCTTAAGGTTGGTTCATCCTTATTTGTCTGACTGTTCTTTTCATTATTTGTGTTCTTTGAGTTGTTACCTTCTGGATTTTCTTGTTGTTGTTTTTTTTCTTTTTCCCACTTAAATCTTTTAATAAATTCCTCCATCTTCAATTTACTGTTTATTCTAATTCCTTTCTGATTGTATCTAAAGATAATCCCCTCTATTCTATCCCAGGAATATTTAATGTTGTATTTAGAAAGCAAATAAGTTAGCTTTCTCTCTGTATTTTAATTCTAGCAATAAGATTATATTTTCTCCTGCTTTCTGTTACCCTACCAGGTGTTCTACAGTTTCTCCTCATTTTTCTGTTTTCTTTTTAATGTTAGTTTGTTCTGTTCTTAAATTAGACATTTCCTTAGTTAGATAGTCTAATTTCTTTTCAAATTTATTGAATCCTTTACTCAAATTTTCACTGGATTTTTTCCTATGCTCCTTAAGCTCTTGCCTTATTTCTTTCTGAAATTTTTTAAACAGCTCTTCAAACATGGCTTACATTTGTGTTGTATCTTGTGTTTTTGGAGGCATTTCTATGGATCCTCTTCTATTATATTGCAGTTTTGCCGTTTATAACCTTGTGGTTACAGACATAATATTCACCCTTTACCTTACTATCTGCCTTGTTTCCTTTATTCTTTATTTTTTTATATTATATATATTTGTTCACCTACTCTCTGGCAGAAGTAATTTATATAACAAATGTCTGATGAACTAATTCTCAACAATGTAGTTATCAAAGCCACGTTAGTGCTTAGAAGCACATAATTATCCTGTCCCAGCAAAGTTTTGCTAATTCAATTATTTAGTTTTGTGCCTCTTATGAGAAGTTATTCTTAACATAACATATAGACTCTCACTAGTATTATTATGTACGAAATTTATGTACATCTAATTTGGTGGCTGGTTGATATCAGCTCACACCTTGAGTAAGGAGGTGGCTGCCACTACCGGTTAAATAGGGGTATATGGATTTTCCCTCTTCCTTCCCTCCTATAAGCCCCCACTCTCTCTCCTCTTCCTAGAGGTTTGAGATTACAAGGTACAAATTTCCCTTGTAAACCCTTTACTCAAGACCCCAAAAACAAACGAGTGCCTGACAATGGACCTGCACTCTTGTTTATGCCTCTAAATGCACATATATGAGAGTTAGTATATGTAGGCTTTGTCCTCGAGTAGGAACCAAATCGGCTCAAGCAGTATAGCTTTATGGAGGATGGAGCCCCACCCCCCGCTGTTGCTGCTGCACTTCTGAGGAGCCTGGAGCTCTTCTCCAGCAGTGCTATGCCACTGTTGTTGCTGCTTCTGCACTGCTGCGCCCCAACACCGGCACCGGGGGCTTTATGGAGGATGGAACCCCACCCTCTGCTGTTGCTGCTGCACTCCTGAGGAGCCTGGAGCTCTTCTCCGGTGGTGCTCTGCCACTGTTGTTGCTGCTGTGCTGCTGCCTTGCTGCTGCACTGCTGCCATCATCATCATCATCATCTTATATCCCGCTTTTCTCCCAATATAGAGACTCAAGGCAGCAAACAGCAGATTTAAAAAAATACAATGTAAAAATAGTACATTAAAATATATAAATATAAAATTTTAAAAAACAATTAAACCATTTTAAAATTTAAAACAGTTATGAATTAAAACTGAATGTTACAAATACAAACCAAAGACCACTCAACAGCTTGCTGTGAAGAATTTGCAAGACACTTTGAACACAAAAATCACTTGGATTTGCTCTGACTTGCATGCTGTAGTTGACACAGTCCAGTGGATGTAATCTTGGCACCTGCTTGTCCTGTATTGGATAAGTTTTGATTTGTGCAGTCTGAAGATGTGAACAGAATTCTTGGAGAAGTGAAGGCCACCATGTGCATACTGGAGCCTTGCCCTTCCTGGCTTTTGAAAGCAGCCAGAGTGGGACTGGCCAAGTGGGTAAGGGGAGTGATGAATGCCTCACTACAGCAAGGCAGATTTCCACCCTGTCTAAAGGAGGCTGTGGTGAATCTGTTATTAAAAAAGACCTCCCTGGATACCACCATTTTTTAAAACTATTGGCCAGTCTCTAATATTCCATTCTTGGGCAAGGTTCTGGAGTTAGTGATGGCCTCCCAGCTTTAGAGATTTTTGGATAAAATGGATTATCTAGATCCATTTTAATTTGGCTTCAGACCTGGCTATGGTACGGAAACAGCTTTGGTCACCTTGATGGATGACCTATGTAGCGAGTTGGACAAGGAGAGTGTGTCACTTTTGGTCCTGCTGGATCTCTGAGGTGTTTGGTACCATCAACCATTGTATCTTTCTGGGCTGCCTTTCTGGGATGGGACTTGGGGGCACTGTTATTCAGTGGTTCCAGTCTTTCTTGGAGGGGTAAACTCAGAAGGTGGTAGTGGTGGACTCCTGTTTGACCACCTCTCCCAGCTGTTAGCCTGTGGGCTCCCTCAGGTTTCAGTTCTGTCCCCTATGTTATTTAACATCTACATGAAACTGCTGGGAGAGGTCATCTAGAGTTTTGGGGTGTGATGTCACTAGTATGATGATGACATCCAACTCCATCTCTCCTTCCCATCTGATTCAAAGGAATCTATCTCTCTACTGAACCAGTGTCTGCTGTCAGTAATGGGCTGGATGAAGGCAAACAAACTGACAGAGGTGCTCCTGGTCAGTTGTAAGACAAATCAGGGAATAGGGATTCAGCCTATACTGGATGGGGTTACACTCCCATTGAAATCTCAGGCTCACAGATTAGGTGTGCTCCTGGACTCAACTCTGAGCCTGGATGACCAGGTTTCAGTATTGGCCAGGAATGCATTTGTACAGCTAAAACGTGTGTGCCAGCTGCATCTGTTCCTTGAGATGTCAGATTTGTATACAGTGACACATGCTTTGATTGCATCCCATTTGGACTACTGTAACACACACTATATGGGGCTGCCTTTTGAAACATTCTGGAAACTTCAGCAGGTTCAAAATGCCACAGCCAGAATGTTGATTGGGGCCAGTTACAGAGAACATGGAACTCCCTTGTTAGAACAGCTTCACTAGCTACTGGTTCATTTCTGGGCAAAATTCAAAGTGCTGGTCATGACCTATAAAGCCCTATATGGCTTAGGTTGAGACTAAGGTTTGTATGGGGACTATCTCCCCATACAAACCTACTAGAGCCCTAAGTTCTTCAGTAGGAGGCTTTCTTTCAGTCCATGGGAAGCTAGGCTGGCCTGCTCCCTGCTGGCCTTTCGCTCTCAAGTAAAAACATTTTTATGCAGACAGGCATTTGATATATAATGCATAGCAGAGTGGTTTTTATGAAGCAGGTGGGTTTTTCGTTATGCTTTTAACTTTTGGATATTTTTTTAATTAAATTTTCTACATTAATAATAATAATAATAATAATAATAATAATAATAATAATAATAATAATTTTTATTTATAGCCCACCCCTCTGCCCAACAATTGAGGCGGGTTACAGCATTAAAACAAGCAAAGTTAAGAACATCCCCATTCCCCTAATCCCACCCTCCCAGCCCCTTAAAACAAGATTAAACAAGGAAGAATTAAAATGCCATAAGCAATAAAACAATAAAAACCACGACAAAGCAAACGCACGCGATAGCAAAATAGTAAGTGGGAAAACTCATGTTCCTGGGCAGATATATTCTGGAAAGATGTTATTCCAGGAAGGCCTGCCGAAAGAGATCCACCTTCACTGCCTTTTAAAAGGCAGTAAGTGTGGTAATAAGACGGATCTCGTCCGGCAGGCCATTCCACAGCCTGGGAGCGGCAGCAGAAACAGTCCTCTGGGAGGTCTGAGACAGCCTAGTTCTTATTGGCTGTAGCAGATTCCTCCCAGAGGACCGAAGGGCGCGGGGGGGATATGGGGAGAGGCGGTCTCTAAGATAAGATGGACCCAAGCCATGTAGGGATTTAAAGGTCAAAACCAACACCTTGTACTGTGCCTGGAAACTAATTGGCATTCAGTGGAGGGATTTTAGCATTGGTGTTATGTGCTCCCTCCTAGATGTTCCGGTAATCAGCCTGGCTGCCATATTTACAAAAAGTGCACTTCTAAACAATAAAACAGTAAACAATATTTCTTCATTCCCATTACTTTAACAACAAAATGAAATATTTTTTTAGCTTCCAGTTGATCTATCTGGTTTTTGAGTATAAAAAAGAAAAAAATACAGTTTCCTCTTACTACCATGCTATTTTGTGACTTCAGTATTTCTACATTGTTGTTCTGAGATGTTTCAGGGCTTTAAGAACACTGGGGATGTGCTTATGACCATTGTTTTGTACAATTTTTTTTTTTTTTTAGTTTTCCCAGTCTGTATTCGCAATTTCTATGGGCCTTCTTTCTATCAGATTTGTTAGTCTGTGTAGTTCTATATTATCCAGAGTTTTTAAGAGCCAGTCTTCTGGTTTCCATTTTTGTGCAATGAGAGTTCTAGCTGAGGTGATCATGTATAGAAGTATTTACTGAGGGTTTTGTTTTTGGTTTTTTGCTTCCAAATCTGATATTTTATTAGTCATGTTTAGTAAGTAGATTTCTGGTAGCATTTGAAATTTTATGTCTAAAATTTTGTAAATTTCTACATGGATTTCTTCCCATATATTTTCAATCTGAGGGCAGAGCCACCACATATGAAACCAGTCTCCAACTACAGTGTTGCATTTCCAGCATTTGTTCTCTTTATTTTTGTAGATTTTTGCTAACTTGGCTGAAGTTAGATCTTTCAGCCATCTTTAGATAATTTTTCCTAACACTTTGGCATTTCATAAATTGAAATGTTTTTGGGGGTTTTTTTTCCTGAAATATTGCCAGCTTTCCAGATCTATGTTTCTTCTAATGTCTTTGGCCCATTTTATCATTTCTCCTTTGATAATTTCTTGTTCTTGATTTCTGTTTAGAAGTATTTTATAAATTTTTGTGACTGGTTTAGTTATGTTTCCTTTTATTATTTCATCTAATTCTTTTATTGAATGTCAAAATCAAAATTCTTTTTTATCAGATTTGTATCTATCCATCAGTTGATTGTAGAAAAGCCAGTGGCCTTTTTGGTTGAATTCTGGAATTTCATTTATTGATTTCATTACGAATTGTTGTTGATTGTCCTTTTAAAATAAATCATAGTATCTTAGCCATCTGCTAGTTATCTTTGTTCTTTCCATTAAAGCCTCTTGATAGGCTAGCCAGCTTGGTATCTTTGGATAGAAGATTGGCTTAATTTTTCCCCAAATTGTCAAGATTAATTTACGAATAAAATGATGCTCGATGTTTTTATGGACAGTACCTTACTTTTACTATACCAGAGGTAGGCATGCCACCAGTATCAGAGATTAAATCCCTCAAAGTTTAGAAGCTTTTGATTGTTAAGTTTAATCCAATCTGAGAGATAGACCAGGGGCCTCAGCAGACAGCTTATTGAGCCATCTTGGAGGCAAGGAAGAGGAGGGGCAGCCGCACGCTCAAAGCCCCTTCCTCTTCCCGAGGTTGCCCTTGGAGCTGCCAGCCCTCCGCA
>JAIPUX010001232.1:134399909-134415162 GCA_020142125.1 Phrynosoma platyrhinos
GACTCAATTTGCACTATTTCTAGCAGTCTGCAAAGGCCCTTAGACTGGCAAGAGTTATTATCTATTCCTCATTTCTTAGCACTTCCAGGGTCAGGAAGAATTCCTTTTTCAATAGGTTCACAGAGGCAATAGGTAGAATAGAATAGTAGGGTACTCAACCAGCAGTTGTCAGCAACTGACAATTGGCAGCAACAACCTCAATATGATAAATTGCTCATCATTATTAAGCGAATCAAAGAGAGGTTTCAGCCTGGTGTTCTCTCAGATGTTAATGGCAATAACATCAAGATGGAAGTCTAACACAGCTGAAATGCTACAATTCCCCATATATCTCTGTGAGAAGGGCTCTGTGAGTGCATGCTGGTTGTTCAAAGTTCTCAGTTCCAAGAGATCACATAGTACCACTCTCCAAAAGGTCTTAGAGAAATGTAAGAGCTTACTATAGTCTAAGCAAAAACACCATACCTTTTTAATTCTGTATAAGTTTAGCATAGAGGGTGGAATTCTAGGAGTTAGGAGTATATTGGAATATAGTCAGTTGATCTATAGCACCTGCTGACAAATGGTCTTCCAGAAGACAACAATATGTCTTCCTTGAGAAAGTATTGGTCCAGTTAAAAACTTTCCATGATACATAAGATTTTATGCTTGAGGTCCAAACTTCATGTTGCATGGGAAAGACATTATTGGATCACATTATTGGATCACATCAAGTCCTTTTCTTCTAAAAACAGCAGGAAGAAAATATGTTGACAATTCCTGTCCTGATCCTTCCACATAAACATCTAGCTGGTCCCTGGCACTGAGCTATGTTTTTACCACTCAGTGACAACTCTGCCTTGCCATTTTCCTGCTCTAACTGTTACTCAGCTGCCTACTGTTTGCAGTATTCCAAACATCTATTCATCAGGCAAGCAATTGCAGCTACATATGTGTCCTCCACAACCACAAACAAGATAGAAGAATTCTAAACAAAAACCCAGTGACCAAATTGTATTATGAAAGAAAAGGGCCAAAAAACATACATATGGGTTTTACGTAGTAGGCATTGAGGGTTTTATAAACAGCTTTGGGCATTTTCAAATCAATTTAATGAGGAGGAGGAGGAGGTGGCTCTCATAAATTAGAGATCTGGTGGATTAAAAGCCACATTGCTTTGGCATATTCTTCAAGTGTTAAAACACACACATACACACACACACCACAATTAATTCACTCACAAAAGACATACAAAGAACACAGTATACTGCTGACATAACATGAACTTTCATATAATGGCTACAGAAGTAGGAGCTGAATCCAAAAGGATCTTTAAAAAAAATTAACACCATCTGAAAAGTACTAAATCATACCAGTATACACCATGGAGTGAAGGCAATCATTAAAAACTCATCAGTCACTTTGAAGAAGAAAGTTGATGTCAGCCTTAAGCTCTATAGTCAATTTCTCTCTTAAAAATCTATCCTGTTAATATTTTTCCTGTCAGCTGCAGGGTCTTGGCTGGCACCTCTCAACTGAAACAGATCACATAATTTGTCCTTTTTCATCAACATAACAATACACTCTTTTTGTCCCTCCCTTTTTAGTTTTATTTTATTACATTTCTTCTCCAGGAATAAAATTTTGTATTGTTCTTCACCATGTCTTCACTTTCCTAGCTATGGTTCTTCTCAGCATTTTGCACTTGCCAAGCTAATAAGATAAGTTATATGCAGATTCCAAAGTGCCTGGGGAAAATAAGAAAACTCAACACTAATGCAGAAAGCACTTAGGAAACCAACTGTGGAAATATTAGAAAATACTGCATCTTCTTAATAAAAGCAAAAAATGCAGACATTTAACTGTTTCAGTTTTGCATTATAATGAATATCTGCTTGATTCTGTTCTGTGTATGGTAATGCCATCATAATGAATATTCAGATCATGCCACACATTCAGAAAAGAGAAATATAATGTTAATGGGAGATTTCAACTATCCTGATATTTGTTGGAAGTCAAACTCGCCAAGAATATAAAATCTAACAAATTCCTCACTTATCTTGAAGAAAATTTCATAGTCCAGAAGGTGAAAGATGCAATAAGAGAATCAGCTCTTTTAGATCTGATATTTACCAACAGTGATGACCTAGTTAATGGAGTGGAAGTGATGGTATCCTCAGGTGGGAGTTACTGGAGTTTGTTATAAGTGGAAGAGGGAAGCAAATTATAGCAAGACATGTATTCTAGACCTTAAGAAATTTGATTTCAGTAAATATAGGGAAACATAAAGTGCAATCCTGTGGTAAGGAATACTACAACAGAAAGGAGTTCATGATGAAAAGCAGTTTCTTAAAAGTGAGGTACTGAAAGAACAATTTCAAACAGTTCCAATGAGGAGGAAAAATGGAAAGTGTCTTAAGAAATTGAGATGGGTATCTTTCAAGCTAAGAAGCTAATGAGTTAAGATTTTTAAAAGGGCATGTACAAGAAACAGAAAAGGGTGGAAATCACCAAAGAGGAATTCAAACAAATAGCCAGCACATGTAGAGAGAAAATAATAAAAAAAATAAAGAACAGATTGAGCTCAGGCTTGCTAGAGAGGTTAAAAACAATAAAAAGGGATTTTCTGGTTATGTCCGTAGTAGGATCATAGTGTGGCAAAATACTAATGGGAAAAGAGAAAAGGCAGAACTACTCAACACATTCTTTACTTCAGTCTCCTCCCATAAGGAAAGTCAGAGGCAAATGGAGCTTTTGGATGTCTCCAAAGCCTGATTCAAGGATGTTAAAAGAACTCGCCAAAATAATCTCAGAACTACTGGGAATAATCTTTGAAAATCCCTGGAGAAGAGGATAAGTACCCTGCAGGAGGGTAAAGTTGTCATATTGAAAAAGGGTGAAAAGAGGACTCAAATAATTGTTGTTGAGTTAGCCTGACATCAATACCAGGAAAGAGTCTAGAGCAGATCATGAAACAGACAGTTGGTGAATGTTTAGAAAAGAATATCATGATTGTTAAAAGTCAACATGGGTTCCTCAAAAGCAACTCATGCCAGACAGACCTTATCTTTTTTTTTTTGGATAGAGTTACAAGCTTGGTAGATAAAGGGAATGCTGTGGATGTATCATATCATTATTTCAATAAGGCCTTTGACAAAATCCCTCATTATATTCTTGCAAACAAGCTAGTAAAATATAGGTTAAACCATGGTCCAAAACATGTTGCATAAATAATCCAGTTTGAGACCACTCTAGCTGCCCTGGCTTAGTGCTAGGGAACCCTGAGAATTATAGTTTATTGTGGCAACTCTGACAAAGGAAGCTCAATGTCTCACAAAACTACAATTCCCAGGATTCCCCTAGCATTGAGCCAGGGCACTTGGTGGTCTCAAACTGGATTATTTATGCAATGTGTTTTGGACCAATGCTACTGTTAGGTGGATTTGTAATTGGTTGACTGATCAAATGCAAAGAGTGCTAACCAATGGCTCCTCTTCATCCTGGAGAGAAATGACCAGTGGGATGCCACAAGGTTTTGAACCAGGCCTAGTGCTAGTTAACATCTTTATCAATGACTTGGATGAAGGAATAGAGGGCATGCGTATCAAATTTGCAGATGATACGTGCACTATTTCTGGCAGTCTGCAAAGGCCCTATGTCAAAACTAACCAAATTAATTTGAACAGGGAGAAATGTAAGGCCCTGTGCTTAGGGAGAAAAGAATGAAATGCACAGATACAGGATGAACATGGAAAAAGGAATCTAAGTGTAGTAGATCACAAGCTGAATGTGAGTCAACAGTGTGATGCAGCAGTTAAAAACCCCAATTTGATTCTAGGCTGCATCAATAGTGTCTAGTGTCTAGATAGAGGGAAGTAATAGTACCACCATGTTCTGCTTTGATCAGACCTCACATGGAATACTGTATCCAGTTCTGGGCACACAATTAAAGGAGGATATTGACAAGCTGGAGCACCTCCAGAGAAGAGTGACCAAAATGGTGAAAGTTCTGGAAGCTATGACCGATAAGAAGTGGCTCAAGAAGCTGGGTCTGTTTAGCTTGAGAAGATTAAGAGGTGATTTGATAGCCCTGTTTAAATCTTTGAAAAAATATCATATTGAAAAAGGAGCAAGATTGTTTTCTGCTGCTCCAGAGATAGGACATGGAGCAATGGATTTAAACTACATGAAAAGAGATTCCACCTCAACATTAGGAAGAACTTCCTGATGGTAAATTGCTGTTTGACAGTGGAATGCACTGCTTCAGAGTGTGGTGAAATCATCTTTGGAGGTTTTTAAACAAAGGCTAGATGGCTATCTGCCAGGAGTGCTCTGATGTATTCCTACATGGCAGGGAGTTGGCCCTTGCAGTCTTTTCCAATTCTATGATTTGATTATTCTATGATTCTAAATTTATGCATGCCATATTAATGTATCTTAATATGGTTGATTTGCATACTTTAATCTAGTCCCATAACTGAGATTTACTACTTGAGATCTTACTACTATACTTTGTGAATGCCATATTTTATCTTGCCACCCTGTTACATTTTGTGCCTAAATTGGTGAGCAGTTGCATCTAAATGGGGGGGGGGGAGGAGATGAAAAAATGAAATTAATTCCTCACATAGTTTCTAAATATGAATAGGTTTGTCAAATAGAATTAAGTTTCACTTTTTTAAAAATATGCATTTTAAAAATATATGCACTTTTTAAGTCTGCACAGCTTTTGGAACACATTTTTACTGTTTGGTGAAATTGGTCACAAAGCCTGAAATGTGCAGATTTGTGGAAATGTGTAGAAACATGCAGTATGCCACCATTTCCAGCTGGTACAGACTGAAAATCTAGGGGAAAATAAGTGGAGCAAAATTCCCCACACATCCCTGATATATCTGATCAACAGTATAAAAAAAAACATAAAACCAGAGTGAGACTGATGCTAAAATGCAGCCACTCAACATTATAATCAAATGATGCTAAAGGTTAGTGATATCTAGTATCACCCATGTCCTAAATGCATTTGCTAGTCCAAACTACAGTGGATCACTTTAATCAATGGGATTTATGTTAGTGTTAACTCACCATTCAACAAATGCTTCAATAAGCCTACTCTAGTTGGGACTATCAATTGTATTTAGGAACATTCATCCATAATAATTACATGAGGGATCTTCAGTCATGATCAGTTCATTGAGCCAGGATCAATGGTAGCTGAAAAGTGGCATGCTCTCTGTATACTTTGACAAACTAAAAAATCTTGTTGTAGTAAAGGATATTAAAGATGGCTTAGTGGTCAAGATGCCAGTTCTGATGATTGTAAGGTCAGAAGGTTGGCAGTTTGAGGCCCAAGTGCTGTGTGATGGGGTGAGCTCCCATCACCAGTCCCAGCTTCTGCCAACTTAGCAGTTCAAGAGCTTGAAAATGCAAGTAGATAAATAGGTATCACTTCAGTGGGAAGGTAATAGCATTCTGTGTAGTCATGTTGGCCACATGACCACCAGAGTAATATTCAGACAACGCTAGCTCTTCAACTAAGTAACAGAGATGAGTATTGCCCCTACAGTCAGCTACAATTAGACATTCATGTCAAGGAAAAATCTTTACCTTTAGTAAAACAACTAATTTACATTTAAAGTTAGAGATTTTAAGATTAATGTTTTTTGGTCTCCTTACAGCTAAAAAGGTCAGGAAAATAAGATCAGAAAATACTTTTTAAGACCAAATATGTGAAGGCTCTTTGTATAATCTGTACATCATTTGAATGTGGATATTTCCTGTGTTGAGAATATCAATTTCCTTCACTCCATATGGCTTTGCTCACAGTTCTTTGAATGGAGTTTTAAAAAAATCACCTGGCTTGCTAGGAGGATTGCTCACTGTTCTGTACAAGCTACAATTATTGTCCATGATTTGAATAAAAAATAGATCAAGCACTGAATACCAACTGAACATAAGACAATAATGTGTAGCCAGCATTATGTGTCTATTTAGAATTTTTGCAAGGTGGATGGCAAGTGAGTTTTTTCCCTCTTTCCAGTATCAAACTGGAGGGATAGCCACCTTTTGCTTGAGATCTCCAGAACTTGCCAAGAATATATTTCACCAATGCTTACCAACAGCAAATAAGAGTAATGCAGCACTCATCTCATAACTGGGATGAGTACAGTACATAGAGAGATCTTGTAGCACCTTTGAGACAAACTGAAAAAAAGAAATTGGCAGCATGGGATGAATGTAGTTTAATCCTATAGTTAGAAAACACCAGAAGCCAGTTTGGTGTCAGTAGTTGCAATTCTTTATTTATGCTTCTACAATTCAATAGCATAATCAGATCTTGTAATGGAGCTGTTAATTCAATCAGCTGTTGATTCTCCTGTTCAAGCCCCCATTTTTTATTTTTATTTTTTATTTTTGAGTTCTCTTGATACTCTTCACTAAGCTAACTGGATGCAAATATAAAACCCTATGAAGAAAATAATCCCCATCGCCCTGGTTTAAGGGAAGATTTTTCCTAGATCTTTATTAACATATTGTTTTAAATTTTAAAGTATTATTTGTAGAGCTTCCCTTTCCATATTGTTTGTATACATTCTGAATGTATAATGTTATGTATATTCAATAAAAAAGTTACTTTGAAAATAACCAGTAATGTTTAAAGCCCAGCAGTTTAGATATGGAGGTGTTATCATGAAACAATAGTTTGATATTGTTATATCCAAAATGTTATACAAATCAAGATTTGTAGTAAAATTAATTAGTTTGAACAAGACACAGGGCTGTTGCAGACCAGCCCAAAGGGCCGGTCTGGGAGTGAAATTGGGGCAGAGCAGCCGCATGCTGGCTGCCCCAAACCCACCCTGACGCCGTCCTGACAATGCATGGCTGTGCACACAGTGCGTGGCATCAGGACACCCTCCTGGCACAGCTTTTAAACATGCTGTGCCAAAAGGGCGCTGAAGAGCAGCGGTGCCAGCTTTTAGGGTAGCCTTTTGCTGCTCCTAAAAGGAGCGGCATTTTGTTGCTCTTTTCGGTGCAGCAAAAGGGAGGATCGAGGTCATGGCATGGAGTTGCCACAGCCCCAATCCGCCACTTCCTATGGGAGCTCTTTGCCACCCCAAACGACTGGTCTGCACTGGCCCTCAATATCCAAATGTGGTGGTTTTTAATTTAAACATCATTTCCCCCTCCTATGCTTTGCTTAGTTGCATCCTTAGACTTCAATAGCCTTAAGTGTCATAAAAAATATGGGGGAATAAGATCAGGAAGTATTTGGCAGCATAGTGAGCCAGAGAGATTGTACAGGATACAGTATTTTTATGCAATTTAGCATGTCACTATTGACAGTACCCAATAGCTTTCAAAGTGCTTCCCATAGAGTATCAAAGAACTAGACATCCTCTGCCTCATTTTACAATCATGCATTACAGAATATTTTCTTGTCTTTCTTTTTCTAGTTAGTTTTCAAATGTCTTACTGAATTTCCATCGCCTCTCTTGGGGCACTGTCAAAAATTGTTTCTTGTCATTCAGCTTAATTTTAACATCTTTAGTTTTAGCCACTTCATCTCTGTTCAGCAATATCCTTCACAGTTTACAGTGCTTAGAATCTAGTGTAAATCTGTCTGTAGTTGTGGTTCAATGTCCTTTTCTCATTCAGTCATTGCCAATTTGATAGATGGATTACTTGCTGAGGCTTCTTCCACTTTTGCAACCAAGCAATTAAGAGTTCATTGAGAAATCAAGAGGAAGGCATTATCATACCTGGACTATGTCATGTGTCTCACATGAAACAGGCAGATTTCATTTGAAAGTACACATTCTTTGTCTGAAGTGAGAAACAGCATGTGCATGCAACACAAAGAATATTTCAAAGCTAATATTCTGAATTTACTCAGAAGTTGTTAGGAAAATTCCTACTTGGAATGAATTAGAAGTTGTAGAGAGAGCTTCTACTGGGTATCAATTGGTTCCACACTTTGATAAGGTCATAACAAGTTCTCCATCCCACCAAAAACAAAGATTTGTAAGTTGTAAGTTGGAATGTGTACTACCTGGAATGTTGTGCTCAAGTTGCATCAGTGTTTAAAACATGTACAAATATACACATTTGGGGAAAAATACACCCTGTATCACATTATCCTATCCAATAAAATGCATTCAAAATTGCACACCTTTCTTTTTTTTTAAAAAAAAAAAATAATAATTTATATACATGTTTACAACCCATTGTAAACAAAACAATCCATTACTAATTCATACAAGGTCTCATTTCCAACAGACATGGTATGTATAGTAGCCTGTTGCTGTATTACACCTGTGAACATTTTCTTACTTGAGCAGTTGTACTTTTGGCTGTGGTGATATAGAAGTATTCAGTTAATAATTGCTAAGGGAAGCTCCACAACTTTCAATTTTACATAAACATTGTTAGTTCTGCTTAGAGTAGAGCCATTGAATCAACTGGATTTTGCCTATATTGTGATTGAACAATTGATTCAACAATTGATTAAATGGTCTACTCTACAGGAAATTCGGACAGCAGAAACCTGTACAAAGAGACTTGTGTTATTGTGAATGGTGTGCTTTTTTTAAAAAAAAAACAACCAAGCATTTTAATTTATGACTATTGGAAGGCTGACTAAGGTAAGCAGCTGCAAACACACTGAGAAATCAAAATTTCTCTCTCCAAAGAAATCAGTAGAACATCAGTCAACATTTTCAATGGGGGATATTTTAAGGAAATTATAAAGGGGTGGATTGTATCTCATCTAATAAAGTTGCAAAAAGAGATTAATGGAAGATGTACAGGAATGTCAATGAAGTATGGACAAATGAATGAAAAGAAACAATCAGTGGCTATTGGGATTCTGGAATGTTACAATGTTTTAGATCTCATTTTCACAGTGTTCTATCTGCACCATTTCCTACACTTCTATGTAGAAAAAAATGTGAATTTCTGGTACTTCTCTTAGAGCTTTTTTGAGGGAAGGAATAGAGAATAAATTCCAACAGCTACTTCAGAACTGACATATTCCTACTGAATCTCCTATCATAGTACCCTAGCCTAATCTCAATTCTTGTTTCTGATTCATGGATGCAGATCACACCAGTGGCATCACTTGGGGGGTGCAGACTGCTCCAGGTGGCACCCTAAAGGGGGGTGACAGGACTGCTGCTCAAACACCTGTATTTTGGCAGAAACATTGTGGCATTTGCCTGTATATATTTAAAATGCTTTAAGAGATGGTGGGAGTGAGGTGAAGCTCAATGGGAAAAGAAAAGAGGCATCCCAGAATTTTTTAAAATTAAAATTTTTGATTTTTTAAAAATATTCTTTTCAAAATTTCTTTAAAAACATTACATTTTAACCAAATATTCACATTTAGGTTATGCACATGATATTGTAATTTGAAGGTATAATTTTAATTTTGCTAGTTGTTTATGCCACAGCTATTAGCATTACATTCAGTGGTATATGGGAATTATGATTTACATTCAGTGTTATATGGAAATTATAATTAACAAGTAACATTAGTGCCAAAAAGCATGACTAAGGATTCTGTATGGTGTGAAATGGGAGGAGGCCAATGTGGTGGTGACACCATGAGTTACTGCAACAGATGACACCAATCCAATGGATCACAGCTATGGTTCAGGTAGTTGTTGAGGCAGTACATTTACCTCCTGTTACTCTTTGCATTCTTACAAACAAATTTCAGCTGAACAATTTGTTCTTCCATTTACAAATGAAGAGCTCTGCACTTAGAATAATACAGATCCCTGTTAATTTGAATTTGAATGTCTGTTGGAGCCAAAAAAACAAACAAACCCAAAACTTGGGGGTAGGAGAGTTGAGAAAACTTCATATCTTGTCTTCTCTGAGCAGCTTTCCAAAAAGTGGGTTCCATATTACCTCTGCTTCCTGCTTTCTCAACAGCATATGAGGCCACTAACAAAATGGTCCCAACCATCATGTTCTTCATTCTCCCTCTTCCTCCTTCCAGGGCACGGTCTGTGGGGTAAGCCAGGCTGTGGTGCAGTTCTAATAATCTGGTGGCCTAGGACTCTTGATGTCCTCAAAACAGCCTGTGTCCAGCCCTGAAGTAAAGCAACCTTCAGAAGTCTACAAATTGCTACCATTTTGACTCTTGAATGTTTTTGTAGCATAATCCCAATAGTAGTATGAGTGGGAAGTTAGAATCTTCCAAGGAGAGACCTGCATGTATAGCTTTTCTCTTTCAGCATAGCAAAAGTACAGACAGGCTTACTGTTCAAAATATAAACTAACCCAAATTTCATATGCTAACTTTTGGGGGTTACTTTCAGAATTGTTAATGACTGAATTTGACTTCAAAAATCTAACCCTTAAGACAAAGAGTACCTCAGCTGAAGGGTTTCTGGGGTACTGTAGATCTGATCACAGAGAAGTCATAGGATCATAGAATCGTAGCATTGGAAGAGATCTCATGGGTCATCAAGTCCATGCAGGAATACACAATCAAAGCACCTCCGGCAGATGGCCACTGAGCAACAAAAAACCTCCAAAAATGGACACTCCACCACCCTCCAAGAGAGTGTGTTCTACTGTCAAACAGCTCGTACAGTCAGAAAGTAGTGCTCTTCTAATTTCAGGATACATCAAGACAAGCAGCTGCAGCAGGACTCAAAGGATTCTTTCCAATGACACCTCTTAAATTGTCCCGAGACCAGGAGAGAGAGAGAGAGGCCTATCAAGCAGATGGAAAAGAAAGAGTGGCCTGAAGCTGCTTTTTCAAAGAGCGGGCTGAGACTCTGCTGACCACACTGCCCGCTTCCAAAGCAGGCCCCATGTGCACACCAGGACTGCACAGTGTTGTCAAGCCATGCTGCTGGATAATTTTTTTTTAAAAAAATTCCCCACCACCATCCCTGTGCACCATTGTCCAGACACACATCAGGTGATAGCCTGCTTCCTAGATGCCATCCCATTGGATGGCTGACCCCTTTGATCATGCACACAGTTACACCTGCAACCCTCCACTAGGACAGGGCATCAGAGAAAAGGTGTGCCCATAAGACAGTGGCAATGCACAATCATTTCCCCTCTTGGACTGTATGGTTTATGTATGTTGTACTTACAGCCATTGGAGGTGTCACATTTTCCCTTTTTTGCATTGCCGCTCTGACCTCCAGCTTTATACTTTTTAAATGTCCACCTGCACCGGTGCATTTATATGTTGGATTAGGGTTAGGATCAGTCTCATATCAGGGCATTTATATGCACCATCGAAGCTGCACACTTTCCAGGATAGAGTGGTTTATTTCTGCTTTTTTTTAAAAAAAAAAAATCTAGTTTCCCCTGCCCCCCCCCCTTACAGCAGCGGCAGTACAGTTTCTGGCCACGTCTGGGGCATAAGTCATCTATACATCATTTCCCCCAAAGCGGCCTGAAACCACTTCTTTTGGCCATCTGTTTCATCATTTTCCAGTGCTCAGATCTGCAGTGCCTTGGAAACTGTTCAGCTGGCATATTGTCTAGCTTAAGAGAGGAGGCAGAAATAGCTAGTTGACAGAGCTTTATCATTATGCTGTTTCTGATGATGCAGAAACTCAGTTATGAAGCTGAATATTTAAATCCTCTTTTTTTTAAATAGGAAAAGAAACAGCTACTTTTTACTGCCATCCTAATATCCCTTGTAAACTACTTTGGTTACCTCTGTCATTCTCCTTGGGGAAACTGATGGAAAGATTATCTTGCAAATGACAAATTTTCAAATTTGGGAGAGAAAATTAATAGTAACCTAAACATTTCATTTCATTCATTTCTTGGTTATTTTGTTTTATTTGATTTATATGCCACTTTTCCTCCAAATTGAACCCAAGGCAATTCACAAAATATGCTTAACAACAACAACAACAACAAGTACAATTTTAAAACAGATTTAAAGCACCACATTAATATAACAAGTCAAAAATGTAAAATCCTTAAAAGCAGTAAGTTAAACATATAAAATCATTAACCAAATACCAAAGCAAAACCCCCAACAAGAACCCTCCATGGACATAACGACATAATAAAAGCCTGCTTGAAAAGGAAAGTTTTTTCCCTGTCAGTGAAAGGTGAGCAAGCGTCTTGTAGAAGGGCGTTCCAGAGGGTGTGAGCACCCAGTGAGAAGACTCTCTGGTGTCCTCACAATCATGCCTCTGATGAAGTGTTCTGCAGTCCACAAAAGGTTATGTCAGGGGTAAGCAACCTTTCCCCTTTAAGGGCCGAGGGACTTCAGCTCCCAGAATCCCAGGAGCTATTGGCCAATATGGGACTATTGGCCAACATGGCTGAGGCTTCTGGGAGCTGAAGTCCCTCCGCCCTTAAAGGGGAAAGGTTGCCTACCCCTGGGTTATGTCATTACAAATGTGTCAGTTTATAAAATGCTACTGGAGTTTTAATTAGCATTTCAAATAGATTTGCATGATACTTTTATGAATCTGTTGAACAAAAAAGCAGAGTAAAAGCATATAAATAAATTAATATAATTTCTTCAGCCTGATTGTTATCATAGACTTTTTATAAGGAGGTATCACTCTGATCTCCTTGATGCAAAGGTGAGCTACAAATGAAACAGATAACCACTTTACATGAATTCAAAGATATAGGCATGTTGGTCTGTGGAATCAATATGTAGAGAGATCTTATAGTACCTTTAAGATGCAGACGGTGCTTTGTGACATCTTGGAGGCAAGGAAGGGAAGGGGCAGCCTCATGCTGGGCACCCCAACCCCTTCCCAAACATGTCATTGGAGCTCCCATTGCTCCACACAATGGGCGCTCTGATGACTTACTTCTGCTGCAGCGTCCGCACATGCTATGGCGGAACAGATGCCGAAGGTGCACCCAATGCCTCTTGCGGCGCACCTTCAGTGCCTTGTGGAAGGAGCACTATTTTAACGCTCCTTCCATGGCCCAAAAAGGGGAGGATTGATGCTGAGGAGTGTGGCTACCTCGGCGCCAATCTGCAGCTTCTCGGGGCGGCCCATGGCTGCCTGTCTGCTTAGGCCCTAACTGAAAGAAATAGGTTGGCAGTATGAGCTTCTGTAGACTTAAATCTACAAAGCTCATGCTGCCATCTTATTTCTCTTAGTCTCAAAGGTGCTGCAAGATCTGTCTACATACAGTTTATATGAAATCACTGACAAACAAATATGGGCAAAAGTTGTCATTTTCAAGTGCATAAAATGCACTGATGACATGAATCAGAGATAGACCCTCTAATAACACTTTTCTCTATTTTAAATGGAAATCATAAATGGCTTCTTCATAAAAACACAGCCTTAATGGCATTTTTATTGGCAGTAACTTGTTAAGAGGTCATCAAAATCTAGTAAACAACTAAAGCATACAGAGGAATAGGTGGTTAGTAAAAATATGGAAAATAGCATTGTCAGGAAGAGGGGCAATAAAAATGGTTTTTTGAAGAGGGGCAATAAAAATGGTTTATTCATAAACCATTGACTTCCTTTTAATTCTTTTGTGAACAGAGGTTTTGAATTTCTAAATCCAACAGCAGTTTATGCTTCTTTTTGTAGGGATGGTATAAAATGAAAAGAGAAGCAGCATACAGAAACCTTGATTACTTATAATAATATATGTTGTCTGACAATTGTCAAGTGCATTAGATACAGTGATACATTTTAATTTCTTTCCTGTTTGTCTGACCACATAGTTATCTTTTACTCATGTCCTTTTAAAAAGATATTGCAATATAAATATTTCTAAAGCATGTGGATATCATGTGAAACTCTGAACTAATTGTGATTTGATTCCTCTGGGGTACAATTGTAACACATAAAGAACCCCTTCATTGTTTGTTTTAATTTCTTTCTTAAACTACCTATTTGTAACACTTTTGATAGAATTGGCAGAGTGGAAACAGGAAAAGGCCTCTATACAGGTAATGCTTGTTATCTCATTGGAAGACCAGTAAGAACCTGACAAAATTTTCTTTTCCAAACAACAAAGGTATAAGGCACTTCTTCAGTTTTCATTCTGGAAATACTACAGATAATTATACTGCAAATCCTCAAGTGGGGATTTGAACCCTGGTTTCCAGAGTCATAGTATAATGTTCAAACCACTACATCACAATGACTCTCCCTACCTTGACTCAGAATTCCAAATTGGCATGTTAATGTTCACTCTTGTAAGCACATTTTGTTGTTGTTGTGTCCCTTGAAGTCATTTCTCACTTATGGTAATCTTTTCACAGGATTTTCTGGGGCTGAGAATGTGTGACTCACCCAAGTTATGGCTTTGCTTCTTATTTATAGGCAATATAAAGCTTACCAAGTTCTAAAACCTTATAGTCTGAACTACCATGCCTATCATGATACCATTCTGGCCATCACACAATAAGAAAAAAGTAGAATGTTCAAAAAAGGGAAATTTCTAGTTTGAGGCTTAACGCTATTAAAACGTAATATCGGAACCATTGGCAATAACCTTTGAGAAATCCTGGAAAACAGGAGAAGTCCCAGAGGACTGGAGGAGGGCAAATGTTGTCCCCATCTTCAAAACGGGAAAAAAAGAGGATCCCAACAATTATTGTCCAGTTAGTCTGACATAAATACCTGAAAAGATTCTGGAGCAGATCATTAAACAGAGAGTCTTTGAACACCTGGAAGGTAATTCCATAATCACAAAAAGTCAACATACGTTTCAGAGAAATAGGTCATGCCAGACAAATCTGATCTCTTTTTTTAAATAAAATTACCAGCTTGGCAGATGAAGGGAATGCTGTGGTTATAGTATATCTTGATTTCAGTAAGGCCTTTCACAAGGCTCCCAATGACATTTTAGCAAACAAGCTGGTAAAATGTGGGCTAGATAAAGTAACTGTTACATGGATTTGTAATTGGTTGACTGGCCGAACCCAAAGGGTGCTTAACAATGGCTCCTTTTCCACCTGGAAAGAAGTGACCATTGGGGTGCCACAGGGCTCTGTCCTGGGCCCAGTGCTATTCAATATCTTTATTAATGACTTGGATGACGGTATCGGGGGCATAGTTATCAAATTTGTAGACAACACCAAATTAGGAGGAGTAGCTAATACCTCAGAGTACAGGATCAAAATTCAAAATGACTTGAACAGACTAGAAAGCTGGGCCAAAGCTAACAAAATGAAATTCAACACGGATAAATGTAAGGTATTGCACTTAGGGTGGAAAAACGGAAAGTACAGATATACAACGGAGGACACCTGGCTGAATGAGACTACATGTGAAAGGGATCTAGGAAT
>JAIPUX010001232.1:134433312-134444772 GCA_020142125.1 Phrynosoma platyrhinos
TTATGCCCAGGATGGTTTATGATGTGTTCTGCTACTGCTGGTTTTTCTAGTTGGCTGAGTCTGCAGTGTCTCCCATGTTCCTTGATTTGTGTTTGTACACTGCATTTGGTGGTCCCTATGTAGACTTGTCCACAGATGCATGGCATGTGGTAAACTCCTGCGGCTGTGAGAGGGTCTCTCCCGTCCTTCGCTGAGCGCAGCATTTGTTGGATTTTCTTGGTTGGTTTGTAAACCATTTGGAGGTTGTGTTTCCTCACTACTTTCCCTATTCTGTCTGTGACTCCTTTGATATATGGTAAAAATACCTTCCCTTGCTTGAGAAATTCCTTCCCTAAGGGATGCATTGATGACCCTTTTAAGAAAGGCCATCAAGGCATCACCCCCCTGGACAACCAGCCAAGATAGGCAGGGATCGAGGTAGCACGTCATCTTCTTCACTTTTCCAAGGATCTTGTCCACGTTATCAGTACTCACCGACTCGAACTGATCCAGTCTAATCTCAAAAACAGATTTACTAGACACCTCATCAGTCACTTCTGCTGTAATCCTGGCATCTAAATCAGCTCTTATCTGAGAGATTTTATCTGCAAAATTGTTATTAAAGACGTCACAATAGGCTGTTGTAGGGTTAAGTAAAAGATTCTGCATAGGGGGAGCCTGTGTTAGCTTTATCACTCTGAGCAGTTTTGTTGGACAGGATTCCGCAGATGTAATACGTGCAGAGGAGAAAGATTTCTGCGCCTCTTGATAAGAATGAAGAAAATTCCTATGACAAGTCTTATCAGATAAGAGTCGAGTTTTCTGCCAGGTGCACTCCAGTCATTGTCTAACCCGCTTCATATTCTTAACTTCATCTGTGAACCAAGGTTGACAATTTGGAGTGGGTTGGAAAGGTCGCTTGGGATAGCACTGGTGAGATTGGTGTTCCAAGTATTAACCAGGACTTCAACAGAATTGCTGGCTTTGCCAACCAAGGAACCCTCCAAGGCTTTCTGGAGTCCAATTGGCTCCATTAACCTTCAAGGGTAGACCACTCCAATAGGTCCTCCACCCCTGGGGAGGAGGGGTGAACAGTGGCTCTTAGTCCAACCTTGACCAGGAAATTATTCTTCATCCATGAGAAGATTGTAGATGATATGGGTTTTATTTTTCACTGACCTGGCATTACAGAGGAGCAAGTTAAGTTTCTGTGGTGAGGTTGGTAAGCTCCCCAACTTACTTTGGACAACAGAGTGAACTGAAGGTAGGATCACTTTTAAACATTGAACTCACCCTCTTTTGTAACAAGATTCCATTCTGTTATTGCGATATCTTCCTCTGCCCTGCACAACATCAATTATTATTATTATTATTAAAGTTTATTTCTAGAATGCTGTCGGCGTACTCAGCAATGTACAAAAGACAATCAAAGATAAAACAGAATAAAACCTGCCAGAGGCGTACAGTCTAAGTAAAACAATGAGCAAAATAATAAAAGTCAATTAAAACAAAGACAATTACAACAATTAATAACAACATCCACTGTAAACCCAAGTGACAGAAGAAGTAAATGTTTATCAAACAATACCAGGGAATGCCTCCCTGAACAAGGTGGTCTTTAACTTGGATTTAAAAGTGGACAAAGAAGTAATGGCCCATGTTTGAGGGGGAAGAAGGTTCCAGGAGTGAGGGGCAGCAAGCGAGAAGGGGTTAATCTGAGATGGAGCAGTGGAGATCCTTGGTTGGGACAGCAGGCCTTGAGTACTAGAACGAAGGGTACAGGAGGGAATGTAGGGAGAGAGAAGGTCAGATAAATAAGAGGGGCTAGCCCATGCTGGGCTTTGAAAGTTAACAACAAAAGCTTATATTGAATGCGGAAAGGGAAGGGAAGCCAGTGAAGAGAAGACAGCAAAGGGGAAACATGATCAAAGCAACGAGCAGAAGTAATGATGTGGGTGGATGAATGTTGGGCAGAAATTCAAGGGTGAAGATGAGAAAGAGGAAGCCCAGCTAAAAGGAGATCTAATCGGGAGACCACCAAAGCATGCACCAGAGTCTTGGCAGTGGAGGCCAAAAGAAAAGGATGGATTTTTGTGATGTTGTAAAGGAAAAATCTGCAGGCTTTGGCTGTGGCCTGAATATGAGGAATAAAAGACAATGAGAAATCAAAAGTGAAACCAGGACTGCAGGCTTTCTGGACCTGATAAATAGAAGTGTTGTCAACAAAAACAGAAAAAGAGGATTTAAGGGAGGACTTAGGTGGAAAGACAAGAAGCTCCATCTTGGACATACTGAGCTTCAAACGCTGATGATGCATCCAGAGAGAGACAGCTGAAAGACATGATGAAACTTGATGTTCAAGCTCTTGAGAAAGATTGGGAGTGGAAAGATACAGCTGGGTGTCATCAGTGTACAGATGATATGAAAAACCAAAAGAACTAATAAGTTTTCCTAGGGACAAGGTGTAAAGAGAGAACAATAGGGGACCCAAAATGGAGCCCTGGGGAACTCCAACAGATAAGGGAAAAGGGGACAAAGTCTGACCACTGCAAAAGATCTATCTGACAGATAAGATTTAAACCATTCAAGAACTGAGCTTGAGAACCCAATGTCAGAAAGTATATCAACTAAAAGACAGTGATCCACCGTGTCAAATGCCACAGATAAATCGAGAAGGATAAGCACAGAATAGAGACCATTTGGCTTGGCCCATAAAAGATCATTAGAGATCTTTGTGAGGGCTTTTTCAGTGGAGTGCCGTGGGTGGAAACCAGACTGAAAGGGATCGAGGATGGAGTTGGCTTTGAAAAACTCCAGGCAGTGGGAATAAATGACCCATTCCAAAACCTTAGAAAGAAAAGGGAGAAGAGAGATTGGATGATAACTAGACAAAGAAGAGGGGTCAAGAGATTTTTTCAAAATAGGGGAAACAAGAGCATGTTTAAAGTCAGAGGGAAAAGAGCCTGTAAAAAGAGAGAGGTTAAAGATAGAAAGAAGCAAAGGTATGACGGAGGGAGCTATAGAGATTAGGAGACGAGGGGAAATTGGATCAAGAGAACAAGTTGTAGGTTTGGAAGAGTGCAACAAGGTAGGGGGTTCATCCAGAAAAACAGGAGGAAACACAGAGAATCGATTAGTTGATGGTTCCAAAAGATTAATGGGGGAAGACAAGTTAGGAAGAACTGTTTCAGATCTAATAGTGATGATCTTAGTGATAAAGTAATTAGCAAAGTTGGAAGGGAAAAATAATGAAGAAATGGGGGGGGGAAGAAGGTTTTAGCAAGGTATTGAAGCAGGAAAACAAATGCTGCGGGTGCCTCTCATTGGCACAGATCAATCATAGAATCATAGAATCATAGAGTTGGAAGAGACCACAAGGGCCATCCAGTCCAACCCCCGCCATGCAGGAACTCCCAATCAAAGCATCCCTGACAGATGGCCATCCAGCCTCTGCTTAAAGACCTCCAAGGAAGGAGACTCCACTACTCTCCGAGGGAGTGTGTTCCACTGTTGAACCGCCCTTACTGTCAGGAAGTTCCTCCTAATGTTGAGGTGGAATCTCTTTTCTTGCAGCTTGCATCCATTGTTTCGGATGAAACCATCATGAAATTTGAATGCTTATTGGCTTAATTGTCTACTCAGCTTCCTTCATCCTCTTCCTCTCTCTGCTGGCTGGAGAGATCTTTGTGGATTGAAAACTCTTTTCCAGGAAATGGTGATAAATGAGTTTTCCTACAGTGAGTGATCTTGCAACTTTTAATAGTTTGAATTGGTCCTAAGTCCCATATCAGATTGCCACGTCTCCTTCTCCTCCTCCTCCTCCAGCATATGTATGTTACTCTTCCATGGTAAAATCATGCTTACTTGACAAGTGGTTTATCAAAAGGAGAATTTATCAGAATTCATCAGAAGAATTTATATAATCAAATAAAGTAATGTTTCCATATACTTCAAAAATAGTTTCAACTCCAAAATTTAAGTAGTCACACACATAATCTGATTATGCCATAGTAATAACTAAACACAGGGACTAAGCAATCCACTAATAATTGACATGAAAGCCTAACAAAAGAAAAATACAAACCAATTAGCAGCAAAAAAAATATATATATTCTAAAGCAAAGTGTTGCCCCAGCCACAAATTCTGAACGTGACTCATCTGCAGGATCTCTAGAGTGTGGCAGTAGGGATAGCAACCTATATGGCCTAAGCTACTCTGCCCAGACCAGTCAGAAATGGACCACTGAGAGGAACAGCAATCAGGATTTGCAGTACTCAAAGCTAGAGTGCCCCCATGTGGAATTCCACAGTGTATTACTTTAAGGGTAACAAATTTCTAAGACTTAGGAAATTGCTTTAAGTGTAGACAAATGATAGGAGGGCATTGCTCAATGGCAAAGTACATAGTTTTCAGACAGAAAGACCCAGGTCCAGTCTTTGATATCTCTAATATAAAAATATCTTAGTGTGAAAAA
The DNA here is from genome assembly GCA_020142125.1 of Phrynosoma platyrhinos. NCBI lineage: Eukaryota > Metazoa > Chordata > Lepidosauria > Squamata > Phrynosomatidae > Phrynosoma > Phrynosoma platyrhinos. The sequence goes on from JAIPUX010001232.1 coordinate 134,437,767, forward strand.
CTCTCTTTGAAGACCATGGACAAACCACAGCTGATATAGTCTTGGCAAGAATTTGCCTCAGTGGAATATGACTTCACAGGAAGACAACTGTAAATCTTATGTCTCATCAATGTATTGTGTATTGGTTTGTTTAAATTGTGAGTCTACTGTGCCAGATCCTTCTTTGGGGGTCTCCTTCTTCAGAGACATACCATTGAGATGCAGGCATTATCACTGCTGGTTCACCGCTTATAAAATGCTCTTTCAAAATAAAATTTTAAGTATCTCTTTTAAAGAGTTTAATATTTATAGTTTTTATGTATAATTGTTGTTGTTTGTTGTAAGGTTGATTTCAATGTCTGGCAACCCTATGAATAAGAGACCTGGAAGAGCCCTGGTCCTGAACAGCCATGCTCAGGTCCTGAAAACTCAGAATTTTGGCTTCCTTCATCAAATCAATTCATCTGTAATGTTGTTTTACCTCTTTTCCTATTATCTTCAACTTTACCAAACATTATCATATTTTTAATGAAATGTCACTTCTGACATGTCTTAAGTATAACAGTAACTTTGATTTCTAGTGACAGTTCTCAGCAGATTTGCTCTAGGAACCACTTATTTGTCTTTTTAGCTATTCATGGGATCCATTGCTGTCCTGAAATCAAGCTGGATTAAAGGCAGTATATCAATTTTTAAATAAGGTTTGGAAAGACATAGACCAATGTCCTACATCAGAGTTGTATAGTGTTACCCTCCATGTGTGGAATTATGTACTAATTGTGTTGCACAACCCTTTTATTGAATGGTAACTTTGTACAACTGAACAAAAACCGCAAATGTGGAACTAAACACACAACCAAATGCACCTGTGTAATAAGCATCTAGTGCAAAGTGCAATTTTCATTCATTCATAATGTATATCAGTGCACAATAGAATCACATACACAACTCCAGTTCTGCAACTCTGAACCTGAATGCAGATGTTCTGCATGGGACAAAAATATCTCCACTTACATAGACTGACTTGTGCATGTGTGAAACATCCATTGGATTTCAGTTTTAGCTTTGGGATCTCTATGCTCCCCCCCCCCCCATCCAGGTTTATAGTTCCTGTTGATTGCTGTCAAAATGAAATTTGGAAGTGCAGGAAAAAGGACCCTTCCACTACATCCTTTTCATTTGGGAAGGGAGAAAAAGCTGTGTCCTATCTGTCTCCAAGCCTGTATGGTAGAGAAGAGCATTATTCCACATCATAGAGACCTGGCATAGGCACTGCCTAATTTCAGTTACAAGTGCAAAACTAGTTGGAATTTCAATGGTGGCTGAATCTCTATGGCAAAGGTACTGCAGTGGATTCTGGTTGTAGCAACCTTGTATACCTTCCTCTACATGTTGGGAAGTTTTGTGCACTATATTAGAAATAACTGTTTTGTGTGTTGTTGTTTTTTTTTTTAAAAAAAACCTTCAAATTGTCAGTATGGAATTGAATATTTAATCTCTCTCCCACTGTGTCATGTTATTAGGCAGAGTGGTTTTCACCAACAGCCAATCAGGTTCAGGCTGGCTTCAAAGATGGGGGCTGCTGGAGAAGTGTCTATAACAGGGGAGGAGCAAAGGAGAATTGTGTATGAGTCTGTCAAGCCAGTGAACAAGTCAATTCAAAGCAGTTCATAGTTCTGTGGGTTCATCAGTTGTGATTCTGGCCAGACCTTAACAGTCCTGTTGAAGGGGCATTATAAGGGATTATTTTAAGAGAAGCAGGAAACAGTTAAAAGTTGAAAGAAATTCAGTCATGGAGCTAAATAGGAAATATAATAATAATAATAATAATAATAATAATAATAATAATAATAATAATAATAAATTTTATTTTTATCCCACCCCTCTGTTCAGCAACCGGGGTGGCTTACAACAAGTTAAAACAGTCAACAAGTTAAAACAATCCTTCATCCCAATCCCTAACCCTCCCTCCCCTTAAAACTAAATTAAACTGATGTAAGGTTAAAATAACAATTAAGACAAACATAATTACAATAAAATGACTAATTTTTAAACAAAAGCAGGCATTAGCGGCAAGGGGCAGGTAGCAATCCAACTACATATGAGACAGGAAGTTATTCCGGGAAGGCCTGCCAGAAGAGATTCATCTTTACTGCTCTCTTGAAACTGTCAAGAGTTGTGATAAGACGGATCTCATCTAGCAGGCCATTCCATAGTCTGGGAGAGCTAGCAGAAAAAGCCCTCTGGGAGGTCTGTGACAGCCTAGTTTTCATGGGATGTAACAGGTTCCCCAGAGGACCTAAGTGCGTGGGGGGAATCATACGGGGAGAGGCGGTCCCAGAGATAAGATGGACCCAAGCCATGTGGGGTTTTAAAGGTTAAAACCAACACCTTGTACTGTGCCTGGAAACTAAATGGCAGCCAGTGGAGAGATTTAAGTACAAGTGTTACATGCTCTCTCCTAGATGTGCCAGTGATTAACCTGGCTGCCATATTTTGCACCAATTGAAGTTTCCGAGTTAGGCACAAGGGTAGCCCCATGTAGAGCATGTTACAATAATCCAGATGTGAGGTTCCCAAAGTGTGTACCACAGTTTCCAGATCCCTCATATCCAGGTAAGGGCACAGCTGGCATATCAGCCAAAGCTGATAACAGGCACTCCCGAACATCACATTCACCTGACTAGTCATGTGAAGCGACGAATTAAGGAGCACCCCCAGACTGTGAACACAGTCCTTAGAGGAGAGTGTGACTCCGTCCAGAACTGGGAGTTGTATTCCCACACCTGGCTTCAGGCCCGTGACTTTAAGTACCTTCGTTTTGTCTGGATTTAGTCTCAGTCTGTTTTTCCTCATCCAATCCATTACCACTCTGAGACAGTCATTGAGAGGAGAGACGCCATCTGAAGTCTGAGCCAACGATCTGGACATGGAGAAATATATCTGAGTGTCATCATACTGATGACACCATGCTCCAGTCCTCCGAATGATCTCACCCAGTGGCTTCATATAGATGTTAAATAGCATTGGGGACAGGATGGTGCCCTGAGGGATGCCACAATTAAGCTCTATTTTGGACATGGAACAATTACCTCACCCTCTGGGATCTGCCTGAGAGGAAGGAACAGAACCACTGCAGAGCAGTGCCTCCGATTCCTAACTCTCTCAGGCGATCCAAGAGAATGGAGTGATATATTGTGTCAAAAGCCACTGAGAGATCCAAGAGCACCAGCAGGGTCACACTACCACTGTCAATGCCCAGGTGGAGGTCATCAGTCAGAGCAACCATGGCAGTCTCCACTCCATATCCTGTCCTGAAGCCAGTTTGAAATGGATCGAGATAATCAGTTTCATCCAAGACTGCCTGGAGTTGGGAAGCGGCTGCCCTCTCGATCACCTTGCTTAGAAAAGGTAACAAGGAGAATGGTCTATAATTGTTTCTATCCAGGGGGTCCAAGGAAGGTTTTTTTCAGGAGTGGCTTAACCGCCACCTCCTTTAGACAAGATGGTACAATACCTTCCCTGAAAGACGCACTAATTGTATCCCATAGGAATACTCTCAACGCATCACACCCCTGGATGGGCATGGACCAGCCAAAATGTCGTTTTCCTCACTCTTCCAAGGAGCTTGTCCACATCATCGGTACACACAGACTGAAACTGATCCAGTAAAGTGGCATCAACGGAGTTGTTGGGCACCTCGTTTATGGATTTTGTCAAAACACTAATGTTCAAGTCAGCCCTTATCTGAGAAATTTTATCTGCAAAGTGGATTTTTAATAATTTGTAACAAGTGAAGAGCTGGACATATTGTAACCTTGCAATTTTTGATCTAACTTTGAAAAGGTACAATCTTAACATCTGACTGTAAATAAAGTTTATATTTATCCTTATTTCTTAGGTTATGGAGTTCAACAGTTGGGGCACTACTGAAGAAAAAGCCGTGTTATGTGTACCCACCAACCTAACTTCACAAGGTGTTGGAATATACAACAGGCCATCCACTGAAGATCTCACATTTCTGACAGGCTCATATGGGAGGAGTTGGCCTTTCAGGTATCCTGGCTCCAAGTTATTTAAGGCTTTGTAGGTCTACATCAGCATCCTGAATTGACCTTGGAAGCATGGCAACTGTGCAACCTGGAAGCCTGTAGAATTGAGGATCCATTTTGCATTTCAAGGGCAAAATTTTAAAACCATTTCAGAGAGGGAGGATCATCACTAGCAACAGTTAACTATTTTTACCATCACTGCAGCTACAGCAGCAGAGCTTCTATGCCAATAGCCTGGCCACTATTTTTATTTCTTGCACAATGAACCAGGTAGAGTATTGTTCCAGGATAGCTTGCATATTTGTTATTTCAATGCTATGGAATGACTTTGGGAATTTCAAGATTTCCAAGGAGAACCTATGACTCAAAACTTTTGTGTACATATGTGCAGAAGGTGGGGGTAGAGGTGAGGAATTGTCTTGAAAATGGGTCTGATTCGAAGGGTGGGCGATTTAACTAATATTCCAAAACTTTATTTTTTTGCCAGCATCAGTCACTATAATGTCTTTTCTTTTTCCTTTTAAACTTCTATTTGAATCAGAGAGTTGAAAGAGGCCACAAGAACCACCCAGTCCAACCCAATGCCATGTAGGAATATACAATTAAAGCACCCTTGACAAATGGCCATCCAGGCTCGATTTAAAAGCATCCAAAGGAGACTCCACCACTCTCTGAGGCAGTGGAGATTTTATGTGATTTTTCATAAAATTTTGGACACATGTGGAGTTCCCACTATGACCCCAGAGTGACCTCTGAGGGATGTTGGCCATAATCCCCTAGATCAGGGGTAGGGAACCTTTCCCCTTTAAGGGCTGAGGGGCTTAAGCTCCCAGAAGTCTCAGCCATGTTGGCCAATAGTCCCATGTTGGCCAATAGCTCTTGGGATTCTGGGAGCTGAAGTCCCTCGGCCCTTAAAGGGGAAAGGTTGCCTACCCCTGGTCTAGACTGTCTTCACACCAAATTTTAACAAAGCTAAGACTATCAACACCTTCAGCCATGCCGTTTAGTCAACAGTCAGAAGATAGAAATTTCCTATTTAAACCCTGAGATTTGTAGGCTCCACGTGCTATCTTGAGAGTGCATGCTGACTCCACATTGGTCTGTGCTCTGATCATAGCTCCCTCAGCCATCCTTCCCCCCCCCCCCATTTTGGCGGCCATGCATCATCATCATCATCATCATCATCGACACCAAATCCACAGCAGATCCCAGGGAAGCCTTCAGAAGTGAGTAACTCTCTCAGGGGGGTTGCAGACTGCCAGAAAAAGTGCAAATTCAGTCCACTTTTAGGGTTAGGGTTAGGGTTAGGGAATCATGGGAACTGTAGTTTATTGTGGCACTAGAGCTCTCTGACAGAGAAGGCTCAATGTCTCAGAAAAAAAACAATCCCCATGATTCCCTAGCTCTAACCCTAACCCTAAAAGTGGACTGAATTTGCACTATTTCTGACAGTCTGCAACCCCCCTCAGTCTGGCCCATCTCAAGCTATTCCTGCTTTCACTCCTTTATTTCTAAGTGTGCAGAGTGTGTGAGTGCCATATTTGTGTGTTTGTAGCTTTCCCCTTTTAATAAATATTTATACTTTAATTGAAGAAGCCTGCCTCAGTGTCATCCATTGTGGGATTCCTTAGTCCTCTGGTATACATAATGGTACCCAGTCCCGTGGCGCTTTGTTAGGACCCCACTCTTGCATATCTGAGCTAATTATAATTTCCCCTAATTAGACCCTTACTAACAGGGTGTTCCATTGTTAAATGTCTCTCATAGTCCATTTACCTGTTATAGTAGAGACCATTTTCTTGCCCTACTTTTCCCCTTGAATGGAAATTTATCTGGCATCCCATCATGACACAAGATAATTTTGAGGGAAAACAACTGGTTGACTGACTGAACCAAAAGGGTGCTCAGCTCTGGCTCCTCTTCATCCTAGAGAGAAGTGATTAGTGGGTTCTGTCCTAGACCCAGTGCCACAAGGTTCTGTCCTAGACCCAGTGCTATTCAACATCTTTATCAATGATTTGAAGGAAGGAATAGGGGGCACGCTTCTCATATCTGCAGATGACACCAAATTAGGGAGGGGCTTTAATAGTTTAGAAAGCTGAGCCAAAGCTAACAAAATGAATTTCAACATAAAGAAATGTAAGGTACTGCACTTAGGGCAAAAAAATGAAATGCATAGATATAAAATGGGGGATACCTGGCTTAACAAGACTACATGTGAAAGGGATCTAGGAGCCCTAGTAGACCACAAGTTGAACATGAGTCAACAGCAGGGGTAGGCAACCTTTCCCCTTTAAGGGCTGAGGGACTTCAGCACCCAGAATCCCAGGATCTATTGGCCAACATGGCTGAGGCTTCTGGGAGCTGAAGTCCCTCGGCCCTTAAAGGGGAAAGGTTGCCTACCCCTGGTCAACAGTATGATGCTGCAGCTAAAAAGACCTATGCAATTTTAGGCTGCATGAATAGAGGTATAGTATCTAGTTCAGGGGAAGTAATAGTGCCACCTGGAATAGTGTGTCCAGTTCTGGGCACTACAATTCAAAAAGGATGTTAAAAAACTGGAGCATGTCCAGAGGAGGGGGACTAAAATGGTGAAGGGTCTGGAAACCATGCCCTATGAGGAACGATTTAGGGAACTGGGTATGTTTAGCCTGGAGAAGAGATGGTTAAGAGAGGACATGATAGACTTCTTTAAATATTTGAAGAAGGGTGCTAGCTTGTTTTCTGCTCCTCCAGAGAATAGGATTCAGAACAATGGATGCAAGCTACAGGAAAAGAGATTCCACCTCAATATTAGGAGGCACTTCCTGAAAGTGAGAGATATTTAACAATGGAACAAACTCCCTCAGAGTATGGTGGAGTTTCCTTCTTTGGAGGTCTTTAAACAGAGGCTGGATGGCCATCTGTCAGGGATGGTTTGATGATCTGCAAACCTAACCAACGTCTGGGACACACGGTATACAGAAAACCCACAC
>JAIPUX010001232.1:134444872-134457856 GCA_020142125.1 Phrynosoma platyrhinos
CCACTCCTCCCTACCCAGGGTCTCACAGTATACATACACCCATGCTTTCCCATTTCAGTTTTTTCTCTGAAGATGCTAGCCACAGATGCTGGCAAAACGTCAGAAAGAAACTCTTCTAGAACATGGCCACAGAACCCGAAAAAAACCACAAAAAAACTACATATCTCAAAATTCCATAGCACTGAGCCATGATAGTTTAAGCCATGTCAAGCTGCATTTATTTCTGCAGTGCAGATTAGACCTTAGTTACTCACAGTAAGAGCTTTAAGCCAAACTAATACGTTTGCATTTTTGATCCCACCTTTTTTGCTATTCATCCTACTAACCACATTGGCTTCCAATAATTTCTCTGAAATGGATTTTAGCCCTTGGACTAAGAAAGGTTTCCCACCATTGTTTTACATGAATCATAACATTTAAAGGGATTTCTCCTCATGTTCCCACTTTTGTTTTGAGGAAAAGGAGTTACAATGCTGCTTCTTTTGGAGCAAATAGAAGCTGTGGGAGTGTTCAACAGAAAACTGGCATGATCCAGTTGGGAGTACGGTACCAAATCTTTTCCCTGTGGCTGTTCAGCTTTCAAAATAAAAGTTTAGCATATCTAATATTGTGTGTGTCCCTTTAAAAGCATGGTTAACATAACATGTAGTTTGCCTCTTGTTTCATTAAAGTTTAAAGAAGCTAACTTTATATGTGATTGCTGCAATCGTTATCTTTGAGCCTGACCTTTGTGCTTTAAAAAATGCCATATTATCAGCAACCTTCCTAAAGCATAACTCCCAAGACTAATGATAATATTCCTCTTGCAGTTTTGTTCTGTATCACTTGTTAAGCAATTTTCACTCAGCCTGCTTAGCATTTGGCAGGATAATATTGGAAAAGTCCAAAAGAGGTGTCTTTTCTGCTCCCCTGAGAATACTCATTATGTTGTGTGTTGACCTTGTATATCAAGACAAAGTCCTCCCTGCTTCCCTAATAAAGGGAACAATGTCCTTGTTTTTCACATTTAAAAATATGAGCTTGCCCCTAAGAAGAACCCTTTTAAAAACATTCCACAAATAACTTACCATTGGTGAATGAAACACTTTCCAATAGACCTGACACAAATCAAATAGGAAATTACCACTGAGTTCAAGTTGAATGGAAACATAATTCCTCACATTGAGGGCAAAAATCTGTGGCCCATTAAAAAAACAAATAAAAGAAAGGGGATTTGTGAAACTGAAATCACAGCCTGTAGTATTCATTATGTTGCCAGGTTGCTAACAGCTCTGTACAAGTTATCCTTGTGCTAAATGTAGGTTAGAGTAGAGCCTACATAACAAACTGCCTCAGTACCAATCAATTCATAGGCTACAACACTATCATCTATGTCAGAGGTGAGATACAAGGAGTAAAGAACCCATGAGGAGGCCCAGCTAACCTGGAGATATTGTGAGAAGCACCTGCAAATTTTCCATTAGAACACCTAATGCAGGAGACTGAGCTGGAAAAATGGGAAGTTAGAGGCAGAGTTGGCATCTTCTCACAAGAGCTTCATTGTTCTTTAGAAATGGAAATATGAATGGGAGGACCTAGTGAATGGACATTACTGGGTAGTAAAAGGAAAGGCTCGGAAAGGAAGGCCACTAACAACTCACCCCCAAGGCAGCTGGACAGTTGCCTACTTCTAGTTGTTGCATGATCTGCCATTGTTCTGGACAGTTGCAACTTACCTAAAGCCAAGTACAGGATGGTTGACTTGTGTAACATACCCAATCTGTGCACAGGGAGTCTGTAAAGTGGAGCAAATTTCAGGATGAGGGGTGCCTCTTGTGACAAGGCCATTAAACAGAGTTTGGATGACTATTTTTTGGAAATGTTTTAGCTGTGTATTCCTGCAGAGCAGAAGATTGCAAAGATGGTCTTTGTAGTACCTTGCAAATGATTCTTACTTTGGAGCTCTTCAGGTATCAGAGATCTTTCCCAACTCTACCAGTTCACACAAGGGATTCACTCTGCTACACTTGTGTACAAAACACCTGAGCTATAGCCCTTCTCCACCGTTGAAAAGCCCTAATAACTTTAGAGAAGAGAGAATAAAAAGTTATGTTTACTTGAGAGTTGTTGCAACCATGAGGTCTTCAAACTTTTTCAAAATGCTTTTCCTTCTCTGAATTTATTATGCATCTAAACCAGAATAGGGATTGCATAGATTTCCAGATGTTACTGGTTTACACCTCCAAGTAGCTCTAGAGCCTTTGTAGACTGCCAGAAATAATGCAGCTTCAGTCCACTTTAACTGTCCTGGCCCAGTGCTAGGGAATCATGGGAACTGTAGTTTATTGAGGCACCAGAGCTCTCTGACAGAGAAGGCTCAATGTCTCAGGAAAAACTACAGTTCCCATGATTCTCTAGCACTGAGCCAGGGCAGTTAAAGTGGACTGAAGCTGCATTATTTCTGGCAGTCTGTAAAGGCCCCTAGACACCATAGCCAATGATGAAGAAATCTGGGAGCTGGAGTTGAGCAACCTGTGGAGAGTTGCTTTGCTAGTTCCCTCCACTTATCTAGACAGATTTCAAAAATAACAGGTGAAATGTCTAAGAAAGAAATAAGACCTTAATTTTATTTCATTTCTGTACCAAATGTTTTCATAATGTGTGTTTTTAACTTGGAGCAAAGATGTTTAGATAGAAACTAAAAATCACATTTTTGAGTTTGGCTTTTAGATTAAAAACAAAAAATCTAAAGAGTTGCCAAGGAACCCAACTTTCAGAAAGGCCAATTGCTTTCCATGTCCATCTAAAGGCCTGGGGATGTGAAATGAAGAAAGGAAATGGAAAAATGGGTCAGGTGACCTTATTTATATACACATTGACATTGTAGCATTGCTAACAAGCCTTAGGGGCTGCTGAATCTGCTGTGCCTCTATTACTGGAGAGCATTACTGGAGCTATTCTGATGGAACAGTTTCCATTGCATGAATACAGGGATTTCTGTAGTCCCCTTGCTTTCTTTGCTCATTCCAATCTGATCAAAAAAAAATATTGTTTTGTAAATCTCATTTTCTTTTCTAATTCCTCAGTTATAATGATCAATATTTGTTTCTGTAACCCTTTTATTTCTCTTTGCTTTTCTTTATCATTTAAATTTATCTTTAGGGAATCTTCTCTTTTACGGATTTCATTTTCTAAATTTTTAATCCTTTCTTGTTTTTTCTTTCTCAATTCAATACTTTTTTGGATTTAAAAAAAGCCTCTTATAAAGACTTTCGCTACATCCCAGACAATAACAGTTTTTACTTCATTATCCAAATTCTTTTCAAAGAAGAAATTTAATTGATTTTTTAGCTTCTTCTAGTAGTTCTTCATTTCTTAACAAATTTACATTTAATTGCCATCTGTAAGTTTTGGCGCCATTCCAAATTGTCATTAAAACAGTATTGTAGGACCAAATTTTGGGGTATATTTTAATTTTGTCTACTCTCTTAGCTAGGTGTGATGAATCAAAAAACATATCTAATCTGGCCCATGAGTTGCGTGCATTTGAAAAAAGGTATATTCTTTACTCTCCTTATGTATAAGTCTTCAAATGTCCTTTGAAATGCATGTGAACAACAAAGATTGAATCCACATTCTACTGGGCATATTTTCACAGTCTGAATAATCCCTAAGGCATATACACTTTTTTGGCATGTGACATATCTAATATCTAGTCTCTTGTAGTTTCACAGAATTGCTGCCTGTGACTTTATATTAGAATGAGTTTCACAATTCTCATTTAGCACAGTGAAATCTTTGTTAATGAAAAGGGTCAAAACACCAACTCCAAATTACAGAATATGGAGTGTTACATAGCACCAATCCCCTTCCAAACATTTTAATGTTCAGGAAAGCAATATCCTCAACATAGAAAGGTACCTGGTAGAATATGGGGCCAGGGTGGGGGCAGAGAGATAGAGAATGATAATAGGGGAAGGGGAAAAAAACTTCCATCATATATCACAATTTTTTATCTTCATTTCTCTCTCCTTGTCCTTTCTCAAATGAGTGTTTTGCTGGCTACATGAAGGGAGCAGATGTTGCAGGGGACTTTATCATGAGGATTGACAAGGTGCTTGTATTGCAGAAGTATTGTGCTTTATGATTCACTGGCTAGAACAAATATGATATACATCCCAATTTCCTTCTGTCTCACAAAGGAAAGCTATTTCTTTGCTCTTTTAGTGCAGGATTTAATTTGAGTATGGAAATCCTACAAAATACAGTCACTGTTTCATCTACCTGTTTCAGCCTAAATGCCTTATCATGTTTTAACAACTGTGGGGGCTGAAGGTAAATGTTATCAAATACTTTTGAATAGCAAAGTTCATATAAATTACTTTTCATGATTTTAAAAAAATTGAACATATCAACACTTTAATCTTTTCCACACACACACCCCCTTTTAAAACACCAGTTACAGCTGTATGGACACTGGTTTCTCTACAAGGATATAACTGAAAGAAATGTACATTTGCCATCAGTGCACTGGGGAATGTATTTTTTTTCTGAAAAAAATCCTTCTTGACACTGAGAGGACCCACAAACTGCCTTTCAAACTCTTCTAAGTTTAAAAATTCATTTGGGGATTTGGCACCTAAGCTGCTGAAACAGAAAATTAGTGGAAGGAAGGAAGGAATGTAGACACATGGGTAACTGTTTCACATTAGCTCTTACACTAACTCCCCTTGCTGAGCTTTGTTGTTATCATTTTTAAGCATGGTAAAATTACAACACAGTGGGGAACAAGAGAGGATGTTCTTAGTAGAATAAATCTGCCAGAGAAAAAGCAGTTTGTTCCAGAATGTTGCAGCCCATCTTGAGTTGACCTCAATAAAACGAAAGCATCTTTCAGCAACGGGGTTGTACTAACAGTTCTAAATGTTACGGGCCTCTTTATCCACTTCCTCTTAGAAAACATTTTTTTCTGCATCTGAAACAGGCTCCAAGAGATAAGAGAGAAAAGGTTCAAAAGCAAAAATTAATATTCTAGAAGGCTTATGAAGCCTGCCAGCAGGTTTTAAAGAAGCAGCATAGCAAAAAAGAGCAGACAAGAATATAAAATCCTTGAGGGCACATTTGTTAAATGGGCAAGTTTAAGGACCAGTGCACACACAGCAAAGCAGTTGACCCCAGGAAAATTTGCTGCTTCAGTCTTGGATATACTTTGTTAAAACTGCTATCAGGTTGCCAAAAACAGCAAGTGACTCCTCCACCCATGTAATGATAGAAATTCTCAACTGACAAATTTGGTGGCTGCTGCTTACATCAGTCAATTTACCTTCATTCAATAATGTAGCTATCCATTCTGAGAGGAAATGTGAATAAGATGCCAGGAGCTTTTTTGTTTTTTAATGCCACTTACTGAACAAATCACTGTTTACATGAAAAGCATCTTAAAAAGAGGAGCAAATTTTGACAGGAAAAGATAGAAATATTGGTGAGTGTGATGCTACCCTCAAGAACTCACACAGGCAGAACATCATAGCTTGGTTGATGGTTGAATGTCCAGCAGAATCTTAAATTATTAGATGGCATAGCATAGCAAGTGGCAGTACTGTCCAATCAAAACAGATTCAAAATCATAAACAGACCTAGGGACAAAATAAACAGGCAGGAAAAAATGGCTTGAAGGGCCTCGGCAGACGGCTAATAGGGCCGTCTCCGAGACCCGGAAGAGGAGGGGCAGCCGCACGCACGGCGTCCCTTCCTCTTCCTGAGGTCGCCCTGGAAGCTGCCGGCCCTCCGCACAGCCGGTGCTTCCAAGGCAACCTCCCGCCGCAGCGACCACATGCGCTGCAGCAGAAAAGACAGCGAAAGTGCGCCCTACGCGTTTAGGGCACACTTTCGCTGTCTTGAGGAAGGAGCGCTGATTTAGCGCTCCTTCCAGGGACGCCGCAGGAGCACCGCGGTGCGGCTGCCATGGCCCCGCGGCGCCCCGGACCAGGGCGTCCTGGACGCCCTGGTCTGCATCCCCCCGAAGTTGTCTTTTTGGAAGCCGCATTGAAACCCCACCAACTGCACTACCTGCTCCCAAGATGGCTGGAGTGTGCATGTCATGATCAAACAGCACAGCTTTAACCCAGGCTACTGTTTTGTATTTTGTTTTTTGTACTGTTCCCCCACACCATCCCTGAACACCTTCACAGGAGCAAACATTTAGCAATTGCCATCCCATTGGATGGCCGTCCTCTGCTGTGCATGTGCATTGCTTCACCGGGACAGGGTATCAGAGCAGAGGTGTGCCCATGCAGGTGCCAGCAAGGTACAATCATGCCCTCTTCACCCCTCTTCACTCCATGCCCCCTCTTTGACTGTCTGTTTTGTGTATATTGTATTCATCTCATGAGAAGTGTCACGGTTTCTCTTTGGGGCATTGCCACCCTCATCACTTGCGTATGGCAGCTCCATCCTTTTTAAATGCACTCCTGCAACAGGGTATTTCCATTCACAATTAGGGTTAGGGTTTTGAAAGAGCACCCCTTTAGAGCCACCCTGGAGTCAGTGCATTTATATGTACATGCAAAGGTGCATGCTTTCAGGGAAGAAACAGAAAAATCCAGCTACTTTTTAGTTTGGCTTTTCTCCCTGTAGCATGGTTTGGTGCACTTTCTGGCTGGTTTCAAGTTGTGTGTCATCTAAATACCACACCTCAAAGCCAGCCAGAGATCTGCTTATTTTGACCCATCTATTTTGCCCCCTACTGACAAGTCACTTCCATTGATTGCAGTGGAACACAGGAGTGAACCAGACTGAGCTAAAAGGAATGTTTTGAGAAAGAAAAGGTATTTCCCCCCAATCTGTCAACTCCCAAGTGTAAATTTAAAACAAGGGATAGTAATCCCAGTGAACAACATTGTTTTTCAGCTCTTCACAGGCTCAGCAAAAGACTTGACAGTGACAATTAAGGATTGGCAGTATTATTTGATCTGTGTTTCAAGGACAGAGCTCAAATCCTACTTGGATAGAGCAGATAATAGATCACTGAAGGACATTTGTATAAACAGAGTACCGGAGGCAGCAGACCAATTATCTTCCTCCTTGTTTCAAGTGCAGGCCTTGTACACCCAGATCGTACATCCTAGGTAGCATGGCAAAGTGGGTAAGTAGCTACACAAAATCTTCTGTACTTTCCATCATGTTCTTAACACATCTTTGATACAAACAATTTGAAAAGTGATTTCAGGGCCCTTATTGTACCAAGGTATGACTGGAAAAGCACCTCCATCTCAGAAGAGTATATTTGCAGAATTTATGATTGCTGAACAGCACAGAATTTTACTGCACAGAAAATCTGACGAATCATTATTTTGTTTGCTACATACACCTTTGACTACTTTGAACATGTTCTAAAAACTAGTAGTAGGATTTTAACAGCAAAGAAAAATACATTCTTTTTTCTCCAAACACATCCAGACATTGGTGTTTGTGCTTCTAAGGGCCTTTACAGACTGGCAGAAATAATGTAACTTGAGCCCATTTTAACTGCCCTAGTTTAGTGCTAGGGAATCATGGGAACTGTAGCTTTTTCTGAGGCATTGAGCCTTCTCTGTCAGAGAGATCTGGTGCCACAATAAACTATAGTTCCCATGATTCCCTAGCACTGAGCCAGAGCAATTAAAGTGGACTCAAGTTGCATTATTTCTGGCAGTCTGTAAAGGCCCTAAGTTACACTAGGTCTGAAAATCATGCAGTCTCTGGAAGGGAACAAATACTCAATCAACTTGAGGTGACAAAAATATCTAATGAAAACCTGAATTATCTAAGGGATTCCCCCCACCCGACATTTATTTAAAATACTTAATGCTGCTGAGATTTCACAGCCATCCATGAGCTTCACCAAAGCTGAGATGGTCCTAGCTAGCCCTTTAAAATGCCTCAGGTTTTTATTTTTTTTTAAAAAAAGGATGGTGTGATTCAGTTGGGGGCCTTTTTCGAAGTGGCATCCTACTTATGGAACAGTGTTCCTAGAAAGATTTATCTGACACGACAGATTTTAGATCTGTGAGGCCCAAAACAGATGAGTTAAGGGCCTCTACAGATAGGCGGCCATGGGCCACCCTGAGAAGCCATGGATTGGGGCTGAAGCTGCCCCACTCCTCAGCCCCAATCGACTCTGTGAGTGGCCCTGGAAAGAGAGCTAAAATAGCACTCCTTCCTCAAGTCGCTGAAAGGACGCCAGAAGAGGCAGCGCACATGCCTCTTCTGCACCTCTTCCATCACAGCGTTTCTGGATGCTGTGAGAGAAGGATGTCGTCAGAGCACCTGCCGTGTGCAATGGCGGGTACTCCAATGACATCCTCAGGAAGGGGTTGGGGCACCCAGCCCCCAGCGTCCTACTGCCCCTCTGCTTCCTGGCCTTAAAGATGGTGCTTTGCGCCATCTGCAAAGCTCCTAAGTCTTCATGAAAGAAACATCTCCATCAGGTGCTCAAAATGTCAAAAGTCTGAGCACCTGATAGAGATGTTTCTTTCATGAAGACTTAACTCATCTGTTCTGGGCCTCACAGATTTAAAAGCTGTAATATTGAGGGGATGTGAGTTTAACTTTGCTACTTTTAAGTGAATTGTCATTGTTTACATTTTTATTTACTGTTTTGCATTTAAACCATTTTAAAATTTGTTTATTATTAGCTGCCCAGAGAACAATATATTACAGGATGGCATAAAATGACAAGAGAAAGTCCTACAGGTCAGGTTGTTCAATTCTGTGCTCTCTTGAGTTGTCTTACCAATAAATTGGGTAGTTGAGTGACTGCTGGGAATTTTTTTCCAATGAATTAAACTACATTTTTTTCTAACGGGACATTCGGTAGAAGATGTTATGAACATCTTTTGGATCGGAAAGAAGATCATTCAGCTCATGCAATGAGAAACTGGATTATCAATAGTAGCAATACTGAAATGATGTTGACAGCCAAAAGGGGCAACATATTCAGAACTGTTGCTGGAAATTAGGCTTTAAGATACATCTGTGCATAACTGCAGCTGGAAATCTTCCTCTGTCCCATAAAGCATCTTGGAAAACACAGAGATTATAGCGGGGTAGGCAAACTTTCCCTTTTAAGGACCGAGGGACTTCAGCTCCCAGAAGCCTCAGCCATGTTGGCCAATAGTCCCATGTTGGCCAATAGCTCCTGGGATTCTGGAAGCTGAAGTCCCTCGCCCCTTAAAGGGGAAAGGTTGCCTACCCCTGGATTATAGCATGGTTCTTCAATAATGGATAGAAATTGGGTTGAAACTATAATCAACTGATCCTATCGCATCATAATGTGGCCATACTAGGTATCCATGCTTCTCACACTGCTTTTAATGAATAGGAAAATCTTGTGACTAACCATCAATTCCACAGTCAACCCATTATTGAAGAACGTGCCATAGGTCATTCAAGGGTGAGAGAAGGGGATTTAAATGGCTTTCACTGCACCCCTCCACATTCCTAATAGGCAAGACATCTTACTGTTGAGAAGGCAATCTCTCTTGGGCAGAAAAAAGGGAATTTAAAGGGCTTACACTGCACAGGCACACACACACACACAGAGCATTCCCATTGAAAGCAAGACAATAACTTTCTTCTTTCCTGATTTCACTCTCAAAGTCTCTGTCTTTGTATTCTCCATTCCCTCAACCTCAAAAAACCTCAAACCTCATTGCTTCATATATCTTTCTCCTTTTCACTGCCGCACCAACATCAACCAATTTCCACTTTCCAAATCCTCCACTCGGTTGTTCTCATCATCCAATAATACTCCAGTCTTCCCACACCACCAGTTGTTAAAGTTTTCCACCTGGCCATCTTCCTCCCCATCACACCAACACTGCAGGCTTTCTGAATCCCTTTTTCTGCCATCTGTATTGGTGACCAAGAAAACAGCCAAATGCTGATAGCTACAGTTTAAAAAGAAAGAAACTTGTCATGGAGCTTGTGAAACTTAAAGCAAGGCAAAGCCCTGTACCAAGAGTCTGTAATAACAAACCAGAGATCAAACCAAGAGCATAGTCCAAGATCAAGGGTTCGAGAGAAACAAGATGATCAGACAGTCAAAGGTCAAGAGTTCCAGAGAGGCAAGATGATTAGGCAGTCCAAGAGTTAAAGGTCTGAGCCAAGAAGACAAAGGAAGTTCAGGAACAAGTGTGCTTTCACCAGCAAACTCAGGAGGGTTGCAGACTGCCAGAAATAGTGCAAATTGAGTCCACTTTTAGAGTTTGGGTTAGTGCTAGGGAATCATGGGAATTGGGTTTTTTTCTCAGACATTGACCCTTCTCTGTCAGAGAGCTCTGGTGCCACAATAAAATACAGTCCCCATGATTCCCTAACCCTAACCCTAACCCTAAAAGTGGACTCAATTTGCACTATTTCTGGCAGTCTGCAACCCCCCTAAGATAGTCTCTGACAACTAGCCTGGTGTCCTTGCCATTCTTATATATGCCATGCTTATAATCAGCCCTCATTAGCTCAACTGTTTTGAGATTAGCTGGCATTTCTCATAAAGCCTCCTTGAGTGTTGGAGGCATGCCCTTTCAGCTCTTCTCTGTTGAAGGTAGCTATGACAGTGTCTTCCTCCTCCATGTCTCCTGTGCCTAAAGGCCCTGCTGCCTGAAGGCCTGGGTGCTGAAGGCCTAAGCAGACAGCAGACAGCGCAAAGTGCCATTTTTGAGGCCAGGAAGGGGAGGGGCAGCCTCATGCTGGGCGTCCCAACCCCTTCCCAAATACCTCATCAGAGCGCCTGTCACTCCGCACGGCCGGCGCTCCGACAACGCATTTCCGCTGCAGCATCCGCACACACTGCAGTGAAAGAGGTGCCGAAGGTGTGCCGGAGGCCTTTTGCAGTGCACCTTTGGTGTCTGGGACGCTGCGGCTCGGGGCTGAGGAGTGCGGATACCTTGGCCCCAATCCGCAGCTTCCCATGGTGGCCCCATGCCACCCATCTGCTTCCCCCCTGAGTCTCCTCTGAGGCCACAGACTCTGCTGGAGCTCTCAGGGCAGAACTAGGGCTAGGCTCAGGTTCCAACAGAGGCTCCAGTTCAACCTCCGAGTCCTCCCCTGAGTCCTCAGCTAGGCTGGGCATGACAGCTGGCTCTTGCTCCAAGACTCCGCTACTTCACCAAAAATGCTTTTTTTCCCCCCCTTACTTTATCCAAACCTCCAATTTTACTTCTTATAACCTTTAGGCCATCATTTGTTTCCAATCATGGAACTGGTGCTTCTGATTCGATTTTGCTTAATCTCAGATCGCTAACAGGTAAATGGAATGGTGATGCAATAAGATTCAGAGCCAACCTGTTTTGAATTCATAATTGCATGGTAATGTGATAAGAATTGTTATTGTTTCAAGTGTTTAAAAACTTGCAACAACAACAGGAGCAAAGCTTATGTGATAATCTCCTGAAACAGGTGTGACACATGAAAAAGTATTCAGTTTTACATAGTCGGTGAGTGTGTCATAAATTTGAATCAGAAGATTTGTATGCTCATTAACCAAATTATGAATGTATCTATCCTGGCTGAATAGAAAATACTGTTTTCTGCATTTAAAAAATACTATGCAAAGTATTTATTTATTTATTGCATTTATACCCCACTCTTCAGAAATGCTCTCAGAGCACCTTAAAAACTGATAATTAGATAGTTCTGTGCCTTCAGGGACTTTTATAATTTTATTTATTTTAAAATGTATAATTTTGTATTTTTTTACAGCATAAGTCTAGAACTGTGAATAATCTGTGTAAACTGCATTTTTGAAAACTTCCCCTAGTGGAGAGAAAATTGCTAAAATACCATTGCTTTCTTCAGTACAAAATTAGTGAATAATTATAATGCTACTTACCAAGCAGCCTAGTGTAATCTACATTGTCAACACTTTCACCTTTTTCTGATGTGGGTTAGACTGAGTAATAGTGAGAATCCCAAGGTCAGCCAGTGAGCTTCATTCTGCCGTCCCCGACTTTTGATTATTTCCCCCAAATTGAGAATATAATTATAAGAATATATCAAAAAGAATAATATATTTTCAGGTTAAATTATCTATTAACAATATTGATTTATCTATCTATATAACTATTCACCTATATATATAATATATTATTAGTTACTCTATTTCTATAATATTTCATATCTATTATGCCAAAAATGCAATTGATTAGTTGGAGGTCCATTGTCCAGTGAGAGTCATGACAAAATGAGGACATGAATCCAAGTCTGCACAAGCCTTTGTTACATTACAAGGTCTACATGGCTTTTCCTTCCTCATCTCTTTGTTCTCATATCCCAGTATATCTCTGCCTGTGACCTTCACACCTCTTATTCTGCTGCCTCCATTGTTCCCCCCCCTCTTGTCCTCCCATATGTTGGAACTTTTTGAAGAAAAGATGTTTTATTTCAAAGATATCCTCAAAATGCATCTCTTCTAAAACCTTTAAACACATCACCTAGTTCTCATGACCTATTGTAACTTACCCCTAACCTAGGCAAACAGAACTGAAACAATCACATATTAGTTCCCTGTTTCCCATGTTTTCAGAAGATGTGCTTGTTGGAGTGGTAAGACTGATAAAAAGGCCTCCCTGTTAAGAGCAGTACTTATCTAGGTACTAACTCTATGCAAGACATTACAAGCTGAAGTGTTTCAAAATGGGCCATTAACCAAATTGACTCCAAGTGAGAATGATATAGAAGGACAAGTTTGTTTTACAGATCTTTCTTTATCAAAAAGGCAGAAAATGACAGCAGCAGAAACCAACAGAACAGTCTATACTCAATGCAAGCTGTTTCTCAAAATAAAAAAAGAAGTAGGGGGGGAGTGATGTTAGGAAGGATCTAATTAGGGGAATTTAGCTCAAATATGCAAGTGTGGAGTCCTAACAAATCCCCATGAGACCGGGTACTATTATGTATACCAGAGGACTAAGGAATCCCACTGTGATATATGTGGTATGTTTCTTTAAGTCTTACATCCTCTCTCTT
>JAIPUX010001232.1:134468473-134478824 GCA_020142125.1 Phrynosoma platyrhinos
AATTTAATGTGCACTATTTCTGGCAGTCTGCAAAGGTCCTAAGAGAAGGGAGTTCAGGATGGATGAAAGCTTCTCAAAAGGGAAATACTGAAGGCACAAATTCAAACTGTTCCAATGAGAAGGAAAAATGAGAGATGTCTCAAGAAACTGTGTTGGATGACAAAAGAACATTCAACTGAACTAAGTTTTAAATGGGAGATGTATAAGAAATGGAAAAGGGGCAAAATCACTAAAGAAGAATTCAAACAAATAACTAGCACATGTAGGGGTAAAGTCAGGAAAGCTAAAGTGCAGAATGAATTCAGGCTTTCTAGAGAGGTTAAGAACAATAAAAAGGGCTTTTTTGGGTATGTCAGCAGCAAAAGGAAGAAGAAGGAAATGGTAGTGCCACTGTGTGGAGAAGATTGCAAAAAGTTAACAGGGGACAGAGAAAAGGCAGAACTACTTAATACCTTCTTTGCCTCAGTCTTCTCACAAAAGGAAAAGGGTGTTCTACCTGAGGAAAATGGAGCAGAGGACACAACAGGGGAAATGCAGCACAGAATAAGTAAAGAGGTAGTACAGGAATACCTGGTTAACCTAAATGAATTTAAGTCTCCAGGACCAGATGAACTACATCCAAGGATATTAAAAGAACTGGCAAATGTAATCTCAGAGCAACTGGCAATAATCTTTGAGAACTCCTGGCAAACAGGAGATGTCCCAGCAGACTGGAGGAGGGCAAACATTGGGCCTTTACAGACTGCCAATAATAGTGCAAATTGAGTCCACTTTAACTGGCCTGGCTCAGTGCTAGGGAATCATGGGAACTGTATTTTTTTCTGCGACATTGATCCTTCTCTGCCAGAGAGCTCTGGTGCCACAATAAACTGCAGTTCCCATGATTCCTTAACACTGCGCCAGGACAGTTAAAGTGACCTCAATTTGCATTATTTCTGGCAGTCTGTAAAGGCCCATTGTCCCCATCTTCAAAAAGAGGAAAAAAGAGGATCCCAACAACTATTTCCCAGTTAGTCTGACATCAAGATTCTAGAATAGTTCATTAAACAGAGAGTATGTGAACATTTAGAAGGGAATGCCATAATCACTAAAAGTCAACATGGGTTTCTTGAAAACAAATCATGCCAGACTAATCTGATCTCTTTTTTTGATAAAATTACCAGCTTGCTAGATGAAGGGAATGTGATAGACATAGCATATGTTGATTTCAGTAAGGCTTTTGACAAGGTTCCCCATGATATTATTGCAAACAAGATAGGAAAATGGGGGCTAGAAAATACAACTGTTAGGTAGATTAGTAATTGGTTGACTGACCAAACCCAAAGAGTGCTCAGCAATGGCTCCTCTTCATCCTGCAGAGAAGTGACCAGTGGGATGTCACAGGGTTCTTTTCTAGGCCCAGTGCTATTCAACATCTTTATCAATGACTTGGATGAAAGAATAGGGGGCATGCTTCTCTAATTTGCAGAGGACACCAAATTAGGAATAGCTAATACCCCAGAAGACAGGATGAAAATTCAAAATGGCCTTAATAGATTAGAAAGCTGGGCCAAAGCTAACAAAATGAATTTCAACACAGAGAAATGTAAGGTACTGCACTTAGGGCAAAAAAATAATAATGAAATGCATAGATATAAGATGGGAGACACCTTGCGTAACAAGATTACATGTGATAGGGATCTAGAAGCCCTAGGAGACCATGAGCTGAACATGAGTCAGCAGTGTGATGCAGCAGCTAAAAAGGCCAATGCAATTTTAGGCTGCATTAATAGAAACATAGTATCTAGATCAAGGGCAGTAATAGTGACACTGTATTCTGCTTTGGTCAGGCCCCACCTGGAATACTATGTCAAGTTCTGGGCACTACAATTCAAAAAGGATGTTGAAAAACTGGAACGTGTTCAGAGAAGGGCAACTTGAGGTATGACTTAGGGAATTGGGTATGTATAGCCTGGAGAAGAGACGATTAAGAGGGAATATGATAGCCCTATTTAAATATTTGAAGGGATGTCATATTGAGGAGGGAGCTAGCTTGTTTTCTGCTGCTCCAGAGAATAGGACTTGGAATAACGGATGCATGCTACGGAAGAGATTCCACGTCAACATTAGGAGGAATGTCCTGACAGCGAGAGCTGTTTGATAGTGGAACACACTCCCTTGGAGTCTGGTGGAGTCTCCTTCTTTGGAGGTCTTTAAACAGAGGCTGGATGGCCATATGTCAGGGATGCTTTGATTTTAAGTACCTGCATGACAGGGGGTTGGATTGGATAGCCTTTGTGGTCTCTTCCAACTCTATGATTCTATGACAAACATGTAGTGTGTGCTTTAAAAACTAACAATAATGGCTTTAATAAATATTTACCCAACAAACTAAAACCTAATCTAACTGGAAATGATAAAGCAGGAAGAGAGATGTTAACCTCCCTGAGAGAGGTGCTCTTACAGAGAGCTCAGTGCAGTCACTGAACCTGGCTGAGGCTACTAACTGACCATTTAGAATGTTCAGAGAGTCAGTTAAATTGCCATTTAAGGTTAACAGTTGGAATGAGGGGAGGGGAGGGGTGAAGTCCTGCCTAACTAAAGAGGAACGGAAGAATGCAAAACATACATTTTTCCAACACGATCTCTTCTCCTATCCCAAGTATTTGTGATGACATATGCTATTCTGAGTTTTCACTGTATCTTCTAATGGTGAAATTTGATAATTGATCATTTTTTAAAAATTCTCCCAAGTATGAAATACATAGATTTTAACATGCACTTTTTGCATACCTTCTATATAAGTCTGCTGCGCATCTCCCACCTCTGCCTTCCTGAATAGGGGAACAGTCTAAGGATCTTCAAACCCAGGCATTGTCCAAATTGTTATGATATCATAGAATGTTCTAAAAGACTTGGTGAAAAATATTACATTGCCTGTGGGGTGCTAGAGGGAAATGGCAATGGCTTAATTTGATGCCCCATGCATTTTAATCATTATATACTTTTTCCAGGCACATAAAATGCCTGTAGCACCCTGGTTCCATTGCAAGTGCTTTTCTCCAGTCTAAGGGCCTTTGCAGACTGCCAGAAATAGTGCACATTAAATTGAGGCACTGCTCTGGCTCAGTGCTAGGGAGTCATGGGAATTGTATTTTTTTCTGAGACATTGAGCCTTCTCTGCCAGAGAGCTCTGGTGCCAGAATAAACTACAGTTCCCATGATTCCCTAGCACTGAGCCAGGGCAGTGCCTCAATTTAATGTGCATTATTTCTGGCAGTCTGCTTAGGCCCTAAGTTAAGGAACTCAAGAACTGGAAGCCCTGAGGTCACTCATCAGTCTACTTCGGCCATTTTCTAGTGGTTCTTGTTGTTTGACTTCAGGTTGTTTCTGACCTATGGTGACCCTACAGTGAAACCAACACAGGTTTTCTTGGCAAGTTTTTTCAGAGGGGAGTTGCTGTTGCCATTGCCATTCTCTGAGGCTGAGAGAGTGTGACTTGCCCAAGGTCACACAGTAGGTTTGCATGGCCAAGCCAGGATTTGAACAGTGTTCTTTCGGATCATATTCTAACTGTCATACCAGTACACCACACTGGCTTTCTTATGATTTGGTTATTTTATTCTTCCTTGCAAGAACTAATAATTTCCCTTCCCCTCCCCCCACTGAGAAATTACAAGAATTTTTGTGATTTCTTTAAATGGTTTCACAATTTTGAGACATTTTCTGAAAAATTCATTTGCCAAAATAATTTTGGCAGCATTTATCCAGAAATGATTTTTTCACAAAAAGTCCTATTTAAATAAATAAATAAATAAATAAATAAATTCTATAATCAGATGACAATTTTCTCAGTAGGATGTTTTGATGTATTTTCTCAATATGTGAGAAAAAACAATGCATATCTAGATATTTAAAGCAAAAGACAAAATTCCATCTCATTACACATTCAAAAATTCACTGGATTCATAGCTGAATTTTTCATTAACAATTGTTACAGGACAGTATCCCGTATTGTCATGATCACCTGAAAAGAATTTACCAATGATTGATTGTGGTAACATTTACAACTTGAAATATCCAGATTTTCATGAAATGTCTGTCATCTTTACAATCCTCTGAGCAAATTTGGCAGTGCGGAAGTGATAAATAGCTCCAGTGGAGGTCAGTATGTTCCTCTAGCAATGTCTCCCTTGTTGCCAGATATTATATATCATCCATTGGTCATCTTTGCCTTTTATGTCCACAAAATTATGCCCAGTGCCTTAAATCAGACCTGTAAAAGTAGCTGAATGCCCAAAGTAACAAGACCACAATGAAAAGGTAATTTAAAAAAAAATGTTGAACATGTTCTTCCAGTCTTACTATCTTTTTTTACTGAATAATCTAGTTCCGTATAGTCAAGAGACAGCTATGAGAAAGCAAGATAGGTTCTGGTCTGCCAAAAAGATGAACCACGTTAAATGTTAACTGAAAGGACATTTATACTGATGATAAAAGAAGTAGAAAGGAGACCAATTTTAAGAATATCAAGACTACAGAGTTGTAATTTAGAAAAAAAAAGAAACAATCATTTCCAGTCTAAACAGAAAATCATGATGTAACCTTCCAGGTCAATTTTATCTTCAGTTGCTTCTTCTAAAAATCTGTGCAAAAGTTACCTTTTAATAAAAGCACAATAAAGAGAATGATTGGAAAACACATAAAGTTAAAGGGTTAGTGTTAAAGCTAAGCACGTCTCAGTCCACTCTGTGCCTGGATGAAAGATTTCCTCAGAGTCCCATGTGAGCTGCCTTTAACTACCTGAAGAAAATAGCACATAAGCATAAAACAAATAAGCAATACATCTTAATAAATTCTGGCACACAGTCATTGACCAAATCTTAAATATGCCTTTTTCAAAATGTACAGTAGTTGCTGCCTGGGAGGTGCTTTTGCTAACCTCCATGGGAAAGAGGCCAATGTAATGCATGTCATGGTGTTGTGCACCATAACACATGCTGTAGGGGTGGAGATGTATTTTAAGTTCCTACTGCACCCTCCTCTGCCTCTTTCATTAAAGGCCTTTGCAGACTGCCAGAAATAGTGCACATTAAATTGAGGCACTGCCCTGGGTCAGTGCTAGGGAATCATGGAAACTGTAATTTATTGTGGCACCAGAGCTCTCTGACAGAGAAGGCTCAATGTCTCAGGAAAAAAAATACAATTCCCATGACTCCCTAGCACTGAGCCAGGGCAGTGCCTCAATTTAATGTGCACTATTTCTGGTAGTCTGCAAAGGCCCTAACTTCCTCAAATTCTCTCCGCCCTCCTATATAGTGTCAGCTTGGCTGACACTTTGTGGCCAGATAGGATTTTTACACCTTTTGCAAGTTTTTTTTAATCTACCCTACACTTTTAATTACTACAGACGGTTGACTAGGAACTGTGATAATTGGTTCATAAAAGGTAAAGGTTTTCCCTTGACAAGATTGTCTAGTCATGTCCGACTGTAGGGGATGGTGCTCAGCTCCATTAGTAAGTCAAAGTGCCAGCGTTGTCAAAGACTACTTCAGTGGGCATGTAGCTAGCATGACTGCACAGAACACTTACCTTCCCACCAAAATGGTACCTATTTATTTACCTGCACTTTTCCATGCTTTTGAACTGCTAGGTTGGCAGAACCTGGGGCTTGTGATGGAAGCTCACCCCATCATGTGGCACTTGAACCTTGAACTGCTAACTTTCTTATCTTGAAATTGTCAGAGTCAGTGTCTTTACTGCTGAGCCACCATGTCCCAATTGGCTCATGGTGGGTTTTAAAGAGATGGTCACTTGGCAGGTAGTTGGGAAGAGAAGTAATATTTTGGTGAACGCCTATGGTGCCCTTTTGATGAAAGACAGGGCTTTGGATCTGCCTCTTTAGATAATGTGACCTGGGGGTGAAGCTGGAGACCTCACTTTAAGTCTTGTAACTGTGGGAGGGAGTTCTTGGGTTGGCCTTCCAGTTGTTAAGTGGCAGAGGAACAACCCAGCATTTGGGTTCTCCTGGGGGCTCAGCCGTTTTGCGCATGGGAAGCTGAGAATGAGGTCTGGGAGAGACTATCTGTCTCAGCTGCTCCCACACTAGGTTGCTCCCCTCTTGTTTTCATATTGTAGACTCTCCCAGGGATTAAAGATTAAAAAAAAATAATAGTTTAAGTAATTTAGCCCTTATTCAATTCAATCTCTGTTGTCTGATCTCTTTATTTCCATGTTTGGTTAACAATGGAATTTGACACTCTTATCCAGGGGTAGGCAACCTTTCCCCTTTCAGGGCTGAGGGACTTCAGCTCCCAGAATCCCTGGAGCTATTGGCCAACATAGGACTATTGGCCAACATGGCTGAGGCTTCTGGGACCTGACGTCCCTCAGCCCTTAAAGGGGAAAGGTTGCCTACCCCTGCTCTTATCTTTTTGCAGTTGTTTCAATTTCTAGGAGACAATCAGTAGGAACTGGCTTTCCATCCACATATCTTCATATATGGAAATCTAGGTATCCCTATAGAAGCCAAAGGGAAATACATCACCACTCCATGGCCTAGATGCTACAGATTCATACTACACAGAAGTAGCTGGTCTCAGCTCAATTGGTGGGGAAGAAATGAGGATGTAAATATTGCACACAAGCATTTTCTTTCCCACATGCACTTGGAGTGGCCATATCTTCATGGTCTGAATCACATATAAGTTGGGCAGGGAATTTGTGCAATACCTGGCCCTGCTGCTGGCTTAAACGTACATTTACAACTTAAAATTGTTCTTAAACTGCTGTTAACTTTATACAGTTGATATAAAATATTTTACTACAGTATTTGGTTAAGAATCTTTGTTTTTTCTAGATTTTCCTCCTTTAAAATTGGGTGCGTCTTATATGCCGGAGCGTCTTATATGCCAAAAAATACGGTATTTCTTTTCTTTTATTTGACATGGTCTACAGTATAAAAACAGGTCCCAGACCCATAAGTCCAACTGCTATTGTTAATTAGAGTAGGCCCATTAAATCAGTGGAACATACATTAATATTGATTTATCAAGTCCCAATTCATTCAAAGGATATACTTTAGAGTTCCTCATGCATAGGCAGGAAGAAGGGATCCTTCCTGAGAAAGGCAAAGCAACATAAGCCAGCAGCAATAAGTGCTCTTCTTTTTCTTGTAGGATTCCCAGAGTCATGTATAAGTATATATTTTACTATCAAAGGCAACTTTGGATAATATTATCTGCACAGACTCAAACCTACCATTAACATTTGTTTTACATTCTGTTCGTTCCTAAAATATATTACTCTAGAGTCTAAGAAGCTGAAAAGGTTTTTATTTCACAAGTATCCCACAAATCCTTCTGATAATTTCCCTCATGGAATTTTGCTTCTGAAAAAAAAGTCTTCAGGTCATAATGGAATATGACCTATGGCAACTTACGTTATTAAAGATTTACAAGAAATACCAGCAACTAATTTCTGTAAAGTCTACATAGTCTTGTGAGCCTTTTTTAAAACACACACACACACATACAAACACACACAAAAACATTTCCAGTGACTAGAATGTAAGCCACCTAGTCATCAGATGTATTCAGAGTGAGCTTCCAAGAGAAATATACTGGGAGAGGAGGCTAGTTCATTATTTTTCAATGAAAAATAATAATTAAAAAGCTTTAAAGTTACTTTGACTAATATTTTATATCATGTCAGTCCATTTGAAGACAAGACATTGATAGGATAATCTCTTTCTTAGGGTAAATAGAAAAACAGTTAGACAATTAGTAAGTTTATCACAGAAAGAATTGATGTTAAAGAGTGTATCAAAAGATGCCATCTTTCAGAAATATAAAGTATGTAACAGTAATTTCAGAATTAAAATGAATTTCTTTCATGGATTATGTGATTGTATGTAGGGTATGAGGACTGTAGTGCTGATATGAAAGGGAGGGCATGTTACAGATTTGTACTGGAGACTTCCTCCCAATGATCTTTGGATCCTGGTTGAAATAATGGGAACTCTGTATGGCACTCTGATTCAACATAACCAGGCACTCGGACCTGGCAAAGACATTTTGCTGCCTGAGACATAGTGGCAAATTGTGCTCAACTCAGTCAGGACTTACAAATGTTGACTCAGTAAGAAAGTTCTCATTGATTGAAGGGGCTGCTCAAGTTCAGACTAACCTTGGATCTAGGACCAAATCTGCTGTCTGAGGTAGTCATCTCACTCTGTGTAATAATGGGACAATCTCTTCATCTCAGAGGGATTCTTCCAATGTTTTCATATGATGAGACAGGCACTTTCTCATCCTTGGACCATGTGAGCACAGATTGCTTTCAGAGCAAAGTAAGTGATTGTACGTAGGGATGTACTTCTTAACTAATTTTATTCTTGATAGAAGCAACAAGTAATTTTAGCAATTTGCTTCTCAGTTCAAAAATATTTTCAATAATTGTATAGGATGTATATGTGTGTGTGTTTAAAGACTATTCTCATTTTAGGATTTATGCTACATAAAATTCATGCTTTTTGCACAGAAAATATTTCTGCACAGCACTAATTCTTTCTCCACAGAAAATATTGTTTAATGCAAAAAAATCAGTATATATTCTAAAGTTATGAAGAAAAATAGCTTTCTTTTTATTCAGGAAGTGACCTTTTCTCCACAAAGAAAAATATTTTGCATTCATATTTTGCACAGGATTAACTTGAACTGGCAAGATTCATATCCATCTTGTTTTCTCCTTGTCAGAGTTTCCAAAAACTCAAAGAAAATGTTATTTGGGGATTTTTTAAAATATATTTAAATATGCTTTCCCCTTAGCTCAGACATTATGAAACTTCTAGATTGTTCTATTTAAAGAGTAAATGTTTTCCCTTGATAAAATTGTCTAGTTGTGCCCAATTGTAGGGGGCAGTGCTCACCTCCATTACTAAGCGGAAGAGCCCGCTTTGTCAAAGATAACTCTGCGACCATGTGGCCAGCATGACTGCACAGAATGCTGTTACCTTCCCACCAAAGTGGTACCTATTTAACTACTTGCACTTTTGCATGCTTTCAAACTGCTAAGTTGACAGAAGCTGGGACTAGTGATGGGAGCTCGCTCCATCACTTAGCACTTAGGCCTTGGACTGCTGATCTGGTAATCTTGCAATGGTCAGAATCAGCATCTTAATCACTGAGCTACCACATCCCTCAGAGTAAATTGTTGTTGTTGTTAACTGCCTTTGCATTGATCTCAACCCATGACAACCCTTCTGATGAGACATCTCCAGGCCCTCCTGTCCTCTGCAGGTCCGCCCAGCTCCTGCAATCTCATATTCTTGGTCTCTTTAATAAAGTCCATCCATCTAGTATGTGGCCTTCCTCTATTTCCTTCCACATTTCCCAACATTATTTGTTTTTTCAACAATTCATGCCTTCTCATGATGTGCCCAAAGTATGACAATCTGAGTTTTGTCATCTTGGCCTCCAAGGATATTTCTGTCTTGATCTGTCTAGGACCCATTTGTTTGTCTTTTTGGCTGTCCACAGAATCCTCAGCACTCTTCTCCAGCACCACATCAAATGAATTGATTTTCCTCCTATCTCCTTTCTTAACTGTCCAGCTCTCACAGCCATACATGGTAACAGGGAATACAATGGCTTGCATGATTCTGACTTTTGTGTTGAGTTGTATGTCTTTGCATTTTAGGATCTTTTCTAGTTCTTTCATAGTGGCCCTTAATCTTCTTCTGATTTCCTGGCTGCAGTCACTGTTCCAATCAATGTTTGATCCCAGATATGAGAACTCTTATTATTTCTATTTTCACATTGTTTAGTTTGAATGTGTGTAAGTTCTCTGCAATCATTATTTTTGTTTTATGTTCAACAGTAAGTCTGCCTTTGCACTTTGTTCTTTGATCTTCATTAGTAGTTGTTCCAGGTCTGTAAGGTTTTCTACTAGTATTATGGTGTCGTCAGCATATCTCAGATTGTTGATATTTCTTCCTCCTATTTTCAATCCTCCCTCTTCCATGCCTAAGCCTGCTTTCCTTACAATATGTTCCTCATATAAGTTGAATAGGTAGGGTGATAGGATGCAGCCCTGCCTTACCCCTTTGCCAGCTGGGAACCATTTTGTTTCTCTGTGTTCTGTTCTGACAGTAGCCTCTTGTCCAGAGTACAGATTCCTCATCAGAACTGTCAAATGTGTTAGCACTCCCATATCTGTAAGGGCATTCCATAGCCTTTCATGATCTATCCAGTCTATAAAGCACATGTTGATTTTCTTTTAGAACTCTCTGCTGCACTCCATTAGCCATTGTATATTTCCGGTATGATCCCTAGTACCTCTTCCTTTCCTGAATCCTGCTTGGACCTCTGGG
>JAIPUX010001232.1:134513325-134531618 GCA_020142125.1 Phrynosoma platyrhinos
ACCTTACCTTCTGGCCCCCCAGGCCACGGAGGGAGAAGGACTCAGCTGCTACAAAAAGAAAGGAGCTCCTGGACCTTCTCTCTCAGTTGCCCAGCTTGCAATGGCCACAGCCACGTGACTGGGGGCCTTAAAATAGGCCCCAAATCCCACCCAAAATCTCACGAGACTTGAAGCCCCACAATATTACCAGGGCTGCTGGGGGATCTCCTGAGATCCCCCCGATTGGCAGGGAGCCTCAGGAAGGGCAGGACTTCCTGCCTCTCCCAACCATCACGGCATTGGCATCCTAACATGGCCAGTGCAACCAGCAGCCCCTCCCAACATGTCCGGGGGTTCTTTCATTTTATTTTCTATGGCAGTCAAGCCTGATTCATCTGATTACTTTTTCTCATTTTTCCTATACAATGGCTTCTTTCTAAGCATGCCATTCTTCCCCCACCTTCTGAAATATGTACATGGTATGAGGAGAAGTAATCTTATCACCACCAGATAAAATATCTATTTATTCTGCAGTAGCAACCAAGAATATACACAGGTATGTGTGTGCACATACGCATGTGCGCTCGCGCGCGCACACACACACACACACATCCTTCAGATAATATAAATTCAGCAATTCACTTTTCTAGATGGCACCTAAAGACACATATCAACATGATATAACCTTGTCACTGTGTGCACTTTTATTCTGATTAGGCATGGTGGCTCAGTGGTTAAGATGCTGACTCTGATGACTGAAAGATCAGCAGCTCAGCAGTTTCAGGCCCAAGTGCTGCGTGACAAAGTGAACTCCCATCACTAGTCCTAACTTCTGCCAACCTAGCAGTCCAAAAGCATGTAAAAGTGCAAGTAGATAAATAGGTACCACTTCAGTGGGAACGTAATATCATTCTATGCAGTCATGGTGGCTACATGATCACAGAGTTGTCTTTGATAATGCTGGCTCTTCAGCTTAGTAACAGAGATAAGCACTGTCCCTACAGTCGGACATGATTTGACAACCTTGTTGAAGAGGAAACCTTTACCTTTAATTTTACCTTTGCCTTTTTATTTATTTCCTACATATCCAGGTACAATTTCAGAATTTATCTTTTCAATCCCATCTATTTGTATGCCCTACATTTATTTCAGTGGCAAGTTGCATTCTGAGGACCAAGAAATATTTTACACTCTCCATACTGATCATCACTAACATATTGAGAATTCACATAAAGAAACTTAACATTAAATTGTGCTGGTTTTTATTTTATTTTTCAAGCAAATGTTTCCTGATTGCTTAAGGAAATTACAAGAATGAATGAATGATTGCTATTATAAAAATATTGAATTCCTTTACATATTAAATATATTCAGTTTTTGACTGCAGGTGTATAATCATTGGATTTCTAATGCTACCACTGAATGTAAAATGTTTGTAACATGTCCAGAAAATAGTGATAAGGAAATACTTGTAATAGAATTTAAAGATATTAATGAATAAAAGAAGTCAATAAAAATATGCAAAGCATGTCAGTTCTTATATATGGTCAGACATTGACTGCTAATACAAAATAATTGTTTAAGTCTAACTAGAGATGTGAAGGACACATTCATATTCTTGTACTCAAGAGAAGAAGGTGTGAGAATTTAAGACATTCCACCAAGAAAAAAGCCATTAATGAAGTGGAGGACTTCAAGACTATGGAAAAAAAATGGTTTGCATAGGAATGTACAGTAGGCCTGCCCTATTGGTGGGCTAGCCATCCATGGATTGGAACTCTTAGGTATCGTCCTGCCCCGTATTAGCCAATGGTGATGCATGCCCATGGGCACACTGATGCAGGCACATACATATCACCACCCGCTCACTAATATGGGCTTGAGTTCTCATGCTTTTTTCCCTATCCATAGGAGGACAGTACTGAACACCTGCAGGTGGAAAGAGGCCACTGTATGTGATTTTGTGTGTGTGTGTAGGAAAAGTCTTTTGGGCAGAAAAATGTACTTTCTGTAGAAAAAAAAAATATGTTTTTTGATAGAGCATATAAATATTGAAGAAAATATGCAGATAGCGTCTAAAACAATATTTCCTTATGTGTAGAAAAAATATGTTCTCTCCCCAAACCCATGCTTTAGTGTTTAGTATATTTGCACAAATTGTACAAATCTGTGCCAACTGCTTATATTTGTGCAAATTATGCAAATATACTGTTTTCTATATAGAAAACATTATTTGGAGACATAAAATATTTTTTTTCTGTGCAAAATTCCTCAATTTTTTGTGCAGGAATCCATGTACTTTGTTCAAAATCTTGCTATTTCACACAAAATACATTCATACAGAAGTATATTTTCTGCTAATGAGTGTGCTCAAATGCAGTTGTAAAGTACAAATAATACTTGAAAATTGTGCAAAAACTCATATTCTCACCAAAAAGAGGAGAAAATCTCTGGAATTATTTGCATCTTGCATGCAGAATTGAAATAAGTGATTATTTACATCATTAAATTGCTAATAGAGAACATAAAAAATAGGGAAGCATCTATCCTTCCAAAAGGTAATGATCAAGCCAACATCCTGAGTACAACTTAGGATGCAAAGTCACTTAAGTTCTAAGATGTTAACTAAAACAGCTTTGAAATGAGAAAAGCAAAAATAAGTGTGACATGGAGATGTGTTTTCTGCAGAGTTAGGATACCATTCTTCTCCAGCAAAGTAGCCCCTTTGACTTTTGAAGTTTGTCCAAATGTAGCCTGAAAAATGTCTACCACTTAATAGTTTCCAAATATAGACATTTTTGAACTGGATGTCAGGCTGGATTGACAAGTACATTTCACAAAACCTCTCCAGCTGTCATTAAATTCTAGATCCTGAAATTATAGCTTGCTGGCAACAAAGCCTTAGGAGCACTATTCAAGATGTATGAGAACTTCTGTCTCTGTGTCCACTTTGAACTTCCATCCCATTCTTCCTGCTTCTGAACTGTGTGTCATCCCTACCTTATCTTACTGGGTGAGGGGTGGGATGCATCATTTCCCAATAGGATGAGATATATATATGGAACAAATATCATCCAGCTGGATGCTGCCTAGAGATCTGTTAATGGGTTTGTCATTGAAATATCACTCATAAAAATGCTAATACATTTTATTTGCATACATCTTTCTGCATAAAATAGAAATATGCTTATGTTTATATTTAATAAAAAAGTTATTGCTTGCTTATAAATGTATGCTGCTATTAAAATGAAGGTTGAAGTGTGGCAGATCTTTGCATTTTGTGCAATAACCACAGTTAGTACTTTAGGCATCAAGCTTAATCTTTAAGTAATTAATCATGCCTCAGCTGGCTCTGATCAGAAACCATTGAATCCAAGTTTAACATCAGGAACTTGGGTACACATAATCTGTTCCAATAAAAGCTTTCTAGGCTACCCAAAGAAGTGAGACATGAAAATGTGATTTCTAAATGAGAGCCCTGTTGGTTGTTTTTCTTATCTAACAGTTGGGGGGGGGGAAGTGACACAGTGGGGGAAAAATGTGTGTTAGGATTCTACTTTAATGACCAATGTTTCACACAGTGTGCAAGGCAAACAAAGGCTCTGAAATAATAGCAGGGAACATTCCTTTCAATGTGAGGGTTCTTTAAAAATCTTTTCTTTAGTCCTTTGCCACATCCACTTTTCTGGTGAGGAATGCACGTATATCCCACTACTCATCATAAAAGGGATTCATTCTTTTGAAGAACTCCAAAGGACTGCTGGGAAGATGATTCAAGTAGCTTTTTTTTAAACTCTAGTTTACTTCATAAGTAATCAGTCAAGGCTACCTGTATTTACAAGTAGCTTTGATTATTTGTTTAGCAAAGCTTGGAAATATTACTTTGAAACTATGCATTATCCATTATACATTTATTGGTGGGAGAGATACATAATTCCTTGATTTTACTTATTATGTGTAAGCAATATGCACATTATTAATGCATTACTGTAGGTCTGGTTTTAAAAAAAAATACAGGGGGGAAAATCTAAAAATGGCCAACCAAAAGTAATGTTTCTGTAGTAATAAGTGAACATTACTGATCATGCAGCAAAGAACTAGTCAGTGAGGACACAGCAAGTCATAACAATCAAACAAAAGGCCACATGTACAGCATACATATTTGAAGAGAGACACTTGTTTATCTGCTTGAAAAATGTCAAGAGAAAGAACACAAGCTTTGGGGAAAGAAATGCAAACAGAAAATAAAGGTGTGGTTTCACTTGAGATTTGAAAGGTTAAGGTCTTGACTACAACTCCCAAACTCTGGATTTCTCTCATGTCCTATTAGAGCTTGGGAATGTTACTTTTTTTTTTTTTTTTGAACTGCAGCTTCAAGAATTCTCCAGATATCATGGCCTCTGAGCTTCCCAATGTGGGTTTTCCATAGACATTTCATTGGCCACATTGGGAAACAGAATACTTGATTAATTAGGCTTTGATCTAGCTTATGACGTCTCTTCTTGTGAACTTATATTTTTGTTTCTCTTTGTACTGCATCCTGCTATGTTATTTCACTCTTCTCAGTTATTTTCTTAAAATCCAATTTTAAACAATTTCCTTTATTGAATGTAGATGCTTGACATTTACACTCTGATATTACCTTATGGAAAAGTCTGTGTGGTTGATTCCAGACAGGCAAACTCATATCCAGTAGTCTGAATATGAGCATGCACCATCCTGTCTCTTGAGTTTACAGACTCACAGCTTGCTGTATGCCTCACTTTAAAAAACAATAAAAATAAAGGGAAAATGATTTTTCAAATGCAGAGGTTGCTTTAAGAACAGAAGAGGGTAAGCCAACTATTCACAATATTGTTATTTGATAATTATTTAGAGCACCATCACCTTTTTTCAGTCTAAAAATAACAGAATAACAGAAGAATATTTGTTAGGTACAAGATGAAAAATGCATTGTTCATTCATGGTACAGTATACTTTTCAAGGCATCTCACAAGACAGCAGAGAAGGAAGTAGTCTCATTTCTTTTATTGCATCAGCAGAAGATGTAAACACTATACTGTAGGGAGTAGCCCATGGTTTAGTATATTGGTCAACACAATTTAGAGGAATTTAATCTTCTTGGAAACATTAGCTGTTATTAATTCTTTTTTTATTAATAGATATATGGATTCAAATGACATCTACAACTTGTAGTGCATGGCTATAGCAAAGTTATTAACTACAAAAATGGTACAAATAATTTACTGAGACTTTTTCAAATTAGCATTCTTTTTATTAAAAAGGTGCTGTAGTGCAAATAAACAGACTTTGCAGCCCCTCATATGATGCTCTACTGGTACTAGGAGTTGCTTATGTGAATATAGCTGCCATCACCTATATTTGCTCTGGACAGTCACTCAGAAAGCAAGTATTCAAAAACCAATTTAGTTCTTTCTGTACAAAATGATAACTATTATGATCACTTAACACCCAAATTGCATTTCTATTCTCCTACTGGTGTGTAAACAGAATTTAACTAATCCTCACAGCAGCTATATGAGGTTTGAAAGTGTTTTATCCTCCTTTACACAGAGACAGTCAGACCCAAAAAAGGCATTTGCTGAGGAAGTTAATGCACAAGAATAGGGACTGACTTATCATATCATCGTGTTATACTTGCACAAGAAATCTGAAAATTTCTATATATGACACAGTTCCTACTGAGTGACAATGTTAGCCAGTTATGAAGTGAGATTAGGGAATAGTAGAGAAATTTGTTCAGTGTGCATGTAAATGAGAACTTACACATAACCAATCTGCCAACTGAAATTCAGTTGAAATTTGCACTTCACTGGAAAAAAAATATTATAAAACATGGATGTCATGGAAATTGCATAACAAAGCATATATTTGGAGGAAGTAATGTTAAAATGAACTATATTAAGACATTGTCTTACAAATATCATTATATTTAGAAAAAATGGATAGAAATTAGGAAAATGACATCTAAAAAGGCACTACAAGTTTTTTGTGTGAATATCTTTTCCTTTTATTTTTTTTAAAATCAGCCTGAAAAACCAAATATAAGATTGTAAGAATGAGAAACTAGAAAGGTTTCTAGTTTGTTCAATGCAAGATGATATGAAGAAAGCAAGCTGGGTAGTAATACACTGTTGAAGAGAGTTCCTGGAGTGACGCAGCATGGAGCGTCTGTTTCTGGACTTGGGCAGCCTACTCTGGCAGACTTATACAGTTTGTTACAGACAGCTGTGGTTTCAAGTCAGGATGGTGTGTCTGCACCTGAAACTATGTACATTGCTAACAAAGATGGGGGAAGTGTTTCTTTTATTCCGCAGACTGGCACCCGAGCAGTTGCTGAGGCACACTCGGTGGGAGCATCACAAACATCAGGACAGGCTGCTCAGCATTTGGCTAGTACAGGTTTGTCCACATCTTTGAATGCTACAACTTCTTGGCCCACATCAGTATGGTCCTCTGGTAGCCCAGTTGGGCACAATGTTAGTGGGACAAGTTTCGAAAATGTTTCTATAGCTGCACCTTCGAATTTGTCAGTTGCACCAGGGTGCCTGACCCGAGGGTGCAAGCTGATCAGCTTACGGTTAACAAGGTAAGTGATGCAAGGCCTTTGGTCACAGTGGGATCCTTGATTGGGTCTGGATACTTGTGGAAGGACCTTACTTAGCTAACTAGAAAGTAATACTTCAGACAGACACCAGAAATATCAAGAGTACATAGAAATGAAGATTCAAGTCACTTGATTTTAGGACAGAATTTTTTTAATCTGATTCTTCATCCTCTATCAGTGTTCAAAAGTACTCATCACAGCTGTGATGTTCTTCCAGATAGAATTGAAAAGGTTATGCAAGAAGAACACACATACTAATAATATCATGACTCTTTCAACATGGCTGTTTCTAGGAGAATTGACTTACACAATTACCATGGTATATTCTGAATTTCTGATACATTTCTTTGATGCCTTTCTAATAGCATGATGACTGGAGAATCTTAAATCCTAAATCTTACAATCACAATACTGCAACCTCCTCCTTCCAGTACTAATATTAATCATCAGCAGTGAATTCAGATTAAATAATCAGAATTATATTGGGAACTAAACTTAAATTATGACCTTTCACCAGTTTTCACAGGCATGATATGTTTTATTTCAACCATTCTGGGACTTCTTGTACATTGAAAAAACTATGAAAACTGGAAAATTTGCAGGTCAGAAGGCGGGTATGAAGGACCTTAATAGGATAATTCAGAAAATAAAATTATCTTCTCAAACCCAGTTGATTACATGATTTTCTTGGCAAGTAATGAACCTTGCCTCTCTCTGCACTTCCTTGATGGCTTACATGTGACTTATTGATCCTTATGTAGCTGCCCACATCTGCCAAACCTTAGGCTGAACCCCAGCTGTCTGTCTCTAGCAACAAAAGATATTCACAGAAAAACATGCTTTGATCTTTCTTGCTAGTAAGCTTTGTTTGAATCTTACTAGTGTAATTTCTATATTAGATGTGGAATAACAGCAGCAAATCCAACAGATTCTGTGATGTTGCCACTAAGGGGGGTTGCAGACTGCCAGAAATAGTGCAAATTGAGTCCACTTTTAGGGTTAGGGTTAGTGCTAGGAAATCATGGGAATTGTGTTTTTTCTGAGACATTGAGCCTTCTCTGTCAGAGAGCTCTGGTGCCACAATAAAATACAGTTCCCATGATTCCCTAACCCTAACCCTAAAAGTGGACTCAATTTGCACTATTTCTGGCAGTCTGCAACCCCCCTAACATCCTGGGTGATCTTTTCTCCAAAGTGTGGTGTGTTTGTAGGTTGAACATTACACCTTCTTCCATGTCTCTGAGGAAGTGTGGTAAGAACTTCCTCACATGGTTACAGCATATAGATGAATATATCTCCATGTGGTTAGTAGACAATGCTACATACTAATATTGTTGGTTTGAAAGAAGGGGTCTCATGGTATATAACCATAAGCTTTCACCCTTTATAAAAATGAACATAAGACTAATGCTTTTCTACAAGGTTTGCCTATTATGTTCTAAAGGACATCTGGTAATTTTGTAATTGCTAGTCTGCAGTATATAGTGGTGTTGTATCCAGTAACACACTGTGCTTAATTTGAAGCACATTCTGAAGTCCCATTGAAGCTTGTGCTTAACTGCATGACAGAGCAGCCAAAGGCTCTTTTCTTGCACTGTTTTATAGAATCAGGATATTAGAAGCTCAGTGTAAAAATTAAGCAGGGTCTGCTTGCACCATCATGCAAATTCTGCTCTCTAGAGCTTTTTAAATTCCAATTCTTATTTCATACAAGAAAAAAATAATTATAGTAATATTTTATACATTAAATTAAATATCTACTTGATGTTATACCTGTCTTAAACAAGACGTACACTGTATTATTCATTTCATATTGTACTAGATTATATCACCCAAATCCAAGTGCTAGTCCTACCTAGAGTAGAGACATATTAAATCAATTGCTGAATGATAAGTCATCATCATCATCATTTATTCATGGTCATAGACCAAAATAAGAATGGTAAGTCAACACCTAATGTAGCACCTATTAATTCAATGGGTTTGTTCAAGTTTGGACTAGTAAATGGATTCAGTCATTTGTAACAGCATTTTAATTTGTTAAAAGGATAGATTTAAGCAACAACAGTGTTTTATAGACAAAGTGTTATATAGATACTCCCATGTCATTTATTCCCCAAAAGTGGATCTTCTTATCTTCAATTTATCAGTTTTCTAGCAACAAAAACCTCTACAGCCTTGTGGAATGACAGGTGGCTGTGATGGTGAGGTTTCTGGTTTCCATTTTTAAAGCGAAAAACAGCTCTTGTTTTTCACTTGGGACTATGAAACATGATTGAAATATTATAAAATATTTGAGCAATAGAAAAACAACAACCCATGGAAGTTGATTATATGAAATAAGTTTTTCAAGCTTCACCTTGCCAGTCTAGGAGGACAACAAAGCTAGACTGACAGGTTCAGTACATCGTATTTTTGTTCACAACAATCCCTTGAAGTGCAATATAGTTTCACATCTGAAAAACACAAAGTACAAGAGTAAGGATTAGCAAGATTCCTACCTTGGGAGAAAGGAAAAGAAAAAAGAAATATGTAGGTAGATTGTGCTAGAAAATGTCATTCCTTTCCCAGTTCCCAGTGGATCTGATGCACAAATTATTTTTCTTGCTGTAAGCCAACTGCCATTTCAGTTCCTCCTCTGCCTCCTCACTTGCCACCAGGCAAACCATTACAGCTGTGTTTTGGTTATAAAATGTGTTTTGTTTATTTCACCACACTGAAGAAGATGCAGCCATCCTCACAAATAGCTAAAATAGTATATTCTAGAATGGAAGTGAAAAAATTCAGCTTAGGAAAAATACCTGCAGAGGCCATTTGACCGAAGACAAACAGAACTGTTACCCTTCCTTGCATAAAATTCAGAACTAATATTACATGCTGCACAGACATTTGCACCAAAGCAATAGAACATGCTTGTTTGTGCTATAAACACCATTTTGATTGTCTTACTACAGACTGCCTGAAATAATCCCTCTTGAGACCACTTTAACTGTCCTGACTCAGTGCTAGGGAATCATGGGAACTGTAGTTTATTGTGGCACCAGAGCTCTCTGACAGAGAAGGCTCAATACCTCAGAAAAAAACCTACAATTCCCATGATTCCCTGGCACAGAGCCAGGACAGTTAAAAGTGGTCTCAAGGCTGATTATTTCTGGCAGTTTGTATAGGGCCTTACTGACAAAAAAGGAGTTTGAAAGAGCAGTACATTGGGGGTCATTTTATGTGTGTTACTATATTCACAGGAGCTTGCCTTTAAGTAGGACTGCAATCTTGGCCATCTTTTTGTCAGCTTACCAATTGAATTGTAGGCTCATTATGACAAGTTTGGCAATCCTCATTTTCAAACAGTAGTACATCAGTAAAGTAAAATCTCTGTGCTATATTTGCTGTGGTTTTTCAGTTATTTTTGATGATTACTGTGCCTTGATACTTCAACTAGCGTATATGAGACACAATTGTTGAAATTTCCAAATTATTTGCTTGTTCCATATAATTTCCATACTTGGTGTCCTCTTCAGTCAATCTCTTTCTACAAATGCAATATTTGTTGTGCATTGACTTCCTCCTCCCACACAAAAGGATTGGGGTTTTTTGGTCACATGTTATCTAAACTACTTCAGCAAGAAAAGAGTGTTGTGGCACCTTTCATCGAGGAAATATATTATGGCAAAAGTCTGAAAGATTTAGTTTGAAGATGCATTTAAAAATGTCAAAAGTTGAACTTAAATGGAAATGCAATGCCCCAAATTCAGACTCTTATATATTTATATGTATTAGAGCTGAAATGTGTTGAAAATAACAGAGTTTGAAAAGGTTCCTTGTTTTGAGTTAAAATTTTCAGAATGCCCCAGCTCGAATGGCCAAAGACCATGCTGACTGGGAATTGTAGTTTGAAAAGGACATTTTCCATGCTTTGATAACTACAATAACTAGTATGGTTGCCAGGATAGATACAGAACAGAGCTTTTGTAATTTTAATCCTTAACAGATCATGGATCATCGTAAGTACCATAAAACTGTTAAGATGGACTATGATAAGAGGAGTACCCAGCTCTGTTCTTGTTGCTGATTCCTCATCTTATTCTCAGGTGGCATATAATGAAATAAAATCCTCAGAATTATGGTAAAAGCAACACAATCCTTTAAAATTAGAAAAGACTAAAAGAAGAGCTCTATTCAGGTGTACTATTACCCAGTTGAAATAAATGGATGGGGAGAGGGAAAATAGGGTCCTTATTAGAAGAAGACTCCATCACAGAGAAAACCTTCCTCTTTAGAACATGATTAGATAGAATCATAGAATACAGTTGGAAGAGACCACAAGAGCCATCCAGTCCAACCCCCCCTGTCATGCAGGGACTCTCAATCAAAGCATCCTCAACAGATGGCCATCCAGCCTCTGCTTAAAGACCTCCAAAGAAGGAGACCCCACTATACTCCAAGGGAGTGTGTTCCACTCTCAAACAGCTCTCACTGTCAGGAAGTTCCAACTAATGTTGAGGTGGAATCTCTTTTCCTGTAGTTGCATTCCATTGTTCCGAGTCCTGTTCTCTGGAGCAGCAGAAAACAAGATGATTTAGAACAGACTCCATTAGCCTTTCATCCCAACATAGGGTTCTCATAATTCTCTTCTGCAAAATTGGGACAAAATGTAGGTCAAAATGTACGACAAATTGTAAGATATCAAGAAAAATGGAGGACATGACCAATTAAAAGCCAAAAAGCATTGTTGTTGTTGTTGTTAATGTTTATCTTTATCTTTATTTATATCCTGCCTTCCTCCCAACGTAGGGACTCAAGGCGGCTAACAACTCTAAAACAATCCAAAACAGTAGAAAACATTAAAAAAGCAAAGTTTAAGAAACAATTCAACAATTCAACTATTAAAAACATTACATTCTTAAAATTTAAAAAAATTAAAACTCTTTAAAACAAGAACAGCATCCATGTCAAGCAAAGGCCTGGTGACATAGAAATGTCTTTACCTTCCTCCTGAATGACAGCAGGGATGGAGCCATCCTGGGAGGGAGTTCCAAAGCTTGGAAGCAACCACTGAGAAGACCCTTTCTCTTGTTCCCACCAAACACACCTGAGAAGGTGGTGGGACAGAGAGAAGGGCATCTCCTGATGATCTCAATACTCTGGGGGGCTCATACAGGGAGATACGGTCCTTCAAATAGCCTGGACCCAAGCCATATAGGACTTTATAGGTCAAAACCAGCACTTTTAATTATGTCCGGAAATGGACTGGCAGCCAATGGAGCTGTTGCAACAAGGGAGTTGTATGTTCCCTGTAACCAGCTCCAATTAACAGCCTAGCTGAAGCTCTTTGCACTAGCTAAAGTTTCTGAGCACTTTTCAAAGGCAGCCTCATGTAGAGTATGTTACAGTAATCCAAACAGGATGGAACCAAGGCATGTACCATTGTGGCCAGAACTGACTTCTTCAGGAATGAGCGCAGTTGGCGCATAAGTTTTAGCTTTGCAAAGGCACTCCTGGTCACTGCTGATACATGGGATTCCAGGCTCAGCATTGAATCCGGAAGTACCCCCAAACTACGAACCTGAGTTTTCAGGGGGAGTGTTACCCCATCTAATACAGGCTGAATCCCTATTCCCAGATCTGTCTTTCGACTGAGCAGGAGCACCTCTGTCCTGTCTGGATTAAGCTTCAATTTGTTTGCCCTCATCCAGTCCATTACAGCAGCCAGACACCAGTTTAGGACAGAAACAGCTTCCTTAGAATTAGGTGGAAAGGAGTGGTAAAGCTGGGCATCATCAGCATACAGGTGACACCCTACTCCAAAACTTCAGATGACCTCTCCCAGTGGTTTCATGTAGATGTTAAAAAGCACAGGGGACAGGACTGAGCCCTGAGGGACTCAGCAAGCCAACAGCCAAGGTGTTGAACAGGAATCCCCTAGCACCAACTTTTGAGAACTCCCCTCCAAGAAAGAATGGAGTCACTGTAGAATAGTACCTCCAAGCCCCATCCCAGAGAGGCGACTCAGGATACAATGGTCAATGGTATCAAAAGCCACTGTGAAGTCCAGCAAAATCAACAGGGACACATTCCCCCTGTCCAGTTCTCTAAATAGGTCAGGGGTAGGCAACCTTTCCCCTTTAAGGGCCAAGGGACTTTAGCTCCCAGAAGCCTCATCCATGTTGGCCAATAGTCCCATGTTAGCCAATAGCTCCTGGGATTCTGGGAGCTGAAGTCCCTTGGCCCTTAAAGGGGAAAAGTTGCTTACCCCTGACATAGGTCATCCACCAAGGTGACCAAAGCTGCTTCTGTCCCATAAACAGGCCTAAAACCAGACTGACATGGATCTAGATCAGGGGTAGGAAAACTTTCCCCTTTAAGGGCCGAGGGACTTCAGCTCCCAGAATCCCAGGAGCTATTGACCAACACGGGACTATTGGCCAACATGGCTGAGGCTTCTGGGAGCTGAAGTCCCTCGGCCCTTAAAGGGGAAAGGTTGCCTATCCCTGATCTAGATAATCCATCTCATCCAGGAATGCCTGGAGTTGGGAAGCCACCACACACTCTAGCACCTTGCCCAGAAATGGAAGATTGGAGACTGGCCGTAATTATCCAGTAAAGTAGAATCCAAGGAAAGGTGTGTTTTTTTTTTCAAAAGAGGTCTTACCACAGCCTCTTTTAGGCATGTTAGGACACTTCCTTGCTGTGAAGAGGCATTAATCACTTCCCTTACCCACTCCACCAGTCCTTCTCTGGCCTGCTTAATAAGCCAGGAATGGGAAGGTCTAGTATACATGTGGTGGCTCTCACCTCTCCAAGGATCCTGTCCACATCATCAAGCTGCATCAAATTGAAAAGTATCCATCAAGCAGGAGTCCAGGTTACATCCACCAACACTGGATCAACTCTGGCATCTAAGTCAGAGCAAATCCAAGCAATTTTATCAGCAAAATGGTGAGCAAACTCTTCACAGAGAGCTGTTGACTGGCTTACATTCTCATCAGGACCAGAT
Source organism: Phrynosoma platyrhinos (assembly GCA_020142125.1). Lineage (NCBI taxonomy): Eukaryota > Metazoa > Chordata > Lepidosauria > Squamata > Phrynosomatidae > Phrynosoma > Phrynosoma platyrhinos. Next base: position 134,526,927 of record JAIPUX010001232.1, read on the forward strand.
TGTAACAGACCCTTAACCACTTGAAACAGCTCAGCTGAGCGGTTCTGTGCAGCTCCAATAGCTTGGTTAAAAAAGCCTTTTTACTGCCTTTATTGTGTCACCATATGTTTTCAGGTAGTTTTTAGCCTGTTTTTGGTCGGATTCACTCTGAGTTTTCTGCCACTGTTGCTCTAGTCTCTGTCACATTCATTTCATTGCTGCCAGCTCCTTAGAAAACCAAGGGGCTGGTTTAGCTCCACTCCATGAGATGGGATGCTTAGAAGCAATCATGTCAACTGCCCTCGTAGTTTCTCCATTCCAGAGATCAACCAGGGTTTCAACAGGACCACCTGCCAACGCAGCAGGAAACTCTCCAAGAGCCATCAGAAATCCATATGGATCCATAAGTCTCCTAGGGTGGACCATCTTAATGGGTCCCCCACCCCTGCAGAGGCTCTGAGTTCCAGAAAGTCTAAACCTGACCAGAAAGTGATCTGTCTATGACAATGGAACAACAGAAACCTCCTCCATCCCAGATCACCATCATCCCCCCCCCCGTACAGAACATAAGGTCTAGAGTGTGCCCAGCAACATGAGTGGGGCCAGATACCACTTGTTACAGCCTCATGGTTGTCATGGCGGCCATGAATTCCTGAGCCACTCCTGACAGGACAGCTTTGGCATGGATGTTGAAGTCTCCCAGCAATACAAGCCGAGGGGACTCCAACACCACCCCAGAGACCACTCTGGTTAGCTCAGGCAGGGAGACTGTTGAGCAGTGAGGTGGACGGCACACCAACAGAATCCCTAATCTGTCCTGGCTGCCCACCTTTAAATAAACACACTCAAACTCTGTAGACTGAGGGATAGGATGCCTGGTCAGGGGGATGTTATTCCAATAGACCACTGCAATTCCACCTCCCAGGTCTTGCCTGCTGCTACACAGAGAATCCTGGTGAGCAAAGCTGAGAGAGATTAACCCCCCCCCCCCAGCCTCATTCAACCAGGTCTCTGTAATGTAGGCCAGGTCAGCTTGTTCTTCCGGGATCAAGTCCTGAATGACAGCTGTTTTACCATTCACTAACCTGGCATTCAGCAGCAGCATTTTTAACCCAGGGGGATTTCTGCCTTGGCTATCCAGAGTATTTGGAATGGGAGACAGTTTGGGGGTGACTAACACTCTATCATACATTCTACCCCTATGATAGTGCCACTGTCTCCCATTTCCATATCTCCCAATCCCCTTCATAACTTCAATGGCTGCTCCCTGAATAGCATAACCTCCCTCCTTTCACTTGCTATACATCTCCCTTTCCCACAGGACTGGTCAGATGATTTCCCTTCTTATTAAAGAGATAGCAGCAAGACAGGCCTTCACCTTTGCGTCACTCTTCAACAACCCCAGGGGCAGAGGCCCACCTCCAGAGTAGTCCACAGGGCCCAGGGGCTAACCCAAGGCAGCTGGGCAGTTGCTGGGAGCTGCTGGCTGTGCCTCAGTCCTGCAAAGAGGCAACTCTCTCTGTGGAGGTAAAGGAGTCCCTGAGTGAAGGAAGAACTGGCAGACAGAATGTGCAGTCACTGAGCAGCAGACAACTCCTCTCCTTCTCTCCCAGATGGTACATGAGATCTCAATCTCTGCAGGATGCTGGATGGTAAAGCCCAGAGTAGTCTCAATTATATTGCTCAGCCCAGGGGCTAACCCAAGGCAACTGGGAAGTTGCTGGGAGCTGTTGGCTGAGCCTCAGCCTCCAATCAGAAGCTGGCACACCCTGCCCCACCCCTCTCCCTCTCTCCAGCCAATCAGTGGTGCAAGAGGCAGAAGAGGAGATGGGGGTGGTGGTGTGAGAAAGTGAAGACCCGCCGTCAGGGTTACGCTGGCCGTTGGAGGAATTCATGCCACATCCCTGCTGTGTGCCTGACAGGAGCCTCCCACTCAGAACTGGAACTGTCATGCCTTGGGGAAGGAAGGATAAGCACAGTACCTAGGTGATACCATTCTCCCAAAGAAGGGGGAATCTATCCATCCTTCTTCCTTCCCTCCCTTCTTCCTTTATGTGCTGCTGCCACTCTTCCACACCTGCATCCTCTCTGTGGTCTCTCCCAAAGGTGCTGCCATCTTGTGACATCATCCTGACCTGGCTTTAGAGATTTGGAATCCCCCTAGGGCTCCCCTTGTTCTTCCCATCACTGGAGACCAAGACATGAAGCCTGAACCAGATGGGACATTTTAAGGACCCTTAAAACCAGAATTTTCCCAGTTTTGGGATGAATGGCAATCCTATCTCAATGTGAAGTTCCCCTACTAAAAGTCATCTGAGAATCAGTTCTTTAATGAAAAAGAAATGAAACACAGAAACTCAAGCAATAAAAACTTTTTTGCTGAGCCCTTTGATCTCTGAATTAAAATTTACATCAGCTGGGTATTTTCAGCCAGCATCTTCCTTCTTGTGTACCTTTGGATGCTAAATGAGAACAACATCAAGAATAGCCTAGGTGTCATAAACTTGTCTAAATCCATCCCTTATCAATCATTTAGAAAAGAATAAGCCTTGAGGGTGGGGAGAACAGTCATCACATTCCACAATAGATAACTGAAGGAGGCTTGCATCAGTAATTTTCTCAGAATCTTTGTGCATAGCACGCATTAGTTTTAAAAATGACTGAAGGTGCTGAGTATTTCAGCTTTTGGATGATAAGAAGGGCTCAGAGCTCACTGGCAGAGTACATAGTTGGATGGTTTAACTCTCAGCAGTTTGCTGTGAATGCTTTGCAGAGATTCGCATGGGGGGGAATCACTTCAATTTGCTCTGATTTTGACACTATTATTGCTTCAAAGACTATAGCAGAGGGTGATTTGGTCATACTGGTTGATAATTTCACTGGATGAGTCTGGGGGCTGAATGCAACCTGCAGGTTGCAATTTCCCCATCCCTGAGTTACTGGCATATGAGGATGAGCAAACGTTATTCAGTTTTATCTGTTCTATAGCATTTTACTCATGCCCATGTTTATTTTTTTCATACATATACTACGTTTTAAAGTTTCACTCTAACTCCCTGTTGGTTTGTTAATGTTAAAGAAATCCACCAGCATGAACATCAAAAGTCACTAAATTTCTCTAATAATTAAACTATTAGATTACTTTAGATCCTACTGGAACAAAATAAAAAACTATAAACACAGATTGTAAGCGATACTAGTCAAATATGGTTTTCCTTTGTTTTTATGTCACTTTTCTCCCAGCCAAGGAGGCTCACAGATAAAATTGGTTAAGATATTTTACAATTAAAAATTAAGACAATTAAAATAACTGGCCAAAATGGCATAAAATGACATAAAAATATACAAAAGTTAAAAAATGCACCTAGAATACACATCCCATATGAAAGTTACCCTGACACAATTATATATTAAAAGCTTGGTTGAATAAAAATGTCTTTACCTACAAGCAAAAGGAAAGCAGGAAGGGAGCTAGCCCAGCCTCCCATGGAAGGGAGTTCCAGAGGGTGGGAGCAGCCACTGAGGAGACTGTCTCTCATATCCTCACCAAGTGAGCCTGTGATGGCGTCAGAGAGAGAAAGCCTTCCCCTATAGATCTTAGGACTCTGGCAGGTTCCTATGAGGACTTCAGTTAGTCTGGACCTAAGCCATAGGCCAGGACCAGCACTTTGAATTGTGCTTGGAAACAAACCAATAGTCAGTGAAGCTGTTTCAACAAGGAAGCTATATGTTCACGAGAACTGGCCTGGCCAGCATTTTGGCTGCTGCGTTTGGAACCAACTGAAATTCCTGAACAGGTTCCAAATGCAGCCCCATATGGAGTGCATCAGAGCAGTCCAAGCAGGATGTAATAAAGAAATGTCACCAAAGCTGAGTCTGACATCTCAAGGAATGGGCACAATTGAGGCACTAGTTTTATCTGTGCAAATGCACTCCTGGCTATTGCTTAACCCTGGGCATCCAGGCTCAGAGATGAGTTCAGGGGAATACCCGAGCTGTGCAACTCAGATTTCAGGGGAAGACTAACCCCATGCAACACAGGCAAAATCTCTATTCCCTGATCTGCCTTACAATTGACCAGGAGCACTTCTGTTTTGTCTGGATTAAGCTTCAATTTGTTTGCCCTCATCCACTCCATTACTGACGAGTTTATGACACTTAGGCTATTGATTCAGTGCAGAGATAGCTCCCTTGGAATTGGATGAAAAAGAGAAAGAGAGCTGGGTGTTGTCTACATACTGGTGACACCGCACCCCAAAACTGCAGATGATCTCTTTCAGCAGTTTCATGTAGATGTTGAATAATACCGAGGACAAAAGAGAACCCTGTGGGACTCCACAGGCCAACAGTCAAGGAGTCGAACAGAAGTTCCCCAACATCACATTCTGAGTTCATCCCTCCAAGAAATGCCAGAACCATTATTATTAAAATATTAAAAATGATTTAAAAATCATGTGTAAAATCATCAACATGCTACCAGGCAATGTTGTGTAAATGTTGTCTTTAATATGTTTTTTAAACACTCTTCACCTAATGGACTCCAGAGTGGTATACAAGAGACACTTTTTAAAACAAAATACAAATACAATAAAACAAAACAATATGATATTGATAAACCAGGATAAGCTATTTAGTTGTTTGGGATGCACAATAAAGTTTTCTGTGAAGAAAGAAGCCACCCCGACTCGTCGCGAGGGGCTCTCAGTTGCGTCG
>JAIPUX010001232.1:134553120-134571041 GCA_020142125.1 Phrynosoma platyrhinos
CTCTTCTAGAACATGGCCACACAGCCCGAAAAAAACCCACAAAAAATACATTCAAATTTTTTTAATAGATAGTTGTTTGCTTAATAAAAGCCAGAATGATTGTTCTTCAGTCATGCAAATGCCCACTCTCAAAGACCAGTAAATAAAGGTAACCACTGTGTGAAAGGACTTGACATTTGATACAAGTGTTTTAGTAATGCACCATTCCCAAATCTATGCATACCAAAATCCATTCTCTAGTTTGGACCTTGACCAAGGGGTAGGAGATTTCAGCTGCACAATCAATTATATAAGCAATAAATCAGCATGTCTAAGAATCACAAGAACTGATCAATGGTGCTTCTGCAAATCAAAAGCACCCCAACAGAACTCTGCTGTTTTCCTCTGCTAACATTACATTGAATGTAGGTCACAATCACTACTGATAATTTACTCACTGTATGTTTCTCATTCACTACCACTTGCAGGAAAACATATCTTTCCGTCAAGTATTGCACTTATCATTGAGAAAACCAATCAACAGAGCATACTCTTTGAATGTCAAGTGTGGAAAGAAAAACCCAATAAAATACCACTCATCAGTTCATAAAGGTTTTTTTTAATGATGTAATTTTGAACAAGTAAATTTAAGGAAGTGAGAATAATGGCTGTTCAGTGATATTGGGAAATTGCTTTATTAATTTATTTATTTGGCATAAAGCTAGACTGCTGATCATAAAACAATGTTGAAGCAGTGCACATCAATATAATAGTGATAAATTTGAACTGATGAAACAGCACTGCTGTTATTGTGTGCCTTTACGTCATTTCTGGCTTATAGCAAACCTATCATGGAGTTTTCTTGGGAAGATATGTTCAGAAGAGAATTGACTTTGCCTTCCTATGAGATTGAAAGAGTATGACTTGCCCAAGCTCACCCAGTGGATTTCCATGGCAGGGATTCAAACCCTGGTCTCCAGAACCATTGTCCAATATCCAAACTTGAGCTGGAGATAATGTAGTGCATCCTAGTTGAGATACATATTCATAGTTGCCAGTTGCCATTCCTTTACCCATGATAGGGTACATGCATTATAGTAAATTTCTAGATTTGGGAACCCCAAACCACCTTTCTCTTTTCAATCTTGCATTACCTTATATTTTATTCTTGATTTCCTTCCTTGCCATATAACATTGGATAAATCCTTCCTCCAGATTTTAAATGGCTGTCTGCTAAAACAGGAATCATTTGAAATATAAATAACATTGTAGGAAACACATTCATTTGTATCATGAAAATTCTACCTAGTAATGACAGTTGTTGCTTATTCCATTTTTCCAGATTTTTTAAATATTCTTCCAAGTTATTATGTAATTATTCTTATATAGATCAGAGTTCTTTTTGTGATGATTATCCCCAAATATTTAATTTTATCTGTTATTTGAAATTCTGTGGGGGTTTTTTCTTCTTCTTTCTTGGAGATGTTTTTAGTTAATATACCACTTTTGCTTTTATTTACTTTAAACCCTACTAGAGTTCCAAATTGCTGAAGTACTTCCTCCAGTCTTTGAATACTTCTTACTGGGTTTTCTAGGAAGATTACCAAGTCATCTGCAAATGTGTGGAGTTTATAAATATATTTATGGATTTCCAGCCCTTGTATTAGCTTGTCATTTGATATTTTGTTATTTAATATTTCCATTGCCATGATAAAGAGTAATGGGGATAGGGGACATCCTTGACATGTTCCTTTATTGATCTTAATATTCTTTGTTTTTTCCCCATTTATATTTATTTGTATTATTTGTTTTTTATATATGTTGTTAATCCAGTTTAGATATCTTCTTCGAATCCCACTTTCTTCCATTACAATTTTTATAAAATCCCAGTTAATGTTATCAAACGCTTTCTCAAGATCTAAAAATATCATACCCAGTTTGCGTTCTTTGTACATTTCATAGTATTCTAGGATATCCAGCACTGTCCTAATATTATCTTTTAAATGTCTTCCTGGCAAAAACAAAACAAAACAAAACAAAACAAAACAGACAAAACTTTTTTCATTCATTCTGCTAGTACTGATGTGTATAGCTTGTAATCTAGATTTAAGAAAGAAATAGGTCGATAGTTGCAAATTTGTTCTGGATCTTTGTTTCTTTTGGTATCAATGTAGTCAGTGAATGGCACTGTGTTTTCAGGAATTTTCCATAATCAATTTGTTGTATTGTTTTTTTGAAGCAGTAATGATAATTCTTCTTTAAATGTCTTACAATATTTTGCCATAAATCTGTCTGGACCTGGTGCTTTATTTTCTTTTAAGTTCATTATTGCTTTATCTATCTGTGCCATAGTGACTGGGGCATTCAATTCTTTTTGTTTTTCAGTAATTTGAAATGTTTTTCTTTTCTTTTCTTTTCTTATAAATTCTCTCATCTTTACATATCTTTCTTGTGTTGTATTCTCTGGTGTATATAATTTTCCAAAATATTCTGTGACTGTTTTATTTTATCTTGTTGTATATGTTCTTTATTCTTACTCTTAAGCATTAATATTGCTTTCTTTTCTTTTTCTTTTTAATTTATGCACTAGCCACCTTCCCACTTTCTTGGCATTTTCAAAGTCATAATGTCTAATATATATAATCTTGTTTGTTATTTACTTCATCATATTTTGATTTAACTGGTTCTTTAACATCTGGATACATCTTCTTATCCTTAGGTCTACTCTTAAGTTCTTGCTCTTTGGTTTCTAGTTTTTCCATCAATTCTATCACTTTTTTTTTCAATTTTATTTTCTTCTTTATACTTTATACTTTCTTGTTGTATTAAATGACCTCCTGCATCTCAAACTACAGACATTGGTGTCTCCATAGTTATATTTTCCTGAAAATAATGTCTTATTTCTTGTTTTACTTTATTCACTACATCTTCATCTAAGAGGAGAGATTTTTTTCAATTTCCATGTGAATTTTCTTTTCCTCTGTGTTGTTGATGTTCTGGGTAAACTTTCCAATTTCTTGATTTCTTTACACATTATCATAGCTACAAAAATTAAATTGATTCTTGACCAGGAATGGAATCTGTTAAAGAGGAAGGTATAATCCTTTGTGTGTTGTCCTCAATATATTGATCAGATTTAAATCTATTAAGTCAAAAGCCATTATCAGTAATTTTCCTTTATATTTTTTTAATATGTTGTGATGATCTATCTTTTTGGGGGGTTATTACCCCATTCCAATCTCCTACTATAATGATTCTCTCATTATCATACTCTTGTTGTTGTTGTTATAATTCTTGTAGAATTTTGTTTTATTATCATGAGGTGCATATATGTTGCATATCAGTGTTTTTACTTCTTGTGATTTAATTTCTATTACCATGAAGTGACCTTCATTGTCTTTAAATATTTCATTTGTTTTATTTTTATTTTTAACATATATTGCTACCCCTTTTTTCTTATGTAGTTCATTTGATGCTATATAAACTTTACCTATTTTTTTTATTTTCCAAGACTTATATATCTTTATTTCTAATATACATTTCTTGTAAACAGATTAGATCTCTTTTTTGTTTTTCTAAATAATGAAATATCTTCCTCCTTTTAAACTTTGAATTTAATTCATTAACATTCCAGGATATCATTCTGTTTAACATCTTACATTTTTTTTTAATTTAAGATTGTTATTTTGAACCTTATTATCAAGTGCTGAGCCTAGGTGCAAACACTAATCACATTTTTTAAAAAATGGGCCACAGGTGGGAGTGCTGAAGTGTTTCTGTTTTTCATCTCTCTAGAAGAGGAAGACCATTTGCAGAATTTCCAACAAATACTCTCCATCATGCCCACACTGAGAAAGAATCTGTCCTAGTGCTGTTGTTAAGGGTGATCCCCCTCCATGTAAAAGTGGGAAAATTCTGTGGAAATGTCCTCCCCTGAAAGAAATTTTCTCTGCCCACAAATGGGATAGAAAATCTCATGAGACAATATATTCATACCTCTTTCAGGCATTACTTTAAAGTTTCCCAAGAGCACCTCTTCCTGTAATCCCCTAAGCAATTCTAGGCTGTTAGATACATAAGGCTAGTAAGTATAAAATGTGTCTCTCGTGCTCTACATGGAACAAAACATGCAGAACAGGAACCTAATGTGACTTGGATTTTATTTTTAAAATCACCTGCTAACTATCCCCAGCCAGATCCTGAACTGCTAAGGCCCATCAGTTCTTTATTTCACCTTTTACTGACTAACCTATGAAATAATGAGACAATACACAATAGCTTGGATTGACATATGGGCCACTTTATTTAACTATCACTTATTTGTTTCCCCTAATATGTGCATAAGGGGGGAGCAACTTACTAGGGAAGCAGATGGCACAGTTAGTCTATCCAAGACCCTTTTCAGCTTCCCCTGGGCAAGACAGCTGAGCCCCTGAGAGAAAGCAAAATCTGATTTGCTCTCTGGCAAGCCATCTACTGGAACTGGACTCAAGGATCCAACCCCCAAAATCACAGGACCTTTGACAAAACACTTAATTTAGTCTCTTTCCCCAACCCTGGATCTCACGAAATGCAGGGACCATTTCAGAGATCTATTCTTCACCAATGGGTGTCATGGATGCTCACTGGACTGCTAATTTCCCTCCCCCCCCACACACACCTTCTATTAATAAGGGCAAGTGATGACTTAGTCCTTATCCCACACCAGGCAGGCCAAAAGGGCCCTCATCCCCTGTTGCAAATCTTCCAGGAAAACTAGTCCCCTGGGTCAGATAAGTGGACCCCATCTGCTCTGTAAAGCTCAGACCATTGAAAAATTATTTCTGGATATAGTAAAAAAGAATGTCCTAACCACTTGGTCAGGACATTCCAGAATTCCCTATTAACATGCCTTCTGGCTACATCAATTCACCAGGGATCTCCCCCACCCAACCATATTTGTCTGGATAAGATGACTGACCATAATGTAACTCCCCCATGCCATGCCATTATGATTGTATAGCCTCCAGATTATGAATAGCTTGTATGATGAAGTCAGCAACTCTAGATGTCATATCCAGGACTTTTTCTAAAGTCAACCTGCAAAACTGGTTAATGATGTCAGTACTCAATTGGTGGGAAAGGTCCCTTTGTCTTTTCCTGTGCTAAATTAATGTCTAGTTCCTGTATTAGTAAGCCAAAGCCAATGAGCTGGAAGGCACAACAACCTGTTCCAGACTACCTAATGAAACTCCCCAATCCAAACAGTGGACCAACCCCCTGGCTATAGTATTAAACATGATAGGCTCTTCTAGAAATGTATTGTATTTCTTGTAGGTGGCATATGACCTATCCATAAAGGGGTGATGCTTACATTGAAATAGAATCCTAAATCCAATTTGGAATCCTTCTCTCAAATAGGGGGCTGCCACCTGATCAGGATATAACAGCAGCCTCTGAAATTTAACTGGACTAGGCCACTTTTGCTGAAGGTGAGGCTTTATCCAACTCTTGTTGGCATCCTTGTTGTTCTCTGTTTGTCCCCTGCCTTTAGGGCAGTTTCAAAAGGAATGAGAGCCTTCACAACCTAAAAGGTCACTGCGGCCATGCACCCTGAAAACCAAATTTCCCACACAGCAACTTATGCTGCTGTCCTCTGGAATCCTATGAATTCCATTGGGAGCAGTCCCCTTTTTATTTTGAATAAGGTGACCAATATCTGCCCTTGCCCCTGGGATTGGTCTTTCAGGTGACTTGCATTGAAAACAGAGTTTGGATAAGGTCCCATTTCATAGTATGATACTTAGCCATCATTATCCTTAAAACTTCATCATACAGGAGCTATGCTGGCTCTGAAAAATCAAAGTAAGCCCTATAGAGTTTGAATTATAGTTCAAGATAATAATCCAGACCATCTTGAATCTATTTTTTATTCTAACATCATAAAGAGCATTCAGGAATATAGTAGAAAACACAGTGCTTAGAACATTAACTCCATTAACTAGTGGAAATGTTTTATTCAGAAATATCCTCCTTCCATCATAAATCTTCCCCACTACAGTAGCAAATTTGCTTTGCTTTGCAAAGCAAAGGAGCAATGTCTATCAAGATCTTATAATGTCATTTCCATCTCTACAAGTCACTTTTAATACTTTATAAAATCAACAAAAATGACATAAATATATTTTGTTTTCTACTGTGCTTGTCAACCAAGAATACTACAAAATATCTATACCTCTTTCTCTCTCCTTGTATTTGCATGAGGCATTGGGGGGGGGGGGATAAGCAGTTATGTGTGTATTTATGAATGAATGTATAACTGTACTAATATTGTTTTCTTATTTATTAATTTATTGCTCTATTTTTAATCTGATTTATTATTTATTAATTGTGATTTTATTACTGCAGTTTCATTAACAATTATACATTGATCACATGCAGAATTGTAAATATTGACTGCCACTACCTCCTCCCCATGCAATTTAAGGTACAAAAATCTAACAGTCTGAGCATTGAACTACAACTTTGGAGACCAGGGTTCTAATTGGAGGTTAGAAACAAGGAGGATGAAAGAAAAGATGCTGCTTCAACCTTTTAGGTGCTTGACTGAATTTCCCAAAAGCAGGTTTTATGACAGAATCATTTAAAAATGAAGCATATGCACATTCTTTCAGGATAAATATGTGATAGAGGTAAAGGTAGTCCCTTGACATGAATGTCTAGTAGTAGCCAACTGTAGGAGGCAAGGCTCATATCTGTTACTGAAGAGGCAGCATTATCCGAAGATGAATCTGGTGGTCATGTGGCCAGCATGAGTGCACTGAATGCTGTTACTTTCCCACTGAAGTGGTACCTATTTATCTACTTCTATTTGCATTCTTTTGAATAGCTAGGTTGGCAGAATATGGGTCTAGTGACAGGAGCTCACCCCATCTTGAAGCACTCAGGCCTCAAACTGCCAAACTTCCAATCTTCCGATCATCCGAATTGGTGTCTTAACCACTAAGCCACCACATCCCTAAATATATGACGCCTCTATAATACCTTTAAGAGGATAAAATCCATGTCACTCACAGGTAATCAGGACACTACTGCTTCTTCTATTAGGACTAATACTAGCAACAATAATAGTTCAAGGCATATGATGTCCTGACAGAGTACAGGAACAATTCTCACTGTGGAGACATATTTATTTTTCTCCATTTATGCTATTCCCTATTTAGAACCAACTTCGTGCAGTGGTTTGAGCATTGGACTATGATTCTGGAGACCAAGCTTTGAATCCCAGCTTGGCCATACCAACCCATTGGGTGACCGTGGGCAAGTCACATCTCAATCTCAGAGGATGGCAACACCTCTAGTCGCCATAAGTGACAACTTGAAGGCACACAACAACAACATTTATGCTCACAGAAATCAGCTTTAGGATTTTGAGAGACTTATTTACCAGACATCATTTAAGCCATATTAAAAATAATGCATATGGATAATATCATCCTTTTGTTTTTCTAGTGGCTCTAATAATAATAATAATAATAATAATAATAATAATAATAATAATAATAATAATAATTTATTTATATACCGCCCATTGGTGACCCAATCCGGGCGGTTCACAACATTAAAATAATATAGCCTAAAACCAACATATCTACTTGAACCAATGTATCTACTTGAAAGAAAGCAAGATGCTAAGTTCTCAAATTTTAAGATTGCTGGAATGAAAATGGGGAGTGGTTCTGTGCCTTTAATGGTTGTATAGAAGAGAGAATTTCAACAGCTATTGATTGTTATCTGACTGCATGATAAGAAACCTGATGAAATTCCTCTTCTATACAACCATTAAAGGAGCCCTGACCAGTTTTTCACTTTGGAAACTCTCAATGGAAAAGCTGGAAAGCTGCTGTGTTTTCCCAGCAGTGGGAGCTAAAACCAGGAAAGAATTAAAGTTGAAGGTAAGACTTTTGTTATTGGATTTGGGGAGATTGATAACAGACAGCCTGTGCAGACCAGCCTAAAGGTCCAGCCTGGGGGTGGAGTTCGAATGGGGCAACTGCACGCCAGCTGCCCTGACTCCACCCCAACAATGCCATCATGCTGCATACCCCAACACACAGCATGCAGCATCAGGGTGCCCCGCTGGCACAGCGTGTAGACATGCTGCGCCAAAGGAGCACAAAAGAGCCATGGCAGCAGCACTAAGGGTGGTTTTTTGCCACCCCAAAAAGAAGTAGCATTTGCCAGCTCTTTTGGGAGTGGCAAAAAGCTGGATTGGGGCTGTGGCATGTGGTTGCTGCAGCCCCAATCTGGCACTTCCAGGGGTAGCACAGAGCCGCCCCTTAGGGGCCATCTCTATGGTGTTAGTGTATGTCCTCCATTTTTCTTGTATATTTTAGCCATGTGGAATTCCCTATGACCCCAGCCTGACCCCTGGGAGATGGCAGCCATAATCCCCTAGATGTCAGGTCAGGTAAGCAAGCTAAATATTGCTTAAGACCACTAGAAATTTCCTGGACAGGCAGGTTTTGGGAGTTGCCTTGGGGAATATCCCATTATATTGGAAAAGATATTTGATAGCACCCCTTTCCTCTAGCTTCCCTTCCTTGATAGTTTTGAAACCAAATGCATTGTTTAGACTATGCCCTGACTTAAGTAAACAATAGTAAACCACTCAAGCCTTTGTCCACCTATTGTCTAATTCAGGGGTAGGCAATCTTTCCCCTTTAAGGGCCGAGGGACTTCAGCTCCCAGAAGCCTCAACCATGTTGGCCAATAGCTCCTGGGATTCTGGGAGCTGAAGTCCCTCAGCCCTTAAAGAGGAAAGGTTGCCTACCCCTGGTCTAACTCATGGCTAGAGGGCAGAAATCTCCCTTAAAACCCCCTGGATTTTAGCAGACCTTGTGCTACCTTGGAAGTGCATGCTGAAATTCTGTCGGTCTGTGCTCTGAGATAGTTCCCACGCCCCCCTCTCCTGCCGGTCGTGCCCCTTCATGGAACTCATCCTCATTTGCCTCCAGAAGCCCAGAAGAGTCTCTTGGGTGTGAGTATATCTCCCTCTATCCTGTTTTCCCTCTTGCCTCCCCTGCTCTCGCTCTTCCCTGCTCATTCTTGTAGTGCAGGGGTAGGCAACCTAAGGCCCGGGGGCCAGATGCAGCCCCCGAGGCCTTTGGACCAGCCCCAGGCCGGTCCTGCCACCACCTCGACCCCCCCCCACCACTATGATGATATTGATTATTGTTGTTATTACTTGTTCTTGGGGTTTTCTTGGCAAAATCTCCACAGGGGGGTTGCCATGGCTTTTCTGGGGCTGAGAGAGTGTGCATGCATATTTTTATTTATTTATTTATTCATTTATTTATTTATTTATGGTGCTTCAGCCCCTGAATTGTCTGAAGGACAGAAGCCCAGCCCCCAGTTCAAAAAGGTTGCCTACCCCTGTTCTAGTGTGTGTGTGTGTGTGTGTGTGTCACATTTAGATGTTTGCTTATTTTGCCCAATAAATATTTTAGACTTTAATTGGAGCTTGGTCCATTTCAGTGTCTTCCTAGCCAGAATTCATATGTCTCCTGTAGACAATTGGATAAGATCTTAAAAGCGAAGTTGGGTGCTTCTCTCTCATTTGAGCTAATCATAAATTCCCCAAAATTAGGTCTTGGTTCCCCAACAGCAGCACCTAAGATATCTTTCTTTTTCCTTTTTTTCAGGGATGGAGGACCCTACCAGGTGGATTCAGGGATAAAAAGGTAGCCCTAGAATATCATAGAGAGCCAGCATGGTGCAATAGTTTAAGCATTGGATTATGATTCTTGAGAACAAGGTTTGAATCCCCACTCAGCCACAGAAACCCACTGTGTGATCTTGGGCAATTCACACTTTTCAGTTTCAGAGGAAGACAAAGGGAACCCCCTTTGAAGAAATCTTGTCAAGAAAATCCTATGATGGAATTGCCATGAGTTGGAAATGACAGGCACACAACAGCAGCAGCAACAAAGAATATCACAACACCCATGGACATGACACAGAAGAGAAGGCCTCAACACAACGTAGCCTACTTTATTTACTATGATATCAAGCAAATCTGAGAATGAGTTTCCTTATGTGTATTCAACATATCATTCTTTGAGATTTTATATAATTAGAAATCTGTGTCTCACAGATACATTTGGCTTTTTAAAATTCATGTGCTAAGCAAGCTTTAATCTTTTAAAATCCCTAAACCTGCTAGATATGTGCCTTCTGCTAATCTAAAATGAGCTTGCTTGAGATTCCTAGAACTAAGAGGATAGAGGCCTTTGTTCCACTTGATTGATAGCCCTATGATCCCACAGATTGTGAGTGTCTGCCCCAGGTAAATCAGAGAAGAAAATCAAGTAATACACAACTGTACATTTGGACTGAAGAGTCTGAAAAACTTGAAGAGAATAAGCTCTTTCATGGCTCATCCAGCACTCCTCTTTCATTAACTTGTAGCAATGCTAGAAGATGGAGAGTATATACTTTTTCTTAGAATTTAGGGATCAGACAGAGGGGGGGGGGGAAGGAACTGAAAGCTAGCAATTTAAAGTTTTAACATGTCTGGAATTTCCCTCACTAGGCAGGAATGTACGGGTGATTCAAACAGATATCAAGAAGGCTTCCAATATCATAATGACTTTAGATAAATCTATGCCACAATCATATTTGGAATATTGGCTATAGTTTTGCTTCTGCATCTCTGGAAGATGCAGAAAAGGGGCAACCAATGTGTTTAGGCGGGTAGAACAAAACCACTATGAGGAAAGGTGACATTTGGAAATGTTTTAGCTTGGAAAAAGATGACTCAGGGGAAATGACAGATGTATTTAAAATTATGCATGGTATGAAAAGTGGATAAAGCATAGCTTTCCTTCCTGCTTACTTTAGGATCATTCAGTGAAGGAATTAGGATAAAATAAAATGAAGTATATCACAGAGATAAACTATGACATCTCTGTCTATAAGATTTTGCAATGGGAAGCTACTCTGGTGATTTTAAGAGAGGTTTAACAAATGAAATAAAGGCAAAGACTTTGGGGGGATGCAGATGGGTGGCCCTGGGCCACCCTAGGAAGCAGTGGATTGGGGCTGCTGCTAGCACACACTGCAGCCCCAATTCTCCCGTTTGCCACCTCTTAAAAGAGTAGCAAAATGCTGCCCTATTAGATGCAGCTAAAGGCTGCCCCAAGAGCCGCTGTACGGCTCTTCTCTGGCCCTTCCACCATAGGATGCTACGCACGGAGGACGTCCTGAAGCAACATGATGCACCATGCGTAAGGGCACGTGATGTCAGGACGTCTTCGGGGAGGGGTTGAGGCAGCTGGTGTGTGGCTGCCTCTTCCCTTCCCAGCCTCCAACTCACCACAAAGGGGCCATGTGCAGAGGCCCCCTCTCTCAATGGTTCCTAGGAATGATGATCATATTTTGCTTTCAATATCATAGGGGCTATGCAGAAGGGCGGAAAAGGTGACCTGAAGTTGCCTTTTCCCTAAGCTGCAGCAACTGCACCTCCTGCCCTGAGGTGGCCCTAAATGGGAACAGAGCAACTGAACTGGGGGGAGTCAATGCAGCTTTCTGAGGCTGTATTGAAGTTCCAGCAACCACACCATCAGCCCCAAGGACACTACAAAGAGAGATGGAGCAACCACATGGACCAGCAGTGGCTGCTTTAATTTATTTATTTTTTGTTCTCAAATGCATGAACATATGTGCAGGACCATCTCTACACACCTGCGCATCTGTGCAGGAAAACATCCCTGTGCACCAGCACATGACCTGTTATAGGGTGGTATACAGTCTGTCATTGTGCAGACTGAATTTCAGCATCCCTGTGCACCTGCACAGGATCTGTCATACACTCACATATCATGCAAGAATTCACTGACTTCTGCTTCCCCTCAAGGAGTGGGTGCCGTAGACAGGTGCCACTGTCTGATTGTGCCACCTTTGGGGTGAAGGAACGGGTTTGTCAACTGAAAAGACACTCTATCATCCTCCACAAAACATGTCCCACACAGATCAGGGGGGAGGGGAGAGGTACATGCAAGGGAGGTTTGTGTGGACAGACTCGATACATGCAGCTGGTCAACAGGACGTATGGACAAACATTACTCTAGGAGTCCCTCCCCCAATCATGTCAGGAAGTGGTGTGCAGGTCTTATGTACACCTGCACACCTGCACAGAAGAGGTCACAAAAGCCTCTTTCATGCAAATTGCTGTGTGTGCTGACAGCAAGTGTACATCTAACAGAATGCATTTATTGTCATAACAGAGGACAGTTGCTAGGACACATGCATAGGGTTACAATTAGGGTTAGTGTTAGGGTTACAATTAAGGTTAGGGTTAGGTTTCTAATATTCAATTGCATCTGCACCAGTGCATCCACACCTGGAAACATAGGGTGCTTTAAATTAAAGCTTGTATCATAGGACGCATGCTCTGGATCACCATCAATTTCCACCACATGTGCGATAGTGCACAATATGGCTGTTTTCTGGTGCATCAGTATCACTGCATATATATATTCATGCGAAGGTGCGCATCTTCACCAAAGGAGAGGCTTTTCTCGATATATGATGGCTAGAGCGCACATTCCTGGAGAATTTTAGGCATGCGTTCTCTAAAGGCCACACCCACAAGTCACCCTAAAAGCTCACCTTTTTGCCCGTCTGTACACTCCCATAGTTATCATGCTGGAGAAGAATGATTTCTCATAATCCATATGGACTAGACAGTACCTACCACAGCTGAACACAGATGAGAAAGGGAGGGGCTGTGAGATGAGTAAAATGTGGGAAGCTGTTAGAACATAAATATTCCAGCAACTTCCTTCGGAAGTCATTGCTGACAATCAACCATTCTGGAGGAAGCAACACATTTGACTCTTGATCCCTGGCTCCTGTTTCTGAAGAACCTTGAACACTGCTTTGTGACTGGCCATGTGACTTGACAGTCCCTTAGACTGACACTTTGATGTATCACTGTATCCTACTGACCTGAACTGCTTGGACTCTGAGAACTTGATTTGCTTGGTTAGTAAGCTTCTGTACATGACAGTGGCCCTATAGATTTTGCTTAATAGTTTGCCCCAGCTGGCCTCCAAGGGATTACACTGTCTGAAGCAGTGGAGCAAATGCATACACATTCCTAACAAGCCAAGGGGCATATTTTTCAACTCAACTAAAGGAGAAAACCCCACAAATAGGGAATTGTGCAGCCATTCCTTAGCACTACAAATGCAATGATAATGAATGTAATAACTATCTAGTCACTGTTCATTCTTATCACCCAAAATCAGCTGTCTGGGATATCTTCTTTATTCTGTCTAATGATAGGGCCAGCCTTGCTTCTGACAGAACTCATCAAGCAAAATGAGCTCATTGAGACTGTACTTTGGAACAAGTCATCAAAAGAGGCTGCTGTTCTCTGATTAACATAGCTGATCCAAAATGATTTTACAAGATTGCAATCGATCGTTCAGAGTACCTCAGTACATTTCTGGCTTTCTTGATGACATTTGCTGAAAAAGAAAATAGATAATAAATTAACATAGATTGAAATTCAGAAAGAAAAACAGCATCTATTTCCAATTTTTGCAGGCTTAAGTGACTGGGAGATTCACAAAGTTGGCCATAAGCCTTGCCATGAAAGCATATGAAGTAATTAGTACATAGAGCCATGGATCCTAAAACACAGTGCTGCTGACACTAATGGAAGACTGGGAGTCCATGTGTTTTCAGGATCAAGGCCAAAATATCTAAGTATTCTCCTAATGTACATTCAGGCATCAACAGAAATGATTTGTTTTCACTTCTGTGTAGTTTTTCTAAGTACATTTGCAGCATAATGTTTCTAAAAGTACAATACTACTGGTAAGGGCCATTAAGCCAAGTACTTTTTCCTTCCCTTAGTTGCATTATGGATCATAGCAGAATGTTGACTGATGCTCCTGCTAATTGACTTTGACTGGAATGTATCTTCTGTTTCATCTTCATAAAGTAGCCAGAAGAATCACTCTCATTTGCTGCTTAATTTATGATCAAATGAAAAAATATCTTTATCGTTGCCTGTTATTTTTAAGACAGCCATCTTTTTGTTTTATTTTTTTTTTAAAAAAAAATATCAATCACACAGGCAATAGGAGCTATGTATCACGTTACGCAAACAGTATTACAACATCCTCTTAATGTCTCTTTCCTAAGAATATCACTCAACAAGCAGTTTCATCTTTTAAAACAGAATAGATGTTCCCACAGGCTAGATTGGAGTAGATTTGTCATTTGGCCAGTCTACTGTACTTTCATTGAGGCTAAACAGATGGCCTCACTTCTCAGCATACCACCCAATGTTAGCTCAAATGTTTCTTATCACTGGGCCAGATTACACAAATGATCAAAGAACTATGTAGTGATAGGTATCTCCTTGTAGTTGTTGTTTATCTGTATGAGGACTCTGTTATATTGATTTACCTATTCCCCTTAATCATTTTTCCCTTCAACTACTTTTTCAGTCTCAGTATTGGACAAGTATTTGTATTAATAATTTGACAGTGATTAAAAAAAATGACTAGCAAATCTGATATCAGTGATAACTTGCTCACATGTTCAGCTGCCCGTCTGCTGAAATATGTATGGAAAAGAGCAAGAGGAGGTGCCTTTTACCTTCAAGCAATTTCACTTGTGATTCAGTAATTTCAGTCAAGCCACACATCTTTGATAATGCACATGGGGGTTATGGAACACAGTGAGGAAACCTAAGAAAATCTCTCAAAAGAAATGGAAGGGAATGAGGAGACAGAGCTACCACAACTTGTCTAATTGAGCTCAGGAATGCTGGTCCTTATGGACAAGACTGTGAAAGGCCTTCATTCTCTATTTTGTTACTTTTCTCCAAATCCCAGCAGCATTCCCATCCCAGCCTATGTTCACATCTGGTTCTGAGATTTTTTTTTCCCTTCATGGACATTCTGAATGGACATTTCTGAACTCAAAAATAAATAAATAAATAACAGGGTGTGAAATGCAGAAAGAAAAATCAGCTTCTAGTTCCAGTTTTGCAGGCTTAAGTGACAATGAAGAGATTCACAACAGCTTGAAAGGAAATAGCACCTCCCTTTCCTCTTTTCCATGCATGTTTCAGCAGTCAGTTGAATATGGAAGCAAAGTATTATTAATGCATATTTTCCATATGAATTTTCCATACCCATACTTTCTAGTGCAGTTTTTGTACACGATTTCCCATGGAAATTGTGCTTATATGTCCTTCTCACTTGTATATATTTTAGCTATTCTTACTTTTAAAACATGCATGTAATTTACTATTATTTTATTTTTTCCAAAATAAGCTGTAAACCTGACAAATATGCAGATTTCCAAGGCAAGCAGTGCTTTATCTCCTATTAAGTCTATTAAGTCTCAGGAGGTATGTACTGCATTATTTCAGCAAGAATTTCAACACTACTCAAATTATTCTTCAACCTTAGTTGAAGCTATAGGAATGCAGTAACCGCATGGGCCGGCAGCGGCGGCTTTATTTTTATTTTATTTTTTGGCATTCTCTGCGGTGCATGCACACATATGCAGATACAACATGGCCCCTTTAACAGAAATGTTGGCACTGCTAAGGACCTGTGCACTATGTGATGTAGAGAAATCATGGCTGCCATGGCAATCAAGTGGTCTGCACTGGTACTCAGCCTGCAATGCACAGCCACAGGAGCCTCCGCCGTGATCTCTGCTGAAGATGTATTCATGCAAGATGGCAGTGATGACTTCGAGGACCCAGAAGTGAGACCTGTCAGAGCAGATGCCGCAAGATGCATCATACGGTGTGCCACTGCCACTGCCACCACTCTGATGCCCCCCAAGAGAGCCCCGCGCTGCTGGTGAATGTTCTCCAGAAGCACCGACTGGTGGGAGAGGGTCGTCACATACATCTGGTCCAATGAGCAATGGAGGATGTTCTTCTGAATGTCCCATGCCCTCTTCCACAAGATAGTAGAAGTACTGCATCCGGAAATGCAACGGGCAGACACTATGATGAGGAAGGCCATCCCTTTAAAGAAGAAGATCACCATGACCATCTGGGTCCTCGCCCACATAGCCAGCTACAAGCATGTGTCAGAGCAGTTCAGGGTCGGCCAAAGCACTGTGGGGGAAGTGTTGGTGGAGTTTGTCTTCACCATGGAGAAGCTGCTCCTGTCACAGACAGTGTACCTGGGGGATGCCGCTCAGGTAAGGACAGTTGCACACACTTGTCACTTTTCCTTCCTGAGCAGAACAGGGCATGACCTGACACACAGTGTGGCTGTCACTGTATAGAGTTGGCTGCTTAAGCCGTTGAACCTATGCAGGTACGCCTATTACGTCATGACTTGGCATACAGTGTGGCTCCTACTATATAGTCTGCACTTTTGGCTGTTGAACCTGTGCAGGGATGCCTAGTAGGTCGTGACTTGGCATACAGTGTGGCTCCTACTGTATGGAGTCTGCAGCTTTGGCTGTTGAACTTGCACAGGGTTAGGATTAGGGTTAGGGTTAGGGTTAGGGTTAGGGTTAGGGTTAGGGTTTAGGGTTTAGGGTTTAGGGTTTAGGGTTAGGTTTAATTTTAAATTTAGGGTTTAGGGTTATATCATGACTTGGCATACAGTGTGGCTCCTTCTGTATGGATTTAGGTGCTAGGGCCGTTGAACCTGTGCAGGGATGCCTAGTAGGTCATGACTTGGCATACAGTGTGGCTCCTACTGTATGGATCCGGCTGCTAGGGCCATTAAACATGCCCAAGGAAGCCTATCATGTCATGACTTAGCATACAGTGTGGCTCCAACTGTATAGATTTGCCTGCTAGGGCTGTCGAACCTGTGCAGGGGCACGAAAAACATCATCAGTTGACAAATGCTGTGACTTCTTATCATTCATCCTCCGCTTCTCCCCCTTCTTGTCCCCCACAGATCATGCAAGGATTCACTGACCTCGGCTTCCCCCAAGTAGTGGGTGCCGTAGATGGGTGCCACTGTCTGATTGTGCCAGCCTTGGGGAGGAGGAACAAGTTTGTCAACTGAAAGGACAGCTACTCTGTCATCCTCCAGGAACCTCAGATCATCGAGGATGCTTTGTTGATTTGGAATTGAGCTGGGCTGGATTGACTCACGACGCGAGGGTGGCAAGGAATTCCATCATTTTTCAAGCCATGGAGGCCAGCATCTATGTGCCAGGGAACCCCACCATCACTCTGAGGGGCAAGCAGATCAGCCCCCTCCTGCTCACCGACAGCGCCTACCCCATTCGGAAGTGGTGCATGAAGCCCTACCAGGACACCACCAATGCCAGGTGAATGGTTTCAACAGGAAGCTAAATCACACCAGGAATGTGGTAGAAAGGGCCTTTGGGTGGCTGAAGGCTCAGTGGAGGTGCCTCACTGGCCCACTCCTTGTGGAAGAGGAGAATGTTGTCCCATCATCGCCTCCTGTGTCATCCTCTACATCTGTGAAACCAAGGGAAGGGTTCTGGATGAGGGAGGACACTACAGGCACCCCTTTGTGCTTCCCACCCTGGGGGCACCCATGGAGGACAATGACCTTGTGAGGCAGAGAGAGGAGAAGCTGTGAGGGAGGCCCTGGCAGAGTTCTTTGAGACGAGGAGGATCTGGAGTATCCACTCTCCTCCATCTGTAAGCCCAGTGCACTACTGTACTATGCCATGATAATGAGCACCTGAACATCAACATTTCCTATTATCCACACTCTGTGTATGACTAGCATTTATGTAGGGCACTACTGCACTATGGCATGATAATAAGCACCTGAATAAACATTTCCTGTTATCCACACTCTGTGTATGGCTAGCATTTATGTAGGACAGTACTGCACTATGCCATGATGAGATACTATCTGTGTATGAATAGCAATCCTGCTTTTAGGCAGATATCCTTGAACATGAGCCTAAGGGAG
>JAIPUX010001232.1:134589065-134600248 GCA_020142125.1 Phrynosoma platyrhinos
TTGCCAAGCAAACCCCCATGACAGGGTCAAAATAAGCCAGAAATGACTAGAAGGCACTGGATTACACTGGGCAAGCCACACTCTCTCAGCACCAGATGGTAATGGAAACCCTCCTCTGGAGAAACTTGCCAAGCAAACCCCCATGATAGGGGGCAGAGAAATGTAAAACACAGGGAGCAAGGGGGAGAACAATGTAATAAAGGATGGTATCTGGCCTCCCTCTTTATCCCTCTGCCTGCCCAGAACTGCACATACTTTTCTCAGAGGTCCAGCCATGCTCTTCAGCAACCTTCAGTTAACATCCAACAGCGAGGGAACCAAAAAAATGTGAATCCGTCGCTCATATATGTCCCCCAGCATCTCACAGTCTGTCACCAAAATGCTTCCCCCTTGCTACCTGTTTCATTCACAAAGAGTTCCGTACCATTTTTCCATTCGCTCCAATAGTAGCTTTCCAATGGAACAGCTAAGGCTGAGGAAAAAGAGCCACCCGCCAATCAACAATCACCTCCTCCCAGAGGCTGCTACAATTGGTTGAGACCTCAAGAAGTGGCATGGCTTCCTCATAAGAGCTGCTCTTGCAAGGAAGCCATGCCCCTTCTTGAGGTCTCAACCAATTGGAGCAGCATCTGGGAGGAGGTAATTGTTGATTGGCGGGCGGCTCTTTTTTCACTGACACTTGGCAAAAAAAACACCTGGCAGGCCACGGGCTGGTCATTGTTGATTGGCGGGTGGCTCTCAGCAGGCCAGGTCCGGCCCATGGGATGTAGTTTGAGGACTCCTAGCCTAGAGTGTATACATACCCACTTAGAAACAAAATCATAGAAATTTCTAAGCAAAGAACTCCGAAATCATTTCCTGGTAGAAGGAAGGAAGTTGAATTAAGGTTGAGGTTTTTATATATCTTATGACCAGATGATAGAAAAATATATTGATAGCAATGAAGACAAGATCCTAAAGTGTAAAGATATACAACTGAGCATTGAAGACAGAATAATCCAAGCAATTGTATTCCCCATCACCATGTATGGATGTATGAGACTGGATAGCAAAGAACATAGATAAGAAGAAAATCAACTTGCCTGAGATGTGGTGCTGGAGAAGAATGCTAAGAATACTGTGGATGGCCAAGAAGACAAACAAATGATCTAGAACAGACTTCCCCTGGAAGCCAGGATTACTAAACTGATGCTGTCATACTTTAGCCACATCATAAGAAGACATGAGTCATTAGAATAAAACAATAATATTAAGGTAGAGGGCAGTAGAAAGAGAGGAAGACCATATGCCAGATGGTTGGACACAATCAGAGAGGCCCTGGGCCTGAGCCTGGGCCTGCAGGACCTCAACAGAGTGGTTGAGGACAGGGGATCCTGGAGATGTCTCATCCACAGGGTCAGTATGATATCAAGGGCAGTTAACAATAGCAAAGCAATCAAAGGCACATACATTTATCTGGCTAGAGGAAAAAGGACTGTGACAACACTGAAGATTTTATGAGCAGGAGTTAATGAATGTCCTCATTTAGACTTGTTGGGACCAAACACTCCATTCCAACTTCTTCTTCAGCAAAACTCCCATAAGTAGAGCTCACATTCTCTGTTGCTCAAAAACCTAAGATTTATTACAGAATGTTCAACAAGGGAGCATTTTTGTTTTTAATTCCACGTATGATCTTACACTTTTCTGAAAAGACCTGGTTGTTTTCTCACATAAAGCTTTTGACATTTACATTGTGTATCTTTTATTTTCTTACTAACAAACCATAAGATATTGTGTTAATGAGACAAGGGTGGGCACCTTATGGCTCTCCATATATTGTTGAATAGTAACTCCCATTATCCATGATCATTGACTGTGCTGGTGGATACTGATGGGAATTGCAGTCCAACAACATTTAGAGGGGTGCAAATTACCCACCCCTGCAGTAAGAACACTGAATGGTGCTTAGAGCTACAATTTCCTTGATGCCTTTGACATACCTCAGTGCTATATTTTATAATCCATCCTCTTGTAATCAGATGAAAAATAAGTCTGTCTTGATAAAACTGTCTCCAGAACTGAAGGCATACTTCATATGGGATTGCATATGAAGGGGTGGAAATCTCATTTCTTTCTACTTACTAAGACATATCTTATTCCAATGCAGTACTTTAGCGATGCCACAAAATGACTGAGCAAAAATGTAAATCAAAATTTTCAAGTTCACAGCTTTGATAGTATTCTATTATCTACAACAGGGTATATTATAGTGATGAAGCTGCATCTGTACATTTAATTTAGCATCTTGCATGTGTGACTCCAAGATTTCAATTTTCTACTGTGCAGCATCAAACATCTTTCTGGGATAACAAAAATGCATTTCTAATTGCTTGCTCAATACAAAAGAGATGCCACAGATGACTAACAGCAGACCAATTAACCATCAGTCTAAGTACAGCCAATTTTCTACATATGATATGTATATATATTTATTCAGGAATTACATATCAATTATTTCAAAAGGTTCTAGGCCAGGGGTAGGCAACCTTTCCCCTTTAAGGGCCGAGGGACTTCAGCTCCCAGAATCCCAGGAGCTATTGGCCAACGTGGGACTATTGGCCAACATGGCTGAGGCTTCTGGGAGCTGAAGTCCCTCAGCCCTTAAAGGGGAAAGGTTGCCTACCCCTGTTCTAGGCAGTCCTGAATTCAAGTTTGTTTTGAATCCCAGAAGGATGCAATTACAAAAATGCACAAGCAACCAACAAATAAGAGGAAGATTTAACTAAGACCTCATCCAAATTAATTTTTTTTTGTCATGCAAGGTTGCATGCTATTTGGATCTATTTTTTATGAGTTTTTTGTAGTTGTTCTCAAATGTATTTTTTCCAAACTTTTCTTGGATGCTTGCTAAGCATTCAGATCTATGTTAATTTTACTCTTGTGTGAAATAATAAATAAGTTTGTAATTTTTCTTTACTGCAAGAAAATCATCAAAATGTGGATGTTTAATCATAGTTCAGAACTTATTCTGTACAACAGATTGTACTGGCACTTTGAACACAGATAATAACATTTTACATAGAAAACAAGTTTTCTGCACAGAAAATATCCTTTCTGGTGCAGATAATATCGGTATCTGCACAGATAATATCAGTATATGCACACATAATAATCAGAAACACTGATTTCTGTACAGAAATACTATTTTCTATGCTATTTTTCTGCATATAATTTTTTATATATCAAATGCTGTTTTCTGTGTCAGAAACTTGTTTTCTGTGTCAGAAACTTGTTTTCTGTGCAATATAATTATTTTCAGTGCAGAAAAAAACCTCACATGATTTTATTTTATTTATTGTACAGAATACATTGCATACTATGGCAATATTTACCTGTCTAGGATTCTTCCCATCAGGGTTTCTCACCACTAGAGAAACAAAATCATGAAGTGTAAAGATACACAGCTGAACACTAAAGTTAGAATGGTTCAAACCATTGCATTCCCTATTACCATGTATGGCTATGAGAGCTGGATGGTGAAGAAAGCAAACAGGAAGAAAATTAATTCATTTGAGATGTGGTGCTGGAGAAGAGTGTTGAGGACATCATGGGCAGCTAAACAGACAAACAAATGGGCTCTGGTACACATCAAGCCAGAATTCTTACTGGATAGGCAAATTGAGGCTATCATACTTCGGCCACATAATGAAAAGGCACAACTTATTAGAAAAGATCATGATGCTGGGGAAGATGGAGGGCAGTAGAAAGAGAGGAAGACTATATGCCAGATGGCTAGACTAAATAGGGAGACTATGGGCCTGAGCCTGCAGGACCTGAACAAGGAGTTAAAAGATCGGGGTGCTAGAACACATGTCATTCACTGGACTGCCATGAGTCAAGATCAACTAGAAAGCAGCTAACAACAACAGAGAAACCAGATTTTGTAAACCCACTTTAAAAAATTTTTTCAAATGTTCTTTCTATCCCTAGTGCTTGCTGTCATGGTCAGAATGTTCACTCCTGTGAGCTAAGAGGTTATGCTGATGGTACCACAAGTGGCTCTACCACATCAAACAGCCTGTTGCTGAAAAGCCTGACTAAATATGCAAAATAGCTACTGGACAACAGCTGCAGTGGTTGTAGGATGATGACAGAGGTCCCAGAATCAATGGCACTGACACTTTTGATAACTCTAAATGAGTTAGGAGTGCAAAAGAAGGCAATAATAAACCACTTCTGAATGGTGTTTATCTTAAAAATCTTACAATGAGACGACACAAAATGAAATGAGATATAGTATTGTAAGATAAGACTCCCAGGTCAGAAAACAAGGACAAGTAGTATTGTGTCCAATGGTGCAACTGGACTCAAGCCAAAAAGATGTTCAACTGTTGATATGATCAGAGATGCAATGAAAGTCAAAGCTGCAGTACATGCCTAACAAGAACATGGAATGTGAGAACAATGAATCAGGAGAAGCTAGACATCATTCATCCCACCTCACCCATGAATGAACATTGCCTTGTTTGGGGTGAGCAAACCAAATTCATCCCACCTCACCCATGAATGAACATTGCCTTGTTTGGGGTGAGCAAACCAAAATGCACTAGAATGGGACATTTTCAGTCACATAATCACACCATGTTTTACTACTGAAATCAAAATCTAGGAAGAAATGGGATAGCATTAATAGTGAGACAAGATGTAGCAAAGTAAGCCATGGAATATAATGCAAAACTGAGATAATATCAGAGACATAGCCATGTTAGTCTAGAATATCAGTATGCAAAGTGGATCTTGTAGCACCTTTGAGATTAACCAAGTGAAAGTAGTTGTAGCATAAGATTTCATATACTTAGCCTACTTCTACAAATGCATCATAAATAATATTTGTAAGACTTCAGGGAAAACTATCATTATAACCATAATCCAGTTTATAGAATCATAGGGGCTGGTCCAGCCCTGATCAACTCCCAATTGGCATCGGACCATGACTACTGAACACCATGGTCCTGAGGCCAGCCACTGCCACAATATGGAATGGACGACTGGCAAGGAGTGGTTTTCCCCAACTCCTTTTGCAGCTGGCTTTGGGCTGCATTAGCCAGCCACAGTGCAGCTTCCAGCTGATCTGGGGACATGTCATCTGCACACCATGCCCTGGATCAGCCCAAAGGCAGTGCTTTTTGCCCTTCTGTTTCAGGCCATAGACTCATAGAGTTGGAAGAGACCATAAGGGCTATCCAGTCCAACCCCCTGCCATGCAGGAATACATAATCAAAGCACCCCCAACAGATGGCTGTCTAGCCTCTCTTTATGCATAAACAGCAAGAAGAAGGTAAAATGGAAATATTATTCATGGACATGCAGAAAGAAATTGATCAGACACCAAAACAGGACATGTGGCTAATCATAGCAATTGGTTTACAAAATTAGGACATTAGACAGAAACAAACATTGTGGGAGAATTTGATCTAGAATCAAGAAATGGAATGGGATAGTGGCTTATCAAATTTATGAGGTCCACAGTTTGTTCATTGCAAACATGTTCTTCAGGCAACTATTGGGAAGAACCATTTGAAGATGAAACCACAATTTTAGAAAGTAAAGTGGAAAAGGTTTTAAAGTACTTGTGGGGGGGAGACAAACAGCATACCAATAGGATTCTTTCAAGTTACAGAGACAGAATCCATTCCAATTCTAACAAAATTCTGCAAACAAATATGGAAAAGAAATCAATAGTCCATAGACTGAAAAGGCTTAATATATATTTCAATCCCTAGGAAAGGTGATGCTAGGGATTGCAGTAATCACTAATCTTCCATGCAAGTAAGGTTATCTTCAAGACTTTACAAGAAAGACTTTTGCCATATATGGAATGAAAAATGGCACATGTCCAAGCTTGGTTCAGAAAAGTAAAAACTAGGTATCATATCACAAAGTATGTTGGATAATGGAAAGCACCAAAGGGTTCAAGAAGAAAATCAGCCTGTATTTTATAAATTACATCAAGAATTTTGACTGTATACTTGATGAGAAATTATGGTTCACTCTAAAAGAAACAGGGGTGCCACAACATCTGATTGTCCTGATGCATAAATTCAACAAGAGGCCACTGATCAGACACAATATGGAGAAAGAGAATTATTTTTAATTAACAACAGAGACAGACAAGATTGCATTAATTTATAAGGACATAGCATATAGAAAGCAGGATTAGACTCAGATGAAGGAAGCATGAAAAATGGAAGAAGGAATATCCACAATGTAAGATATTCAGATGGAACTATATTGCTTGAATAAAATAGCAAATATTTGGAATTACTATTGATGAAGGTTATGGAAGAAAGTACAAAAGCAAGGTTATAACTGAATGTTAAGAAAACAAAAATAATGATCAGAGATTATTTATAGAATTAAAAGGGTATGATGAAGACACAAAAATAGTTATAATTTCTCTATACATTGGTTTAGTCATTAATCCAAATGGAAATTAGTTAAGAATTCAGAAAACTAAAACTGAATGGAAGGAAAGCTATGAAGGAATGTAAAGATCCTTAAGAGTAAAGATATATCATTAAATACAAAAGTCATGATTATCCATGCCATAGCATTTCCAGTTTCTCTGTAAAGTTGTGAATTTTGGAAAGTGAAGAAAGCAGACAGCAAGAAAATACTCCACCACCCCCACACTTCATGAGACAACATGAGTTTTAGTAAAGATGATAATGCTTTGTAAAGTGGAGGACAGTAGGAAAAAGGAAGACCACATTAGAGATCTATCAGTTTAATGATTGAAGCCACAGCCCTGAGTTTGCAAGACATGAACAGGGCAACAGATGACTAGGTTTCTTGGAAATCTCATGTCAAAGAACACTGGCAAATAAAATTAATGATAAAAGCAACAAATTCTCTCTCTCTCTCTCTCTCTTTTTTTTTTTTTAAGAGCTCATGATCTTTTAAAGCTGAAATATAGAATCATCAATCCATCCAGTGCTACCCCCTACCATGCAGGAAAACACAATCAAAGCACTCCCAACAGATGGCTATCCAGCCTCTCTTTAAAAAACTCTAAAGAAGGAGACTCCACCACACTCAGAGACAGCATATTTCACTGGGACAATAGAAAACAAACTTGCTCCATCCTCAATATGACACCTCCAAATATTTAAACATGGTTATCATGTCACCTCTTAACCTTTTCTTCCTCAGGCTAAACATAGCCAGCTCCCTAAGCCATTCTTTAGGGCAGGGGTAGGCAACCTTTCCCCTTTAAGGGCCGAGGGACTTTAGCTCCCAGAATCCCAGGAGCTATTGGCCAACATGGGACTATTGGCCAACATGGCTGAGGCTTCTGGGAGCTGAAGTCCCTCGGCCCTTAAAGGAGAAAGGTTGCCTACCCCTGCTTTAGGGCATGGTTTCCAGATCTTTCACCATTTTGGTCATTCTCCTCTGGAAACGCTCCAGTGTGTCAATATTCTTCTTGAATTGTGGTGTCCAGAATTGGACAGAATATCCCAGGTGATGTCTGACCAAAGCAGAATAGATTGGGTACTATTACTTTCCACAATCTAGACACTATGTTCCTATTAATGCAGCTTAGTATTAGCTTTTTTAAGTTGTTGCATCGAACTGTTGACTCATGTTCAGGAGTCAACAGACTCAATCAAGCAAGCCATAATGCTGAGTCTGCAATATTTGAACAGGGCTGTTGATGACAGAGTGACATCAAAGTTGACTTGACAGCAGTTAACAACAAAAATCCCATATGAGTCCAGCTGTGCCCTCACTGAATTATGTGCAACAGTGGGTGGTAAAAAGATAGCAAGTGCAATAAAAAGAGATCTGACCAACCTAAACCGAATCAGCAGGTCATATACCACATTCAACCCTGTGTGCATCCACAGTCACTATAGTGTCCTTGCTTAATTCGGTGGGGGGGGGGGGCAGCTACAAATGCTTCCTTCCCTGCTTACTGCCTAACACTGATATGGATGAGAATTAGATTTGTATGTATACGAGCAGGAGTCAATTTTAGCCATCCAATAGTTGCTGGTCTTTAAGCATGCAGATTTTTGCTTAGTTCGTCCTCTTGCAGTGGAACAGCATAAGGATGTTCTCCTCATCTGTGAAACAAAATCTTTTCTTACAATATCAGTAGGAGTTCTTGTATTTGCAAGAGTGATTTTTCCACACATTATGCAAATTGTTTAAAACTACAAACACTGCTGCTGTGTTGTAAGGACATTTACAAATCTCAAGTATCAGGTGGTTCCAATCTGTTGGTCATCATTTTGTTTTCTATATCTGTTGACATATGTTGGTTAGTACTACAGTTGTCTCTGACAATGTGGATTGCAGCAGTTCAATTGGAATATCCGCTGTTCCTGGTGATTTGTTTTACTCTTATTGCAATTTTCACCTTGCTTTTATGAATTTGGAATTCATCTTCATATGGTTCTTCATTCCATGTGTCCTTTATTTTGTCATCCCTTTTGTATATCTCTTCTGTGTATTGCATCCAACATCTTTTTATTCCTTCTTGTTCTTGAAATATGTTATTTTTATTGTCATAGATCGTCCCAGTCCTTGATTTGAATTTTCCTTTGATTTCCTGAATCTTGTGAAATAGATCTCTTGTTCTTCCCTTTTTGTTGCTGTCTTCTATTTCTCTGCATTGGTAAATTCTGTTGAGATATTATTTCGATTATATTTTAGTATAATCACTGGTTTTGTTTTCTTCTTTAGTCTTACTCTTATTTTTGATATGAGTAATTCATGGTCTATGCCACAGTTGGCACCTGGGCTAGTCTTGGCCACCAGTATAGAGTTCTGCCATCTTTTACTTCTGATTATATAATCTATTTGATTTTTGGTGACGTCCATGTGTGTTGCCTTCTTTCTGGTTTTATGAAAAATGTATTTGCAATAAATAGGTTGTTGGCTTCACAAAAATCTATAAGATGCTCATCTGCTTTGTTTCTTTTGCCTAATCCAAATCTTCTTATTTTTTTTTTTATTCTTCTTTATTTCCAACTTTTGTGTTCCAATCTCCAATGATCAGCTTAACATCCTGTACTGGTGTGCTGTCAATTTCTTCCTGTAATTCTTCATAGAATCTATCAATTTCTTCCTGTTCTGCCTTTGTGGTTGGTGCATATACTTGAATTAAGGTGATATTCATAGGTTTACCATGGAGCCTTATTGAAATGATTCTGTCTCCTTTTGCATTGTATCCTGTGACTGATTTTGCCACATCATTTCTTAGTATGAAAGCCAACCCATTTCTTCTTGTCTTTTCATTGTCTGAGTAGAACACTGTGTAGTTGTCTGATTCAAAGTGGCCCATTCCTGTCCATTTTAACTCACTCACCCCCAGTACTGCTATGTTCAAGCACTGCATTTCCATTTTTACTATGTCTAGCTTCCCTTGGCTCATGCTCCTCACATTCCACATCCCTATATCATGTGTAATGCTGCTTTAGATGCTATTTGCCTTCTTAAGGTTGTCAACTCTTTGTCTTGTTACCTTTCTTATGCCCTTAGCTAATCTTGCAAAAGTGATATCCCTTTATCTCCCCCTCCTTCCCTTTCTGTTAATGCTCTGATCCTGCCTGTGTCTCACTTGGAGTCTCTCATCATAGGGTTTACTATAGAACCATAGCACTGATTTCCCATACAAGCAAAATCATCCTCAAAATTCTGCAACATAGATGCAAACCATTCATGGAGAAAGAAATCCCAGAGGTCCAAGCGGGGTTGAGGAAAGGAAGAGGCATGAGGGATCACATTGCAAACATATGATGGCTAATGGATTCCAAGGAATTCCAAAAGTAAATCAGCATGTGCTTTATAGACTATAGCAAAGCTTTTGACTGCATAGATCATGAAATGCTGTGGAATGCCCTTAAAGACATGGGAGTGCCAACACATCTGATAGTCCTAATGAGGAATCTATACTCAGGACAAGAGGCTACTGGCAGAACATGGAGAAACTGAATGGTTCCCAACTGGCAAAGGGGTCAGACAAGGCTGTATCCTTTCACCCTATCTATTCAACTTGTATGCAGAACATATTATAAGAAAAGCAAAATAGGAGGAAGGAATATCAATAATCTAAGATATGCAGATGACACCATAGTATTAGCAGAAAACTTCACAGATCTGGAACACCTACTAAGGAAGATCAAAGAAGAAAGTGCAAAGGCAGGCTTAATGTTGAACATAAAGAAACCAAAAATAATAACCACAGAGAGATTACACACATTCAGGCTAGACAATGAGGAAATAGTAAAAGAGTTCTCATATCTGGGATAAAATACTGATAGAAATGGGGACTGCAGCCAGGAAATCAGGTGAAGATTAAGAATGGGGAGGGTGGCTATGAAAGAACTAGAAGAGATTTCAAAATGCAAGGATATACAGCTGACCACAAAAGGTAGAATTATACAAGCCATTGTATTCCCTATTACCATGTATAGATGCGAGAACTACAGTCAAAAAAGAAAATAGGAGGAAAATCAACTCATTTGAGATGTGGTGCCGGAGAACAGTGTTGAGGATCCCATGGACAGCCAAATGGACAAACAAATGGGTCCTAGAGCAGATCAAACCAGAAATATCCCTAAAAGCCAAGATGACAAGACTTAGGCTGTCACACTTTGAACACATCATGAGAAGGCATAAATCACTGGAAAAGACAATAATATTAGGAAAGGTGGAGGGAAGTAATAATAATAATAATAATAATAATAATAATAATAATAATAATAATAATTTTTATTTATAGCCTGCCCCTCTGCTCAACAATCGAGGTGGATTACAGCATTAAAATAAATGAGTTAAAACATTCCCACATCCCCTAACCCTGCCCTCCCAAACCCCATAAAACAGAATTAAACTAGAAAAAGATTAAAATACACATTATCCATTAAAAACAATAACATAAAAACACACCACAATGGGAACATTATAATGATGATAACTGAAGTCACATCTCCCTATGCAGATGCTAATCCGGGAAAGCCCGCCAGAAGAGATCCGTCTTTACTGCCTTTTTGAAGGCAGTAAACGTAGTAATAAGACGGATCTTTTTCCAGCAGGCCATTCCACAGTCCGGGAGCGGTCGCAAAGGTCCTCTGAGAGGGCTGCGCTAGCCTAGTTTTTATTGGCTGTAACAGGTTCCTCCCAGAGGACCGAAG
>JAIPUX010001232.1:134612755-134628988 GCA_020142125.1 Phrynosoma platyrhinos
GTTATGAGATTAAATAAAATGTTGATGACGTCATATTTAAAGTTAATGTTGTCATATTTTATGGTTACGTCATATATGATGTGACGTCATATCCGGTGGGGGAGGGGTGTTAATATTTTGGGGATGACAATTGTCTAGATTAAAGAATTTGACGCATGCCCTGTAACAGATAGATATTCAGTAGCGCCTGCCCTTGAAACTGGTGGGCATGCGTCAAAATAGATGATTGTTTTAGAGATAAGTAAATTGAGGATAATAATTAGTTGTTTATATTGAAATTTAAATATGTCACACCCTGTACAAATAAAAGTTGTGGCCAATGTTTTCATCCATACCAATTGTGTTGGTGTCCTTTTGTGCAGACGCAACTAGACCCTTGTGAAGAATCAGAGTATCTACAGTGATTGTGCATTTATTGTGTGTGTGCGCGCACAGGGCTATTCTATAGGTTCACCTTAGGGTCACCATAATTAGGAAATGACTTGAAGACAAACACAGAGATAGAAATTATATCTGCATATCTTCCTCTCATGGCCAGGGTCTCTAATTTTGATATGGTTCCTTTCCCAACTATGGGCCTCTACAGACGGGTGGCCGTGGGTTGCCCCGAGAAGCCATGGATTGGGACCGAGGCTGCCCCATGCCTTGGCCCTGATCCACCCTTATGGTGCCTCTGAAAGGAGTGCTAAAATAGAGCTCCTTTCAGAGGAGCCAGAAGGGGCACCTCTTCCATGCTCCTTCTGGCTCAGCATGTCCAGACACTGAGCTGGAAGGACGTCATCAGAGCACTCGCCATGCGCAATGGTGAGCGTTCTGATGACGTCATTGAGAAGGGGTTGGGGCATCCAGCATCCAGCTTCCCCTCCCCTTCTCTGGTTCCAAGACAGTGCTTTGTGCCATCTGCATCCCCCCTATGTTTATGGGCCACTGAAATATGCCTGGGGTTGAGCCAGCCACAACAGTCTTACTGCCACTGTGCATATGATCAGAATACATGCTTTGGTCAGCAGAACAGCAATAATGAATGTCAGACATTCTGAAGATGGATTTGAGCTCTTGCTTTGTAGACAAATTCTTGGAAGTTTCAGCAAAGCAAGGACATTGCATGGAAAGCCAGTATCTTTCTTGAAATAATGCAGATCTTCCCTTTTATTGCCATTGCCTGAGGGATGTTGTACTTTCATACAGCAGTAACATCTACTGTAGGAGAAGAACTGCTCTCTGCTTTGCTTTCTTGAACGACAGATTAAATTGTCATCATGTTGCTCTCAAGGTCAGATGGGATAGCCTATGAAAAAGTAGTGTCATGTCAACTGACTGCTGAAAAGTAGCCGAGTGGAGTCAGTACTTTGTATAAACATTTTTACAGAATGTCTCCGTATTTTTCAGGTGCACTGCATTTAATAGCTTGTTTGTTCTGGCACCTGTCTTCATTACTTAGGACCAGATTGAGAAGTTATTACACATCTTTGCAAATAGCAGCATAAGAATCCCTATTCAAGCTTGATGAAATTAACATGGCAAGGATTCTGAAGGGCTGCTCAAAGAGCTGGCAGGTTTGTGCTAAAAAGATACTTCAAAGATATTACCAAACTGTCATGTTCTAGGTGCACAAAGCTTCCATTAGAAAGGATATGCAAACTGGTACTCTGCAGGATTGTTTTTACCATCCCAATCCAGGGCCATTTCATACCTCATATCTATATTCTATTTCTATACAAAAACAACAAAAGGTCCAGCCACTCACAAACAACCTACCCAGGGATTTATGCTACTGCTTTTCTACAACAGAATCCTTTCCATGTAGGAAAAGCATAAATCAAGGATGGGGAACATAAGATCCTCCAGAGAGTATTGAACTGTAGCTCCCATTATCTCTTTGCATTGGCTATGCTGGGTATAGCTGATGGAAACTGTAGTCTACCAACATCTGAAAGGTTACACATTCTCCATCTCCTGCATAAATAATGAAAACTCCCTAGAAAATGGTAGACACTCTTTGAACATCCAACACTTTGTTACATTGCCTGATACTTGATCCAGTGGTAATAACAGTTTGTACAAAGGAATGTTTCCCTCTCCCCCAGGAGGTACCAACCTATAAGATCTTTTTAGGAAAAAAATAACTATGCTATCTAAATTTAACTACACTCTCTCTCTCTCTCTCTCTCTCTCTCTCTCTCACACACACACACACACACACACACGCACACAAAACTAGTGGAACTGCATTTTTAAAAACGATTTTATTAGTTAAAAACACTATAAAACATCAAAGAATAAAGCCAAATAGTAAAGCAAAAACATACATACATAAATAAAAAATAACAATTATACATAAAGTAAAAAAGGAGAAAGAGAGTGAGATTACACACAAACATCGAAATGACTTCCTTCACTTATCTGCTGAATCAAGTTTGTCATGAATTACATTTCTTCTCCCAATTTTCATGATCTATCTATCTATATCCCTATAAATATAATTATACAGTTATATTACCTTGCCCTTATTTTCTTACTTGTTTTCTGAAGGAAATTAAAGTTTATTAAATAAAAAGAATCTTAAAAATATCATATCAGTTTATCCTTCTCAATCCCATATTTCCTAAGTCTATCCATACTTCACCTCATAGCTATGTATTCTTTCACAGATATAGTTGTAATATATTTGCTTTTTGGATTTTATATTTTCATTTGTTAAACTTATATATGCATTATTTTAATTCTAAATCTAGTGTCAACTGTGGTCCTTTTCTCTTCTCAAAAATTCAATAAAAGGATTCCAAACTTCTTCAAATTCTTCATGTGGTTTTTTCTGTACTATTTGTGTTAATTTATCACTTTGCATTATGTCATATAATTTCATAATCCAGTCGTCAATATCTAGTACTGTTTTCTGTTTCCATTTTGCTGCACATATTATTCTAGCTGCTGTAGTCAAATGAAATATTAATCTGCCAAACTTGTTTTCTAATTCTTCTTCTGTATTCATACTTAATAAATATCTCAATGGGTCTTTCTTAACTTTTATCTTTAATATTTTTTTCTGTTGCATTGTGAATCCTTTTCCAGAGTCTTTGTGCCAATTTGCATTCCCACCAAATATGATAATATGCACCTCCATTACCATCTGATGTCATCTGGGGGAGAGACACTAATCACAGCACCACCCAGCCTAGAATAAGAAGAACCCTTACTTCCTCAAGGATGGGTGGGATTCGGGATTTTATGTTTTGTTTAATGGAAATTGTAATGCTGTAAGCCGCCCCGATCGCTCTGCAGAGGGACGGGATATAAATAAAAATTATTATTATTATTATTATTATTATTATTATTATTATTATTATTGATTTCTTGCATTTCCAACATTGATTCTTTTTGTTTTTATAATTTTTTGCTAATTTGAAAGGTGTTAGATGCCATCTAAATTGCATTTTATAAAAGTTTTCTTTTAAGTCATTACTCAGTGTATATTTTAGTCTTTTGTTCCAGGTTTTTCCCCATTGCTGAAGTATATTTGAGAACCCAAATTTTGTGTCCATTTTATCATTTGGGGCTTAATCTTTTCTTCCTCTGTATCAAAATTTAGGAATAGTTTATAATATTTTTAATTCTATGATTATCTTCTGATTTTACTATCTTCACAAAATCTGAGTCTCCATCCTGCAAGCTCTCAGGTTTCAAATCTTGTTTAAATATTTCTTTTAATTGGTAATAGGTAAACCACGTAAAGTTATAGCCTTCATTCTTTAGTTGTTCTAATGATTTTATTGTCATTTCCCCCCTCTCTAATAAATCTTCATATGTAACCCATCTTGAGTTATCCAATTTTGTTTTGCTAAAAAAGGCTTCATTTATTGAAGCCCATTTTGGTATTCCTTTGCATATTGTAGGTTTCAATTTTAGCCAAATTCTAATTAGTGATTTTCTTATATAATGATCATTTAAGGTTTTATTAACTTTTAGTTTGTCATAAAATAGGTATGCATGCCAACCAAATCTATTTTCTGTACTTTCCAATTGTAGTAATCTGTCATTTTCTAATGGTATCCAATCAGTGACCCAATCCATTCCACACGCATAATAGTAAATTTTGAAATTTGGAAGTGCCGTGTCACCTCTTTAAATTTCATCTTGTATTAATTTAAATTTAATTCTTGGTTTCCTTCCTGCCCATAAAAATTTGGAGATATCTTTATGCGATTTTTTAAAGGTGTAATCATTTGTAATAATTATCAAATTTTGGAATAGATAAATCATTTTTGGTAATATGGTCATTTTTACTGCCAAAATTTTACCCATCCATGCATGATAGTCCTAATTTTTCCCACTTCTTTAAGTCTTTTCTTATTTCTTTCCATTTTGTCTCATAGTTATTTTTAAATAAGTCTGAGTTTTTGGTGGCTATGTTAATTCCCAAATATTTTACTTTATTCACTCTCTAGGAAGTTGATTTTTTCCATCATTTCTTATTTCTCTTTTTCAAATAGATTCATTTTTTATTTTTTTTATTTTAAATAACACCAACCAGCATACAAAATATAACACAGTACAATACCACAAAAAAGACCAACAAAACATAAACATATTAACATCAATCCCCTGTTAATCCCCTCCCCCTCCCCCTAACCTAACCCTCCCCCCTGCAAATTCAAACAAAACAAGACAAGGACTATACATAAAAATAAAACTTCCAGAGCTTCAGCTAAGGCATTGAAATAATACTTTCAAACCCATCCTCCAACACAAATTATCTGGGAACACAGTTCACCATTCTTATACTCTACCGCAGCTTAACATAGTTACTTTGTCCATTTACTTTTAATGTAGAAGGTGCCTATATATTTTACTAACCATACCCAAAAAAGGAATTTCTATATCTTTCTTCTTATTGGATTCATTAGCATCATAGCAGTTTTCTCTTTGTTTATAGATAATAGCAAAACAGCACAATATTTTTGAAATTCTGTCCAAAGTTCCTTGATGTTATCTAGTGGGATTGCCAATGAGATCATTATGTCATCCACAAAGGTGCGTATTTTAAATTCTGATTTTTTAATTTTGATTCCTTAAATTTTGGAATTTTCTCTAATGGCATTAATTAATATTTCTAAAGTAGTAATAAAAAGTAGGGGTGACAAGGGACACCCTTGTCTAACCACTTTTTGAACCTTATATCTCTTTGTGGTTTCTCCATTAATTATCAGAGAGGCTTCCTAATTATTATAAAAAAAATAACAGTTCCATATAGTTTCTTCCAATATTCATTCTTTCAAAGACCATAAACATAAAATTCCAATTTAATTTGTCAAAGGCATTTTCAGCATCGAAAAAGATGACAGCAATTTTTTTATCTATTTTTTTTACATGGTATTCAATTAAGTTAAGTAAAATCTAATATTATTTTTAATATGTCTTTTTGGGAGGAATCCTGATTGATTTTCTTGAATCCAATTTGAAAGAATCTCTTTAAAATGTTACGCTAATATATTTATATAGTCATTATTTAATAGTGCAATAGGTCAGTAGTACTTGCAGTCAATGTGATCTTTATTTTCTTTGGTATTAAAACTACATTTGCAAAAGACCAGGAAATCAGAGCTTTTTCTTTTAGAATCTTGTTGAATACCTTATGGAAAGGTGGTAAAATTTGTTCTTTAATTTTTTTTATAATATTCTATTCCTAATCCGTCCGGACCTGGAGTTTTTCCAGTTTTATTTTTTTGTATACTGTTAATTATTTTGTCCATCATTATCTCTTTATCTAAAGTTTCTTTCTGTTGTTCTGATAATTTCTTAATATTTTCGTCATCTAAATATTTATTAATTCTTTTTCAATTCCTCTTTCTTTTGCCAAATTTGAGAAGTAGTAAAATAAAAATTCTTTTATTTTCTTTTGGTCTGTGATGGCCTCCTCAGATTGTTTTAATTGAGTTATAAATTTTCTTTCTCTTTCTTTCTTTAATTTATGTGCAAGTAGTTTACCAGGTTTGTTTGCACTTTCAAAGTTTTTTTGTTCAATCCATCTCAATTTTTTCTCCAATTCTTCTATAGTTATTAAAGAGATTTGCTTTCTTAATCCTATTATTTCGTTATAACATTGTTTATCTTTTGGGTGGCTCTTCCAATATTCTTCTTTTTTGCTTATTTTTTCTTCCAATTCTTTTATTTTCCTTTGTTTTTCTTATTTAATTCACAGGTTTTTTTGAATAAAAAATCCTCTCATGTAAGCTTTAGCCACATCCCATACCACATATGTAGCCACTTCTTTATTTAAATTTTCTTCAAAAATAATTTTAGCTGTTTTTTCCTTCTTCTAGTATTCCTTCATTATTTAAAAGATTTTCATTTAATTACTATTAATCTATTAATCCTAGATCTTCCATCATTTCAAAGAATTTGCTTGATAATTTTCCTTGGTTATTTTTTATCTTCTTTTCCAAATGTCTATCTAAGTTAGGGTTAATAATCTCATTCCAATCCACCATGGTGATAATATTATCATAATTTTAGTTCTCTACCTCTTGTGTAATTTTTTAAATAAAATTTATTTGTTTTTTCACTAGGGGAATAGATTCCTATGAGAAGTATTTTCCCTATTTGGCCATTTACTTCAACTAAAATGTACCTCCCCTCTGGGTCTTTATACATTTCTTTTGCCTCTAAGTCATGATTTACATAAATCACTACACCTGTTTTCTTTTTCTCTTTAGAAGCTGCTATAAATTCTTTCCCTAATTTTTGGATTTTTAATTTTTTTTTATCCTTTTCTTTGATATGCATTTCTTGTAAGCATATTACATCATTTTTTTCTGTAAATGATGGAAGATTTTTTTTTGAGGTGAGTTAAG
Organism: Phrynosoma platyrhinos; assembly: GCA_020142125.1. Classification (NCBI taxonomy): domain Eukaryota; kingdom Metazoa; phylum Chordata; class Lepidosauria; order Squamata; family Phrynosomatidae; genus Phrynosoma; species Phrynosoma platyrhinos. Next base: position 134,619,607 of record JAIPUX010001232.1, read on the forward strand.
TCCCTTCACATTCCATGTTAGGAACTTTATTTGTTTCCTCATTTATCTTATTTATTCTTTCCTCTTTTATCTTTTAAAGGGACAGTCTATTTAGAATTCTTTTGGCTTGTATCATTCTGGGTACCACTCCCTTTCTATTTCTTCTTCTCTCTCTTCTTCCTCTTCTTCTTTCTGGGTTCTTACTAGTCAAATTAAGTCTTCTTCAGTTTCTGGTTCTTGTTGTTCCTCAGAATAATTAGTTTCTCTTAGGGATCTGATTTTTTCTTTTTCTTCCTGAGCTGTCAATTTTTATGTATACACTTCTCTTGTTTTTGTCTTTCTTCCTCCTCCTCTGATCTTGACATCGGACTAGTCTCTCTTCTCTCCTGTTTATCTTTTTCCTCTAGATATTCCCAGAATCTCTTCACTTCTTCTAGTGATTTAATTACAATTATTTACCTATTAAACCAGAAGGATAAGCCCTCAGGTTGAATCCATCTATATGGAATATCTTGATCTTTTAAAGCAGTTGTCAGAAATGTGTGGTCCTTCCTTTTATGAAGAATTCTCATGGTATATCTTTAAATATTTGAAGGTCTCAACCTTCTACTAGTAGTAGAGATTCACTATGCAACCTCAGTAAATCATTTCGTGTTTGTTTCCTCACAAAATATATAACTATGTCCCGTGGGAGTTTTTTCTTTCTAGCCATTGTTGAATTTAATCTGAAGATTCTATCAATTTCCATTTCAAATACTTTCTCTTCTTTTTCTAAGAAACTGGCCAATTTTGGGAGGAATATATTCATTAAGTTTTCTTCTTTTGCTTCTGGAAATCCCCTAATTTTAATACATCTATCTCTTAATTTCTGTTCCCACATCACTTTCTCACCTAATTCCATCTCTCTTCTTATTCTGATAGCTTGAAATTCCTCATCTGCTATTTCTGTTTTTTTTTCTTCCAAAATCTTAATTTTCTGATTTACTAAAGTCATTTCATTTGTAAGTTTTTCCACTGCCTAGTTGATTTCCTTCAATTCTGTCCTTATTTCTTGATGAATTTCTGCTTTAAAATCCTTCATTTCTGACCTAAATTCAGATCTTAATTTCCTCATCTCTTCCAGAAGGATCTGGTTTGAAGGTTCCATTTTTTGTTGTTCTATTAAAGGCCTTCTGGTAAATTGAAGTTGGGTCTATGATTTGTTTGAAGTACTTTTTGAGGTTTGACTCCTTAGATTCATTGCCATTTTCTTTTTTCTTTCCTTTTAATGCTCTCCTCTAAGATACTTTCCCCTTTTTTTTATTTGACTACTTATTCTCAAATTAAAATATTTGGTGGTTTTCTTTCTTTGGCCTAGTTTTGTTAATTTATTTATTTTTTTCTTTATTTATTTTATATTGTTTTATTTATTTTTATTTCTGTTATTTGTTCTATATTTTATTTTATTCTAATATTATACAAACTTATCTCAGAACTAGTTGATCTTATCTGATTCTAATTTATTTCTAATTTGTATATTTTCTAATTTATTTTCTCTACTCTTATTTATCTATGCTATTTTCCTTTATTTTATTTAGCTTAATTTTATTTTATATTTAAGTTTAAATTTATTTAACTTATGTAGTTTATTTTCTCTCAATTTTCTTTCAATTATTTTGTTTTATTTTCTCTTATCTCCTACAGGAATTAGTTTATTTATTTATCTATTTTCTACTATTTAATATATATATATATATATATATATATATATATATATATATACACACACACACACACACACACAAACACACACACACACACACACACACAAACACACACACACACACACACAGAGAGAGAGAGAGAGAGAAAGTGATTAAAATCAGTCTGAGTATCTTCTCTTATCTCTTTTGCACCTACAAATCCCACAATACCTTTTGCTGTCCCTTTTTCCCTTTCCTCCCCCTTTTTCATGTCATGTCACGTCACTTCTTTGATTAATTATGCTTCCCTACTGATTATTCTTCCTTTATTTCCTGTTCTCCACTCTCCCAAACCTCCCAAAGGGGTATATGTGTGTGATTGAGGCAACTCCGACCATTTACACAGCTAGCACACTCCTTCCCCTCTGCAATCCCAGGAGGCGTCCACCAGCCAAATCAGAACTGTCCTCTTTGCTGGCACACAGTCCTTTCCTCTCTCAAACCAATCAAGCATCTCAGCTCACTGTCCTCCAATCCACTTACAAATTAGACTATTGATTGTATCGGTTCACCTTTCCTCCTCTCCAATGTCTTTTGTCGCTATGGTCTCCGCTCCTGCTCCTGCTGCTCTCTCCACTGGCTCTCACCCAACACAGCGTCCACCACAAGGCCTGGTCTTGTTCCTCTCCAAACATGCTCATCCAGAACCAGGAGGGGAAATAGGTCTCAATCTCAATTCCAATCATTCAATCCTCAGTCTGCCTTCACAGAGGATCCAAGAAATAGCCACGATAAGTAAGCAATTTATTCTTCCTCTCCGATTTCTGCCCTCCATCTTTTCAGCACCGAAAAGTGCTGGGGCTTCTATGGCATCTGCAACCTTGCCCAGCTAGGTGGGTAATTAAAAGTTATATGTGTCTTATCAGTTTTTATATATTCTCAAATTTCTTAGTAGCGTATTTTTTATCTCAAAAATTAACAAAGATCTTCACTAGTTTTTTTGTTGAACTAGAAGTCCTATAATAGGAAACCCAATGCTTTGTATTTTCTGTGAAGGTAATACTGGAGAAAACAGTAGAATCAGTAGTAAGGAATTATTCAAACAATATATTAGAACAGTTATAGATCTTTAAAAAATTGGTGGCACCCTGGTCGTCTAAGGACAAAACGGAGCCATGAGGTAGACTGTCTCTTTGGTCCCCTCTGTTTCTCCGATCATCTCATCTTGAATCTTTATTCATCCAAGGCTCTGACAATTCAGAATTTAGGAATGGACCCACTGTTAGACTTTCTGAGTTCCTCGTACCTGAGGATCCTCTTTCAGCAACTTAAAGATGTCTCTTGTAGCCAAAATACCTCTTAGGCCTAAGTGATTCCCCAGCTGATAACTAAGGGATGTTACTAATGGGCTCCATTACCAACTAGAAGTCGGAACTTCATTTTTAAAAATATAACTGTTAGTGCCAAATATGAAGTATAGAGGCAGAGGTAAGTCCTATGAGAGATAAAAAAAATCTAAAACAACAGTCAAAGTTCAATTCTGTTCTGTCACAGGGAAATATGGAAAATTAACTCAGATCCTGGTGTTACCAATTGCAAAACCACAGCTATCCTATAGGTAGCAGACATGGCACCACTGAACAGACAAAGTAAACTAAACCAAAGACTTGGATCATCAAATGCAATTCTGCTTCTTATTGTACCCTGGATCTGAAGATCATTCACTTTTACCATCCAGATCAAAGCAGCCTAGAGTTCATCTGTAATAAATAAATAAATATCTAAGAAGGAGAAAGATATTACATCTAAACACATTTTGTATTTTACTTGTCTTTTTTAAAAAAGGTAAAAGCCTAGATAGGTTTGGAAAGGCTTGGGGGTGAAATGTTTGCTTCACTCATAAAGGCAGTTTGGATTCTTCACCTCTGTATTACCTCATGGTATTTTTGTCATAATATGGCAAACATAGGAGTAATGAAATGTCTTGAATTTGTCATGGTGCATTGTTCTATGTCATCAGTATAGTAGCTTGGCATCACTGCCAGGTACATAGCCTGTTTAATGAAAACTAATTATGCCTAAAACATGTTATTTTTGTAATATCTTAGAAGTGGTTTTTATAACAATTCTGTTAACTTCTTTGCTGCCACTGCCTGTTGTTTACAGTTTTTCTTTCAGCAGTCCATTTGAACACCACTCAGATTTCATCTAGGTAATTAAAGTGAAGCAACAATAATCACTAAGCTATTGTAGCTTAAGCAAGTTCTAATGCATTTGAAGGGGGAATGGAAATTTCAAATGCTTCTAAACAATTAAACCCATTAAGTATGGTTCTTCTTTAAGGGAATGGTGTAATATAATTAGATGGACACACACACACACACTCATGTTAGATGTGTTGGCCATGCATCAAAATATAACAAAGTCCAAAGTCCACAGATGAATGACCCCTTATTAAAATGGTGTGTGCTTTTAAATACAGCCTTCCATGAGAATAACAGTGCACTGCTTGGTGAGACCTTTCAAATGGCTCAATCATTTCTTCACAGAATTGTATTTCTATTTATTTTTAGTGAGCCTTAGGTCACTAATGCCTAGACAATGATGATCAGCTTTAACATAATTCTCCATCCTGGTACTTGTACAATGAAGATGAGAAACATTTACTGCCCAATATCTGTGCAGTGAAGAATGCCATCTGTGTATCGATAAACACGTCACTTTAAATGTTCTTTAGAAATATATTTTCAAACTACACTTGGAAAACAAAATGAAAATGAGGTCAAGAAGAGCCCTCTTTGTCACTGTCTCTTTAAATTTCAACCAAGCTATATGAGACTTGAATATTTAAGAAGCCAGACTGGTAATGTAATATGCTTATTCTAATGCACTTCTGGAAACTCTGAAAGAATGAATTTTCAATTAATTCTGAAGTGCAGGGAGGACTATCACCACATTCTAGATTTGTTATAAAATGTTAGATTTAATGAGACTTAACAAAGACCATGTCAATGTTTACCTTCATGGGAAAGTGCTTGTTTGAAAGATCATTCTGAAGTGTGCTAAGTATTAGCAAACGTTGGCACTGCTTAGATGTCTCTTCTGATTGGGAAATGAGTTTTGTTGGGTGTGAGATTCTCAGTAAAAGTGTCCTCTGTGGGAAGAATGCCCTTGGTGATCTCCTTGCCCAGCACATGTGATCCTTAAAGATACCTTGCCCACAATGCCTGACATATCCTCAGTTTCAGGTATTTGGCATTTAGTTGGTTCTGTGGCTGGTGTTGCTGTCTACAGAAGTTGAATGTCAGTGTCAAAGGGGAGGTAAAGGGAAAGAGGGAGGGAGAGACAGGGAGCAGACAATCAAAATGGGAGTTAAAACATTATTTTATTGTGTTTGAACATGAACAAAAGATTATGCAAACTATACAGCAGTTAAATATAGCAAGGACATTATCACAAGGGAGACAAATTTGTAGATGTCTAGTATAACATATATGCATGTGCAGAGTCATCTCTATAAAGTTCCCAATCAGAACAGATGATATTTTGGAACATTTCATTTTGATTGGTCAGAATGCTATACTGGGGACTTCTTTCTGTATTCCTGAATTGTCCAACAAACTCCAGTTGGCCCTCTGCATTTGTGGCACTGACATCTGCAGAATTAATTGTTCATGGGATTAGATTATTAACTTCTCTCTAGGAATCTCTAGGTCCTCCAGCATGACTTTGGCAAAAGCTGACCATAGTCACACTGGAGGAACTAGGGATTCTTAGAGAAAATACTTCTTTGACCATTTGTAGATCCTCTTGTGCAATTCTGTGGTCAACAACTGCCTGATATTGGCCATAGAGTTGCACTAGAAGGCCTAGAGATTCCTAGAGAGACTTTATTTCAGGTTTAAAAAATAGGTTTTTATTTTTGGATTTTTCCCTTTTACACATGTCCTGCACTCTAACCCAGCAAATATGGAGGACCTGCTGTATTAATACACCTGCAATGAACTGGAACTAAGGTGAGAGTTGAGTGTGACAAGGTGAGGGATGGTGGAGAGGGTGGACATTTCTCAGTACAATGGGAGAGTTTGGGTCACAGCTGATAGAAACAAGAGATACTATGTGTAATGGAAGTGGCAGTGAATCTGAAGAGTGTCCTCTGTGTGTGTGAGAGAGAGAGAGAAGTGACAATCAAAAGGAAGGTTTTTGTATGTTGGAGGTAAGAGACTAATTTCTGTCTTGCACTGAAGATTCTTTGGTATTTTCCTTGCCTTTTAATTTCACCAGTTTTCCTTTTTCTGAAGGGGCAGTGGTGTGATTGGTGTACCCTCTCACAGCAACCATTTTGTGAGTTTTCTGAGGATTTCAACTTGGTGTAATTTTTACATTTTAAAAAAAAAAATTAACATGCATGTCTGTATGCATCATGAGGCTATTCCTAACTCAACAAGAATTGCCAGTAGCCTGCTTCCGGCTGCAAATGAGATCAGAAGAGAGGAATGAAGCTGTTGCAACATAGGGGGGTTGCAGACTGTCAGAAATAGTGTGAATTCAGTCCACTTTTAGGGTTAGGGTTAGTGCTAGGGAATTATGGGAACTGTTATTTTCCTGAGACATTGAACCTTCTCTGTCAGACAACTCTAGTGCCACAATAAAATACAGTTCCCATGGTTCCCTAACTCTAACCCTAACCCTAAAAGTGGACTGAATTCACACTATTTCTGGCAGTGTGCAACCCCCCATAGTCTGTCTAGAGAAAAGCAACAAGAGCACATTGGAAAATATATATATATATTCAGAAGACTTTCTTCTTTGTGGTGGAAAATGAATTTTCATCATTTTCATTTCATCTGGAGACACTTTTTATAACAGGCTTGGGCATCTTTATGAGTTGCTCTCTTTCATGTTCATTTCTTTTGTGGAGATCTTTGCAGCTGATGCTTATGAGTCTGACTTTGCTATATTTAATTCTTCTTTAAAATTGTATTTCATCCAGCTCACTAGGAATACACTTTTGGAAAGGGGCTCAAATATTTACTGACAGTTTTATGGAAGAAACAGAAAAGACCTTTCCTACGGCATCAGAGAGCTTTCAGCTTGGCAATGTTTGCAATTTCTGTTTCTCTCAGGGTCAGTTCAGATACTAGTTCTTTGAAGACAAGTGGTATTGGTATGTTTGCATATACAGAAAATGTACTTCACTTCATACAAAGGGGTGTGCTGCTATAAGAATGTGTAGCACCAGCTAATGTGGGATCTTCTGGATATGGAAATGCAGGGATGGACTTTGGATGGTGGGCAGCTCCATCTATTTCTCCATCTGACTCCTCCATATTCAAAAGGCTCCATCCCTATTCAGGTATTGTTTTGGTTACTCTAGGGAGGAAATTTGACACATGTGTTGATGGTGAAGGTGTGCAAAGCCATAGATCCATTTAACTGAACACAGTTTCAAAAGTTCATGTAATATGGAACATTAATTTATCAGTGTTTTGGATCTTGAAAAGAGGCTCCACACAGTGATATCATTGGGGTTGGTGTAACCCAGTGTGGTAACTTACAATATTACTCCCCTATTGACTTCCATAACATATCATACAGAATTCTCTGTAATGTCTTTTATATTAATGTTACTCATAAATTGTAATTCCCACATATCACTGAATATAATGGTAACAATTGGACATAAACAACTAGCAAAATTAAAATTATACCTGTAAATTATAATATCATATGCATAGCCTAAATGTATTTACATGTACACAGTTTCATGTGTTTAAAGTGAAAATTTGGTAAGATATGATGCTTTTTAAGGAAATTTTAAAATAACTGACATTGTCTCTCCATTCTTGTCCCACTGAGCTTCACCTCACTCACACCATCTGTTCGGTGTTTTAAAAAGATGCAGGTGAACACCACAGCCCATTTCTTCTAAAAGGCAGATGTTTGGGGAGCAGTGGTGTCACCCTGTGCACCACCCACAATCCCTTAGTGATACCATGTGTTCACAACTAATGGAAAGGTGTTTTCCATGTGAGATGAGAAATGGAGACATATAAGTGAACAGTGCTAGCATGCTTCTCCCTCCTCACATATGAATACAACTTATATTCCTGAATACCTGCATAGGGATTCCCTATGGAATAAATATTACTGAGTAGAAATTTAAGGATGCTTAAAGCTGCAATTCTTCACCATTTACCTAGGCGCACAGCCCATTTAACTCAATGGGAATGAGTTATGTCTCAGTAGACATATACAGAAATGTGCTAATAATCAAGTGACAATCAGCTCCTCAACAGTAGAAACAAATTACCTTGGGAGGAGATGGGCTCTTCTTCACAACATATTTAAGCAGAATTTATATGGATATCTCTTAGAGGTGCTATAGATACATCCAATGTTGAGGAGTACGTTAAATTAGAATAGTACTTCTCAGGCTATTGGATGTGGGGGACTGGCAATATTTTTCCCCCAATGTGCTAGTGACCAGTACCATATTTGTGCACAATGGCTACAATTGATTCTTTTTTCCCCTAGAATTTCTCCAAAAACTGGATGCCAATGACTCCAGCACTTGCACCAGTCCATGAACCACCACTTTGAATAGCACTGGACTAGAAGACCTTCAAGACCTTCTAGCTCTTGTGATTCATCCATCTTAAGATGAATCTCTCTCTTTCTCTTTCCTTTTCTATAGAGGTTGAGAACTTGATTAAAACCAGGCTCTCTACATCATTGCATGCACTGAAAATAATGTTTCACATATAAATGTTGTTGAAATACATTTCCCTCCTGTCATCTTCCTAAGCTAAATGTGCTCCCGCAAGCTCAGAGACTAATAATCCTTATTTCTGAATTATTTGAGAGCAAGAATTACCCTGATGTTTCATTTATATCCAATATAACATCAAAAAACACAATGAAACAAAAGTCAACACTTCTGGGGTGATGTGTGTTGTTATAAACTCATTTCATTATTTCCTTTGCCAGGGCGCCTATAGCCTGTTATAGTGGGATAGGAGGAATATATGTGCTTCCAGTTGTCTCTGCATACAGCTGCACTTCAGATGACATCACACCTTGGACAACAGTGACAAGATGCTACTGCCCCATTAAGGATTACATTCAACCACCTCGCACTTATTATTGTGTCTTGACAATGAAAACTATTTTGAAGTGCAGAAATGGGAAATGGGAAAGCCATATTGGAGCCTGTACTAAAGACAATTCACCATTGTGCTATTATAAAAGCTTCCTGGCTACCATGCACTCAACAGATACAGTCAAGCTATACTAGATTGATAGACTGTGTACCAGACAGATATATTGTGATTGCAACTGATAGAAAAATGGCACTTCAAGCTGGCCTGACAATGCAATGCCTTGCACTGGATTATTTGTTTTGTTCAGATTTGCATCCTGTCCTATCTACAAGGTGACAGATCAAGCAACACCCTTTATAAACTTGGAGAAATGTGATATAAAGCATAAGCACCAGAATATTGTGATGCAAAAATAGTTAGTATAAAGCAATAGATCTGAAATATAAAATATTGCTATGGGAGAGTTACTGTGCCTGAAGAAGCTGTCTCTTGCTCTTCCATCTCCTGGGCTAAACCAACTACAGAGCCACAGCTGCCAGAGGGGTGTGTCCAGAGCGGGTAAACCCTCCAAAAACCCCTCCCTTCCCAGAAGAACTTCTGAGAGTCACTGTGCCTGGA
>JAIPUX010001232.1:134629088-134644140 GCA_020142125.1 Phrynosoma platyrhinos
GGGCGGGGTAGAAATAAATTTTATTATTATTATTATTATTATTATAAAACAGCTCTTTACTATTTCAAAAGATGATGATGATGATGATGATGATATATATTTATATCCCACTTTCCCCAAAAAATTGGGACAAAAAGTGGCTCATAGTTTAAAAGAACAATACAATTAAAATGCCACCCAAAGAACTTATGACGTAGGCTGGAACATAAATATTTAAATAAAATAATAAATACAATGTGCTCTTAGTATCTGCTGGGGTTTGGTTCCAAGATCCACCATGGATACCAAAATCCATGCATGCTCAAGTCCCATTAAATACAATGATGTAGTGAAATGGGTGTCCTTTATATAAAATAACAGAATCAAAGTTTGCTTTTTGAATTTTTTTGAAATATTGTATCTTTTTGAAATATTGTCAAGCCAAGGGTGTTCAGAACAATGGATAAAGAATCTGAAGATATTGAGGGCTGACTGTAATAAATTGTAAGGCATGTTTTCCCAATGGTAAAACTATCATTGCAAGGTAGTATTAACATTATTGCAAAAACTGACACCTTGTGGATAGAGATGCAAGTGGAAATCATTTGAGTGCAAAAATGAATACATTATGGAAAATTGCATGAATAAAGGCACATAGTAGAAGAAAATGTGTATATTGGGGAAATTGAATAGAAAGATATGCACATTGTGGGAAAATGCACACAGCTTTTTTCTTGTGGACTTCAAATGATGCAGGGATAGAAAAAATATGAGCTTGCAAAACATGAGAGCATTAAAGAAAACGATTAAGACAAATTAGTCCATCTGTATGTGTAAAGCAATTACCATGATAGACATGGCTCAGAAGAGCACTCCAATAGTCTTCTGTTCAGCCACTCCAACCCACCTCTTGTCACCTGCAGCCCCCCAAATCCATACCTTTCCTAAATGGTGAAGAGCATGAGGGCCTGTAGCTGCAATCAATCATCTGGTTATTTTCCTATAGCTAGACACAGGGAAATGTGTCTAGCTATAGGAAAACAGATGGATAGTATCTGCTGCTACCTTTTTCTTTACTGACTAGAAAATATCTGGATTCAGGAAGCTGCAGCTGCAAAAAGATATTATTAATTTAATTGTTCCATGGTTGTTAGATAGTTCTGATCTTTGCAAACACCAAAAAAAGTGATTTGTGATGGCATTAAGTCTGACTTACATCAATGTAATTCACCAGGATATCAGCCAAAAAGATTTTGACCCAAATCAGATGGACCAAAAAGAGTGGCCAGAAGTCACTCCAGCCCCATCAGCTTGGGACTGTGGCAACTGGACGGCCCACTCCTGAAGCGGGCCACCATCGCTATCCCAAACAGGCTGCTAGAACAAGTGGATGTAATCTACTCCTTTTCCAGAATCTTTGGGTCACCTTAGCCAGCCTCAAAGCAGCTTCTGGATGCTTCTGAAGTGTGTGTTATATAGACTCCATGCCACTGAAGTGACCAGAAGCCAGTCTATTTGGCCCATCTGTTTTGGGGGCTTGTTTGATGTGGCACAGCTTTCCAACTCACTGTGGCTGAATTTGCACTGCAGAAATAATGCAATTTGTATGCAATACTATGGAATCCTGGGATTTGTAATTTGTTGTGGCACCAGAGCTATCCAACAAAGAGGGCTAGATAGATCACAAAATAAGAAAGCCCAGAATTCCATAGCTTTGAGCCATGACAGTTAAAGCATTAATTCTGCAGTGCAGACTCAGCCTTTGTTATTAATTTAGTCAAGATGGATTACTCTTGCACCTGCACAGTAACTTTGGAAACTTCTGGAATCACTGGGCAAAATTTTGTTTGCAACTTTTTGGCAGTAGCTCCACCCACCCTTATAAAGCCCATAGCATTCTTACTTTTTCCTCAGTTCTTTTTGTCCACCATACTAGCCGCTTAGATTAAGCTTCACTCTGTGAAATCACTTGTACTTTCGATTTTGACCTTAACAGAGCATTTTTTGGCTATTCTATTGGATTTTGGACTGGACTCTGTCAATCTCTCGACCTTGGATTGTGTTTGACTTCGATTTTGTCTCCGCATTTGTATTTTCGACTCTGGTCAATGCTGCAATAAATGCGGCAGAAAGATTCCTGGCTAAGATCAGCACGCTTGCTTTTGTGTCTGAGCGAAGCGCATAATGTTCAGACCTGCCTGTACTGCAGGTCTATGACTTCTGAAGCCCTTAAAATTGGGACCTCAGGATCAAAGCAGCCGTCAATGAACCTGCTCAAGGTTCTCAGGACCCCTGCATCCACTCTGCCTGCTCAAGGCTCTCAGGACCCCCAACAGTCTACCTCCTATAAGGAGAAGGAGAGGCCCAAGGATAAGTCCTCCAAGAAGGTCAGAAAACTGACCTAAGAAAGGCTGCTCTAATAATGACTGAGGGGTCGAGGAATCCTATGGTAAAAACCACATCGAGGGAGAGAAGGCAGGCCAGCTCCATCAGGCCTATCCCGAACATGAAAAAGGACCCTCCCTCCATCCACCATCATCGAGGGAGAGAAGGCAGGCCGGCTCCATCAGGCCTAGCCTGAACAAGAAGAAGGGCCCTCCCTCAAGTCCATCTGATTTGGTCCAGGCTTTAAAGGGAGAGAAGACATGCTGGACATATTCCCCTTCACCACCACCATTCCCTTCTCCTTTTGTGTTTTGTATTTTTAGATTGTAAGCCTGAGGGCAGGAAGCCATCTGTAAGCTGCTCTGATAGCCTTTTGGCTGAAGAGCGGGGTATAAATACTTCATAATAATAATAGTAGTTTTTAAAAAAAAAAAAAAAAACCTCATTATGGTAATATACAAGAAATTGATCAATTGCCACAATGCTGCAATGTTTCCCAATGCAGTTCAAATAGTTTGCTGAATTTTTTTTTCTTTAGTCTTCTCTATATTCTCCCACAATTCTTCAGAGATCTGACTTCTGTAATATGTTTTGAACAATATTCTGTAAGAAGTGACTGTAGGTCAAGATGTCAACAAAACTCTGCAAGTCAATGCAGAAGCCTGTGACTCAGCTTTGATTTTATATATAAGAAACCTAGGTAGGCTTTAGAAGACAGATATACAGAAAACAGTGAGTCTATGAAAGAAATGAAATATAGTAACCCCCTTCCATGAAACATATTTATTGTTTAAAAAAGAAAATGACTAAAGAAAGAGTAATTTAACTTGAAAAAGTAAAACTAGCACAAAATGAGGTAATTTGGTAATGTTTATAATTTTGGAGCACTCCAGCCTCTCAAATTAGGAATGGAAAGAATTTTTTAAAAATATGTTAATAAGAAACCCTATCAAGAAGTATCCTGGACTGATGAGAATCTTTTCAGTTTGTGACTTAGGGCCTAAGCAGACTGCCAGAAATAGTGCACATTAAATTGAGGCACTGCCCTGGCTCAGTGCTAGGGAATCATGGGAACTGTATTTTTTTCTGGGACATTGAGCCTTCTCTGTCAGAGAGCTCTGGTGCCACAATAAATTACAGTTCCCATGATTCCCTAGCACTGAGCCAGGGCAGTGCCTCAATTTAATGTGCACTATTTCTGGCAGTCTGCTTAGGCCCTTATTCTCACAAAACTTGCATGTGGATGATTTGTGCAGGAAACAGCATTTTCTGCACCAGAATTTATATTTCTCTTTTGCAATATTATCTTCCATGTAGAAAGTGCTGTTCTACATGTAATTATCACAAAGTGCAAATTTTACACAGAATTGGTCCTGAATTGTGAATAGCTTTTGAAAACTGTACTTTCTCACAGTGGAAAGAAATTGTTGAAATTACTCCTTGCTGCCCTTGAGAAGAAATGTAATGAAGAATTACATCCCTGTCTTAAATCTTGATATCAAAATCAATCACCACCACCAGTATTTTCTACATGGAAGATATTATTGCAAAACAGAAATAGTAATTCTGGTGCAGAATATGCTGTTTCCTGCACAAATAACTTTGTAGCAGCATAACCTGAAATTTACCAGGGCTCCTCTCCTCTAGTATGGAAATTTACAATAGACTTTTGAAATATCACTTTTTATTTTCTTTAGTACAATTTACAGTGTCCTTTACCCACCCTGTCCATGTGGCTGAGGAATTTAGGGAATTGTAGTCCAAAAAAAAAATAATGGGTGCACAAAATGTAGCCCATTCAATGGGATTGGACTACAACTCCCAAGAGTTTTCACCATCGGCTATGCGGACTTAAAAATTCTAGGAATTACTGTCTAGCAAAATTCCCATCTATCGGACTTCAAAATTCTGGGAATTGCAGTCATACATTGACTGAAGAGTTGCACATTGCAGAACCATGTATAAACAGAATATCTACAAATAAAATGTGTATTTTCAACATGTGATCAGTCTTTAGTCAGAGGGAAAATTTGAAAGTGTATATGCTAGCATACTTTTTTTAAAAGGCCTAATATACACAAGAGTTTTAATGCAGAAATGAAAAAGGCAGTTTAACATTTCAACCAATATGTGCATATTTATGTACAGATATGGGTTGAGAGAAAAATGCAGTGGCAATCTGATAAATGTAAAGAAAATAAGACTTGACAGAGTTTCACATGCTGAGCTGTGACCAGCTGCCACCCTTTAAAGAGTCAAGGTTGTTATGTAAGAATTGTCTGTTGTCTGTCTTCAAAAGTCTTAGAGAGGATAGTTCAGGATTGAATCAGGGGTTCTTAACATCAGTTTAATAAAATATATATCAAATTCACTGCTATATTCTTTCCACTTTGTACTATAAAGGATTAAGCAGAGTTTATGTTGGCTATATGACCCAACTGTGACCAAAAGCAGCCAAAGCATCCTAACTACTCTGGCTCATCAGGTCTACAGTAATAAAAATTCAGAACACTAACATGTAATTATCACAATTAGACTAAATAATGACAGCAAGAAGAGAGCAAAAATAAAGAAAAAAGATCCACTTGCTTTACAAAATAGCTATGGGTTCTTATTTATTTATTTATTTATTTTTGTATCAGTATTAGCATCATGTGGCATTTCAGATGCTGATGGGCATCAACTCCAAGTATATCAACTTTGGCTATGCTAGCTAGGCTGATGGGAGTTGCACTCCAACAGCATCTTAATTCCTACCCCTGTTTTGAATATGACATAATTATTATTTAGATTTTTTGGGGAAAACTGCAGCATTTTTTTTTTGAAAGATAGCTGTAGTGAGCTACAGAGACTTACCAACAGGTCCAAAAAGCAAATAGAAGGATTACTGTGAAGCTGTTGCAGGTGACAAAGCCAATTTCAGGGTAATGACTCCTTCCATATTGGGTGAGCCCTGTGGCTTAATCCATAGCAGTTTGAGAAAGTGTGATGGCAAAAAGATTGCCTAAAAATAACATTCAGATTTTCCTGTGAGACATGGAGAAGACAGTTGAGGGGAGAGATGGTGGCAATGGAAGAAGGAGGGCAGAATGCAGTGCAAGCAACAAAGTGAAGGAGGAACACATGTGCTCAATGGAAGTAGTGGTGTCTATAGACTCATATCCCCATGACAAGAAAACTACCCAACTATCCCAAGGCCACATCCCCAAACCCTCCTGGGTTCCACTCTCTGCAGATCCATTTGGAAGAGCAGAGCCAGTGTCTAATGGCAGGTATTTCCTGCAGCTTGGACAAAGTTGTTTCTGCTTCCTTTGACAGAGAGCAAATGGGCTCGATGGGATCCTGATGTGGTCATAAACCTGGGCTGATGTTTCTTCAAAGAAACAAGAAAAGTCTTAGAAAGAGTTCATTAGTCCATAACTTCCAATATTTCACATATGAAAACTGGGAAATATGTGAACTGGCCAAACAACATCAGAGTGTGGTCAAAATGGCAGAAGTTGTTTATGAGAAAGAACACACAACCTAACAGAGGTTGCAGCAGATCACTTTTGCCTGGTTCTACTGGTAGGGCAAGAGTTCACTCTCTTCTCTCCTGTCCCCCCATCTGCGGCAGCCTTGGAGTGGACTGGGAGCTGGGCGATGAGCACTTGCTCCCCCCCCCTCCTGGAACACCTGGCTCAAGGGAGCCTTCAAAGCCTCCACAAGCCCAATCATCAGCACTTTAGCAGTGGTCTTGGAGTGGACTGGGAGCTGGGTGGTGAGCACTTGCCCCCCTCTCCCCTCTTGGAACACCTGGCTCAAGGGAGCCTTCAAAGCCTCTGCAAGCCCAACCATTGGCACTTTAGCAGCTGGGAACCGGGCATTCCCTCAGGAACAGTCCACAGCCTCTGGCTTAAGGCCAGCGCGGCGACAGCAGCACCAGAGGCACTAGAGGAGGGGAAGGGCGAAAGGCCAGAGGATGCTGAGGAGACTTCCCCTCTCACCAGTTAGCCATGAAAGCTTTGTTATATATGGCCATGAAAACATAGGGGGAAATCTGCTGGATCCATTGCTAGTTCTATTGGGTTCAAAAACCGAGAATGATCTGGGAGCGGTGATTGAGGTTGTGCAGGGGAGGGGAAGGTATGGCGGCAACAGAGTGAAGAATTGTTACAAAAGAAGATGGGATCGCTGTCTAAAAGCTATCCCACCTTCAATTCACTCTGTTCTCCAAAATGAATTGGAGAGCAGAACAACCATTCCACACACCCTCACTTTGCTCCTCTGCAATGCCAGGTCGGTTAGAAACAAGACCCATATCATCCATGACCTCTTGCTGGATAAGGCTGCCGATCTGACTTGCTTCACTGAGACCTGGCTGGGAGAGACCAGTGCTGTAACTTGGGCACAGGCCCTCCCAGTCGGGTACTCAGTCAGTGAGCAGATAAGGGAAAGTGGGTGGGGGGGACGGAGTGGTCCTGGTCCATAAAAACAACTTAATCTTGACCAGGAAACCTATCCAGAATACAGTTCACATTGCGTGTATGTACCTTAGCCTGAAAACCAGGGATAGTTTGGAGATTCTGTTGGTATACCGGCCACCCCGTTGTCTAACAGACTCCCTAACCGAGCTGACACAGCTGGACTCAGAGTTGCTGTTCGAGTCACCCAGACTTCTAGTTCTGGGTGACTTCAACATCCCACTCAAGACCAGCCTATCAAATTTAATTGGCGCAGCTCGGAAGTTCATGGAATCCATGACAAACATGGGCCTATCCCAACTGGTTGTCAGGCCCACTCATTGTGCAGGTCATACCCTCGATGCAGTCTTCAGTACAGAACAGGAATATCCATGAATGGAGGTTATCAGTACCTCTGCATTGTCATTTACGGATCATTTCCTGGTCAAAACAGAAGAGCCACTTTCTGTCCCACTAGGGGTGGTGGACTCATTAGAATGGTCTGTCCTCGAAGGCTAATGGAACCAGTTGGATTCCAGAGAGCCCTAGAGGGTTTAATGGTTGGGAATGCCAGCGATTCTGTTGAAGCTTTGGTCAACATTTGAAACACCAACCTTGCCAAGGCTATCGACACAATCTCTCCCAAGTGTCCTTTCCAGCCTGCTCCTAACCGTAAGCCCTAGTATTCAGAGGGGCTTAGGAAGATGAAGCAGGCTGGACAATGACTAGAGCACAAATGGTGGAAGACTTGACTTTTATACAACAGGACTCATCATAGGAATTTTCTTGATTCCTATTGAGAGGCAATACATGCAGCACAGAAGTCTTTCTGCTCTGCACGTATTGCATCTGCAGAGTCTTGTCTGGCAGAGCTGTTCAGGGTGGTGGTGGAACTGACGTAGGTTACACCTGCACAGAACCCTCTACTTTACCCAACAACAGCCTGCTGTGATGCATTTAACACCCACTTTGCAGATAAAATCTCTCAGATAAGAGACGACTTAGATGCCAGTGTTACAACAGAATCTATAGACGAGGTCTCCAGCAACTCCATTGATGTAGTTTTACTGGATCAGCTTCAATCAGTGAGTACCAATGATGTGGACAAGCTCCTTGGAAGAGTGAGGAAGACGACCTGCCCCCTCGATCCTTGTCCATCTTGGCTGGCAGTCCAGGGAAATGATGCATTGAGGGTATTTCTCAGAAATATTATCAATGCGTCCTTTAGGGAAGGCTTTGTTCTATCTTGTTTAAAGGAAGCAGTGGTTAAGCCGCTCCTGAAAAAGCCTTCCCTGGTTCCCCTGGACAGGAACAACTATAGGCCAGTCTCCTTGCTGTCTTTTCTCAGCAAGGTGATCGAGAGGGCGGTTGCTTCCCAACTCCAAGCTGTCTTGGATGAAACCGATTATCTAGATCCATTTCAAACTGGCTTTAGGACAGGATATGTTCAGACCGCCATGGTTGTGCTGGCCGATGATCTCCGCTTGGGCATTGACAGGGGTAGTGTGACCCTGTTGGTGCTCTTGGACCTCTCAGTGGCCTTTGATAC
The DNA here is from genome assembly GCA_020142125.1 of Phrynosoma platyrhinos. Lineage (NCBI taxonomy): Eukaryota > Metazoa > Chordata > Lepidosauria > Squamata > Phrynosomatidae > Phrynosoma > Phrynosoma platyrhinos. The sequence continues at coordinate 134,637,444 of JAIPUX010001232.1, forward strand.
AATAGATCACTCCATCCTGTTGGATCACCTGAGAGAGTTAGGAATTAGAGGCACTGCTTTGCAGTGGTTCTGCTCCTTCCTCTCGGGCAGATCCCAGAGGGTGAGACTTGGGGACAGCTGCTCTACTAGAATAGAGCTTAATTGTGGCATCCCTCAAGGCACCAATTTGTCCCCAATGCTATTTAACATCTATATGAAGCCACTGGGAGAGATCATTCAGAGGCATGGAGCACAGTGTTATCAGTATGCTGATAACACCCATATATACTTCTCCATGGCCAGGTCCTTGACTTTGACTTCAGATGGCATCTCTCCTCTCAATGATTGTCTTAAAGCAGTAATGGACTAGATGAGGAAAAACAGATTGAGACTCAATCCAGACAAAACAGAGGTACTAACAGTCATGGGCCCAAAACCAAGTCTGGGAATACAACTTCCAGTCCTGGATGGAGTCACACTCTCCTCCAAGGACTGTGGGACTTTGCAGACTGCCAGAAATAGTGCAAATTGAGTCCACTTTAAGGGTTAGGATTAGGGTTAAGGAATCATGGGAACTGTATTTTATTGTGGCATCAGAGCTCTCTGACAGAGAAGGCTCAATGTCTCAGAAAAAAAATTCCCATGATTCCCTAGCACTAACCCTAACCGTTAAAGTGGACTCAATTTGCACTATTTCTGGCAGCCTGCAAAGGCCCTGTGTTCACAGTCTGGGGGTTCTCCTAGATTCGTTGCTTCACATGACAAAACAGGTGAATGCGACAGTCAGGAGTGCCTGTCTGCTTCTGGACTATTAACCTGCAGTGCTATTTATTTTGTTCATTAGTTTTTACTTTATTTTATTTTTATTGTATACTTGTTCTTAATATTGCTTAGTCTGATACTGTTTTATGGGGAGGGAGGGTTAGGGGATGATTGTTTGAATGTTTTTAATGTTGTAAGCCACCTTGATTGCATTGCAGAGGGGCAGGATAAAAATAAATTATTATTATTATTATTATTATTATTATTATTATTATTATTATTAGAGTGCAAACTACTTTTGCATTTTGAACTCTGATATAAAGAAAGTAAGTATAAAGGAGGAAAGTGAGAAGAGGAAAGAGAAAACTGTGTATTTTAAAAGTAGCCGAAAAAGTGGGATGGCAGAGGGTTGCTGAGGACTGTTCCTACCAAATTGGGACAGTTGGATGGTATGGCAGCCAAGAGGTGGAAGTCACTGTCTAAAAAGGAACCCTTCTATTTTAAATACCCAGATGAAAGATGAGATGCTAGCCTCTGATTGGGAAAATGTTTGAAGGGCAAGTAGTTTACATCTCTACAAAGGATGAGCCAGATATATGCCAATTTGTCTGCTGTTACCACGGAGTTGTCTACTGTAGGTGTTGGCCTATATCCTATTGTTAATCCTTCTCCAGAGTACAGCCACTGAATCATCTGGATTTACCTGTGTTGACTCACCACTGAACAATCAGTTCAGTGGCTCTACTGTAGTTGAGACTAATCAACAGTTGTTCAATCATGGTCAGCTTTCATATAATCTTAAAGGAAACAATTTTGATCATAGCACATAAAAGACACTTGATGTTTTTAAATTATGATGATTTTTTAAAAATGTTACTCCCAGTAACTACCCATTGTTGTCTGGTGATTAAGTGTTCAATTATGACTTTAAACACCAGGGTTCTTGTCTGCATCCATGAAATTCATGCAGTGTCCTTTGGTTAGTACTCTAGCCTTATTTAGCTATTCTAAACTTAGGGCCTAAGCAGACCAGGGCGTCCAGGACGCCCTGGTCCGGAGTGCCGCGGGGCCATGGCAGCCGCACCGCGGCACTCCTGCGGCGACCCTGAAAGGAGCGCCAAATTGGCGCTCCTTTTAGAAGTCAGGGAAAGTGCGCCCTAAATGCATCGGGCGCACTTTCCCTGACTCTTCCACCTCAGTGCATGCAGTCGCTGCAGCGGGAGGCTGCCCTCGGCGCGCCAGCTGTGCGGAGGGCTGGCAGCTCCAAGGGCAACCTCGGGAAGAGGAAGGGGTGCCGCTCGTGCGGCTACCCCTCCTCTTCCAGCCTTGGAGACGACTCTATTAGTTGTCTGCTGAGGCCCTTAGAATACCATCATATGAGCAGAACACATGACTACTTCATAATACCACCCTGCAAGCACTACATCAAAAATGCACAATTATGTTTGTTAACATCAACCATCACAGCAGAAATTTTTGAAATACTTTTTCTTTGCCTCTTGTGAACTCCACTAGGAATGGGATAAGGATGCAATTTTGTCCACTTTTGAAGTGGATTGACATAATTCATATTCTCAGTATGCGAAATATGCATATCAAAAAATAGTGATCATTTGGGTTGCATGCTCTTCTGGATATTGTTGGGTAGCTTTTCTTGAACACAAAAAGTATGTATAAAAATCTCTATAGTTGAGAAAGCTGCATTCCAAAATGCTTACATTAAGTTTGTTTGCATACAAAAATAAAGATACCAGGGAAAATTGTGTAGTAAATGAAAGCATTGGAATATATATATGAAACAAAACCACAAGGAAATTAGTATTAGTAAAACAAAAAACAAAAAAAACCTAACAATAACCAACCAGAGATATAGATGTATATAAATCATACATATGTTCCAAAATATCAAAATGGAAATGACAACTACAGGATACACATTCAAATGTATTTAGTGAGATCTTTAAAATCACCAAATAATAGGGAGTGAGTGTTTTTATTTCCAGCCTTGATGTATAGATCTCCTATTTTGGATCTCTAAAGGGGCATAATTTTATTTATTCTGAGTTTACAACTGCCTAACGAGACAGATCATTTCCCCCACTATTTTATGTAGGCTTAGAAAAGTTCTCAAAGTTGCCCACTTATTGCTACAAATCTCTCTACCCACCTTTAAAATAAATATACAACAGCTTTAGCATTAATTAACTCATGTTTTCTAACAGGAATTTTGTCAATCAGATTAGGCTGAAGGTTTGTGTGTAATGTAAACTAATGCTTATTTTATTCAAGGAACATTCCCCCTCCATAGTGTCATTTTTATCAATTAGTCTTTCTGTGCCAAATGTGTAATTTGCTTTAAAAATGAGAGAAGAGAGCAATTTTGGTCAGACACTTTTTTGTGTATAATTCAGTCCTAATCCCACACTACCATTGTGTAGCTTCAGGGAAGGATCACTTTTGCTGACACCAGAAGGAATTGAGGCTGGGTAATTGCCCCACAGTTCTGGGCACTGCAGTGCAAGGTTATGAGAAAGAGCCAGGAAGATTTAAATCCCTCTCCCTCACTGCAGTGTTTAGTGGACTCACTGCAGCTACCCAGGAAAAGTACTGCTTGAATAAATAAGCATTAGTTTACATTACATACCAAACTTCAGCCTAATCTGATTGACCAAATCCCTGTAAGAAAACATGAGTTAATTAATTAAGGGGGGAAGACTGACCAGCCATCCAGGTGAGTGGTGGTGGCAGTGGAGATGGGTGCCAAGGGCCTCTTCCTGGCACCCTTGTGCCACAGTCTCTGGAGGGATGCCACTCTTGATGATGGTGCCATAGGTGCCCTTGGCAAGCCCAGGTCATGTTTTTCCCCTGCCACTCCTTGTCTTCTTCTCCCTCTTTGCTTCCATGTACACCTACCTTGGTCTCCCCAGGAGCTGATCTCTTGTCCCTTGAGGCTGAGTTCCCCCTTTCAGAGAGGTCCGAGTGGTGCTGCAGTAGCAAGGCGTGCAGGAGGAGGCCCCAATCTCATATCAGCCTTCTTCCGGGGTGTCACCCAATGCAGGCTGAACTCCCCACATCCCCCTAGTGATGCCACTGGGACCAGGTAGGAATTTTTATCCCCTTTTCTGTAGGTTTTCCCACTACTCTGCACAGTATTTTGTGGGCCATGGGATATAGGTCCAAACTAGTTTGTAAATAGGTAACCTGTTGGCAAGTAGTTGCAGGGAGAACAATCAATATCTCAATGAGCATTAGTAGACATTACTTGGTGAATAATAGAACAGCCCCTTTGATCCTAAGACTTGGGATGAGGCTTTAAGTCATGGAATTTGAAGAAGGGAGTTCCTCAGGTGAGGACTCCTTCAAATAGGGCAGGCTAGGCAGCAATCTAGTAACACAGTGTGGTCCTGGGCCTTAGGTGTTTAGTCCAGGGGTGTCTGTGGAGGAAGTTTGGTACCAATCCCATACCACTTGGTGTTCCCATTTTGCAGTTCATGATTAAAGTATACAGTTTAAAAGGTTAAATTAAGTGGACCTGTTCAACCCATAGTTTTGTGTCCTTATTTCCAATGTGGGTCAGCAAATTATGGATACCTCAACAAGATGCAAAGCACTGTTTGCCTCTTTCTCATACTGGAGATGAGAACTCCTGAAGAGGCTGGCAATCTCTGAATCTAACATGTCAAAACAGTGTCTTTGGTGGAGAACAAGCCATTGTGTGAAAATTGTGTGTGAAAATTCTTCACATCCCCAGTTGAGACAAGTTGTTCAAAGCTACCCAGTGAGTTTTACAGCATTTGACCTTTGGCCTTTACATAAAAACCTAATTTCCTACCTCTGTCCTGCACCACACTGTTCCTTGTAGAAATTTAAGCACAAAAAAATTAAAAGATCCATTTATGTCAGATGTTGAGGTCTGTTTGGGGTACCTACAATAAATATATTTCCTTTGGCTGTGGTCCTGCAGAGATGGGTGAATGAGACACATCTTGTCACATAGAAAAGAAAATCACCCACTGTTCATTTCTTATTACCTATTATTGTTATGCAGCTAAACAGGACCAATTTACATGAAGTGAAAATGGAGTTCTGTAAAGCCAAAAAAATAAAAATAAAAATAAAAATGCAGCACTGTGCCTTCCAAGTAGTGGGGGTCTGCCTGAATGTCCACCCTGGTGGAGTCATAGCAATATGTTTCATTGAGCTGCCAACTCTTTTAAAGTAACTTTTCCAACACTACATCATATTTCTGTAATAGCTGTTGAGAGCCTAAGAGTTATAGAACAGCCAGCAGTAAATCTGAGCTGCAGATGTTGACTATTGCCTCACAGGCAACATTATGCCAAAATCAAACAAAGGTGGGAGCTGTTTAAACTTTCACACTAAGATTAATCACAGGGAGGTTACCTGTACACTGAGATTTTTCCCCCATATAACACTTGTTATTTTGCTGGCATCATTAATACCTGTCAGGGCTATTAATGCAACCTCACACCACAGCAGTTAACCATAGTATTAATAACAGCAGTGGTCAGTGGGTCATATACATAGCCACATCCTAACCATAGAAAGGAAAATGAAACTATCCAAAGGAGGAAGGAGGAAGGGGGGGGGAAAGAAAAACAAATGTGGCAGCACCATTAAGACTAACTGGTTTTTATTTTCACATAAGCTTTTGTGGCTATAATAAACCCACTTTTCAGATGCAGTATAGATAATAAATGCTCATATGTTATTATATTGTTTCTTGGGGGGAAATCTGATTCCTATAAATCAAAACAGAATACTCTCATTCAATGAAGGAGGCAAAAAAATCAAAGAGTTGAAAATCAAATGCTCAATAAAAGAGAATTTCAAACATCAGAGAACATTTGAATATGATGGAAAACAAAAGGCAACAGAAATCAATAGATACGTATCACTCCCTTACAACAGTTCCATTTCACACTCCAGATATTTACAATGGAGAAGTCTGATTATCATCCAAAAGCTGCTAGGATGTGGGATGAAAGCTTTGCTGGGTCAAAAAATTGCAGAATATTATTGCGGTAAATATGAGAAATCACATTCTTCTTTTTGTGTTGACTATTAGTACACTGATAATGGCACAATGAACTAGGAGGAACAAAAATGATTCAATATAAAGAATGAAACAAAAACTCGGAATCTCTGATGTTGATTCAACATAGATGAAACCTCATGGAACACCTTTTGGAAGAGTCTGCTTTGTTCCCATTTAATCATGAATCTTACTGGATCAGAGCTTGGAAAAGTTACTTTTTTTTACTACAGCACCCACCCACTCACACCACCCACATGTACTGCATTGGAGGAGGTGCAATAAAAAAAGGTAATTTTTCCATTGAGCTAATTACCATCTTACTTAACCTCCCTCCCAGGATTGTTATGAGGATTAAAGGGAAAGAAGACTCTTGTATACTTCCCTGAGCATTTTGAAAGAAAACCAGGATACAAAATGTGGTAAATAAATAAATAAATAAATAAACATAAGTGACTAGAGTTTGGTAAAACATGTAAAGGCAAAACATGAGTTCAGTGACCCAAAAACACATGCATAATATTTGTATGTCTAAAACAGCAGTCAATCATGCAGCTGATTGAGTAGACGTTAATGGAAATAAAATATATTGTGTTGTACTACCAATTGACTTTTCCAGTACTGCATAGATCTGGGAGAAAATAGAAGGCAATATCATACAAGGTGGTGTCATAAAGTAATAATTATCACCTAGAAGTTATTATGGTATATTGATGAAATTTTGTCAGTGTCATCATCACCAAGTGACTTTTTCCCCAAAAAATGAAAACTCCATTGCAGGGTTGCTGATTTGAAAACACAGATGATGTCATTCATGAAGTGGAAGAATGGTTTAAGGAGCGATCTGCAGATTTCTACAATAATGGTATTCAGAGGGTCAAGAAATGCTGGGAAAAATGT
>JAIPUX010001232.1:134657282-134670250 GCA_020142125.1 Phrynosoma platyrhinos
CCCAGATGGTAGCTCACTCCCCGCGCTCGCTCGCTCACCGTCGCCGCTAGAATTTGGATGAACTCCAAATTCTAAAAAGTGAGGAGGAAACTGCAATAAAAGCAAAAGCAAAAAACAAATCACCAGGAGCAGATGATATTCCATTTGAACTGCTGCAATCCACCTTGACAGAGTCAACTCTAGTGCTAATCAACATATGTCAACAGATATGGAAAACAAAATGATGGCCAACTGATTGTATGTACACCCCCATCCACAAAAAAGAGAATGCAGCAACTATAGGACCATAGCACTGATGTCCCACACAAGCAAAATCATGCTTAAAATTCTGCAACATAGACTTCAACCATACATGGAAAGAAAGATCCCAGAGGTCCAAGCAGGGTTCAGGAAAGAAAGAGGAACTAGGGATAACATTGCAAACATATGAAGGCTAATGGAGCGCACCAGGGAATTCCAAAAGAAAATCAGCATGTATTTTATAGTTTATAGCAAAGCCTTTGAGTGTATTGATCATGAAAGGTTATGGAATGCCCTTAAAGATATGGGAGTGCCAACACATCTGATACTCCTGATGAGGAATCTGTACTCAGAAAAAGAGGCTACTGTCAGAGCAGAACAAGGAAAAACAGAATGGTTCCCAACTGGGGTCAGAGAAGGCTCCATACTTTCACCCTATCTGTTCAACCTGTTTGCAGAACAGATTATAAGAAAAGCAGGCTTGGATAAAGAAGAAGGAGGAGCAAAAATAGGAGGAAGGAATATTAACAATCTAAGATATACTGGTGACACCACAGTACTAGTGGAAAACCTCACAGACTTGGAACACATACTAAGGAAGATCAAAGAGGAAAGTGCTAAGGCAGGCTTAATGTTGAACATAAAGAAAACAAAAATACTGACCACTAAGGACCTTCACAAGTTCAACCTAGACAATGAAGAAATAGAAATAGTAAAATAATTCTCATACCTGGGATTAAACATTGATAGAAATTAGACTGAAGTCAGGAAATCAGAAGAAGATTAAGAAGGTGGCTGTGAAAGAATTAAAAAATATTCTAAAATGCAAATATATACAACCCAGCACAAAGGTCAGAATCATACAAACCATTGTATTCCTATTACCATGTATGCATGTGAGAGCTGGACAGTTAAGAAAGATGATAGGAAGAAAATCAATTCATTTGAGATGTGATGCTGGAGAAGAGTGCTGAGGATCCCATGGACAGTCAAAAGGACAAACAAGTGGGTCCTAGAGCATATCAAACTGGAAACCTCCCTGGAAGCTAAGATGACCAAACTGAGACTGTCGTACTTTGGACACATCATGAGAAAAGAGGACTCTTTGACAGAAACAATAATGCTGGGGAAGGTGGAGGGAAGTAGGAAGAGAGGAAGGCCACATGCTAGAGATGCATATCTGGAAAATAAGAATGCATGCTGGAAAACTGATATATATGCCCATACCATCCAGAAGTATTGAGGAACACAAATACTTAATCTTTTTCAAGAAGCCCATAATTTTTTTTGTACATTTCAAGTATGAATAATGGGAAACAACCCTTAATATGTATAATAGTTAAATTTGAGTGTTGTTTCAGTGTGCCTTCAAGTCATTTCTGACTTACAGTGATCCTAAGGCAAATCTATCACATGGTTTTCTTAACAGAATTCTTTCAGAGGGGACTTGCCTTTGGCTTCCTCTGAGGATGAGAGAGTGTGACTTTTCCAAGGTCACCCAGTGGTTTTCTATGGCTGAGTAGAGATTCAAATCCTGATCTTCCATAGTCTTAGTCCAACACTCACCTACACCATGCTGGATCTTCATGACCACATGACTGTGTATTAGAGTATGCCATGTGCAATGCAGCCACACAAAAATAATCCATTATGGTGTAGTGATTTGAGTGTTGGACTAGGACTCTGGGAGAACAGGATTTGAATCCCTATTCAGTAACAGAAACCCACTGGGTGACCTTGGGCAAGTCATACTTTCTCAACCTCAGAAGAAGATAACATCAAGCCCTTTCTGAACAAATCTTGCCATGAAACCACAGTGATAGATTTACCTTAGGCTTGTCATCAAGAAACTAGAGGGCACACAACAACAACAACAACAACAACAATGTACAATACAGTCTAAAAGATAATAATCATGGCCTAAATCTAATAATTTTAATTTATATTCCTAGCTAAGGCAAATCATCAAATCAATAGAACTTAATACAGAGTAGGAAGACTGGTATTATTACTCCTACTTTTACTTGCTATATTCCTTTTTTATCTTTTCCCCTTTTTATGCTGCAAGAAACTAACACAGCTATTTCTTTTACTTGTGTAGTGCTTCATATGTGAAATTATTAAGGATTACTGAGATATGTACTGTATGTATGTGCCTTCAGGTCTCCTGTTGATTTATGGCAAACCCATGAATTTCATATTTTATTGGATCAGAACACTGAAGCAGAAAGAACACTACCTTGTCTCAGACCAGTTATTGAGTTTTTAGCTGAAGGGAGTTTTGAACCAGAAATGTTGCAGTTTACAGCAAATACACCGCAGCACCTCTCAGGTCAGTGTGTACATTGGCATCAATCATCGCAAGTACTATAAAGCACCCTTGATAACAGGCTTTCCTCCTGGGGCATAGTTTCTTCTGCACCCCAAAATTATAAGCATAGTATTCACAATGCCAAAGCCATTTTTCTAAGCATGGATCTACTATGGGACGATGCAGACGGCCCAAAAGGGGCAGCACAGAGCAGATCAGGACTGCAGCAACCACACATCGTGGCCCCAATCCTCCTTTTTGCCAACCCCAGAAGAGCAGCAAAATGCCACTCCTTTGGGGGGGGTGGCAAAAGGCGGCAGGAGGGTGTCATAATGCTGCGCACCATGCAGATGAGTGAATGGCAACAGGACAGGGTCAGAGTGAGGTCAGGACGGCTGGCGTGCAGCTACCTCACCCCAACTTCACCCCCAGGCCGGCCATTTGTGCTGATCTGCATCGGCCCTTTGTTCCCTTTGGGGCATCAATTTTATGGACACAAATTTACCCAGGATGAGATGCAAAACAAGTTCCTAAACTTCAAGCCTCGAAGACCTCAGAAGGCAGTATACAAATATGCTGATCACTCAGGCATTGCTTAATTAGTAAGCGCAAGTCAGATTTCACAATAACCTCAACAGAATCATTCCTTTTATCTGTCCATCCCCAGAAACAAATCTTTCATCACCAATAACATAGGCTTTATTTATTTCTGTTGAAGCTGAGGGGAGGGGGGAATCTGCTTCTCTTCCACTTTTTTCTCCCAAACTAGTCCCCTCCACCCTAAAATAATATACAAAGTTTTGGGCTGATTAATAGGCTTATGCACCACATTAATATTATCTTGCTTGGCTCCTGCTTGCATTCCATCATTCAGTCTCTTTAATGCAAGATAATCTGACACACTTTATCACATTTAACTCTGTGTTATTATTTTCTTGTTTTATCTGCTTTCCCCTGTTCCACTTTGTTCTTGATTTCCTTTTAGAAAGATAAAGGTGCCTATATCATATCTTGGATCAATTTAAAAGGATGTTAAATCATTAGCATAATAGAATTGGAATTGCAGATATCTTGAATGTAGCTATTATAAAAACAGATTCGTCACTGAAAAATTGTGAAAGGGAAGAAAGGGAGGAAGTCAGAAATGGTGTGCCATAGCTTCAAACGGCAGGCCTTGATTTCAGTTTGCATATGGTAGCAGCCTGTTGAATTAGAGTGAGGTATCATGTCAAAGGCCATTTCCCTACCAGCAAGACTTCAAGCAAAAAAAAAAAAAAAGACACATGCACAATATCAATACAGACATTCCTCCAGACTGATGGTTTGCTAGGAAAACTTGTAGGAACACATTAAAAGTGTAATTTTCATGGTTACACTTCACACAACTGCATGGCAGAAGATTTTAAAAAGATATTTTAAGTGACAGGACTTCCAACCATACACCTGATCACTTCAGGCTCGGGATTGTCAGGCCTGCCTCTGGATTACATTGTGCATCTGTTTGTTTACAAAAACAACAAGAGAGGAAAGCTGGAGGGATAAATAGATCTAAAATTGTCAGATTCATACCAAGATACTGTAAGCACTTTAAAAACATTGCCATGGTAGTAGTTGCATGGAATCATGCTTAGAATCATACTCAAAGTTGTTGTTTTTTTTAAAAAAAGAAAAAATCATACATCCTTATCAATGAATTTTAGAGGCTTTTCAATCTACCTCCAACAGCATCATGCTAATCATACTGATATCTAAGTAATGATTTATTGATTTGTTTTTTACTCATGTTATCCAGGAAAAGGTTGTCCTCTTATGTGTCAGTCATTTTACTCTATCTAGTATGATGAAGCGATAGACATTTTTCTTAAGAAGCTTTGAGAGTGTTGTTGTTGTTGCTCTCATAGTGTAAACAGGTCTCAATGTAACCAGACATTTCTTTGAGATATGATCATTTTAGAAGTCACTCAACCCAAGTTTAAAACACAAGTAGATTTACAACACTCCATAGGATGCCAAAGCATCCCAGTTACAGAACAAAACAGATCCAGCACTAATGGTGTTTCACTTATTACTCTTTTGTGGTTTAAACACATTATTCTCCAAAATTGGCCCAACCATCCAATCTCCCAATACAGTCTAGCCAGGTAATCAAATGTTCTGTTGTTCAAGGCTTTATTACAGTTTAAAAATGATCTCCATGATTCACTTTTTGTCACTCCATAAATAGTCAGCAACATAAACAGTCATAGCCAGTAGAAAAGTGTTACTGTAATACTCAGTATTATTCTTCCACAGCTGGAGGTGATATTTTCCCTTGGAATAAAAAAAAAAATCTTTGCAGGTTCTCTGGACGAGGAAGGGACAATTTCCCTGTTTTTAAGAAGCTAATGTTTCATCTGGGTCCCAGAACAGGAACAAAGTGAAATTGGGAAAGAGAGACTCCATATATTTGTTTCAGTTTTTGCTAGGCATGCTCTTTCCATCATCATGATGGCTGGTCTAGTTCTCTCCTGCTAATGGCATTTAGGGGCTGAGATATTCCTTGCTCAATATTGCAGTTATGCTACTCTTTTTTTTTTTCATTTTTCAACTCGGTACATGCACACACAGTTACACAAACATTTTACAGCTTTCCCTGCTCAAAGGTGTAGCACTTTTGAAGAGAACAATTATTTTATGTTATTTTTTATTTTATTTTATTTATTCTACATAACATTATTCTGCATAAAAATTTGTCATTACTACTTTGTTTACATAGGTCAAAATGTAGTGTGGAATCAAGCATGAGTTAATCTATATAATATAATGGATGTGTACTTAATGGTGTGTTAGATTGAGACCAATGGTTTTAGAGATAAATAATTTTGTAGGAATGGGGTTCTTAGGCTTATATGTTGGGAGACTCAGGGCCTTTGCAGACTGCCAGAAATAGTGTACATTAAATTGAGGCACTGCCCTGCTCAGTGCTAGGGAATCATAGGAATTGTATTTTTTTCTGAGACATTGAGCCTTCTCTGTCAGAGAGCTCTGGTGCCACAATAAATTACAGTTCCCATGATTCCCTAGCACTGAGCCAGGGCAGTGCCTCAATTTAATGTGCACTATTTCTGGCAGTCTGCAAAGGCCTTCAGTTTAATTTTCTATGTATGTATGTCCCTTTAAGACATTCAATGTAAGTATCCAGCACCTGCAGCACATTTAACAGTGAGGATATATGAGTGTATTCAGCTATCATTAGTTTGCAATCTTTGAATTTGTATTGAATGTTTGGAGAAGACCACAAATAAGGGTACACAGATTAGAATGTTACTTGTTGGGTGATTTCTCTGTATGATAAGACTATATATGGTCAGTAATGTTGTTAATCTTATATATTCAGAATAATGAGGAAAATCCTTGAATTTGTATTGAATGTTTAAAGAAGACCAAAAATATGGAATAATGAGGACCATAAATATGGAATGCATGAAATAGAATCATCTTATTATACTACTGAAGAAGACAATACTGTTGAAACGACCACAGAAAGACTCCGGAGGTAGTCATCTTTGTCAATAGTAATTTCCAAAGCAAATTTGTCAACAGTAGACTCAGTTAATAATTTTTACAGGACACTCTCCGCAAGTTGTTCAAGGTCAAGTGTTCTGGGAAATTGTGGTCAGTTATTTCCATTTGGACTTCACAGAGAAACAATCGACCGCAGTTGTTTATTGTACATGTTTATTGTTGTGACTTTTTTATCATTGTTTCACTGACTAGTTATATTCAGTCCTTGCAAATACATATACATGTAATAAAATATGTTAAACTTTGGGTATTTTGTGTTACTTAGGGATTTATAGTATTCTTCAATATTCATTTTCTTATTTTTTATTTTTTATTTTCTCCCATTATATCAGTTTTTACTATAGCTTCTCAGACCTAAATGACTTCATCCAAATCTGCACATATAAGTGGTATTAAACTGTCCTAAATATTAAATGGTTTAATATGTTTTCAGTTTTTGCTCAGTGTTCACACATCCTAACATTGTTGGGGGTGGGGGGGTTAGTTTTGTTTAGTTTGGTTTGGTTTGGATCCCCCCCCCCCAAATTGGTGGGTTTTGTATGATTTTTGGATTTTTGCACACAGAGAGCTGTATTTCTGCAGAGAATGATGAGGTTATCACAGAAGCCTAAAAAGTAGAATTGGAGCAGAATAGGCACATCTATGGTCAAACCTTATCAGGACATGGCAGAACTGGTCTGTCCTCCATCAGTGACTATCACATACTTTATCACTAATGAGTTTCTCCCATCAGTTGCTGCCAGTATCACTGCTGTAGTATTAGATTCATGCGCAATCATGTCTGGGCTGCAGTCCCAGTATTGGCCAATCATGTGGTGTTCGTTTCCTCCTCTCTTTCACTCCACCATCCCTCCTATTACTCCCAAGCAACTTGTTTTCCTTTTTTTTTTTTTAATCTTCCCTCCACCTTAATCACATTGGAAGTCCAAGAATCCACCAACCCAATGTGAAAAAGGAAAAACAAACAAACTTTTTTTAATCCCATAGATTCCTTGCTTGTTGTTTCTCACAATATTGACCGTAATTATGAGGTCAGATTCACGTCAGTCTTTCTCAGACTTCTCTGGTAATCAGACTGTTGTGGTTCATGGTATACTAAAGTTCATTTTCCTGTCTATTCTGCTGTGCACATACCTCAACCATTTTAAATAGTGAAGAAGGCTGATGCATGAAATCTGTAGGCAAAAGACAGAGGGAGGGAGGGAGGGAGGGAGGGAAACAACACATTTTTTGTTTTTTTATCATAAGGTTTTGGCAAGGTGATTATTGGTAAGTTGTGATGTAGTGGTTTCAGCATTGGACTATGACCCTGGAGAGAAGAGGTCTGATCCCTACTATGGAGAACCCCTGGATGATCTTGGGCAAGTCACAGTCTGACAGCCTCAAGGATGGCAATGGCAAACCCCCTCTGAAGAAACATCCCAAGAAAACCCCATTATAGAATCACCTTAGGATTGGCATACATTGAAAAACGACTTAATGGCACACAAAACAAACAAACTGGTAAATACACATTTTACAAAAGCACCAAACTGAAATCTGTATTTCAATTATTTCGAAAATGAGGGCTTGTCTACAACCATGAAAAAAAATGCTTCACTCACCCCCAAACTAGTGTTGACATTCTTCAATATATATAGCTATTTCTGGAGAGGATCTGTGTTTTTTGGCCCTTAACCTGACTTTGCTCTGAAGTAAGCAAAGTTGGTGAAAACCCTAGGGTTTCCAAGGAATCCCAGAGTGCCTCCAGTTCTTTTGGCCACGTGGACAGCTGGTTTAGGTTCAATTCAGTAGTTCTAGTTGTACACACTCCAAGAACCATGTTACCCCCTTTACCCTGCATACAGTGGTGCAGGGAAGATGATGGATCCCTTTCTATCTCCGCTTCCTTACCAACCAAGCAGCTCCTTTTGAGTACCTGGCCAGTGCTCTCCTGCTGTTCCTGAAGTCAGAATGAGGCGCCTATGTGATCAACAAGGAAAGGGCAGACTGTTCCCACTCCTAGATCATATGGCTGGATGCCTTCTGGAGAAGTCAAAGCCAGTGATCTCTCTTCCACTTCCTAGATCATCCAGCAATGCAATCTTGGAGGGGAGATGAGATTGATGGTTGTGGTGTCTCCAGGAGGCATCTAGATATGCAAACTAGGAGAGGGATCACTCTACCCCCTCCTCACTGATAACATGGGTGCTCTGTTCTGACCTTTGCAGAAGTGGTGGCGTGCTGGCCAGGCTTTATGTAGAACTGCCTGCCTGCAAGGAAGTAGTGGTGGTGGTTCTGGAGATAGGGGGCAGGACAGCAGAGCCAATGAGGTGTCATCTGGTTGGCCCATAAGGACAATGATATGTCATTGCACCAGATTTGGCCTGGCACATATGGCCACAATCATGATGCATCTAGGGCCAATCCAGAGCATAATGCCCTGGGTTAAGCAGCCAGGGTAGATGAGCCCTGATTTAAGGATATATTGGAAAATTATTCCTGTTCATACAAAGTGAAGAAAAATAAAAAATAAGCCTAATATGAATGAGAATTCGGTATAAGTATGAATCACAATAGGAACGGGGGGAGGAGTTTGCTTTGAATTTTATAATAATTGCAACAATTATTATTATTTTTTCCTGAACAATTCTCTCTTAGTTTCTTTTCAAATCAGGAAACAGTTGGCAAGCCCCACTGAGAATAATTTAACACCTTTTAATTCCCACAGTTGCTACCACATGGTGCAACAGAAAAAGAAAATTTCTTTTTCTCTACCTATCATTCTAATGGCAATTTCAAATGACCTTTTAATAACACTTTATTTCATATTTCTATTATCATACCAATAGTGGGTTTAAAACAATAATTTCACTCCCTTCTGTAAAAAATAATGGAAGGATAATAAGTATTTAAAAAGTATTTCTTTTTAACATTTACTAGGCTTGGAATTCTGCACTCAGTCACCTGGAGATAAACCACAGTGAACTCCAGGAAGCCTACTTCTGACTATACATGTAAAACACATCATATTTTAAAAAGAATACATTTTATTGCATGAAACCTAAGGACATTTGGAATATGATCTTTGTGAATGCAGAGAGCAACTTGACCCACTTCCTGAACTACTGGGTCAAAATGTTAAAGTCAGACCTTTGGAAAGTAAGGGCCTTTGCAGACTGCCAGGAATAATGCAGCTTGAGGCCACTTTAACTGTCCTGGCTCAGTGCTAAGGAATCATGGGAACTGTAGTTTATTGTGGCATCAGAGCTCTTTGACAGAGAGGGCTCAATGTCCCAGAAAAAAAATACAATTCCCATGATTCCCTAGCACTGAGCCAGGACAGTTAAAATGGCCTCAAGCTGCATTATTCCTGGCAGTCTGTATAGGCCCTAAGTAGTTAGACTTCCCCCAGACACTGGCCTTACCAGTGGTGGATTCTGGGAGTAATAACCCAGAAAGTAATTTTTCTAGGTATTATATACATTTAAAAATGCATAAATGTAACAGAAGGATGGAAGAAAAAAGGAGTCTGGTGGAATCTTTAAGGTTGCATCTACACTGCAGAATTAATGCAGTTAGACACCTCTTTTACTACCATGGATCAATGCTATGAAATTCTGAGATTTGCAGTTTTGTGAGATATTTGGCCTTCTCTGTCAGAGAGTTCTGAGTGCCATAACAAATTGCAGGATTCCATAGGATGAAGCCATGATAGTTAAAGTGGTGTCAAATTGCATTAATTCTACAGTGTGGCAGCAGTTTAACATTTGTTTTATCATAAGCTTTCATAGGCCCAAAACACACTGCAGAAAAAAATCCATTTTGAGACCACTTTAACTGCCCTGGCTCAATGCTAGGGGATTTGGGGAAATACAGTTTTGTAAGACATTTAGCCTCTGGTGCCACAACAAACTACAATTCCCATGACTCCCTATCACTGAGCCAGGACAGTTAAAGAAATCACAAATTGGATTATTTCTGCAGTGTGTTTTGGACTATAGATTACTATTAATTTCTTCAGATGGAATTACAGCATCAAGCTGTGGATATAAACATTTTGAATACCATACTCCAGTAACTTGTAATCCACGAAAGCTCCTGACAAAAAAAGTAAAATAAAATAAAATAAAAATCCATATATCTTAAAAGTGCCACGGCTTCATTTCCCCTTCTCCTTTCTTCCTTTTCATACTTCCTTTGAAAATTTAGAAAATTTTGAAAAAAATAGACATACAGAGTCTGTAGTCCTATGGTGAATTTATCCCAGGAACCAGAGTATCTCAACCATTTATCGATGCTCCCACACAGGAGTTCTTACATCTCAACAGTTCTTACGTAAGACCAGATTGCTGAATAAGAATAAGAGATAAAATAGACATGCCACACATGGTCAGGAGAGATGCTGGGTGCTGAAGAACCACAGCATTTCTGAGTTCCAGATCCAAACAAAACTCTTCATTTACTCTAGCCCTGGGTATTGTGTAGAATGATAGCATTTCACTCATTTTAATGAGAGGAAAACAGCAAGTCTCCTTTGTCTTCCACTCTGCTGTCAGGGTTTTGGATTCCTTGAAGGTCCAACCAACATCAGAGTTCCCAATAGCATAAAGTAGGATTTCTCTGACTGAGCCACATGTTCACTTCCATTTGTAATATGTGTTGATGTTTATATTTTTTTAAAAAAAAAGATGCAGAAATTAACAAAATGAAATCCTGCATGAGATGCAAAAATGATATGGATTAGATATAGAGCCTTCCTTCCTTAAAAATCTCTCCATCCCCAAAATACACCAATAGTACCTGATGTAAGTGCAATTTGTTCTATGACTCCATGAAGGCTTTAATTTTCTTTAGGCAGCAGCAGTCCACTATGCTGTACAGATAACTGATTTTGAAACTGAAGGGACTTTTGAAAGATGATTGTGATACAGCTTTAAGTGACTGAGTAGGTGTCAGTTATTCAGTGAAATACAGCTTCACTTTATACATTTACGAAGGGCCTGCAATAAAATGGTTTCATGGAAGAGATGCAAAAAACAAAAACAAAACATCTTTCTCTATACCAAAGTGAATAACCAATGCCTCCCAAGCTCTGAGTGAATACTCAGCTCTGAAGAGGCACTCATCTTTACAATAAAGTCATAGCAATGCTGGAGCATTCATCCTGTCAGATGCTCATTTGCATGGAGACCCTGTCTCATATAAGAGGCCAGCTGTGCAGTGATGAAAAAGTACCTGTCTCGCTTTTTCAATATTCTATTTTCATTTTGGCTCAAAGTTAACAGCCCTACTAGTTCATGCAAGTCATTTGCATAAACCCAAGTGGATCTTTGGAAAGAGTTCCAAAACCTCCATTCAAGTGTAGAACATGTTTGTTTTCTCCCCATATTAAGCAAAATGAAAGAAGAATCCAGGATTAATTCTAATATTTTTAAAAATATGTTTCTATAAATAAAGACATGATAGAGAAGAAAGGCCAAATTTGGGACCAATCAGAAATATGGCTCAGCAGCTACTATCTCTTGCTTACTGTCCACGGAAGGAGAGAAGATACAAGGGCCAAGATCTGCTCTAGCTCAGGACTTGGTTTCACCATGCTTGCTTTATTTATGGCTTCTCTTTTCATTCCATTCACTTTCTTTCTTATTTTTTTTCAAGGTCTCATTTATTTCTTTTGAATGAGATAAACCAATTTCCACTCATTGTTGGGTATTTTGTTACTGTTATTGTTATCCTAAGCCTCTTGCCCTTTCTCTCATTTACATTACACACAGAAAATTCATTCTTAAATATTTATTTGACCTTTCACATTTCATGTATAAAAAATAGAATTTCTAAGAAGAAATGCCACCAAAATTTGTAAGGAGCAAGATGTGCAGGGAAATGGCAAATAGCCAAGAAAGAAGCTCAAGGTACATCTCCAAAACCACCCAATTGTCTCCTGGCCAGATAGAAAGATACTCCCCAACACATCGGGATGGGTTTCTTGTTGTGCTGGCCAAATAAGGACAGGAGACGCCTGGTTGGTCAAGGCGTGTGGGAGAATAAGCACACCTGCATGCCTTGCCCAATAGGCTTGGTTTAAACCAAGTCTCGCAAGATTTTGGTACTGCGATAATTGGGGTGTGAGTTTGTTATTTATAGCTTTGTGCTGCCATGTGCAGACAGCCATTTTGAGTTGAGATGGAGAGAGTAACATCCCTCTGCTCTTTGCTTTTGGTGTGCTTGGCTTTAGCCTAGCTCTCTTTTTGGCTATTGCTAATTCAGCTTTTGCCTATTTATTGGTACTTCTTTATCTTGCTGCTCCCGGCGGGGGGGCTCAGGTATTTTCTTGAGCCACCCATGGGGGGGGGGGCAAGTGAGGCCTTTGGGCCAGCCTTCTGGGCCTGTTGAACCTCCGCATCCCCAATTCTTGGGGATCTACACCCGAGGAGGGCTCTGTGGGAGATATCTTCACCAGGTACCTGGACCCGGTACCTGTTTTAGGCCCAAAGACGCCCTGGTCACTTGATCTGGTAAGGTTGGGACACACAGCTGGTCCGGGAGGGTTGGCTGCACTTCTCCCTAGCGGTGAGTGTGGGAAGACTCGGGTGAGGGCTCTCAGTGGGACCCTCGGTGGACACCATTCCTGCGGTGGTTGCCAGTGATGCTTCCTGGCTGTGGTGTCTCTTGTGAAACTTGGGAAAGAGCAGCCTGCTAAGGCCTGGAGGTAATCATCCACAGTTGGGTGATTTTGTTTGGGGCCCACGGCATTTTCACTTGAGTTCAGGATGCCACGCAGTAAGGCCCAATCTAAACGGTGCACGGCTTCTGCCGCACCTATTGCAGGTCACTCTGCTTCTAAAAGGCCTTCTAAGTCTAACAGCAGAGA
>JAIPUX010001232.1:134674446-134692401 GCA_020142125.1 Phrynosoma platyrhinos
GTGCAAAGAATCTTTCCTGCTGCTGTCATCATATGGACTAAACTTGTGTCTAGGTATTGTTGGCCGGGAGCACAGAAGGACTCTGCTATTTATGCCTGGCGTTGTCTTAACCGCTATGTGGCTAAGCACCTTAATAAATTGGGAATGTCCATGGTGGAACACGGCATTAAGCTTGACCGGCCACAGCTGTACAGGGGGGATGGGGTTCACCTATCTGATGAGGTGTCAGAGATGTACATAAATGCACTTGCTGACCAAGTTGAAAAAGCCATCAGCGGGGGGAGGGGGGAGAGGGGATGCCTAGCTGGGGTGGATACACCTTCAACTACACATGTGACAACTTGTTATTTATTGTTTATTAATAGACCCTGTACAGTTAAATAAATGTTGTGGCCTGTTTAAACCCAAAAGAGGTGTCTTGTGTCCTTTGTGCCAGTGCAAAGTTACCCCCCGACACGTCAGGAGGGGTTTCTTGTTGTGCTGGCCAAATAAGGACAGGAGATGCCTGGTTGGTCAAGGTGCACGGGAGAATAAGCACACCTGCGCACCTTGCCCAATAGGTTTGGTTTAAACCAAGTCTCTCAAAGGTTTTGGTACTGCGAGAATTGGGGTGTGAGTTTGTTATTTATAGCTTTGCGCTGCCACGTGCAGACAGCCATTTTGAGTTGAGACAGAAAGAGTAACATCCCTCTGCTCTTTGCTTTTGGAGACCCATCCCACCCACCCTTTATAATAGTTTGTTAATTTTGCTCTCAGGCTTTGGCTGGTCGCCTTTGGGGGTCGGGAGGGAATTTACTTGATGTTGTTAAGTATCTTAATTTGGGATTGGGTCATGGTGTTAATTTGTTATAATGAATAATTGTCACAACTGGGGGCAGGGTCTATGAGTTGAAATCATGAGTTGTATTGTGGGGCGGCTAATGACCCCCACCCCACAGAATAATTTAATTTGGCTAATTAAAATTGGGAAAGAAATTTGGCATAAAACAAATTGACAGGAAATGACGTAGGCACTTAATGCTTGACATGATAAGGCTACATGACATCAGATGATAAAATATGATACCATTTCTGGGGGAGGGGTTTGTTTATTGTTATTTTGTTGGTGATTGTTTATTTGCTTTGTCACGTGCAGTGAAGGACCACCCACACGGGTGGATACACCTCACCTACACATGTGACAAATTGTTATTTATTGTTTATCAATAGACCCTGTACAGTTAAATAAATATTGTGGCCTGTTTAAACCCAAAAGAGGCATCTCGTGTCCTTTGTACCAGTGCAACAAATCCTTAACTGTAGCAGTTAGGCTTCCTTCTCAGTCATTAAGGGCTATCCATTCTAAATTAGAATACTGTAACTATAAGCTATCACAAGCATATCAGATGAGTGCTAAACAATACCAAGCATTTGGGATAATGATTTTTCTCCATTGCTTAAAGCTACAATGTCTCAGAGACTGTTTCTGAGTACAATTCCAAGAAGCTGGTGCTTACTTTCAAATCACTGTATGCCTTAAGATCAGGGTACTCTGAAGAACTGTCTTCATATTAATCTAACTGTATGGTAAAATATTCCTCAGTGGCTGTGTTTATATGGAGTAACAAATCTTGGAAGTTGGATATTACTAGAAAAAACATTACCTGTGACTGTCATTGCAACATTATCTTTAATTACTTTTTGAAATAATGAGGAGTCAGCAGCAATGTTATTTTATTAAAATAATGTAACTGGCAATGGTATTTTTAAGTGTAAAGGGTCACTATTGCTGAATCATTGCTTTGTGGGTGTCATGGGAGAATTAATTTTTTGTTTTTAAGTGTACTTTTTTTGAAATTAAATGACTGAATTATCAAATAAGTGAGTTAGTATTAACTCTTGAACAATAACTAACAGAAATGTCAAAGAGTGTTTTTTTTAAAAAAAAATAGGGGGCAGGGTAGGAGCCTGGTAAATAGCCAATGACTTTAAAAATATGTAAGTTACAAACTCTCATCGGAAGTAAGGTAGATCTTGAAACAACAGATGGTTTCCTCAGTGGTCCAGTGCTCAATCTCAGGTAAAAATGTTGTGCATCCTCAATTTTTTTTAATAAGTCTACTATTTCTGAACTTGGCTTAATGCCACTCCTATATTTATGAGATTTTATGCTATAAACTGTTTATGGTGTGAAGAAGGTTTTAGAGTGAAGGATATACATTTCATAATAAATAATACCATCTTCCCTGTGATGTTCCTTTGCTAATTGAATTGCTGGTTTTGTTGCAAAATAGGCAACCTGCATACCTCATGACAATCCCAGTAGCTATGTTGAGTAGCACATCTGAAAGTCTAAGGCAGGGGTCCCAAAACTATGGCCCACATGCTGGACGCCATTTTGGTTTCCAAAATGGCATCCAGAGTAATGCACATGTGCCCAGCATTGCGCGTGCATGCGCACAACTCCAGACACATGTGCATGCACATGTCTCAGGCACCATTTTGCACATGTGCGTGCAATGTCGCATGCACGCATCCGGCCCCCTGGAAGATCTGAGGGCCAGTGAACCGGCCCCCAGATCAAAATATCTGGGGACCCCTGGTCTAAGGCCTCCTGCCTACATAAAGTGTATTTTATGTCACAAAGTATAGCTATTTGCCTATGAACAAATGCATTCCAGATGAATGCAACAGGTCTTTAGGGTTTTGAGAGCTTTGAAATAATTGACTAAAGGTAGGAAACATGTTTAGATGATAACAAGGTTTCAGCTGGAAGATCTGCAACATCCAAGAAATGGAACCACCCAACTTACTGGTTGGCTTGGTTGTCATTGGGGGAGTCACCTGGTCACTGTGCCTCCACAGGCCCTGGCGCTCTTCTGGCTGACATTGTGGTGGGCTAGGGAGGCCAGGATTGAGTGCTGGGGCTGGAGAGGGCAGTGCTTCTGGCTCAGAGTTGTGATTACAATTTCTGGCACACAATGGAGACAGAAGTGCTGCCCCATTTGCTGGCACCAGGACAGAGAGGTGGTTTGATTGGCTAGGAGGCTGGAAGGGGTGGGCTTTCTGGATCTCTCTGGTTTCTGATTGGTTCTGGGACCTATAAAAAGCCTTGTGGCAAGGAGAGTTGCCATGGGTCTCAGATCTGGTACGTGTATTTTCCTGTGCTGTGGAGCACTGGATTGGGAGTCCATCTAGGACCTGGGGGCACTAGTAGCATTGCAGTGTTGCCATTACAGGGGCAACACCAGATCAGTGTCCCCCAGTGATGAGGGGATGAGATGTGATCAACTGGTTGCTTGAGTTGCGGACATACGATCAACCGGTTTCCCCTTTGTCATCCCGAAGCTTGGCCATGACCAAGCAATTGGATTCATCAATCAACAGTCAGGTTGGTCGATGCCAGATCCAGACCTCATTCTTTGGTCCAACTCTAACTGTCAGCTGCATTCAATAAAGTTGTCGCCTTTTTCCTTCCAATTGGGTGTATCGTGGTAATTCCTTGTGGCACCTCCCTATCCACGGCAATTGAATGCTTTTGCACACTTTTCCTTCTTGAAAATTATGATTGGCTCTCCAGTTCTCCCAGTCTGCCATGCAGAGTACTGCACTAGTTCTGTGAAGGTCTCAGCAGAAATTGAGAAACTGAGGAAAACTCAGAAATATAAAACAGTCTAATTTCCTGTGCAGATATGACCTTATTTTAATTGTCTGATAAGCAATTCATATTTTCATCTCACATAAGTGTTTTTTTAAAAATCTGGGTATCTCTTTCCCTGTAGAGTACTTTATCCATAGAAGAGAGATAGACACAGACAGAAGAAGGGGGAAATATTCTGGAAAATATTATTGTCCATTCAAAGCTATTAAATTGTGAACTGCCTCTGATAATGTCTGTGTTAATGCCCATCAATTTTCCACTGATGATGAAGTAAAAGCAAACAAGCCTGTCTTCCAGCAGGTAGTAGTTAAATAAAAATATTAAATATTACTAAGTTCATGCACTCCTCTAATTATTCCCCAGAATAATGAGCCAATAGAAGACATCAGAGGTGTACAGTGTGAATCAACACTTGTAGTTGAGTTATTGCTGTACTACACTACCCTCCTGATGACTACCAACACTGTGCAATTATACATTTATCTGCAGATGTGCTTGCTGTCTCCATAATCTCAGTGAATCACATGGAGCACAGATGAATAGTTATGCACTATCCAAGAATGCACAGCTCTATGTGCAACAATTACACTTGTGGAACTCTGCTTATACAGCTGTGAACTGAAAATGGACATTACACCATGGCCAAACAGTACAAACCTATATGACAAAGAACTTATGTCTGTGCAAAGCCATGGCATCTCCCACAATTATATGAGAACTGTAATACATGCAGAACTCACATAATCTTAGAACAGCATCATCTAAAGTGCTATTCCCACTATGATTTACAGCAAATTGCGATCCGCTGTAAATGTGCCTTGTTCCCACTGTGAGCAGTTTCAGAAGCAACTCCGATCATTCAGAAGTGCTTAGAATTACCACAAATCCAAAAAAATTGCACTTTTTGAAGAATAGTTTTCTGGAGGTATTTTTGGACTAAATTGATTCAGAACTGTGTTCACCAAGTGTGAACAATGGACCTGAATTGCATTTTACTGAGAGGCCACTCAGCCTCCAGTGCAAGCAGGAAATGAGGTGCTGCCTCCCTCCCACCCAGGCAGCCCAATCCTCTTCCCTGCAACCCAAAGCCCCCTCACTTAGGGTCACAGAAGCTGCAGCTGCCAGGCTGCAGACCCACCTGAGCAGCCTTCACCTCCCAATCTCTCATTCTCTTCTCCTCCTCTTCTTCTTCCTCTTCCTCTTCTCCTATTGCCTCCCCAGCACAGCTCGGCTTTGGGATGAGATGCTATGTTGTCCTTGTCCTCCTCATCCTCATCCTCCTTTTTGTCATTCTCCTCCTCCAGAAAGCCCTGGGGGCTCTTTATTGCCAGCACGCATGCCATGCCTCCCTGGCTGCATCCAATCTCCAATCAGAAGGAGAGCCTGCAGCAGCCGGGGAAAAAGGCCCCCAAGAAGGGCCTGGATTGGGACCCTGCCACCCTGGAGGGACCTGGATTGAGGCCCTGCTGCCCTGGAGCTGGTTCCCTTCCCTAGAAGCATTACAAATGGCACCAGTGGAAATACTAGTGCCACTGCTGCAATTCACTTCATAGCACCTCGGCCTCAATTGCTTCAGCCACCTGGTGTCATAACTATTCACAAACCGATTTAAAGGTAAGTGGGAACAGCCCCTAAGAGTGAGCATTGTGGACTAGAAAGACTTCATTGAAAATCCCACCTCAGCTATTAGACTGCTAGGTGATTTTTGGGCTTGAGAAAACACACACTCCAGTCACATTGGATTCCCAAAAAATGCAAGGGCCAGATTTTTTTTTCCCTCTTCATATGGGGATGTCCTTTTTCAGATGCTGTATGGGTTTGTATTCCCTTCCTTCCTCCATAGGGCTCAAAGGCACCTCCCAACTTACTGTAAAGCCCCTGAAGTCACCAATGCTGCCATTTATAGCAAGGAGATATGATTAACGAAGACTCTGGCTACAGCCCCATAGCCAAACATCATCACTGAAGTTTGCAAGGGTCCTCTATGGGTCTCAGCACTGATAAATTCATTGTGGATCTGACAATGAATGTGTAGCTATGTAGGTTTGAAAAAATGAAATTTTCTCAAACAATCCAGAAATGTGAAAAATAAAAGAGCCTTTTAAGTTTCTCTTAAATTTTCAAGGATGGGGAGAAATTTTCAAACACACATTCCTATTACTAATGCAGTCTTTACAATCATATCCCACTCATCTACATTTATACTCAAGAGAAATATACTGTAAGAAAAAAACATTTTAAACATGTAACAGACAAAATAATTAAGTGTTCATATCAATATTAAGAAAAAGGTCAAGCACACACAAGCATACACTAATTTCAACACTCCTCTCTGCAATAGCTCTCTCAAAATAGCAAACAAAGTAAACCCAGCCTGTGACAAAATGAGTGCTAGTGCTGTACTCCAGGACAGAAAATGGCCAGTCATTTGCTGCTCCTTTGAACACATGCCATTCCTCTATCAAATAAATATATATATTTTTTTAAAAAGAGTTGTTATTGAAGGCAGTTTGACTTCTGTATGTACCCCTGGATTTCACAGCAAAACAAAAAAATATATATACTCAAAAGTCTCTTCATCTCTCCCAAACAGTGATATGAGAACTCTTTTACTATTTCTATTTCTTCATTGTCTAGTTTGAATGTGTGTAAGTTCTCTGTGGTCATTATTTTTGTTTTCTTTATGTTCTATGGTAAGTCTGGCTTTGCACTTTCTTCTTTGATCTTCCTTAGTAGTTGTTCCAAGTCTGTGAGGTTCTCTGCTAGTATTATGGTGATGTCAGCATATCTCAGATTGTTGATATTTCTTCCTTGTTTTTCTACTCTTCCCTTTTCCATGTCCAAGCCTGCTTTCCTTACAATACGTTCTGTATATAAGTTGAATAGATAGGGTGGTAGGATGCAGCCTTGTCTGACTCCTTTGCTGATTGGGAACCATTCTGTTTCTCTGTGTTCTGTTCTGACAGTAGCCTCTTGTCCTGAGTACAGATTCCTCATTAGGATTACCAGATGTGTTGGCACTCCCATGTCTTTAAGAGTATTCCATAGCCTTTCATGATCTATGCAGTCAAAGGCTTTGCTATAGTCTATAAAGCTCATGCTGGTTTTCTTTTGGAACTCCCTGGTATGCTCCATTAGCCATCTTATATTTGCAGTGTGATCCCTGGTGCCTCTTCCTTTCCTGAACCCTGCTTTGACCTCTGGGATTTCTCTCTCCCTGTGTGGTTGGAGTCCATGTTGCAGTCTGTTGGCCATCATTTTGTTTTCCGTATCTGTTGACATATGTTGGTTAGCACTAGAGTTGACTCTGTCAGTGTAGATTCCAACAGTTCTATTGGTATAGCATATGTTCCTGGAGTCTTGTTTTTGGCCATTTCTTTTATTGCAGCTTCCACCTCAGTTTTTAGAATTTGGGGTTCATTTTCATATGGCTCTTTGCTCCATGTGTCCTTCATTTTGTCATCTCTTTTGTATAGTTCTTCTGTGTATTGCATCCAATGTCTCTTTATTCCTTCCTGGTCTTGATTTTTTATTTTTATTTTTATTGTCATAGAGTGAACCTTCCCTTCATTTTTCGAATCTTGTGGATTAGGTCTTTCATTCTTCCCTTTTTGTTGTTGCCTTCTATTCATCTACATTTTTCATTGTAATAATTTTCCTTAGAAATGTGATAATACCCACTATTAAGACTAAATGTGACTTTAGGCCTTTGCAGACTGCCAGAAATAGTGCACATTAAATTGAGGCACTGCCCTGGCTCAGTGCTAGGGAATCATGGGAACTGTAATTTATTATGACACCAGAGCTCTCTAACAGAGAAGGCTCAATGTCTCAGAAAAAAAATACAATTCCCATGACTCCCTAGCACTGAGCAGGGCAGTGCCTCAATTTAATGTGCACTGTTTCTGGCAGTCTGCTTAGGCCTTTTATCTTGTCGGGGATAAGTCACTTTAAAATGAATGGGATAATCCCTGAGGGAAGGGAGTCAAATCCATTTAAAAACTTTTTTGTATGACTGAAGAGTCTTTGTTCCTCTGTAGGTAAGATCAACTGAACCATCTTAGGAGTTTATCACAAGGGGGGAAATTGGAAGTATAAATAGTGATTAACCTGCGATTAACCCACAATTGTGCAAATGATTTGCACATGCAAAGTGCTGTTATTCCATGCAGAATTCATGATTAACCCACACTTGAGTGCAAATGCGCAAATGGTTTTCACATGGCATTGAAACAAAATGTGATTAAAGTGCCATTATCTCATGAAGGACCAGGCAAGAAAGAACAATAACTTATTCATGGAATTTTCCTGTAAATGAATTTTTGCTGTTTCTTGCCTGGTTATTCCTTGGTTCTTCACAGGATAATGGCACTTGCATTAATGTCATTTGAAGCAAGGTTTAAGGTCAACTGCTCAATTTTCATGGGTTAATCATTGTTTAAACTCACAATTTCCCCCATGTGATAAATTCCTTAGTCACTTACAGCATAAGTCACATCAGACACTCAAAACCAGGGTGCACCCTCTATGTCTGAAACCATATCTCTTTAAATATTATTGCTGTTGAGGGATTTTATTTTATTTTATTATTTATTTATTTTTGCTTACAGTCCTAAAGGTGGTATCTTAAAGTCTCATTACTAGTTCCCATTATGAAAGGGAACCTGGATTCATGCATTGCCACTGTTAATAAATATTAACAGAATAAATGCTGCTCTCAGCTATTGTACACCTCTATGATCCTATTACCTATGGTGAAATTGTCCAGAAATAACTGTGAAAAGAATTGGGTCCTGCTGCTGTTAACTCACATCCCGGTAGATGTGTTGGCTCTGCAGAAGTGAGAGAAATAAAAAGCCTGATGACTTATTTTTGCAGCTGATATCAGCAGATAAGGCTTCTGCATACACAGAAGCAGAAAATTACAGTTCATTCAAAGCATACACATTTTTCCATAAGGTACACCAAAGCTATTTTGGTACTTTGAAATGCTACCGCAACAGCAGCAACAACAAAATGTATTCAAATATATGTTATTAACCAACCATTTATTCCATCCTAAATTATCAAAATTGCTACTGTTGACCAAATCAGTAATCACAGATTTACAAGGTACAGGGTCTTTCTTTCTTTTCTTCTTTGGTCAGAGCTGTTCCATATGGATGGTTTCTGCAAGGCCTCTAAGGAAATAACAGATGCATTGGACAGGCTAACCAGATAACACCATGGAAATAATGCACTGTATCAGGCATGGGTAAATGCCAGGGGTTGAGAGGGGACTGCATTGGCTCTCCATGGGACCTTGGACATCTGTGCCACACCCTGCTACACCACATCACAACGCTTTCAATTATTTGTTTACTTTTCCCCCAAAAAAACCTGTTTTTGCCCAAAATGGCCCCTCCCCTATGCCTTGTAGAGAGATTTCAGAACAATTATATTTTGACACCCCAAGACATTTTAGAAAAGGAAAGGCTTTTTTTTTTTTTAAGAGAGAATTCATGTGGAAATAAGCTTACAGTCCATTGGTGTGGGAGACCATTTTGGGCATACAGAAATAAATAAATAAATACATTTAAAATTGGTAAAACTGGATGTCAGAGGCTTGAGGGGGCTCAAAAGACATTGGGGGGGTTACATGTGGATCATGATGATGATGATGGCAACAACGACAATGATGATGATAATAATAATAATAATACATTTTATTTGTATCCCACCCTTCTGTCAAGCAATCGGGGTGGCTTAGAAGAGTTAAAATTCCATATAATAAATTAAAACACAGTCCAAAAATCCCAAAAGCCCACCCACCCCTTTAAAAATTATTAAACCAATTCAATTATCCATTAAGATATCTTAGTTAAAACATCATAAATAAACAAACAATAACAAAGAAATAAACAAGGCAGTGAGTATAGCCAAGATGGGGGGGGGGGGGAAGAAGACATAGGGGGACTTTAGTTTTCCAACTCCTTTTCTATGCACAAAGGATATGTATAATGAAATCCCACTCGGGACCCCTTTGATAGATGACATGACAGGGAATTGAGTTTTCTACCACCTAAAGAAGAGCAGTCACTAATATTCACAACTGGATCTCAGTTTACATACTCATAATGGCCTCTAAACAATGTAAGCTTTACCACTGCTTATGTAAAGATTGTCATTTTACCATGTACTCTGCTTTGTGTTGACTTAGGAAGCTGCACGTTTTATCCAAGGCAATGAAGATATCTCAGATATTCAGACAGTCATTGTGTTTCTAGAAATGGAAACCAACTGTCAGGGTTTGTTTTGTTTTGTTTTTCCCCACTATACATTGCTTGGTGTAACCAGTTACTTGCACGCCAACCAGTGGTGACTCTGTGCATATTGGGACTAAATTTAACTGTAGACTGCATTGATAATATGTGGTTTAATTTTTTTCTATTAGTCTCCCTATTTTTCCTCTCCCCCACTTTCCTTTTACCCAAAATGGTGAAGAGGTCAGGAGGGTGAAAAAGCTTGCATACAGGCTGGCCCTAAGCAATATAATGCCAGCCAATACTATGAACTGCAGGGAAAGGATTTCTTCATATTCGCCTCACCAAAGGGGTTAGAGTCCTGAAGCAATTCCAGAAACATGGCCACCTTTGCGCACCTGTATAGCTGTCCAGCTGTGTTTTTGCTGAGGCTGACATTGATGGTAAAGACTTCTTTTTCCAGATATTCTCTAGCAAAACAGTTTTCTATCCTGTCTTTCAGATACACAAGTACCTTTTAAACTTTGATTTCTAAAATGCAGAATGTAAAATACAACAGGTACATTATAGGAATGGAAAATCAAAACAGGTTTCCCAAGACATGTTCCTTGCTGGTTTTCAGGTGACATATGATCCTAACGTGCCACACTCACTTCTTCACTTACCATAACTTGAAAATAGAGGCAGTATGAGGGACAATGGTGCTACACTCCTCTTCCAATTACCTTTTTTTTTCTTAATAGCTTTATAGTAGAAGAATAAACATGTCTGTATTTGCCTATGTGTGGCAACAAAAGCATGAGATCCCTGGCCACAGAT
This sequence comes from Phrynosoma platyrhinos, assembly GCA_020142125.1. Taxonomy (NCBI): domain Eukaryota; kingdom Metazoa; phylum Chordata; class Lepidosauria; order Squamata; family Phrynosomatidae; genus Phrynosoma; species Phrynosoma platyrhinos. The sequence continues at coordinate 134,685,148 of JAIPUX010001232.1, forward strand.
GGCCATGGAGATTTGCTCCAGTTGCACTATAATCTACCCTTGATGGATATGCCACGATTTCACGATGAATGGATTACTTGCAATACCTAGGATCTTCTTTTGATTCAGGCAATGTAGAGATGGTTTTCAAACCAATTTTATGTGATGTTTTAACACATATAAATGTACTTGTTCAAATATAGGCCATGTCACATGTTAATGTTTATTAAAACTGAACCGTAAGGTTCAATTATTGATTGGAGAAGCACATTATTTTAAAACAGTGGCAGAACACAATGCAACTAGGGTTGCCATAAGTACTGGAAAAGTGGGATTGTCATGGATCAAAGGGTCTAAAAAATGTCCTGGCTAGCTGGGCATGTTTAAAGCCACAAATCCCGGATTCTTGCTTTGTTCTAGGCAACATTTTATATGACATACACTGAATTTTATTATGCACTCAATCACATTTGTCTGATGAATTTATCTTTGTTAAAATGCTTTATTGGCTTGCAATATATTTATAAATCTCTGAGCAAGAAAAATGCTTAAAATTGTACTTTACTATTGTACCTTGACTGAATCTTTGTTGTTGTTGTTGTGTGCCTTCAAGTTGTTTCCTCTTACACACACCATAAAGTGAACCTATCATGGGGTTTTCTTGTCAAGATTTGTTTGCCATTGCCTTCCTCTGAGGCTGAGAGAGTGTGACTTGCCCAAAATCACCCAGTGGGTTTCCATGGCTGAATAGGGAGTCGAACTCTGGTCTCGAGCATCTAGTCCAACATTCAAGCCATGCCGGCTCATGCACATAAACCTAGGTCCCATTAAATAATCCAATATAAAATTAAAAATATCTAATTTTAAAATGCATACATTTCAACCTTCTGTCCAGGAAGAATGTCAAAATCTCCTGCATTTTGAGCATGAGTGAGAAGCATGGATTTATATTAATTTTTTGGCTTTTAATTTAATTTTTCTTGACTGTCCTACATTTTGTCCTGGTTTTGTGGAAGAGAATTATGGCACCCTAAATGCAACCCTAAATGTGATTATTCAGAAATAAATCCCACTATATTCAGTGGGACTTTCTCCCACACAAGTACACTTAGGATTGTGGTCTCAATTGTTTTGAGGTACTTTTAAAAATGTGGTATCAAGAAAAGGTCAAACTCAAACATTTCAAATAGATGGAGGGGATTTAATGGCACATAATGGCTATAGACAGAGAGGTTTTTAAAAAATCATTTTTAAAAAAAGACAATGATTCTTTTTCTTACCTGCTAATATTTTGAACCAGATATATATACTTCATCATTTTCAAACTTCTTAGGGAGAATCTCCATCAAGCTACCTGGCAGGAGCCAATTATTCTTGAATAAAAGAAAGTTGACAGTATCACTGTGTCACAGCTGGGAAGCAGAGGAGAACTTTGGGGAATTTTTCCCCATAAGAAAAATTTAAAAGTTCTATACTACCAGTCCCCACAAAAGAGGACTATAAAGGGAATTACTGGAGCATCTCAGCTGTAGCCAGTTCCTGCATAATTATTTTTCTGGTGAAACTGTGTCCCTATATTATCATCAAAATTCAAATGCTTGGACACGTGAATTAAGATTTGTCTACCTGAAAGATGACTTTCTCCCATATTTTCCTGACCATCAGTACTTTTTCTATGGAATGTCCCTTCCATGTTGCAAACCCATTTTACATTGTGTGTGTGTATGTGTGTGTGTGTGTTCATATACCAGGTTAAGAACTCCTCCAGTTGGCATTTTATATTTGATGTGTTACTTTTATTATTCATTTTATTGCTGGCTTTTCTGTATCAAAATCAGATGTATTATTTGTTTTGGTTGGTGTTTCCCAGGTTGTTAACCCTTTTAAAGGGAAACAAAAATTCACAAGTATGAAAGTTAAACTTGTTAGTTAAACCAGCTTACATTAGCAGAGCAACAGAAGTGTGGGTCAGACTATTATTTTAAATCTCTCTTTCTAAAGAATAAAGACTAACTCAGAAAAAAAAACCAGTTTGTGGTTTAAAAAAAAACACAATAATGGCTTCAACAAATATTTGGACATGAGAAACTACAGACCAGTCTCACACTTACCATTCATGAGCAAGGTGATCGGGAAAGCCGTCGCCTTCCAACTCCAAGCAATCTTGGATGAAACCAATTTTCTAGAGCCATTTCAAACCAGCTTCAGGCCTGGATATGGGGTGGGGATGGCCATGGTCACTGTGGTAGATGACCTTCGCCTGAGCATCAACAGGGGTAGTGTGACCCAGTTGGTGCTTTTGGACCTCTCAGCGGCCTTTGATACTATAGACCACAACATCCTTTTGGAGTACCTGAGAGAATTGGGGGTGGGAGGCACTGTTCTTCAGTGGTTCCGCTCCTGTCTCTTGGGCAGGTTCCAGAGGATGGTACTCAGGGACAGCTGCTCATCAAAAACAGAGCTAAAATATGGTGTTCCTTAGGAAGCCATTCTGTCCCCGATGTTATTCAATATTTATATGAAGCCGTTGGGAGAGATCATCAGGAGATATGGAGCAGGATGCTACCAATATGCTGATGACACTCAAATATTCTGCTCCATGTCTCGGCCAACTGCTATGATGGCAGATGGCGGTTCTCCCCTCAATCAATGCCTTGAAGCAGTAATGGACTGGATGAGGAAAAACTGACTCAAAATGAATCCAGACAAAACGGAGGTACTTACAGTAGGGGCCCCCAAACCAGAGATTGGGTTGCGACCACCAGTCTTGGATGGGGTCACGCTCTCCACCAAGGACTGTGTCTGGAGTCTGGGGGTGTTCCCAGATCCATCGCTTCACATGATAAATCAGGTGAATGTGACAGGAGCGCCTGTTATCAGCTTTGGCTGATACACCAGCTGCGCCCTTTCCTGGAAGTAAAAGATCTAGAAACTGTAGTATATGCTCTGGTAACCTAACAACTTGACTTCTGAAATGCACTCTACATGGGGCTACCCTTATACTAACTCAGAAACTGCAATTAATACAAAATATGGCAGCCAGGCTGATCACTGGAACATCACGAAGTAATCATATTACTCTGGTTTTAAAATCTCTGCACTGGCTGCCAGTTAGTTTCCGGACACAGTATAAGGTGTTGGTATTAACCTTTAAAGCCCTACATGGCCTGGGCCCATCTTACCTAAGGAGTCACCTATCTCCATATAATCCAGCACATGCCCTCAGGTCCTCTGGGAGGAAGTTGCTTCAACCAATAAGAACTAGGTTGGCAGCAACCTCCCAGAGGACTTTCTCTGCCACGGCTCCTAGACTGTGGAATGCCCTGCCAGAGGAGATCCGTCAGATAACCAACTTAGATGGCTTTAAAAAAGCCATCAAAACAGATCTCTTCTGGCAGGCATTCCCAGAATGATATTTCCCATAATCTCTCCCACCATTAGATCATTCCTTTATAATCAGAGTGCCTTGTTTAATCGTATTGAATTTGTAATTTGTTTTAAGTTAAATTTTAATGTTGTTATGAATTTAATATTTTTTGGGGGGTGAATGTTTTTTGTATTGCATGGGATTGTGCTTTTAGAATGTAAGCTGCCTTGATAGCTTTGGCTAAAAGTGGGATATAAATAAATTATTATTATTATTATTATTATTATTATTATTATTATTATTATTATTTACATAAAATAACTAAAACCTAATTTAACTGGAGATGGTTTGGGTAAAGAGAGATAAATCTCACCATCTTTAGATATAGATAGCAGGAAGAAAACTACAACATATTGCTTATTGACTGATGATTGCAGTTACTAGCAGTTTAGAATATTGGGAGAGAGTTGTTAAACTGCCTCCAAGAGTGACAGGAGTCACATGATAGATAGAATGAGAAAGAGGGAGGGAGTCCCTATCTATCTAAGGAGAGGCAGGAGAATGCAAATATATTCCCTTTCTCATTCTCTTGGGTTGATGTCAAGGGTCTTCAGTACTTCATGTAGCCTCTGGAATTGATCTTTTGGCAGAGTTTTTTAGTGAGGATGTATGCAATCATAACCTCAGTGTTGCAGTATTCCAGTTATACAAGTCCACTCTGACACATTTCTCTCACTTTGTGAAATCCAATGTCAATGTTCTTCTTGAGTGGCTTTTCATTCTGAGAAATCTTGACACAGCTCTGATTATCTTGCATCAAAATTATTGGCTTGGATTCTGTAATCCCAAAGTCCAAAAGTAAGTTGTACAGCCATTTGATTTTGTCACATATTGCTTTTGCTGAAACACAGCCAGCTCCTGTAGAAGAATAAGTAATCCCTGATTGCTTCTTATTTGTCTAACTTACAGCTCCTCCACCATAGAAGATCAAGTTGCGGGTGGTTAACTTTCTGTCTGTCAGATCTGCAGCCCAGTCTGCATCCACATAAGCAATCAGCTGTGGTTGGTGACATGCTGGCAGCATCAGTTTGTAATCTGCTGTTCCTTTTAAGTATCTGGCAACTCTTTTCACTGCAATGAAATCTCTTTCTGTAGGAGAGTTGACCATTCTGCATAAGATTCCAACAGCATTTGCTATGTCAGGTCTGGTGAATTTTGCAATGTATAGGAGTTTTCCAACTGCAGTCCTATACTTATCTCTATTTTGTAAAGATTTGGGTTTCTTAATATCCTTTAAGAATCCTACTTCCATTGGAGTTGGCATAGCATTTGTGTCTTTCAGACCAAGACAGTCCAGAAGAGCCAGTATCTTCTGCTTTTGACTGAGGAAAAAATTTCCATCACTGGCTCTTTGTATTTGCACTCCAATATAATGTGAGATATCTCCCAAATTTTTGATATCAATCTCTTTCTTGAGATACTGGATTATGTCTTCACTATCTACTTTGTCTTCACTGCAGAGGATCAGATCATCAACATAAATTGTGATGTAAGTCCATTTGTTATTTCTGAATCTCTTATATATACATTTGTCAACAGTGCCTGGAATTAACCCCTCTTTTATATGAAGTGATTTCATTCTCTCACTCCATGCTCTGGCGAATGTTCCTTACCAGATATTTGGAATCCTGAAGTTTGTTCCATATAAAGTTATTCAGTTAGATCACTATACAGAAAAGCTGTTTGGAATGTCCAGATGTTGAACATTCATTTTCTTGTAAGCTACAACAGCTAGGATAATTCTGATGGTTATGTGTTTGACTACACCAACAAAAGGTTCATTGCAGTCCTCACCATACTTTTGATCATAGCCTTTAGCAACAAGTCTTGCTTTGTATCTTTGAAATTCCCCTTCTGCATCTAGCTTTGTGGTAAAGACCCATCTACAGCCAATTGTCCTTTTTCCTTCTGGCAATTCAGACAAAGTCTATGTCTTGTTTTTATATAAAGATTGCATTTCCTCACTAGCTGCTTGCACCCACTTATTCCCTTTGCCCAAATGTTACTTTTCCCAGTTCTATATCATGGGAAAGGGCTTTTTCTTTTTTTCTTTTTTGGTGACTTTTTACCACACTTGGGGCAATTTCTTATTAGATGATGTGTATACTTTGTAAGTAAATAAAATAATAAGAGTCAGAGTGACTATAAAGCTTCAACCCACTCTACCTTTAAAAAAACAAAGAACAAACTTGAAATACTTCACCAGAGACTCTCCCAGAGCATATATTCATTACACCAAAAAAATTTCAGGTCACTCAAGATGTCTCTAAATGTCAAGAGAAAAAACTGTAACAGGTGGACAAGAGACTATCAAAATTATCTAAACATCCTGGCATGCACAAATTTGGCTGAACTGCTAAGCAAGTTTAGCAGTGTATAAAGCTGAAAGTTTGAATCCTATTTCATCCAGAAGTAATTATAATCCCATTTAACAGCAATGACTACTGGATGCCATTATTAATATTAGCAGTAGGTATGATCTGTCTGCAGTGTAGAGCTGGCAAATAATTATTCAACAAAAATTGACATTGACATGGCAAGAAGTGAGGGATATATTCTGCATGTGTCTAAAATTATAAATTGTATTCCCATCTCTAGACATATGTTAATGCAAGACTCCGATGAAATTATACAGTAACTTTATTGCTTGGAACTTTGCTGAAACATGGGATGGTTCAGGAATTCAGTCATTGTGAATTCACATGATCAATGATTGACCTGATCTGTACCTCTTTATATCTAACAGCTTACTTATCAAATAGCATTTGCACTTTCCAAATTTTTTGATTTAGTTCTTGGCTGACCCATAATATCAAATTGTAACAGAGAGAGGGAGAGAGAGATTTTAAAAACATCTATTTTGAAAGAAAATCACACACACACACACACACACACACACGAGATAAGAATAAACTAAGAGCCATGAATGCAACAGTACAACAGCTAGTGCACAAAGATAAAATAAGGAAAATTAATACAATGACAAATGTAGAGAAATAGAAGACAAGAACAAAAAGGGAAGAATGAGATATTCCACAAGATTCGAGAAATCAATAGAAAGTTGAGACCAAGGACCGGGATGTTCTATGACAATAAAAATAACATAATTCAAGACCAGGAAGGAATAAAAAGATGATGAATAGAATACACAGAAGAGTTATATAAAAGAGATGACAACATGAAGGACACATGGAACAAAGAGTCATAAGAAAATGAACCCCAAATTGTAAGAACTGTGGTGGAAGCTGCAATAAATGGGAAAAAACAAGACTCCAGGAACAGATGATATTCCAATAGAACTGTTGCAATCCACATTGACTGAGTCAACTCTAGTGCTAAACAGCATATGTCAACAGATATGGAAAACAAAACAATGGCCAACAGATGGAAGTGATCAATATACATCCCTATCCACAGAAAAGGAGACACAAGAGACTGCAGCAACTATAGAACCTTAGCACTATTCACCCATGCAAGCAATTCATGCTCAAAATGCTGCAACATAGGCTCCAACCATACATGGAGAGAGAAATCCCAGAGACAGGGTTCAGGAAAGGAAGAGGCACCAGAGATCACATTGCAAATATACACTAGCTAATGGATCATTGTAGTGATTTCCAAAAGAAAATCAGCATGTGCTTCATAGACTACAGCAAAGCTTTTGACTGCATAGATCATGAAAGGCTATGGAATGCCTTTGAAGAAATGGGAGTGCCAACACATCTGATAGTCCTAATGAGGAATCTGCAGTGAGGACAAGAGGATGCTGTCAAGACAGAACACAGAAGAACAGAATGGTTCCCCCCAGTGGCAGAGGGACTGTCATCTGTGCCTGCCCTGGCCCCAGC
>JAIPUX010001232.1:134692501-134704031 GCA_020142125.1 Phrynosoma platyrhinos
GCGCGAGGAGGAGGAGGAGGAGGGAGGGACCATCTGGGCATAAAAAGGCCCCATCGAGCCACTCCTCCCCCCTCCCCAGTGGCAGACGGACTGTCATCTGTGCCTGCCCTGGCCCCAGCATGCTCCAACCTTTGCGAAACCCATTGGATGACCTTGAGGAATTACCTCCCTCTCATATCTGCTTGCCTCTCCATGCAGCTGCAGTTGGAGCTAAAAATTGGAGTCAGCTGGATACTCATCTCTCCCTTTGTATGTTGGAGCTGATCTTAATCTGGGAGTGGACATTCAGGTGGTGTGGGGGAGATATGGCGGTAGCAGAGCCAACAGATGTTACAAAAGAAGGAGGGATCGATGTCTGATATCTATCCCTCCTTCAGTTGGCTCTGTTTCCCAGGATAACTTGGAGAGCTCGCCATCCATTCCATTGACTCTCAACCTGCTCCTTTGCAATGCCAGGTCGGTCAAAAACAAAACACACATCATCCACAATCTCCTGGTGGATGAGGCAGCTGATCTGGCTTGTTTCACTGAGACCTGGCTGGGGGATGCCAGCTCCGCGACTTGGGCACAGGCTCTCCCAGCTGGGTACTCAGTTAGCGAGCAGGTGAGGGAAAGTGGGCGGGGTGGTGGTGGTATAGCCTTGGTTTATAGGAACACCTTAACCATGATCAGAAAGCCTATCCAGAAAATGACGCACATCAAATGTATGTACCTTAGCCTGAAGACCAGGGATAGTTTGGGGATTCTGTTGGTATATCGGCCACCCCGTTGCGGCAGTGCAGCAGGGGAGAGGACTTGACCACCTGGCCTGTAAGGGCCCAAAAAGCCCCCAAACACCGGGTCTCGGCAGTGCGGCGTACCGGAAGTAGGCGGGACCATCTGGGCCTTTAAATTGGCCCCCATAGAGTCTTCCTGGAGTGGCTGCAGAGCTCCTGGGAAGTACACATGGAGCACAGTTTGAGAACCACTGCTTTAACTTATATATTTGATCTTCCACCTTTACACCAGTTATTATTTTTTAATTATCTTGTTAATCTATCAAGAATTTTCAACACTAACAAAAATAGTAAGGGTAACAAAGGGCAACCCTGTCTGGTTGCTCTATGAATCATGAAAAGTTTAGTCTGATCACCATTTATCAAAATCTGAGCTTGTTATGAGATATATATTTTAATTGGTTGGCATGCTTTTGTATGACATGATAAAGTGTATTCTTCATCCACTGTGTATAACATTCACTGTTTGAGAAGATAAATATTGAGAACTTGGAACAGCTATAAAATTGAATTTTATTCAAAATTGCCTCTTAGGAGCTCACCACATGAAGACTGATGAGGAGAGAGGTTTTTTAAATTTAAAAATGACTGACTTATAAAGAGTTAACGATACTGGATTAAGGTCTACTTAGACTGAAAGGCTAGTTAGAATCAAATCTAGAGACAATTGGAAACCAAAGGACTGATATTTGACTCATTCTCAGGCCTGAAACAGATTGGGCAAAATTGTGACTTCTGGATTCTTCAGGGGTGGGACATGCAGATGATACATGCCCCCAGAGTGGCAAGAAGCCACTCTGAGGCTGCCTAAGGCAACCTGAGGCCACCAGCAAAAGAGTGGGGAAAGTCTGCTCTTTGCCAATGCCCCATTTGGGACCAGCACTTTCAGAGTGGGCCATTCGGTTACCATGGTCCCATGCCTACTGGGAGTCAACTGGGGCTGGGTGGCCAGAGGCCTATCCAAGCTACCAGTCTGCTTCATCCCTCATATAGATGCTTTGTTGGGATATTTAAGATGGACAAAAAACAGTATGATTTTTGAAATGATGGAAACAGAACTGATAACTTTGATCAGATACTGATAATTTAATAGCAAAGATCAATAAAATGCTGTTAAGAATAGAAATAAAGATTAACAAGTGAAAGGCACACAATATTGGGTACAATAGGGATTGGGTTGAATGAGTGTTTTAACTGTTATCTGTTTTAATTTTGTTGTACACCTCCCGAGTTGCTGAGCAGAGGGATGGGTTAAAAATAAAAAATTATTATTATTATTATTATTATTATTATTATTATTATTATTATTATTATATTTAGAACAGTATGGAAAGACTTGGACAAAATCCTTAAAATTTACTGAGTTATGATCTGATATATATACAATATATAACTACACACACACACACACACACACACACGTGTTGGTAGTATTTAATATCTGAAAGACTTTCAAAAATGTATAAAAATGTTACTAACAAATACTGGACATGTGATCCAAAGGTTGGGAAATTTTAGCATATATGATAGTCATGTGATAAAGGTCAGAAATTGTGGACTCCCAGATCCACCTATTGCTGAAAAATATTTTAAAAGCAAAGTTCCAGAAGAAACCTGAATTTTACTTATTGTGAATGAAAAAAGAAGAGATTGAAAGGAAATATGGAAGAATTCTACAATATATATCTATAGCAGGAAGACTCTGCATGGTCAGAGATGGAAAGAAAATTTGCTGGTGAAGATTAATGAATTGGCTGAAATGGACAATCTGATAGTGTTCAATAAAGAAAAGTCTTTGAGTAATTTTGAGAAACATTGGATATATTTGAGACAATGGGGGGGATATACACAGCCCAAAAGGGGCATCTTAGACCAGCCCCTTTTATGCTGGATTGGGACCCAGGCAAACAGATGCCCTGCCCCAATCCAGCCTGATTCCACCCCAAAAAGGAGTGGATAAGATCTGCTCCTTTGGGGGGGGGCAAAGAAAAGTCTCCCATAGAGCCAAATTTTTCTCTCAAATAGCCAGCTCTGGGGAAAGTGGTGTCTTAGCACCATGCCCCCAAGTGAAAGAGAAGCCAGCTGGTGTCTAATCACCGGCCCAGCTTCTGTCTGGTTTGGGGCATGGAACATGTAAACGCCAAGCCCCAAGCCAGCCCCAAGCAGGATATATGAGCTATCTGTTTCAGAACAATGATAGAGTAATTTAATAGTTTTAGCATTTATATGTAAAGATAAGGATAAAAGTAAGGTATTTATAATAAAAGTATATCTGGGATAGGATTTTTAGAAAACTCAAAATCGTTTGAGTTAAAGGTTTCTAGTTGGGAAGAAGTCATATATGTTACTTTTATTTTGTGTTTGTGTTTGGTATTTTATTTTGTAAAGTTATATTTTTTGTTATTGTTTTTTGTTTTTGCTATGTGTTTTTCTTTTTTTTAAAAAAAATATGTATTTGAAATTATATTTTAGAATAAACATTTTTTTAAAAAAAAATGCCAGACTGGATGGCTTTTCTGTGTGACAGACGAAGTCCTCATGGTTGGCAACAATTCTCTGCCCTTCTAATTGAGATTGGTGTTGCATCAAGTATATTGATGCACAAACCTGTGGCTGGTCCACCCATTCAGCTCATCCACCTAGACCTCTGTAATACATACAAAATGAAATTTGCTTTAATGCTGATGTGCTTATATATTTAGTGTGCTGAGTAAACTCTGATTTATTAGTCATCCTAATTTTTATAATATACTCTATTCATTTAACCTAAGTAAAATCCAAAAAAGCATTTAACAATAATATGAGAATTATCCATTTCTTACTTGTCTAGACATTGCAAACACCATTTCCCATATATTTTTGAGTACTGTAGATGCAAAGGATGTAAATCTGCTTTTCTATCAAACACTGATTTATAAATATGCTTAATTTTAGCATACAAATCAGAGAAGGCAGCATGATGTGAGTGAATCGTTTGGAACATGCAGCAGACTCTTGGTTCTGGGCAATTTCAACATTCCACTCGAGACCAGCTTGCAAGATCTAAGTGGTGAAGCTTGGGAGTTCATGGATACCATGACAAACATGGGCCTATCCCAATTGGTTGACGGGCCCACACACTGTGCGGGTCATACCCTTGATGCAGCTTTTAGTACGGAACAGGAATATCCGTGGGCGGAGGTCATAAAAACCTCTGCATTGTCATGGAAGAATCATTTCCTGGTCAAGATAGAACTAAAGGCCACTGTCTGCCCCAAGGGGGTGGCGGACCCATTAGAATGCTCTGCCCTCAAAGGCTAATGGAACCAATTGATTTCCAGAAGGCCTTAGAGGGTTTGATGGTTGGTAACACCGGTGATTCTGTTGAAGCCTAGGTGGACACTTGGAACACCGATCTCACCAGGGCTATTGACATAATAATTGGACTACCAATGGGTGGTATAAAAATAAAATTTATTATTATTATTATTATTATTATTATTATTATTATTATTATTATTATTATTATTATTGCTCCCAAGCATCCTTTCCAGCCCGCTTCTAATCGTAGGCCCTGGTTTACAGAGGAGCTTAGGAGGATGAAGCGAGCTGGACAATGACTAGAGTGTGAATGGCAAAGAACTCGTCTCTCATCTGACAGAACTCACCTTAGAAAGCACCTTGATTCTTATAGGGAGGCTTTACGTGCAGCGCAGAAATCCTTCTGTTCTGCACGTATTGCTTCTGCAGAGTCTCACCCGCAGAGCTGTTTAGGGTGGTGGGGGAGCTGACGAAGGTTTCACCTCTGCCAAATCTCCTACTCAACCCAACAACAGCCTGCTGTGAGGCATTTAACATCCACTTTGCAGATAAAACTCTTAGATAAGAGCTGACCAGTGTATTGGCAGAATCCGTAGACGAGGTATCCAGCAACTCCGTTGATGGTAATTTACTGGATCAATTTCAATCTGTGAGTACCGATGATGTGGACAAGCTGCTTGGAAGTGTGAGAAAGACGACTTGCCCCCTCGATCCTTGTCCATCTTGGCTGGTCATCTGGGGGGGACGTGTTGAAGGTGTTCCTCCGGGACACAATCAATGCATCATTCAGGGAGGGTTTTGTACCATCTTGTTTGAAGGAGGCGGTGGTTAGGCCACTCCTGAAAAAAAAACCTTCCCTGGACCCCATGGACAGAAACAACTACAGGCCAGTCTCCTTGCTCCCTTTTTTTGAGCAAGGTGATCGAGAGGGCAGTTGCTTCCCAACTCCAAGCAGTCTTGGATGAAACCGATTATCTTGATCCATTTCAAACCGGCTTTAGAACAGGATATGGAGTTGAGACAGCCATGGTTGCTCTGCCCGATGACTTCCGCCTGGGCATCGACAGGGATAATGTGACCTTGCTGGTGCTCTTGGATCTCTCAGTGGCCATCGATACAATAGATCATGCCATCCTCTTGGATTGCCTGAGAGATTTGGGAATTGGAGGCACTGCTCTGCAGTGGTTCCGTTCCTTCCTCTTGAGCAGATCCCAGAGGGTGAGGCTCGGAGACAGTTGTTCTTCCAAAATAGAGCTTAATTGTGGCATCCCTCAGGGAGCCATCCTGTCCCCAATGCTATTCAACATCTATATGAAGCCGCTGGGTGAGATCATGTGGAGGCATGGAGCACGGTGTCATCAGTATGCTGATGACACCCAGATATATTTCTCCATGACCAGATCATCGGCTCAGACTTCAGATGGCATCTCTCCTCTCAATGACTGTCTCAAAGTGGTAATGGATTGGATGAGGAAAAACAGATTGAAACTAAATCCAGACAAAATGGAGGTATTGACGGTTACAGGCCCGAAACCAGATTTGGGAATACAGTCTCCAGTCCTGGATGGAGTCACACTCTCCTACAAGGACTGTGTTCGCAGTCTGGGAGTACTCTTAGATCTGTCGCTTCACATGACTTGTCAGGTTGATGCAGCAATCAGGAGTGCCTGTTATCAGCTTCGGGTGATACACAAGCTGCGCCCTTATCTAGATATGAGGGATCTGGAAACTGTTATACAGAAACAACCCCCCACAGTTGTTTATTGTACATGTTTATTGTTGTGACTGTTCTATCATTGTTTCACTGACTAGTTATACTCAATCCTTGCAAATGCATATACATGTATTAAAATATGTTAAACTTTGTATATTTTGTGGTACTTAGGGATTTATAGTATTCTCCAACATTCATTTTTTATTTTTTTATTTTTTATTTTCTCTCATTATATCAGTTAACCTTTAAAGCCCTACATGGCTTGCATCCATCTTATCTCAGGGACTGCCTTTTCCCGTACGATCCCCCTCCCTCTCGCACTTTGGTCCTCTGGGAGGAATCTGTTGAACTCCATGAAGACTAGGCTGGCATAGACCTCCCAGAGGGCCTTATCTGTGACCGCTCCCAGACTATGGAATGGCCTGCCAGATGAGATCCATCTTATTATTACCCTTGCTGCTTTCAAGAAAGCAGTAAAGATGGATCTTTTCCACAGGCTTTCCTGGAATAATCTCCTGGCTCTAGCGGAGGTTACCTTATGCCCCTTAAACCCCCCATAGTAAACGGACATGCCCAAATTGTTTAGTTTTTTATTTGTTTTTGTTATGTTTTTGTTTTTCTTATGTTTTTAAGAATCGTTTTAACTTTGCTATTATAGTTTAATTTAGTTTTAAGGGGTGGGAGGATTAGGGTGTGGGATATAAGAATTTTACATTGTCTCTTGTTTTTAAATTATGCTGTACATCGCCCCGATTGCTGAGCAGAGGGACAGCTTAGAAATAAAACTTTATTATTATTATTATTATTATTATTATTATTATAAAACAATATAATTTGATTTTGCCTTACAACTTATTGAAGTACAATAACTCTCAAAGGAATAGCCTGGTCAGTTACCACTTTCAGAGAGAGTAACTTTTAAAAAATCTGTGGGTCAACTATGCTGCAAAAAACATTCCCACAGCTGCAATTATCAATAGAAAAATGTATTTGGAATCAGATTTTAAGACTCAAAACATCTGATGCAGTGAACTAGAGAAATGGGGTTTAAAATTAATTGCTGGTTAACTCTCTAGGTGATAAAGCAGATGAGAAATTTCGAAAATTAATGTTGGAATATGGATGGGTTATACAGTCAAAGGTCAAATGTAGAGATGTGTGTGTGGAATTTTCCTCATGAGAACAACATCTAGAGAGACATAGAGAAATCTAGCACCAGATGGCTGCACAGACATAAACATGAACTTACCCATAGATAAAACATATAGACACAGTTATTGTTATGGAAAGCAAGAAACCAAAGAGATAATAAATACATCAACATCTGAGATCATGAAAAAAGCAGTCACATGGGGGATAATGGACAGCAAAAGGCTGGGTTAATACATATCATACAGGCATTATCCAATCAGCATAAGGTTAACACTCAGAAGGTGGAGTATGGGAAGGGCCCAGAAAACCCTTTTTCTAGTTTTGTTTATATTTGAAAACAGTGTTTGTGTGTGTGTCTGGCAGTGTTTTTAACCATGGAGCTACGTGTTAGCTTTTAGTTTTTTAGAGTATGTTTATACTGTTTTTATAATATAACTCCTGGATCTGGAAACACGGATCTGTAACTTCTTCTTAACTTTCAACAACAACAAGTTGGGATCCTAAGCTTTTGGGATTGTTAAAGGGGCCTTTGCAGACTGCCAGAAATAGTGCACTTTAAATTGAGGCACTGCCCTGGCTCAGTGCTAGGGAATCATGGGAATTGCATTTTTTTCTGAGACATTGAGCCTTCTCTGTCAGAGAGCTCTGGTGCCACAATAAAATACAGTTCCCATGATTCCCTAGCACTAAGCCAGGGCAGTGCCTCAATTTAAAGTGCACTGTTTCTGGCAGGCTTCCAAGGCCCGTAGTCTCTCATGGCTGAACTGGATAAGTTCATTACAATGGATTTTACTTAGAGCAATCTTATTTTTCTTTTATATGCATTAATAAAACTATACTTTTGGACTTTACAATATGTCTTCATGACTGAGGAAGACAGGATCCTGAAGAAGAGAAGCTGAGCTAGTTGATGGTCAGAGATACAAAGTGGCTGTGGATTACAGCAGCCAGCTTGTTCTACAGATTCTGTTGAGTGTCAAAGAGCATCACTGCGACACCTATCATCCACACATTGACAATTAAACCCCAATATTCTGATATGAGATTTTACCTTGGATTTTCAAGATAATCATTTGGGTTAATTGAGTTGCATTGCACTGCATTACATTTATTTATACCCTGTTTTTTTACCCAAAACTGGGACACAAAGAGGTTTACAAAAAACACAGAAATAGAAGTAAAAATAAATATATGTAAAAATATAAAATGTGGTTGAACTAGCTACAGAATTGAAAAACATTTAAAATATATCCATTAAAAGGTGAAGTCTGTTCCTTATTAAACAATCATTTTGCACTTTGAGGAAACCACTCTAGTCTCCTTAGGGAAGGGGTTCCAGAAGCAGCTGCTGAGAAGACCTTTTGTGTTCCTACCAGGTGTGCCAGTTAAGGAAATAAAATTAAGAAAAGAGCCTCCTTCAAACACCTGAAAAGTTTAGACAGGCTCATATGGGAGGATATGGTCTTTCCAATAGTCCTAATCAAACTGTATAGGGCTTTATAGGTCATAACCAGAGATTTCAGTTTTGCCTGGAAATAGAGCCAGAGTCAATGGAACTGTTGTTTATGTTGTTGTTAACTGCTTTAACATTGATCTCAATCCATGGCGACCCTACTGATAAAAAATCTCCAGGTCCCCCTGTCCTCTACTACACTGCCCAGGTCCTGAAAACTCATATTTGTTGTCTCTTTAATAAAATCCATCCATCTAACAGGTGGCCATCCTCTCCTCCTACTTCCTTCTACCTTTTCTAATATTATTGTTTTTTCCCAACAATCCATGCCTTCTCATGATGTGTCCAAAGAACAACAGTTTAAGGGGCTTTGCAGACCAACTTAAGGGCTGTCCTGGGGTGGAGTTGAGGTGGGACAGCCACGTGCCAGCTTCCCTGACTCCACCCTAGCCCTGTCCTGACACCGTGCACCCATTCACATGGTGCGTGTTGTCAGGATGCCCTTTAGCACAGCGTACACACACGCTGTGCCAAAAGGGCATGAAAAACTGCTGCCACAGCTGAAAAGGTGGCCTTTTGCTGCCCCTAAAAGGAGTGGCATTTTGCCGCTCTTTGGGGGATGGCAAAAGGGAGGATCAGGGCCACAGCGTGCAGTTGCCATGGCCCTGATCCACCACTCCCAGGGGTGGCTCTGTGTCACCCCTTTAGACTGGTCTGCATAAGCCTTATGTTTTGTCATCTTGTCTTCCAGGGAGATTTCTGACTTGATCTGCTGCAGGACCCATTTGTTTGTCTTTTTGGCTATACATGGAATCTTCAGTACTCTTCTCCAGCACCACATCTCGAATTAAATTTCTTCGTATCATTTTTCTTAACTGTCCAGCTCTTACATCCATAGATGGTAATAGGGAATACAATAGCTTGTATTATTCTAATTTTTGTGCTGAGATGTATGCATTTGCATTTTAGGATATTTTCTAGTTCTTTCATAGCCACCCTCCACATGCATGCATTCCATGGGGGATAATCCCTCATAGCACCCACGGATCCAACCATCCCAGGGCTGAACCCCCCATGGGACCCACAAAGCCATGCATCCCAGGGAGTATCCCACATGGCACCCACAGATCCATGCATTCAAGGGGAGAATCCCCCATGGCACCCACAGATCCATGCATCCCAGGGGAGTATATCCCATGGTACCCATGGATCCATGCATCCCAGGGAGTATCCTCCATGGCACTCACAGATACATGTGTCCCAGGGGAGTATCCTCATGGCACCCACAGATCTATGCATTCCAGGGGAGTATCCCCCATGGCAGCCACAGCTTCATGCATCCGCAATGGCACTCATGGGTTCATCCATGCCAGGGCTGAATCCCACATGACATCCATTGATCCATGCATTCCAGGGGAGAATCCCCCATGGCACCCACAGATCCATGCATCCCAGGGGAATATTCCCCATAGCACCCATGTATCCATGAATCCCAGGGGAGTATCCCCCATGGTACCCATGGATCCATGCATCTCATGGAAAAATTCCCACTACAGCACCCATGACTCCCTCCTGTGAACCCACACATATGTCACAGTTTGCAGAAACTGTAAAAAAAATTTAAAAAAAAACTCACTGAACCTGTTGGAATATGGATGGGATATACTGTCAAAGTAGAAATGTAGAGATGAATGTGAGAGAATTTCTTATACAAACAGTTTCTAATGAAAAACAAAGAGGACTCAGATAGCAGGTGGTTTGAAGCCATAACATGTGCCCACAGTACAGAATAATAAAAACACTTTGAGCCTGAGAACATGATGTTAACAGATAAACATATGAGCTCATGAGAACTAAGTCACATGGGGATGATACACAGCTAGAGGCTGGGTTACAGCAGATCATTCAATCTCATAAGGTTAACACCCAGAAGACAGAGTATGGGAAGGGCCAGAAGTTACTTTGTTCACTTTTTGTTTATATACCCGTATTTTCCGGCGTATAAGATGACCCGCGTATAAGACGACCCCCCATTTTTCCAATCAAAATATAGAGTTTTAGCACCTCTATCTTCATTATCCTTATACCCGGCATATAAGACGACCCCCCCTTTAACCACAGATTTTGCAGGTTAAAAGGTTGTCTTATATGCCAGAAAATACGGTATTTGCAATGTGTTATTTTGGAACTGTAACTATTCTATTGTTAATGCTAATGTAATTCTACAACATCTACAAGATGTGATCCTATAGTCTTTTGCCATCAGCAGGATGGATTGTATATTTTTCTTTTCCTGTTTTCTTTATGGAACAATAAAGCTTTAATTTGGATCTACAAAATGTGTCTTCATGGAAATAGCATTTCCAGGCTGGCTGGTGAAGGAAGCTGGTTCCTGAACTCTGTTGCATTTCATTCACATCACATCACATCCAAATTCCACAAGTGGTCGTGGGCCCAGCACGCTTCTGCTGCGCAAAGCAGAGGAATGTGCCAGGGGAAAGGCAAAACAAAAAGCTTCAGGAAATCATCAGTTGTAAGTAAGCATCTTACATGTTTTCTGCATGTTTTCAAAGAGCTGTCTGGCCATTTGGTGGAATGTAAAGGCTTTTTAAGGACTGAGTTCTGGCCTGAGCATTTTCAAGACAATAAGACCAAGAGACTGGAAGGCTGGAAAGCTACATAAAGACTCTTTTGTATGTCATTTGAGTCAAAATGGAGGCTGTTAAGTTTGCAAAATTATTGGACACAAACTGCAGCTCCTGGTGCTTATATACTGAGTCTCTTTTGGTCAGGAAGCAGCTGTGGTCAATTGTCAGGGATGGACTACCATAGGCACCCAGATGTGGAAAGAAATGACCACACTCATGCTTCTATTCTCCTGACTTTCACAGAAGGACAGGTAAACTATGTGTGAGAGAGAACTTTGGCTAAGGACATTTGGGATTCTCTGAAGGACATACACCTTCAGCTTTAGCCAAAATGATGTGGTGTAAAAGATTATATAGTCAGAAAATGGAGAAAGGTCAATCTCTAGAAAAGCATCTGGAAGTGATGCAGGACTTGTTTATTCAGGTGCAGATGAGGGGGGTGCAAATTCCCCCTCAGCAAAAAGCATACATTTTGCTTGGGTCTCTT
>JAIPUX010001232.1:134747752-134769782 GCA_020142125.1 Phrynosoma platyrhinos
TTCAAAGGTAAGCAGACCAGGGCTGGAGCTGCCCCTCAGGCTACCCCAGCTGGAGGAAAAAGGTCCAACACCCATTAAGTTGGACATTTTGACTGCCTGGTTGAGGGTTTATCCCAAGCGGGATTCTGCCCAATACTTACTTGATGGGTTTACACATGGTTTTCACATTCCATATTCTGGTTTAAGAGTTTATCGTTTTGCACCTAATGCACATTTGGTGAGGGAGTTACTGGGGGTGGTAAGTGACATGCTAGCGAAGGAGCTGGCAGCAAGGAGGATATCTGGGCCCCATAGAGAATTGCCAATGCCAACATTACGGTTGTCACCGCTAGGGTGAGTATCGCTTAATCCACTATCTTTCTTATCCCAAGGGGGTGTCAGTGAATGATGCTATTGACCCAGCGTTGGCTTCTGTGAAATATGCATCATTTGATTCAGCAATACAGATGGTTAGAGCTTTGGGCAAGGGAGCTTTTTTGGCGAAATGTGATATAAAATCTGCCTTTAGGCTACTTCCAGTACACCCGGAAGATTTTGACTTGCTGGGTTTCCAATTTGAGGGCATGTATTATTTTGACAAGGTGATGCCAATGGGCTGTTCCATTTCTTGCTCAGCTTTTGAAAAGTTTAGTGCCTTCCTGCATTGGTGTGCTGTGAAGAGGTCTGTCAATCCTGCAATTACGCATTTGTTAGATGACTTCCTATTTGCTGGGGGCCCCAGCACAGCAACGTGCTGGGACACTTTGTTGGCTTTTCAAGCTTTGATGGATGAGATGGGAGTGCCTTTGTCTAATGAGAAGATGGAGGGCCCTGCCACCCGACTAACCTTTCTGGGTATCGAGCTCGATACAATCGAGGGTTTATCTCACCCCCCGCATGAAAAATTGGGCCTAATGAGACAACAGGTAAGGGCAATGAGAGGTAAGCATAAGGTCACATTGCATGATTTCAATCTCTAGCAGGTTTGTTGAATTTTGCTTGCAAAGTGATGGTTCTGGGACAGGCTTTTTGTGCTCGCCTATACAAGGCCATGAGGAGGGTGTCTTCCCCGCATGACCACATTCACATTAACAGTGGGATATGTGAGGACCTGAAGGTATGGGACTTGTTCCTTGAGGAATTCAATAGTGTATCATTCTGGAGGAGCGAGATGTTTCTCAAGGCAGATTTACAGGTTCATTCTTATACATCTGGAGCCCATGGTTTTGGTATTTACTGGAAGGGACAATGGGTGGCAGAGAGTTGGCCTCAGGGTTGGGTGAGTAACAGGTTGACAAGGGATCTTACCTTTCTTGCACTGTTCCCTATTGTAGTTGCAGTTCATCTTTGGCCAAAATAATTTGCTCAGAAAACTGTTTGGTTTTGGTGTGACAACCAGGCAGTAGTTCATGTCATCAATTCCCAGAGCTCAAAGTCTCCAAGGGTGATGGCTTTGGTCAGATCCATGGTGTTGCAGTGTTTAAAATAAAATGTGTTGTTTCAGGCACACCATGTGCCTGGCCTATTGAATCCCTTGGCAGATGCCCTTTCGCATTTTCAGTTTCACAGGTTTTGAGAGCTACCTCCGGAAGCAGCAGCGCAGCCTTTGATAGTACCAGCTCATCTGTGGAACCTTGGAGGATAGAGATTGAGTGGGCTATTTTACACTCCATTGCCCCTTCTACACACAAGTCCTATCAGCTTGCGATGTGAGCTTTTACAGAATTTCTTGTGGCTGTGGGTGAAATCGAGGTTTGGCCCCTGAGGGTGGAAGTCATACTCCACTTTGCAGTTCAACTTAGACAGTCCAGACTGTCTCCAGTTACTATTAGGGGAAGGTTGGTGGTGCTGGCCTTTTACTCCCAGGTGTGGGGGGGTTCTCGGATCCCACGGTGGATTTTAGGGTATGGAGGGCTTTGGAGGGATGGTCTAGGGAGCTCCCTCTGGCACGCAATACCCGCATGCCAGTGACGGATTCAGTCCTCATCCAGATTTGGCACTCCCTCCAAGTGGTGTGCGCTTCACCAGAGGAAGTTACCTTGTTTCAATCTGCCTTTTCATTGGCCTTTTTTGCTGCAACCAGAATAAGTGAGCTCATCCCTAGTTCTCGCTCAGATACTTCAGGGCCGGGAGTTATTGTTATCTGATGTTCAAGTTTTGGAGCACGGCCTGCAATTGTGCTTTAGGCACTCAAAGATGGACCAGTTGGCCAGGCGTCGAACCATAGTCTTATCTCAGGCTCCTAGGGGCCAGATCTGCCCAGTAAAGTCTTTTACAGATTACCTCAGATTGCACCCAGCATCCCCTGGTTATTTGTTTTTGTGCATCTCAGGCCTTCCTTTGATGCAGTTTCAATTTCTGGCAGTGTTGCAGGAGGCTCTGAAGCATGCAGGCTTACCAGCAGCCCAATTTTCTTCTCACTCATTTCAGATCGGAGTTGTCACAGCCGCGGCAGCTCACAGCCTAAGCAATGCTGTGATGTGATGTATCGGGTGAAGGCGTTCTGGAGCATTTACAGCTTATATTCACTTTAAGTTGGCTAGATGTTGACTTCTAGTTCCGGGGGGGGGGGCGAACAATGGTTCCTCAATATTCTAATGTGTTGTTTTCTGTTGAGCAGATGGAGATCAGGGTGACGTCTGGATTGTCGGTCACAGCTTGATTTTTTGGGCTGAACGGCATACTCTCCAGTTGGGCTGAGATCCAAACTTGGGTCTAGAGTGATTTGGGTGCATTCATTGGTGTGGGCAGAGAGGCATGCTTTGGGGGGCCCTCCTTCCCCGAATCATCAAGTTGGCTGATACCTTCCCTTTCCCCAGATACTCCTAATCCAACTGGGTGAGAACGATTTGGGCAAGAGCGCTGGATTGCAGTTAGTTGAAGTATCATCGCGGACCTCCATGAAGCACAATGCCAGTTACCAGGCACTGTTTTGTTATGGACCAAGCTCATGCCGTGATGAACCTGGCCCGATGCAATGAAAGATTCTGCTATTAACACGGCTCATTGTTGGGTGAATTGGGGTGTTTTGAGGAGGTTGGAAGCTGTGATGGCCTCATGTGTTGAACATGACCAGGTTAGGGTTGAATTGCCACATCTGTACAGGGGTGATCAGGTTCATCTCTCCCTGGTGGGCTGAAATATGTACTTGGACTCCATCGTTTCTCACATCAAATGAGTCCTATTGGTGGGGAGGGGATGCCAAGCTAGGCTGGCCCCATCCTGTGGCAGGGCAGGGCACAGGGATAATTGGATAACTGATTTGTCAATATCTGGTCATTTACGATGAATGAATGGTTTACATCAACAGCTTAAAATCTCTGACCTCATCAATCATAAAGATGACATCAGGATTAGATGGGGGGAAGATTTGATTACCTGTTTGGCAACTTATGTATTACCCTTGTTGACATATGTTTGGTTTAGGGCATGACTTATCCCTGATGGCTTCACATGATTTATGGTAGGATTACATCAGGAATTATGGCACGCACACTTACACATGTTTCAAGAAGGAAGTTATAATAATGTGAAGATTTTTGGCTGTCAAATCATTGTATAAGACCCTGTACAGATGAATAAAGTTGTGGCCATTTGTTACCCACAAATGGTGTTCGGACTACTTTGTGCCAGTGCAACAGTATATGGTTTGATCACTCACTGTGCTGATCACTCACAAAGCATTATGGCCATGGTCTAGCACTGAATTAAGCATGCTCAAACCCACTGAAAACAATATGATTAAGTGCATTTAACTCTGGGTTTGACTGGTCACCTGAAAGCCTAGAGAACACTGTTTCTCACAGTGGTTTACACTGGCATGTGGTCAGCTTATAAATGGATTTAATGGGGTTAAAAATACAGGAGAAAACATACTACCTATTTCTTTAAAAAAAATACTCGAGAGCATTAACATCTGGAGAAAAACTGACTTCTCCATGTGGATGTTGCTTTTTTCTGGTGTTCAGTCTCAAAAGAAAAAGATGAGACTGCTACAGAAAGTTTTCAATTCCATCAATTTAGCCTAGTGGCTCTTACAGGCTGGGTCAAGTGCACTGCAGCCAGCTGTAATTGGAGACATTAATGCAGTTTTTAAATGGATTTCAAAATGACTCAAAGTGTACCAGCAGGCTAGAAACTAATTTTGTTAGAGTATAAATATACCAAGCAATCTTAAAGGAATTATTTAAATACTTGACTGAAAAAGACCTAGATAATGTTTCCAGCTCACTCTCTCAAAGCCCAAGCATATTGTAGGCAACCAAAATGTATTTCTCTTTCTAGTATGGGCTGACTTTTACCTAGGAGTGAAGCAGATTTGCAAAGAATTATTATTAATGTTTCGCTGTCTGGTTTGCCTTTCTTCTTAATACTGTTAAGTATAATTCTACACATGGATCTAGAGTATTGGTCTAGGACTCTGGGAGATAAGGGTTCAAATCTCCACCACGACCCCTTCAAATCCCCATTCAGCCATGTAAATCCCATTGGATAATCTTGGACAAGTCACATCCTCTCAGCCTCAGAAGAAGGCAATGGCAAACCTCATCTGAATAAATCTTGCCAAGAAAAGGGTTCCCAGAAGTCAGAGCTGACTTGAAGACACATAACAAATAACAACACAACTCTGCACATGATCATGCCCTTGTACTGTGTATTTTGCTGCCCACTCTAGAAACAACCAATGGGTGGGGGGTTGAAGAAATGTACAGTATGGTAAAATCCTTCTATTGCAGTTACAATTTACATGGCTGGCACATGTGATGGCTCAAATGGAGAGCTGTGTATGCAAACTCTTTCCCCAATGGCCCTAGGCACACAAGTATCACTAAAACCTTCATATGTGTAGTAATGTGGTGTTTTAAGTTCAATCCGCTGAATATGTTGATAAACCTTCCTGAAATCAGGTTAACTAATCATCAGTAATGTGGTTAAATCAGGAATGAGCAGGAGAAATTACATCATCCACCACCACCCCTTAAGTTACCCTGTTCCATCTGCATTTAGCTTCAGTGCTCAGAACGGATTGTAGAGGGATTTTGCCAGCAAAACTGTATTGTTATCAGCAATTCTCTCCCCCCCCCCATTTGAACTATTGTTATGGTGGGGTATTCTTGGAAAGGAAATCAAGTCCCATTAACTTTATAAAAAAAATCACTCTTGGTGGAAAGAAAACAGTTAAACTTGGTTTGATAATATGGATAAACACAGCTGCCAGCATTTTGGACTCCTCTTACTAGTGTGGCTACATGAACTGCTCTAGAACTTAGATATATGTCTATAGGCAGTTGTCTCTCAAAAAATTATCATTATTGTGCTCTCATAGACTTCAAGCAGATGGTCCTGATAAAGTGGTCTGCAGCCACTCCAGCACCATTCACCCCATGGTCGTGATGGCTGCACAAGCCCAGCCCTGATCCAGGCTGCCGCAGTCATTTTTCTGCTCATTTTGCAGCCAAGTTTGGGCCACCTTAAGTGGCCTTGGCACGGCTTCCATGTAATTTTAGGACATGCATCATCTAAACACCACACACCCAAGATGGCCTGATGGTGGATCTTTTGGCCCATCTGTTTTGGGCCATTGTGAAATTAATAAGTGAATGTGCTTGAATGCATTAACAAACCCTCTGCAGACCTTGTGCTCAGAGAGATAAAAGCAGTAGAGGAGTAGGATGCACAAGGGTGATGACACTTTTAACTGTGAAAAACAGTTGAGGGAGCTGGATATATTTGGCCTGGAAAAGAAAAGACTGGACCTGCAGGCACACTGCAGAAATAATCCAAGCTAACACTACTTTAACTGCATGGCTCAATGCTATCGAATTCTGGGGACTGTAGTTTTGTAAGACATTTAGCCTTCTCTGTCAGAGAGCTCTGGGGCCACAACAAACTACACTTCCTAGAATTCCATAACACTGAGCCATAGCAGTTAAAGTGGTATCAACCTAGATTATTTCTGCCATGTATATGCAGCCTGAGAAGTGATATGATAGACATCTTCAAATATCTGATGGGTTGCAACAAAGAACATGGAATTAGCTGTTTTTCTCTTGCTCTAGAAGGTTGACCCAAACCTATAGATTCAAATTGCAAGAAACAGGATTCCAATAAAGCATTATCAAGAATTTCCTGATGGGAAGAACTGTTCAGTAGTGGAACAGATATTATGAGTTATGCTCAATAATCATGAACATTAGATTTTGATGCATAATGAAGGAAAGCTGTCTGTTGCCAGTGTCTTCCATGAATTCCTAAAATTTCATACTAGACAGGTAGAGTGGTGGCTTTGACCTGATCCACCTTGCGGGAGGGGGGGGAGCCAAGCCTTATTCTAAAATGCAAATAGGAAATTCCCTCCAACTTCCCCTTCCTGCTAACCAGGAAATGATTCCATTGATGTAATCTATCAGAGCTTAATGATTTTGATTACCTCCACTGAATGGAGACCTGTTAAATTGGCTCAGACTGCTGTACCCCCCACTGTGAGGTATTGTGCAGCTTCCAGAGAGGGTGGGCTACCCTTCTGGATTTGAAAGAGGGTTAACATTATTGATTTGGCTTTTGTCTTATGTATGCAGCCCATTGTTCTCTAGTGTCCAGACACTTAAGCATCATTATCAGTACCTCATAATCGGTTCACCTCTGCCCTTTGCACGTGCATGTTTTTTTAATCTTCCATAGAACAACATTGAGGTCAGGTTTTTCCCCACCCAGAGTATTCCTTTTACTTCTAGGAGTCAGACTCCATGATAGAAAGAGGTTAAATACAGAAAAAGAATCTCTCTCTGAGACCTTCCTTCTGCTGCTCCAATATTAATCATCTTCTTCATGTCAAAGAGTGAGAAAATCCATGTGTGTGTTTTAGGATCTGTACAGACTGGCCAAAAGGGCTGGCCTGGGGGTGGTGTCGGGGTGTGGTGACTGCATGCCAGCCACCCCAACTGTGTCCCCAAGTGATCCTCATGTCACCCACCCAAACAGATGGTGGGTGGCATCAGGGCACTCCCTTGGTACGGTGTTTAGACATGCTGCACCAAAGGAGTAAAGAAAAGCCACCACCACGGCAGCAAGGGTGGCTTTTTACCACTCCAAAAAGGAGCAGCATTTGCCAGCTCTGTTTGGAGCAGCAAAGAGCTGAATTGGGGCCACAGCATGTGGTTGCCACGGCCCTGGTCCAGCACTCCCAATGGCAGCACGGAGCCACCCCTTAGTCAGTAGTCCTTTAAGCTTAGCTACACCACTCTAACCCTTCTTAGATTGGTTAGGAGTAGCCCTTGAGCTGTTTTCCCCCTCTTATACTTTGAGAAAGAGCTTGCATTGAATACAGACTGTTTTGTTGGTTTCTACTGTTATCTTGTTCTGTCTTTTTAAATAAAGAAATAATTGCTGCAAAATCAGTTTATTCTTGTACCCTATTTTACTGGAAGTCACTCCAGTTAATTGTCCATTTTTAAAACCTCTAGCTTCTAAGAGCCTAAAGACAGTTAGTGCCTGAAAAAGGTTTCTCCCCAAACCAGTAAAATCAGTGCATTGTTGTTAACATTAACTGACTCAGAAGATTGTTGGCTCTTCTTGGTAGAGATTTTTAAACAGATGCATTGCTCAAAGAGATACATTAACAGTGAATTCCTGTGCAGGCATATGATGCTTGGGGTCCCTTTCAACTCTATAACTATGATTTTGCCTCAAAATTTGTATATTTGCCTTTGGTGTTCTCTGTTCTTGAGAACTATGGGCCTTTACAGACTGCTAGAAATAGTGCAACTTGAAGCCACTTTAACTGTCCTGGCTCAGTGCTAGGGAATCATGGGAGTTCCTGCATAGCAGGGGGTTGGACTGGATGGCCCTTGTGGTCTCTTCCAACTCTATGATTCTATGATTCTATGTATTTTTTTTCTGGGACATTGAGCCTTCTCTGTCAGAGAGCTCTGGTGCCACAATAAGCTACAGTTCCCATGATTCCCAGATTATGGAATGGCCTGCTGAATGAGATCTGTCTGCTTACATCTCTAGACAGCTTTAAAAAAGCTGTTAAGATGGATCTCTTCTGGGAGGCCTTTCCAGGATAGAAATCCCAGCTTCAGGAACCCCTCTTAGGGGAGCCCTCCAGGAACCTTCTCCTTAGCTGCTTCCTCATCAACATGTAATCACCATTTTTCCTTTAATGGCTTATCTCACAGTTGTAAACCGCTCACAGTTTACAACAGTTTACAACATATAATCAGCTCACAGTTGTAAACCACTTAGACATCCCATGCGCGATATATAAATGAAGCTGCTTTGCTTTGCTTTATCTGTATTTGATGTTGTTAACATTTGTAATGTTTGTTTTAATCTGTATGGTTTTAATTCTTAGTTGATTTAATACTTTTTTAAGGGGAAAGGGTATAGGGGTGTGATTGTACTCTGTATTTTAACACTTGTTAGCCACCCCAATTGCGCTCAGAGGGGCAGGGTATAAATTATTATTATTATTATTATTATTATTATTATTATTATTATTATTATTCCCTAGCACTGACCCAGGGCAGTTAAAGTGGACTTAAGATGCATTAGTTCTGGCAGTCTGTAAAGGCCCTTTGTCTCTTCCCACTAGACTCCATATAATATTGGAGAGGAAACAAAGAACCCTTTCACACAACAAAATGATAGCACCAGAATTCTACTTTAACAGCCATAGCTCCATCTTATGAAATTCTAGTATGTAGTTTGGTGAGGCACTAGAACTCTCTGGCTGAGAATTCTAAATTCCCTTCCCTGAACTGAAAATCATAGGGCTCTATTGGATGGAACCATGTCAGTTGAACTGTAATCATAGTGCTATAATTGTGTAGTATGAAAAGCCCCAAAGTCACATCAACTACATTTGTTTCCACATTGTTACAAATTAATTCAGCATTTATTGCTTTATTTTGTGATTTCTTATGGATTAAAAAGACCTTTCAAAATTTGATTGGAAGTATCCAGGTGTGTCAGTGCTTCAACATTTTTAGGAACTTCTCTTGTCTTATGACAGTAAACTGTCAGAATTCACATCAATCACTTCTGAGAATGACAGGTTATTTTTTAAGTATATTAAAGAAATAGATTTTCGTTACTCAACTCCACCTGTGGCTTATTATTTTTGCAAAATTATTCATGAGCTAAGGAATCTGTTTAGCGTACAAAGCAGCAGCAATCTCAATATCTTTCTACTCCCAATATTTATTAGAAACACAGTTCTAGACCTCCCAAGAGCAGAAGTATTTTCTGAACACACTAGAATGGAGATGATAACTTTCCAGTTAACATGCATTAACAACTTTCTGCATTATATCTGAACTGTTTTTTCTTCAATCCTCCTTTCATCTTTTCTATTGCCTTTCTACAGCTGCTTTCCATGTATTTCAGTCTCATATTGAGCTTTACTACAGGTTTGTTATTTTAATTATTACAGATTCATGGAAGCAACCTGAGGAGACTAAAAAAGCCCATTCCTGGTGAATTGATTTTGAAAAGGTTGCTCTTCATAGCCTTTTCCTTTTCTGCACCAGAGCTCCACTTTTAGCAAATGAAAGCCAATGACATTTTATTTTAACCCAGCATATGCTGTGAAACTAGCTAAATCTAGATGCAAATATGTATATTCAGTTGTGTCTGCAGCTATCACTATTTTACTGTATATTTTGAAGCTGAATCAGGCCTTTATTTACCATAAACCTTTCATATCCATTTCCATTGGAATCATATATTGGGCCAGAGCACTTCTCCACTGGATTCCATTCAATAGGGCTGACCCTTATTTATCTATAATGGATGCTGTATCCTCAGGCCAAATCTGTTTACATAAACATGATCCCAGTTGCAGCTTTTCTCTGTTAATATAGTTTTTTTGTGGGTTTTTTGGGCTGTGTGGCCATGTTCTAGAAGAGTTTTGCCAGAATCTGTGGCTGGCATCTTCAGCGAATGCTGGAATGGAAGAGAGTGGGTATATATATACTCTGAGACCCTGGGTAGGGAGGAGTGATTCCCATGTAAACTGTGTATTGTTCTGTTGTTGATTGTGTATGTTCTGTGTGGTTGGCAGGGCCTCAGGATAGGAAGATATGCAAACGAGGATTATTGTCTGGTAATTAGTGTTCATTATCTTCTGGGAAACCATTCACCTGTAGAGCCCAGTCTAGGTGCTTCAATTCCTCTTCCGAGAGGTGGGGTTTCTAGATGCGTTTTGCCCGGTCTACCAGTGTTCTCTGTTTAATATAAATTAGCAGATGTTCCTTCAATTAAAACTTAGCATCAGCCCTTATTTAACATTATGAATAAGGTATTTATTTTAGCTTGTTTGCATTAAACATTCCATTTTCCCCCTCTTCAATAAGCATGTTAAGAAAAACTCAAACATTCCCAACCAAAAAAAAGGGGAGAGAGCCTGAAGTGCAAGATAGTTTTCTAAACTATAGTGGCATTTGCAACAAATGCAGTAGTCAATAAAACTAGGACAGTGTTCACAGCCAGTTGAACAAGTTGTATCCAGATTGCTGCTATCATCTCCTGTCTCCATCTTTCCCATCTCCTAGACCATGGCTTGACTATTATGGCTCTTCTGCTGCTCATCATTCTCTCCCTCTATCAATTTTCATTTCCCTGCACTGCTTCTTTATCACTTTCCTTATCACTTTTGTTGTCAGGCGTACAACTACTTTTAGATAAAATGTTTGCCATAAATCCAGGGAATAGGCATTTCACCCATAAAGTATATATATAAAATTGACTGATTTTAAGAGGCATTAGTAGATAATGTTGTTTCATATCCAGAGATGCTATTAAATATCGTCACATCTCTATTTGGAAAAAAGGAGGATTTTCTTATGCTCTCTATGAGGTTTGTTTAGTGTACTGCAAACCTTTCCTCCACCCCTACACACATGCCTCACCCCAATGTGTAGCTTGATCTTAAGTAATGGCACTAACACCTCCCACACACTACATAGAGAAACAAATAGTGTGTGTTGTACAGTGTATTCTGTAACAGTACTATTTTCCATCTTTTGAGGAGATCAATAATTGTTTAGGAATAATAACTTTAAAGCTTTTAAAAGTTTTTAAAGACTTAACTCTTCTGAGAAATTCTGGATGCTAAGAATATGTTTACCTATCCAGAGTTGGGTGAGCTGAAGCAAACAGATGGTACACACTGTCTTTAAAGAGGTTGCCCTACTTGGGCCTTGATGATTACCAACCCATTCCTTGGACCTAGAGGACTTTTAATCAGACCCATAACTATTAAGACATAGCAGTAATTGTTATTGTTGCTTTTTATTCATTTATATCCTAACGTTCTCTCAATAATGAGACTCAAGATGGCTAACAATATATTTAAAGCAATACAAATTAAAACCTTTACAAAACCTTCAATAAAAGTATAAATGTAAAAATGATTTTTAAAAACAATTAAACAATGTATAAAGTTAAAGACATTAAAACTCATTAAAAGATTATATATAAACTTTAAAAACAGTACCACATAGCATTAAAAGCTTACCCCAGTCAGTTTCTAAAAGGCTGATAGCATACAAACTTGCTGAAGAACTAAAATAAGGATGGGCTCATCCTGGCCTCCCTAAAGAGGGAGTTCCAAACTGTGGAAGCAGCCACCAAGAAGGCCAACAGACTGATTGTTTAATTATGTGTCCTAGAACCTTTCTTGCTATTGATATCAAACTGATTGGTTAGTCATTTTCCACCTCCTCTTTTCCCCCTTTTTAAAGATGGAGATAATATTTACCTTGCTCCAGCCTGTTTGGACTTCTCAGGTTCTCCACCAATTTCAAAGAATATTGCCAATGGCTCTGCAATTACTTCTGCAAGTTCCTTTGATATCAGATGCAGTTCAGCAGGCCATGAGAAGTAATTTAGAGTAGCTAGGTATTCTTGTACTATATCTTTACTATTCTGGCCTGAAGTTCCTTACTGCATCATTTGTTCTATTTGCATCAGGCTGAGCATTGTTTTTCCTTTGGAAGAAAGCAGAGGCAAAGTTGTTAGTGAGTAGTTCTACCTTCTTACTGTCCTATAATAGTATTTCACCATCTTACCCATTCATTGGTTCTGCTGTTCCTCTTGCTCTAAACAAGTGACTTTTTTAAAAATATATATATGCTTACTCTCTCTAGCAACCCCTCACTAATTTAGAGCTTCACCTTTTCTGACTTTCTCCCTACAGGTACTGGCAATTTGTCTACATTCCTCTTTGATTATTTCCCCTTCATTTCATTTCTTGTAGATTTTCTTTTAAATGTTCTTTATAAATCTATCCTGGTTTCTTTAGACATCACCCACTTTTCTTTTTCATTGGAATTGTTTGCAATTGTGCCTTCAATATCTCATTTTTAAGAAACTCTCATCCATCCTGAACTCTCTTCCTTCTGAGCATAGGATTTCATCCAGTGTTTCCTTAGAGTTGTTGAAATCAGTTTTCTTAACATACAGAGTACATGTCAGACTACAATTTTATTCCCCTTTTCTCTGTATGACAAATCCTAGAAGGACAGGGTCCCTTCCCATTATTTTCACTCCACTGACCAGTTCTTTCCTGTTGGTTAGAATCAGGTCCCTCTGTTGACTTCTGCCTTTTGGACAATGAAATTGTCAGAAAGGGAAGTGAAGAAATTCTTGAACTTTACATTCTTGGTGCAGTTTGGCTTCCAGTTACTATCAAGATGAGTTAAATTTTCCGTTATTGCTATACCTCTCCTTTTTGAATATTTGGTCATCTGTTCTAGGAAGAAATTATCCAGGTCTTCTGCTTCATTTGGGGATCTATACTATACTATATGATACTACTACTATACTGTACACCAAACATTTATTTTTAAGACCATTATGCATCTTAGATAATCTCACTGGCATCAAGTACCATAAGTAAATTCTCTTATGAAAATTTCCCTCATGTTATAAGATGATAACTCTTTCAGGCCAGTCATCCACATTTTTTCCCAATAGTCCATATTATACATTCTCTAGTTTCTCCATATTATATCCCAAATTCTAGGCAAATTTATTTATACAACACTTTACCTGTTCATCTTCCAACCCTATTTTTAATAACATCCTATACTTTTTCCCAATCAAATGCTCTTTATCTAAAAAGCTTGAACTCTCTCTCTCTTCATACACACACACATACACACAGAGTCTGGCATGACTTGTTTTGAGAAATCCATGTTGACTTAGTGATCTCAGCATTCCTTTCTAACTGCTCATAGACTATCTGTTTCTAGGATCTTTCTTGGTATTGATGTCATGCTGACTGGGTAGTAATTGTTGGTGACCTCCCCACTCCCCCCCCCCTTTTAAAGATGGAGACAACATTTATCCTCCTCTAGTCTAGCAGGAATTATCCTGATCACAAAGATTGTTACCACTGATTCCAAGATTACTTCTGCCAGTTCTTTTAATACTCTTGGATACAGAACATTAGTCCTGGGAGACTTGAATTCATTTAGACTAGTATTCCTCTACTAACTCATTACCCATTCTTGCTGCATTTGTCCTACTACATCATCTGCTCCATTTTCCTCAGACTGAGCACTGTTTTCAATCTGAGAATTTGCTATGTTCTGCCAAAAAAGGCTTCATCCTCTCTTTTAAGTTTGACTGTAGATTTGCAGGTCTCAAGCTGTTCCACTTTGTCTTCAAGTAATGTGACCCTTCTCACATGTTCAGGAAAGAACACAAACATAACACAGTTTTTGCAGGTTACAACAGCACCTCCCTCACCATCTATGTTCAATTGTTATTTGTAGGCTTCCTTATCAAGCTCCTGCACAAAATGCCCATGAAAAATGCTTGTTGTTTTTGTCCTCTTAGGCAAGCTTCTGTTTTCCCAGCTGTCCAGGAAAAAGCTGTAGAGAGTAAGGAGATTATCACATGGAAAATAAAAGTGACTTACCTCTCCTGGGTTACAATTGCTTACAGGTTGGAGCTGAGAATTATCTCATGGCAAAATGCCACCAATACCTCCACCTGTCTGCATCCTGCTTAAAACCGAGCTTCCAGCTGTGCTTAGCTAGCCAATTTGCAAAGCTAGCCTTTGCTCCCCAACTTTGCAAATCGGCTAGCTGAGCATGGCTGGGAACCAGTTTTTAGGCAGGATGCAGCCAGGTGTTAGCATTGCTGACATTTTGCCATGCAATAATTTCCAGGTCCAACCCATAAGCAACTGCCCAGACTAGTTGTATTCAATAAGACCAGGCATGAGGGGAGGACACCCTTTACCTCATTCAGCAAAATGTCTTGGGTCAATCCTGACTCCCACTTTGCCTATTCATAGAGTGCCTTTTTTGTCACGTGCCTTTGCTGATTACTTTCATGTCTGATTGATACATGATTTGCATGACTTTCTTCCTTAGTTTTTCATCTTTCCTTAAATTCTGTCCTATTTATTCATGCACCTTGTTGACAAGTGCCTTGAAAAATGAGATGAGCAAATAATACAACTTCAAAAAGAAATAGACATTTAGAGCTTCTAATTAAGCACCTAAAAAAACAATACTTAAATCATCAGATGGTCAGCTCATTTGAACTGAATAGTTTTATATATGAGAGAAATGCAGGAAGGGGATGAAAGAGATGAAACTGTGAAGTCTGTTTAGTTTCTTCTAGGTGTATATTTTTGTGTTCTGCCCTCAGGGCACACTCATTAAAGATGATCAGGAAAACAACTGGTCTTTAGAACAGTCACAATTCTATCACCTTATTAGAGTACAAAATTGAATTGCTGAGCTCTGGAGGCATTTTATCAGATCTGTCACTGTTGTATTTCCATGCTTATTTTCTAAACTCCACCACCACTGTGGAGATCCTCTAGGAGCAGAGGCAGCTCTAGACTTTCTCTTCAATATTGTGATGAATTAACTTCGAGGCTTGAAAGGACATATCCAAGGTACTGATCCTTTTGGGGACAAAATTCAGCAACTTGGACAGTTCATTTAAAAGTCTGCAATAAAATGAAGAATTCAAAGACACAGCTGTGTTAGTTTGGAAAAATCTGTATGCAAAGGGATTTTGTAGCACCTTTGAAGCTAACTGAAAAAGGGAAGTTATGCATGAGTTTTCATAGACTTGAGCCTACTTCCTGAGATATATGGGGTAGAATGGAAACTCCAGGGACATAACTATATAGCTGTCTATATATGAGAATGTCCATAGCAATGCAAAACTTTCTTTCTTTTTTCCTATACCAATAAATTTAATTTAATGATAATACATATTACAATCATTTATCTTAAAACATTCACTATCATTCAGAAAAAATATTACATTAATTTCTCCTTCACAATCTGATTTCATATCAACTTCCTTCCCCCCTTATCCCTTTCTATTATCCTTCCTATCTATCCACAAACTCCTCTCCTTCTCCCCTCTCCATTACTCCTTCACTCCCATCTCTTCCTTCTTCAAACCTTCCCATCTCACATCCACATACCTTCAATTCCTACATTTCCATACCTTCTACTACATACATTTGTCATGAATTGAGGTTCTCTGTTGTTCTTTTGATCCAGAGAGAAATTTAGCCACCCTAGACTATAGGATTTTCAACAAAGACATGTGGGAAACTAGATCTGGATTTAAACATTATGCATGTAATATTAAGACATAATAAATAAGACAATAAGAAATAGGAAATAACAAATAAGACAACCATTTTAAGTATCAAGAGCTCTCAATCACACACCCATTCATCCATCTACTACACACACACCAAGTGGCACTTGGTGGGAGTCCTGTTACCGCAGATCCAGGAACACACTGCTAGTTGGGAAAATGTCATCTTTTAAGGTCTTTGCATAGTATTGGACAACCTCTGCCCTTTTGGCTTCTGTCCATAAACATCCAAACCAGCCCTCTCTGGTTCTTTTCCCTTGATGTAGAAAACACTCCAAGTTTTATCAGTCTTAGGGGGGATGCAGACGAGGGCGTCGGAGACGCCCTGGTCCGGACCGCCGCCGAAGTTCAGCCTCCGGACGGCGGCGCATCCCCGGCGCATCTAAAAGGACCGCCGAAATGGCGATCCTTTTAGATTCTGCCGAAAGTGCGCCCTAACAGCGGCGGGTGCACTTTCGGCGGCTCAAACGCTGCGGCACGTTCGGCTGCCACGGCATGAGGGCAACCGGGAGTCGCCGGCCGTGCGGACGGCCGGGGCTTCCGGGTGCACCCTCAGGAAGAGGAAGAGCCGCCGAACGTGTGGCGGCTCCTCCTCTTCCAGGCCTCGGAGACGGCGCAATTAGCCGTCTGCCGAGGCCCTTAGTCCAAACATCATCTTACTTGCTACCCGAACCTTGTGAATGACCTGTTCTTTTATAGACAACACAGGTGGCTGCAGCTCTTGTCCTTGCTAGGATGCCAATGTCAAGGATTGCTAGGATGCCAAGCAGTTTTAAAATCTTTGCTCCATTTGCCAGGAACTCTCCCAGGAACCTCCCATATCATGCATTGTAATTCTCCATCTTCTTTTGCTATTCAGTCCATTAATGCCACTTAAACAAGATCCATACACTCCTCACACATTACCTTTTTATTTCTTTTTTCTATCTATTGTCTATCTATCTATCTATGAATATTCATTATTCCTTACAGTTTTCTAAACACAAACTTTCATACACCTCTCCTCAAACTTCTTCACTATTGATAAATCCTTATCTTTGCAATCTTATTGACTTTTTTTCTTCCTAAACTAATACCATATACTCTTCTACTATATTTTTCAGCTATTTCCTCTATAACAATTCCTATATTCTTCATGAGCCTCTAATAATTTGTATATAAATTCTCCCTAAACATAACAAGTATTCCATAACCTAGCATCTCAAGTTTATAGTGGCTACTTTTCCCCATTGCATTCTCAGAAATTCAATTACTATGCTTCTTTCTTTATTAAATTTATCTAATGTATTGTCTCTCAGATGCTGCATTAATTTATCTACTTTAATCATACCATATAATTTCAACATCCAATCATCTTTCTGTGGTATATCTTTCTTTTTCCACATTTGGGCAAAGGTAATCCTTGCTGTCATTATTCAATAAAATAAAATCTTTTCAAGTTTATTCTCTATTTGTCCATCAAGTATTCATAAAAATAATATTCAGGTTTAATTTCCAATTTTATATCCAATATTTCATTAATTGTTTCACTGATCATCTTCCAATAGTTTTTAGCAAATGTACAGGTCCACCAGCAATGATAGAAAGTTCCAGGTGACTCACAAAGCTTCCAACATTTGCTATCCAATTTTTAATATATTTTTACTAGTTTGTCAGGGGTTAGGTACCATCAATAGTACATTTTATACCAGTTTTCTTTTAAATTTTGAAATAAGGTATGCTTCAGTGTTTTCGTCCATACTTTCTCCCATTGTGTCATTTGAATGAGATGGCCTACATAATTTGCCCACTTAATCATAGTATCTTTTACTGCTGCTTCTTCTCTTCTGA
This sequence comes from Phrynosoma platyrhinos, assembly GCA_020142125.1. NCBI lineage: Eukaryota > Metazoa > Chordata > Lepidosauria > Squamata > Phrynosomatidae > Phrynosoma > Phrynosoma platyrhinos. The sequence continues at coordinate 134,765,210 of JAIPUX010001232.1, forward strand.
ATTTCAATAAAATGTTATATAGTCCTTAGTGACAAGTTCAGTTTTAATGATGGTCCTCATGGGGACAAAGCAGGAGGAAGGATGTTTCCTAAAGCCAAGATGAGTAGATCACCATAAGAAGAAATATTGGGATGTAGTGGGAGAAGCAAAAAGATGTGATGAGCTGGCTAAGAAATCCCCCATGAGGCTGGTGGGTTAGCTAGTATTATAATGCATGTAGTGTGCCAAGAAACCATTGTCTCTGTTCTCAGGTCTTAGGGAGAAATATAAGGTACTGCACTTAGACAGAAAAAATGAAATGCACAGATATAGAATAGGGGACACCTGACTTGAAAACAGTACATATGAAAGGTATCTAGGAGTCCTCATTGACTACAAGTTGAACATGAGTCGACAGTGTGACATGACAGCTAAAAAAAGCCAATGTGGTTCTAGGCTGCATCAAGAGAAGTATAATGTCTATATCAAGGGAAGTGTATCAAATCCTGCTTTGGTCAAGCCTCGCCTGGAATACTGTGTTCAGTTCTGAGCGCCACAGTTCAAAAAGGATGTTGACAAGCTGGAGTATGTCCAGAGCAGGGCAACCAAAATGGTGAATGTTCTGGAAGCCATGCCCTATGAGGAGTGACTCAGGGAGCTGAGTATGTTAAGGCTGAAGAAGACAAGGTTAAGAGGTGATATGTCTAAATGTTTGAAGGGATGTCATACTGAAGATATTTGTTTTCTGCAGATCCAAGGAACAGGGCCCAGAGCAATGGATTCAAACTACAGGAAAAGAAATTCCACCTCAACATTAGGAAGAACTTCCTGATAGTAAGAGCTGTTCAGCAGTGGGATACACTGGTTCAGAGTACAGTGGGGTCTCCCTCTTTGGAGGTTTTTAAACAGGATGGCCATCTGTTGGGGAGTGTGTACTTTGATGGTGTCTTCCTGCCTGGCAGAGGGTTGGACTTCATGGTCTCTTCCAACTCTATGGAGATTATCATATGGAGGGAGAAGCATGAGAGCAAAGTGGATTGCTTCCAGCCCATTTGCGTGATTAGAGCAAAGAGTATCACACACTGAGTGATTCATATGTCCTATCATCAGTGAAGTATAATGGCACTGTCATTTGGTATTAACGAGAGTTCCCACTAATACCAAATGACGCATCCATCACACTTCACAGACAGGAGAAGGATGGGAGAAGCACATGGTGTGTGATAATCTTTTCTCCCATTGCGCAAATGGGATGGGACCAATCCATTTTGTTCCTGTCCTTCTCCTATGTGTCCATGATTCTATGTGTGAGTTAAAATTAAGCCACACAGAATTCATTAGGATTTATTCCATATTAAAGGTACAAAGGATTGAGCAGTAAATTTTCATTGGATTATACTTTGGGCTATATTTCAGATGAAGGAACTGGCAAAACCACCTCTGAGTATTCTTTGTTTAAGAAAAGCCTGTGAAATTCATGGGGTCACCATAATTTGACAGGAAATTGAAGGCACAAAGATTCATGCATACTGCAGCAATTGTGTCAATCCCTCCTGTTTAGTGATGTGAAAGAAATCCACTCCAGCAGAGTATGCAGACCTCCCCAGGGCCTTTTCGTCCATACTGGATTCATATGGGACTCGTATTCCAGAATCTATACATTACTGGATGTCTGTGAAGGCATTATTTAAAAAAGGTATGCATTTGAAAACTATGTATAAAAAAAAATGCACACATGTCAAATGTACAAAAAGGTTGCTTAAACAGGTTTTAGTAAATGGGTTAGTACACACAAACAACATATCTGAGTTGAAAAATGTTCACACTGTGCCCCAAAGTGGACATAATTCATCCATTTAAAACAAAAATGGATAGAAATGAGCACACACTGGACACAGCAGCAGGAAATGGGAGACGTCTGTAGGTATGGACTTGACAGGTGGGCAGGGGTATACCATGGTTTCTTTACTTTCCTTTTGCCTGTTGTATTCTTCTTTTATTATGTCCCTGGCTTCAGACCAAAGCTCTTCCAGTTCACAATCTATTATACTTAGTACTGCAAGTCTGTTCCTTATATTGTCAATGAATTCTGTGGAAATGCTGTTTAAATTGTATTTTGGTATGATGATTGGTTTTGTTCTCTAGTTGAGTTTTACTTTTATTTTTGAAATGAGTAGTTCATGACCTGTGCCACAATTAGCACCTGGTCTAGTCTTAGTATATACTAGACTACACTATACTGAGCCAGGATTGTAACCTTTGTTTGGCTTGGTACCTATTTGGCAGGTTTGAAAGAGCAAAATTTCAGTAAACCATAGTGCTCAACATCTTTTCAGAATAAATCATACTGAGTTCAACAAGCATAGGGAAATTAAACACAACATTCAGGATATTTCTAGGTGTTTTCTGACTTTTCTGGATTTTTGTGTAAAGCAATACATGAGAGCTAAACACACCCTCCATGTTCAGATGGGAGGGCAGTGGTGAAGTAAACTTCCAATTACAGGGCCTCACTCTTCTCATATAATTTAAGCTATTTTATCACCTTCTCTCCACTGGCTGAGCTTCAACTTTCTCTTTTTACATTTTCATATATCATTCAGTCACCATGTCTTTAGAAGCACATTCCAGAAAGTGCAAGCTGCAGACAATGATACTGGTGGTAAGGCAAATAAAAAATAATGACTGAGTATTTTTACCTCTTTGAACAGGAATGATTCAGGAGAAATATTGGGCTTGACAGTTACTGCAAAGGCAAAAAACTAAGCCAATGACTTTAGGGGGTATTCCTGTCTCTTCCAGTGCCTATGTGTAACTCATTAGCTTTATTACAAACTACATAACACTACATAAAATGCAGCAAAGCAATCCAACTTTGAACTCAACTGATCTCCCTGAAAACTATTTTCACAGCAAGAAAACTCCTGACTCTTATAACACTTCTCCTCAAGGGTTCTCAAAATATTTTATTTTTTGCTCACTTGTCCTTTGCTAGGAGCCATTGTGGCAGGAGGCATTGTAAGATAGAGATGTTTTGCAGTACATGCTGAGCACTTTCCTGGAAACACAAATGTCCTGTGGACTTGGAAATAGTTTGGAATAACACAAGCAGAACTCTTTGCAAAGGCATTGAAAAATTTATGGCTTATTGAGTTTCATATTGCTTCTTTTGATAAATGTTCTGGTTTAGAAAGATAAATCTACTGCATAAGAAATAATGGATTCTTCTCTACAAGCGAAGGACAAAGGCTCTTGGAAGGGGAATATTGGGGTGTACTGTTCTAACATCCAGAAGAGATGAAGTCAACATGGAGTAAAGGGAAATTTTTCATTTGGTTTCTTCATGAATAATTCCAGCAATGTTCTTCTCACTGAGAGAAACTCTTTTTGAAGACTATTTACAATTTAGGATTTATTCTGTGAAAAATTCACACGTGGTTCTTTTAGAAAGAAAACATCATTTTCTGCAGAGAAAAAAACAGTATTCTCTGAATGGAAAATAATATTAATTCCTGCACAGAAATGTTGTTTTTTACTCAAATCAACCATGTGCAAATTTTACCCAGAATAAATCCTCAATGACATCATTTTCTGTACAGAAAACATAATTTCTGTTCAGGAGTTAATATTTCTGCATGGAAATATTACTTTCCATGAAGAAAATTATATTTCCTGCACAGAAAATGCTATTTAAATTGCAAAACAACTACATGTGGATTTTGCACAAAATGAGTCTTGAATGGCAGTTTGTCAATCCAGGATTCTTCTCATCAGGGTTTCTCAACACTTGAAAAATATGTGGGTTGTTTATTGTTGTGGTTGTTTTTTTTTTTTGGTTTTTTTGTTTTTTGTTTTTTGTTTTTTACCATTTTCTAATATTTTTGAAAATTCTTTCCATTGAGTGTGAGGTGTCCATGCCAGGAGTCCTTTCACACTGCATAATGAAAGGACTGTGATTCTGTGAAGTCGTAGGCTTTCATGGCCGGCATCCATAGGTTTTTTGTGGGTTTTTTCGGGCTGTGTGGCCATGTTCTAGAAGAGTTTCTTTCTGACATTTCGCCAGTATCTGTGACTAGCATCTTCAGAGAAAACTGAAAATCAGTTTTCAGTTTTCTCTGAAGATGCTAGCCACAGATGCTGGCAAAACGTCAGAAAAAAACTCTTCTAGAACATGACCACACAGCCCGAAAAAACCCACAAAAAGACTGTGATTCCACTTGAATTACCATGGCTACATCCTATGGAAACCTGGATTTTATAGTCTAGTGAAACTGAGGCCCTCTGACTAAGAATTTCATGTATCCTCCCCCAAACTGCAGATTATATTCCACAGACTGTAACATGATAGTTCAAGTAGAATCATAGTACTGTAAATTCTTACTATGAAAACAATCCAGGATGACACTGCCATGGAGACATGAAACAAACACCCCTGTGAAAAATGAAGACCATGCCATTTTCAAGAGTGATTCATTCTAATAAGAGATTCCACTATAGATGACTTAAATTGGAAATGAGATGAAGGGAATGTCAAAATCAGAGGGTTGTACTGTTAGGTTTAGATGGGACATAGAGTCAATGTTAAAATGTTGAA
>JAIPUX010001232.1:134769882-134790058 GCA_020142125.1 Phrynosoma platyrhinos
AGTTACCAGATTTTGGTGATTGGTTTATGGACTGTTTTACAACACATCTATCAACACAATTCAATATGTACTGCAATGGCTGTTTTGGACAATGTCACTAGTCATACTCAAGCTTAAAAAGTTTTTAGCCGGACAGTGGAATAATCCAGTGTGCATATGCCACAAAGTAAACATCTCCCTGGAGAAAACACCATCTGTAGAATCAAGTAAGCCCAGTCATTGGACTTCATTTGATACCTAGTTCAATTCATTTCTGCCTGTAATGTGGAAATAATGCTTAATAACTGTGACTTTGATGCACCCTCTTCCTAGATGACACAATAGACCAGGTTGAAGAACTTGTATTAATAGATGTTGCTGGCATAATGACTGGCACCATCCTGTCTTCTTTGAAAGGTTCCTACAGGTATCTCAGCCTCTATTATTAAGAGTCATCATGTTAGCCTAGATGGACTCTATATCTGACAGCCCAAGAAGACTGTTCTGACCCTCACAAGCATGATGGAGGGGTGCATAACCCTTGGCTTCTTTTCCCTCCCAGGACACATCATCTCTGCTATTTTCACATCAAGGAGTAAACAACACAGCATATTAAGTTTCCTGCTGATTTCTCACTTTCACCTCTTGTCTTTTTGTTCCCTCCTATATTCTCCTTTCAAGCTGATGAGCACTCTGTGACATTTTAGCAGAAGGGGATCAAGCTCTGTCTCTTCACCATTAAGCCCAGCAGTCTCTCTTCAAGACACATGCTGTTTTCTCCACAAGCCCTGCTCACAGCCCATGTCACACAAGCAACAACACTCTTATGCTCTCCACCACCACCACCACCCCCTCTTGCTCTAAAACACTGCAAAGAAAAGGAATTTTCAGGCATTTAACTAATGTTAAAAATAAAAAAACACTGAAGGAAGGAAAAGGAGAAATTAAGAATAAAGGGACTAAGGAAAAACTACATGAGCCATAGTAGTGATATGATACTTGATATTACATTGCTACCTAGTGGCAATAAAGTGCATAGCAGAGATCAGAGAATGGTGAAATGGAAGATAATAATTAAATATCTATGCATCATTTCCTAGGATGAGGGCATATAGTTACAAGAAGGGCAGACTGGCAGTGGTACTTCTCCTTTCCTCTCATATTGAGCATGCTATTAAGATGTCAGAAAGGTAGTTTTCCTTAATGTTAAAGTTTAAGAAATCTTTGTTTCAGGGCACTTCTTAAAAAATAATACCTAGTAACAACCATGAATATTTTCGATTTTCTTTGCCTGTTTTTTACAGCTTGAAAATGTATTTATGTCTTTTAAAGATAAGGAGCAATCATTTTACATTTCAAAGTGAAAAACTGCAAGGGCAATATATCAACAAAGTGCCAGTATCAGCTGCTGTATATTGAATAATTTTATGTGCCAGTGACAATACAATCAATTGATAGATACGCTTAAATCCTTTGGAGCCTGCTTCAAAGACAGCATTGCCCCAATCAAGATAATGAAAACTGCATGCTGAAGCAAGGTTCTTTTTAGAAATCACCTGGTGGTTGAGAAACCATGGGAATAAAAAACCAATGAAACGTAATGGTTATAGTAGGCATGAGTGATATAAGGCCTTTCAGGTATTATTGGACTGCCATTCCCATCAGTCCTAGGCAGTATAGCCAACAGTGAGGTACCATGGGGATTTCAGTGAAGTGGCATCTGAAGACCACATGTTTCCTATTCTTGGTTTAGACTCTGAACTAGGATTAAAGAAAGGCATGTCCAAATCCCCATCCAAAAATGAATTTGCCAGATTAAACTTATCTACTGTATGGGGCTGATGTGAAAATGAAATCAAAGAGGTAACTATGAACAGCAGCTTGAGCTCCTTTGAGGAAAGATGTGCATGTACATAGCAATACATACTGGGTCACATGCACATCAACACAGAGGTACTCACACATGGTCAGATGCATATTGAAATACAGGTACTTATTTTATTTATACCACATTGGTTTTCATGAGATCCATAACTATATCTGCATGCGCATCTGTATTTGGATGGGCATGCACATTTGAGTGGGCATCTAAATATGCATCCAATGATAGTAAGTGTAAGACAGATAGAGGATCTGGTTTTGAAACTGAAAGTCCTTAATATGTACCTGATTTGTACCTTGGCTCTCATTTTATGCATGATTCATTTCCACTACAGGTAGTAACATCACTATGGACCTTATCCCACGCTGCTCTCAAAAGTGGCAAGAAAGCGATATGAGCATCATTGCAGTACTATAGCGCTAGTATAAATATGGCGCTAGCGCTATAATAGCTCTATGGATAAGCTAGCGCTATTGCAATGCCCGCTGAAACCAACATTCAAAAGAACCCGAATGATGCTGCATTCCGAGCGGTTTCTTGTTGGATTCTGAGCGACGTCGTGTAATCACCCGGAAAACTATAGCGCCTGATTCTCAGCGGATTCTGAGCGACGTCGTGTGATCACCCGGAAAACTATAGCGCTATAGCGCCTGATTCTTAGCCGATTCTGAGCGACGTCGTGTGATCACCCGGGAATGTATAGCGCTATAGCACCTGATTCTTAGTGGATTCTTGCTGCTTTTGGCCCCGTGGGATAAGGTCCTATGTCTAGCAACTGAAAATCTAAAACTATTGATCAGCATGCATAGGAAGCTGCCCAATTAAAATGCTCAGAACAAGACAAAGAAGAAGAAAATGTTTCTAAATATGTAAACCACATATAAATTACCTTTATTTTGCTTGAGCTTCTTATATTGATAATTTCTAGCCCAGCTCATGCAATACCTTTTTTTGTTTCTGTGTATATGCCTTCAAGTTGCCTATCAACATATAGTGACCCATGAATTTCATGGGGTTTTCTTAGACAAGGAATGCCCAGAGGTGGTTTTGCCAATTCCTTCCTCTCAAATATAGCCTACAGCACCTGATATTCATCAGTGGTCTCCTGTCCAAGCACTAACCACAGCTGACCCTGTTTAGCTTCCAAAGTCAAATGGTATCTGATGCCTTTAGAGTATTTAGACCTTATACCTTCTCTACCTGGCTACATTTCTTATTTCTGCAGTCCACCCAGTGATGGAAAAGAGAAATGCAATGAGGATAGGAGGCTTTTCTCAAGCTCTTTTAGAATAGAAAGTGTATATTTCAGTGAAATCAGCATTTATTTCATTTGCACTGTGTTCAGAGTTTGGAAATAATACTGAAGTTCCCTGTAATGGATTACTGTTAGAGTATAACATGGACATAGTGACGTTTCTTATTCACATAATGAAATATCTGGTCAGGTTGTTACTTTTTGCATGTAGAGAATTGTATTTGTTTTGTTGTTGTTGTTAAAAAAGAAATGAATTAAAAGGTGATGAATAGCATAAAGAGATGATGGAAAGCATAACATAATATGCTATTAGACACCCTGAGTTATTAGAAAGAAAGGTAGAAACAAACACATTTTTAATAGTGGTTCTAATGGCAACAAAAACTTAATTGTGGTGTATTTAACTAGTTAGATACCATATTAGTTTTAAAAGTAACATTCTCAGGCCTGATGTGTTCTTCAGAGAACATGATTGTTGTAATTAAAAGATAAAAAGACATGTTTGAATCAGTAACAGTTAATTTAAGGCCTAAGCAGACTGTCAGAAATAGTGCACATTAAATTGAAGCACTGCCCTGGCTCAGTGCTAGGGAGTCATGGGAATTATATTTTTTTCTGGGACATTGAGCCTTCTCTGTGAGAGAGCTCTGGTGCCACAATAAATTACAGTTCCCATGATTCCCTAGCACTGAGCCAGGGCAGTGCCTCAATTTAATGTGCACTATTTCTGGCAGTCTGCTTAGGCCCTTAGACACTGCATTTCATTAATAGGAGGCTGCCTTTGCAGAGTCAAGACCATGAAACTTAGGGCCTCTGCAGATGGGCAGCCATAGGCTGCTGCGAGAAGCTCTGGATTGGGATCAAAGCTGCCCCATGCCTTGGCCCCAATCCACTCCTTTTCTGGCCCTGGAAGGAACACTAAAATAGCACTACTTCCACAAGGCGCGGAAAGGGCACCAGAAGTCTGGATGCTGAGCCGGAAAGACATCATCGGAATGCCCACCATGTGGAATTGTGGGCGCTCCAATGACGTCCTTGGGAAAGGGTTAGGGCACCCAGCGTGAGGTGGCCCCTCCCCTTCCTTGCCTCTAACATGGTGCTTTTCACCATCTGCAAAGGCCCTTAGTCTTTTGAAATGAGACGTATGACACTAAGGCAACAATAAGCATGAACTTATATGCTTTTAAATATGAATTAACTATTTAATAGCATATAGCTTCATGTTTTTCTCCCCTTAGTGCAGGGGTAGGCAACCTTTTTAATGTCTGGGCTGGTCCCACAAAGTCCTCGTTTCCACTGGGCGGGGGGGGGGGAATGGTGGCGCGTATGCGACCCCACCGCTGCACACGACCCCCCCGGCGCGCGCTGCCACCTCCGCTGCCATGGCACACATGGCTGGACTGAAGCAAAAACACACTACAGTGGCAGCAGGGGTCTGCCTGGGCTGGTAAGTCTGGTGATCTGGGCCGGAACCGGCCCGGGGGCTGTAGGTTGCCGACCCCCGCCTTAGTGCGTATATCAGGTTTAAAAAGACTACATTTCATGGTCTTCACTCTACTGAGAACCAGCATGGTGTAACGGTTTGAGTGTAGGACTATGACTCAGGAAACCAGGGTTCAAATGTCCGCTCAAGCGTAAAAACCCACTGGGTGACCCTAGGCAAGTCACTCTCTCTCAGCCTCAGAGGATGACAATAGCAACCCCCCTCTTAAGAGACTTGATGAGAAAACCCTATGATAAGTTCACTGTAGGGTCACCATAAAGATTTGGAAGCACACAACAACAACAACAGCATGCATTTACTACCCGTAATATGACCGATTGAAGCCTGCAGTACCAGATTTAGCCCTGTGGTGGCAGCTATACTTAACCAACACATAGGTTTGCAATCAACACAGTTTAAACAGAATGGGCAAGAATCTATCATGAGACAAAGGAGATTATCACATGGGATAAGGAGGGATCGCTCCCACCCTTACCCCATCATTATCCCATCCATGCTTATCCTGTCCTTCTCCCATCAGTGGCCCCATCATTGTATTAATGCAGGTTTCTATTAATACAAATTGATGGGGCCATGAGTCTTCAGGGATGGGAGAAGGACAGAGTAAGAGTGACATCATCTGAAAATTTTATTGCAATCATGAGATAAAAATGTGTAATTAATGTGATAATGATGATGTTGTATGATAATCTCCATGTGATCATCTGGGAAGGATAGAAAAGGGACAGGACAAGGACATCCCATCCCCTGTGTGATAATATCCAGAATCTTCTCCCACTGCCCCAGGTGTTGATACCAGGCATGCGCAGTACTTCCCCTTCATCAGATATTCCCTCAGTAATCATTGCTGTGAGAAAGGTTTGTCTTGAAGCCCTGCACTCAGTGTGGCTGGTGGCTTCCATGCCAGAAGTCTGAACTGAAGGAACTGAAACACTTTTGAGGATGGAATTCATCACTTTGGGTAAATCTTTCAAAATTCAGAATTACACATATAACAAATTCATTGCCTCATTTACATGGACACCACCAGATGCACTTGAACTCTGAGGACTAGCCAAAACAGGGTCATCTCTTTGTGTGTCAAAAATATGTGAACTTTTGAGGTACATTTGTTCATCTTGCCTAGTAGAAAAATAAGCTGTTACTTATATATGCAGGAAATGAAATATAAAAAGTTAGTTCATAATAGCTAACTTAGGGGCAAAGCAGACAACTCCAAAGGAGCACTAGATCAGGGCTGTGGCAACTGCATGCTGCAGCCCTGACCCGGCTATTTGTCGGCTCAAAAAGAAGTGGCAGAAATCCACTTCTTTTTGAACTGTCAAAAAGCTGGCTTTTCTGCTGTAGTGGCAGTTTTTCTGTGTTTCTGCAGTGTGGCATGTGTGGTAGGTGGGGCGGCATGATACTGGCTTGGGGGCAGCATTGGGGTGTGCGGTGAGCATACACCATGCCCCAATGCCACCCCAAAACCATCATTTTTTGCTGGTCTGCTTTGCCCCTAAATTCAGAACTGCCAATATCATGACAGTTGCCTGATGAGAATACAATTGATTGTTCAAATATATATCAACCAGAACTTGCAAGGGAGCCAAGAGAGGCAGTACTACAGCCTCATTTAATAGCAAAAGAATTTATGGTGTAATTCATAATCGCTATTCAGCACATTGCCTCAATGAGGTCATTAATTTTCATTCCAGGCATATCTATTAGTACTTGCAGTACAGGTTACATTTTAGGACAAGCATCAAGATACCAGAGAGAACGGGTTCCACTGGGCAGATTTCCTCACATCCAGAAAACAAGGAAAAAGAATCCCACTCAACAAGAGTTTTCATGTAATAGCAAGTTGTAAAAAGATGCCATATAGAGATCCTTCCATATCTTGTATAGTGAAGTGTAGCTGCTTGCAAGTCCTTGGTGTCTGAGCATAGTCAAACTTAAGTTCCCATTGAGAGTATCCTGCCTATCTGTAATCCAAAGATGAGCAAGCTCCAGAGGCTGCAAAGCTATTTTTCTACAAATAATTCATTACTCATGCTGTTAAACATGTGTGTTGCTCCATCTATCACTGAATGCTTTTTTTTTTTACTTTTTAAATTGTTATTGCAGAGGAGGGGAATCATAGGATTCACAAGGGAGTGGCATTAAACTTGAAATCTTTCAGTCAAAATTGCCTCTAAAATGTGAAAGTAACAAGGAAGAATAATTAGGGGATATTGTTGATTACATCCAAAGGGAAACAGTATAATACTCACTCATTGAGGAATACTTTAAACTCATTTTAAAAGTATGTAGTTACAAGAAACTGTGTTGTTTGTAATTTGTTGCTCCCAATCTCTGTTTCAGGACAAGGATTCTTTTTCCTTATAATTTGGCATAATTAATTATGGCAACTGCATAAGGCAACTTATTTTGAGAGCAATGAAAGGACAGCAAAATGTTATTAAAAGGCATAGAATAATTCAGTAGCACTTTTGAGACTAAAAGGGAAGAACAAATATTCCAGTATAATTTTAAAACAGAGAAAATTAAAAGGGGAGGAAGGGAGGGAGATTGACCTGAATTGTCTTCTATTCCTCTTTGTTTATTCTGATCATTCTGTGATGATTTTTCCCCTCTTCTTCTGTCACCTAGCCCCTAGTATGTCACTAGCTTAGCTTAGGATCCTAAGAAATTTTTCCTACTGTAGCTTTAGAATGGAGTACCTAGGGTGTAGCTACAGGCAGAGTAATGACAGCATTGCCACCCCCTACGAATTCTGTCTCTGCAATGAAATTTCCTTCAGTCCCAAAGTTTCTACCATTACAGAGTGACACAGTATGAATTATTCATACCTAGAACATTATATTTGCTGTATTCACATTCCCTCGGTAATGTTGCCTGTACCTTTTCTTTGGATCTCAAGACTGTATTTTTACATGGGCAATTTGTGTTTTAAGTAATTGAAATAGTAGAAATTTGAGGGCTGAAGGAAAGTTTCATGATTGGGGGAAGAATACTTATTTGGAGGAAAGTCTTCATTTAAGCCTTTCCTCCTATAACTACACCCATGGAGGTTTCTCTAATTAAGACTTTTCACCTTTTTTGTCCTCTTACTTAGGGCCTTTACAGACTGCCAGAAATAGTGCAACTTGAGGCCATTTTAACTGTCCTGGCTCAGTGCTAGAGAATCATGGGAACTGTATTTTTTTTCTGGGACATTGAGCCTTCTCTGTCAGAGAGCTCTGGTGCCACAATAAACTACAGTTCCCATGATTGCTTAGCACTGAGCCAGGACAGTTAAAGTGGCCTCAAGCTGCACTATTTCTGGCAGTCTGTAAAGGCCCTTAGTGTCTTTCCTCTATAGTGAGAACATCATATGCAGATTCATTGCATTCACTTTCCATTATGGTTCACTTACACAAATTAATTTATGACATCACACCAGCTGGCTGCTAAGCCACAATCCCAGTAGTTTAAAAATGGAAGAATATTGGTTTGGCAATATTTCTCATTTCTTAACACACATTTCCCTACAATAGTGATTTGATAATCCCTGGTTAATCTGTTTTCCACACTGCAAAATGCTATCTTTTCTGGGTGGGGGGTGGGGAAAACAAGTTAACCCAGAAACCAATCATCTCCTGAATCCAGCTGCTGTGTAAATGTGTACATGGCACCCAACTTTAGAAAAATGCTGTCAGCTGGGGCTGTTCTTGCTCCACCTGCTGAAGCTTGATGTGGCTTTGTGCACATTCACAAGGCAGCCCCACACTTCAGGAGGAAGCAAGAGGACAAGCAATCCCTGCTGCCAACATCTTCCCAAGAAAAGCCACAGTGTGAATATGCAAACAGCAGCTTTGGGAAGGTACTGCCAGCCATGACTGCTGAAAGTGGGAGGGGGAGAGAAGGAGAGGAGCAGAAGTATGCCCACTCACACCACATGACTGCTTGAGAAGTGAAACTGTAGCAGAAGGGGCCCTACTATATCAAGGTAGAAATGGAACAACAGAAAGATTGAGAGAATACTGAGATGGGTTTTACCCATCAATGAAAAGAAGTACAGTAACAAATGAAATGCAAGCTAGTAGCAGGATAGATACAACACTATGTGATGTTTGGGCCAAAAATGTTTTTAATCTGTTTAAATTCCACTGTATGTGTGATAATGTATTTATTTGTTATGGAAACCCATGAAAGGGTTAAGATATTTCAGAAGAACCAAGACCTGCATAAGAAAAAAAGGATCATGACAATCTCCCCACATACCGAGAGAAAAAATCTCAAGCTTACTGACAAAAATCTCACAGAATGGATATGTAGCACTGACTTGTAAATCTATTGATGACCAGCCCATTAAATAATGATATCTCACAGAGAACTTAGGATAAAATATGGGCAATTTTTTAAAAAAAAACTATCACCTATTTGAATTTAATTATTGAGAAGTCCAAGCGAGGGAGTAACCTAGTGTGGGACCAACCGAGGCAGTTAGTCTCTTGGTCAAAACACCAGAAGCCCAAGAAGAATCAAACAACTGGGCAGGTCCCTGGCCAGTCATTTGTTGGAAGACCAACCAGAGACTCCAATCCCAAACTGCATGACTCTGGTTTGGGCAAGACTCCCCAGACAGCTCTAAGGACAGCTTCCTTCCTCATCCCCCTTAATCTCATGAGGCAGTTCCAGAGGCCTATCCTCCACTAAATGGGTGCCATAGATTATTACCAAACTCATCCTCACAAATCTAAAATTTCCCCTAAAAAATCTAAAATTCTGACAATCTGCAAATAACAGAAAATGAGATAAGAGAAAAAATCCATACATGTGAGCAAAGAAATGTAGAAGCCCAGCCTGATACCATTGTCGACAAGCTCCATTACAGGTATATCCATATTGAAAATATAGGTAAATCAATGTTAGAATTTCTTCAAAAGATGTATCTGAAAGCTGATGCTAATCAGTGATTTTCATTGTAACAATTAATTCCCATACAAATGGAAGCTGGCCAGACAATTAAAGAGTACTTGGCAAATGTAAAAGACATTAGTGAACAATTAAAGAGCATTAACGAGGAGATAGATGAGGAATGTATTGTTGCATGAATGTCTAAGGTGTTATCATAAGAAAACTCTGAAAACATGGTGACAGCTTTGGAAGCACAAACAGGAAGGCTTGATTTGGAATTTATTATGAATAAATTACTGTGGTAGATGTTAGATTAAAAGAAAGGCAAAGGGAGATTCCTCCTGTATGGATTTAGCCTTTATTACTGAGACACATATCTAAGGAAGTTTTCAACCTAGCCTTGAAGAAAAGTTCTCCTCAAATGTTAAGTGGCCCTCCTGTGAGGAATATGGCAATTTAAAAGTTATGTGTCCTATAAAAAACAGGAAAGGGAGAAAAGGAACACATGGAATACATTTGAATTCTTAAGCTAGACAGAGCTTTCTAAGAGAGAATGGAGATAGTGATTCTTTTATGAAGGATCTTGTACATTTTGAAAATTAGCTGTTAAAGGGATACATTCAAACTAATGCACTTATATTTGGAATCTTAATAATTGCAACTTCTTGCATCATATAGCATGACGATGTTAGCCACTTGATTTTATAATCCACTTTCGGGTTGTTCACACTATATTTAAAAGTGAGTCATTAATTCTTGTATCAGATTTTTCCAACCCAAATTAGAAAGAACAGGGTTTTTTTGTGGGAGCCACTAATGGAAACTCAAAGTTGATCCCATTCAGAGCATCCCACTGCCTCCGTTCTTCCTCCTCTTTCCCCACCACCACTGCTCTTTCTCTTCCTCCTACCTCCTCTTCCTCTTGCCCCCTCTGCCATGTTTGCCCTCTTTCTCTTTCTCTCTTCTTCCTCTTCCTACCTTTTCTCTTCCCCTACTGCCATGTTCTTCCTCCTCTTCCTTCTCTTCCTTGCCCCACCACTGCATCTGCCTTCCTCCTCCTCATAGTCTCAAAGGTAGACCCATGTTCAACATGTCACTGTATTATTAATGCAATATAATTGAGGTATGCATCATCATGACAAGATCTGATGCTTCTGGAAATAATTTAGTTCTAACTGTGCAAATGCACTCCTGGCTCACTTCTGAAAGCATTCAAGCTCAGGGCTGAATCCAGGACTACACCCAGGCTGGGGTTTCAGAGGGAGCATAACCCCATCCAGCAAAGGCTGAATTCCTATTCCCTGATCCCTCTTTTGACTGTCCAGGGCATGTAAATATCTGGAGGACCTAATCCACTCTGCTTCTATTCATTTTAGGATCAAGGACTAAAGTAAAACTACCATGAGAAGTTTTCAAAGATGTAGCCATGTTAGTCTTTTGCAGTATAAAAAGGAGGAAGGGATACCATATGAGAAAAAAATGTGGGAGCACCTTTAAGACTGGTTTTTATTTTAGCATGCAGTCTCATGAATACAGACTCACTTCTTAAGATGCAGTACAGAGTGCTATTAAATCCTCAGGTTATAAAGCACATATTGACAGTTGAGGGAGTGGGGTAGAATGTAATAGGATCCAGAAAGGGTAAATCATGTCCCTTGCCCTAATTGTTCAAAGGGCTGGGCAAGATGATACAGGTCTTTCAGATCTTTAGTGGTCTATTATTTTTGATGTGTGAAAGTAATAAATCTTCATACCAAAAGTTAATTTCCCTTCATTCAAAACACTCTCTGAGATGTTTCCTTTTATTATACGTACATTAGTGAGGACTCATGTATTAATATATATGGTGGAATATGAAGCCATTGTCTTTGTTCATACCTATGCCAATGAACTAGAATTTGTGCATATAATTCAATCCAGCTGTTTCTCTTTGTAAGTCTTCCTTTGTAATTGAAAAGTTGAAATGTTTTGCAGCTGGTTTGCTATTGGCCACTGTAATATTGCTTCTAGAGTAGATGTGGGAAGAGAGTTGGCATCTGGGTTTGTGGCATGGTCTTGTCCCTATATTACCATCCATGGTGTTTATCCTGCTGTGAGTAGTTGTTTAAGATTTGGAGACTCTCTGTATGACAATAAATGCCTGCTTCCCAGAGCTTGCAAGAATGATGTAATGTTCTCCAGAACTAGTCATAGTTCCTTAATAATGTGTTCGAATGCTCTTAGCTGGAGACTATAGGTGACTGCCATTGATGGATATTGTAGTTTGAGAAATGCTCTGATCCAAATGTTTTTAATCTCTGAGAAGACAAACAATAGTTGTGGTAGTGTATTCTGGGTGGAAAGTGGAGGCATGTAAGTTTGTGTAGCAATCACTGGGTTTTTGATGAAGTATGGTACTTAGAAGTTTATCATGTCATTACACAGTGATGTCAGGAAAATGAATTTGTTGTGTGGATTGTTCCATTCTCAGCTTGATGGTAAGGTGGAAGTTGTTGGAATCCTGGTGGAACTTCTCATGTAATTGCTTTCCATAGGGCCAAATGATCAAGATGTCATCAAGAAGTCACAGAGAGGAGAGGTTTTTGGTTGCATATGCTGAGGAAGTATTGTTCCAGGTCAGCCATGAAGATGTCTGCATATTGTAGTGCTATGTGGATACCTATGGCAGTACCACTGATTTGGAAATACATATTACTCCCAGAAATGTAGTAGTTATTAGTTTGGTGGCTAGGTCTGCTGCAGCCTCATTTAGCATGGTATTTTTAATAGCTTGTTGTCCATCCTGGTGTGGGATGTTGGTGTTATGCCCTGCTTCCAGAACATGGACATGGATTCTGACTCAGAGAATGAAACAGTGGACATGCCGGAACCAACTGCTGAACCAAAGTAGGAGGAGGTTTCATAGCTACACAGCTCAGAGACAGACCAGAGTATAGTACCAGCTCTGGAAAAGAGACCTGCTAATTCAGATATAGAAGACAACTTATGCCTGCCTGCCTTCACCAAGTGGAGACAAGAAAGGAAGGGCTTAAGGAAGTTTCAGAGGATTTATAGAAAGCAGTTATTAATTAAGCAACAGCTGTGTTGAGCTGATCTATAAATTCCTAGCCCTGCCCTCCAGGAGTTATCAGAGATTAATTGACCTACCTGACTCCTTATCATGTTCCTGAACTCTGTACTTGTTGACTCTGAATACCACGTGGACTGTGTTTGCTGACTCTGGATGACATGTACCTGACGTGGATACTGCTAAAGTCTGTTTAGGACTTAAGGCTTGCATTTGTTAAAGTAAAGTAAGTGCTAAACTAAGGCTAGTATTTGCTAAAGTAAAACAAGTGATGAAGTGTATGCTGCTGTGTGATTTTGTTTGCTCATTAGCTGTTGACTATCAACTGTGTAGCAATCAGCCTTTGGCTGTTTGTGCAGACTATGGGCCTTTACAGACTGTTGGTATATAAGGATTCTCTATTCATACTGGCTAGGATTTCCCATTCATACTGGCTGGTATTCTCTGGGATGTTATGGATAGACTATATTTTCTTCAGGAAATTGGTGGTATCCTTCTTGTACCTTGAAGTGTTGATGGTATATGGCTTGAGAATGGAGTCCATATATCCAGACACCCCAACAGTAAGGGTTCTAATGCTCTATTGTGATTAGAGATCACTGGTTGAATTAGTGTCCCAGATTTTATAATACAGCTGTCAGTGACCAATGTCCAGGTCTATTCCTCTCCCCCCTTGCACCATCTTTGCATTTTCCTTATATGGTTATGTTCAAGGCAATCAGTTATTTTTTTGCTTAATTTTAACATCCAGCGCTGTAGATCAATCCAAAGTACTACAAACTGTGCTGTTATATTCGGGAACTGGGCCAATCTAGTTAAACTCAGAGCTGATATAAATCCCTCTGAATCAGCCAGATTCACTTTCTTATGTGAGATTTGGCAGATTGATTGCACAAAACTATTTTTGAATATTGTAGCAATGCAACAGATGTAGGTTCAATTTCCAGATACAAACACTGTCTTTCTGCATGGAGAGACAGAAGCAGATATTTATGTAGAATAGCCTCCAGGCTTTGAGAATTAAAGTAACAAGTGTCTTGTATGAAAACATATATGAAGACAGAAACAAACTGACAGAATTTGGAGTCAATATAAAAATAATATGAATAATCTGCTCATTGAGAAAAATCTTCACACAAAAAAAGATTGTTTCATGCCTTTGCTCAAGACAATAAGTAGCCATTTATTCTGACATATGATGATGATGATCTGTTTATTTGTTCTGTAGAAAGAAAAATATCAGTGAAGTCATAGATTGTCTAAATCAGTGATTCCCAAAATGAGCAATATCCCCCCCCCATACTGTAATGTATGTTTTCAATCTCTGTCTTCTATTTGTAAGCTGCTTTGATTGCTTAGGCAAAAGGCGGTATATAAGAAATTTATTATTATTATTATTATTATTATTATTATTATTATTATTATTATTATTAAAAAGAAGCAGCTTTTGACTACTTTTCATTCAGGTTAAGCACAGTTTAACATTAATGTGTATGAAAATCTACCCACTTCCCCCCCCCCACCTTTTAAATTCCATTTCTATGTGGGATTTTCCCCATGTAATAAAGTCCATCTAGTGTTGTATTCATTTAGGGTAACTTTCCCTTAAGCTTGCTGAATATTGTCTTCTTACATTAATTTTAAGTTTTAAAAGGTTCATTTATTATTAGTAAACATACAAGTGCCTTTTCTACAAGAAATTTCAGAGATCCAGCAAGAGAGATGGGGCTTCTTAGCTGGGTGGGACATATGTCCCCTTCACCCCTCTTGGATGCCAGCTATGTTTTCTCCCACATTTCACTGACTGAATATAAACAATTCAGAAACTTCAACTGCAAGAACAATGATGGAATAAAACAAGTGATCTCTATATATAAAGGAATTCTCTTGGGTCTCCATTTATCTTTAGACCCCCTTCAAGTGGTGTGATGAAGAAGCATAATAGCTGATTAGCTCAGGGACTACTACATATTTTCTCACAATGATAGGCTGTTGAGCCCTCCTGGGAAATAAAGCTAATGATGAATGTTCATCACTTTCTCTGCTGTGTCTGCTTCCATCAATAAATGAAAGGTCACTAGAATTGTTAGCTGACCGGTGACAGTGTTATGCACAATGAGGAGCAGTGCACAGTACACTATGGGCCTTTGCAGATTGCTAGAAATAGAGCAAATTGAGTCCACTTTAACTGTCTTGGCTCAGTGCTAGGGAATCATGGGAATTGTATTTTTTTCTGGGACATTGTGACTTCTCTGCCAGAGAGCTCTGGTGCCACAATAAATTACAGTTCCCATGATTCCCTAGCACTGAGCCAGGGCAGTTAAAGTCGACCCAATTTGCCCTATTTCTGGCAGTCTGCAAAGGCCCTATGTTCTAAACCTTCAGAAAAGGTGGTACCTGAGAATTAACCTCTGTGATGGTGCTGAGCATTATTCTTCCACCATTTTGTATGCCTCATCACAGAGACATTAGTTCAAAGGTGAAGGTGTTTGGGCAAGTGAACTAGTCAGGATCTAGCAAACAAGGTCAGAGTTTAACTGAAGATTCCCACTGAAAGCCTTTATTGAAATGTGGGCAAAAAGAGGCCCACACTCTGTATACATGCTGGTGTATTAACTCATAGTTGTTCTCTATTCCTAACCTATTGTTGCTTGAGATTCTAAGTATCCATTACCAGAAATATTTTAAACACCTCACTCAGAGTGAGGAACCTTTGATCTTTCAAATGTTTTCAACCTCTGCTTAGTCTTGCTATTGGTCAGTCTGGGTTGGTCAACAATGGAAACTGAAACCCAAAATATGTGATCCTTTCCTTTCTTGGTTAAACATAGAAAGCTATTTCATTTGTTCATCTGAAGATTCTTCATGAGTCTATTTATGTACTCTTTCCTAAAATAACTAACTTAAATAAATAAATAGAATCACTCGTGTCATGCAAATCTCTAAATGACTTTAAATCCCTAAACTTGGAGAAGTGTCTTTCCTGAAAGGCAGTGCTAAAGGCAATGCTTGAGTTGATTTTCAAACCCCAGGCTAGTTTCCTATTGTTATCTCCCTGCAGCCCAGAATTTCAAGTGATTGCACAGATTTGCTGAGATGGATTCAGACAGATTAGCCCCAGAGACTTAGCTATGAGTGCTCTTTTTCTACATTCTCACTTGTAGAGACTCTGCTTCCTAAAACCTTGGAATTGTGGTCTCTTATTTTTACCTTCCCACCATGGAAGTACCTCTCCATGATGGTGGGATTGTATGCTTCTGTGAAGCTAGAAACTATGCTGCCAGTACCAGTGTTACTGATAGGGTCTCTCATGTCAGACAAGCTTTTATTGAGGAGCCAGACTAAGGGGGGGTGCACATGGGCTAAAAGGGTTGTTTTGGAGTTGACCTGAAGGCATGGTCTTTAGATAACACACACCAAAAAAGTGCCCCCTACCTGCCTCTTCCTGTGAAACTGCGCTCCACTTTTTTCTGCTCCTTTGGTGAAGATGCTCATCTTCGCATGGGTATGTATGAAGCGACAGTGATGCACCAGAAAACAGCCATATAAATGCACCATCACACATGCAGCAGAAATTGACTCAGCAATCCAGAGCATGCGCCCTATGATGCAAGTTTTAATTTAAAGCACCCTATGTTTCCAGGTGTGGATGCACTGGCGCAGGTGTGCTTGAATATTAGAACCCTAACCCTAATCTTAATTGTAACCCTCCGCATATGCCCTAGCAACTGTCCCCGTTATGACAATAAATGCATTCTGTTGCTTGTACTCTTGCTGTCAGCATACACAGCAGTTTACATGAAAGAGGCTTTTGTGACTTTTTCTGTGCAAGTATGCAGGTGTGCATAAGACATGGCATGATTGGGGGCTCCTGGAGTAACGTTTGTCAGTGTGTCCTATTGACCCTGTCCCTTGCATGACCACCAGCTGCATGTATCAAGTCTGTCCTCACAAACCTCCCTTGCATGTACATCTCCCCTCCCCTCTGATCTGTGTGGGACATGTTTTGTGGAGGACAATGGAGTAGGTGCTTTTTCAGTTGACAAACTTGTTCCCTTGCCACAAGGGTGGCACAATCAGACAGTGGCACCTGTCTACTGCACCCACTCCTTGGGGGGGAAGCAGAGGTCAGTGAATTCTTGCATGATATGTGGGTATATGACAAGTTCTGTGCAGGGATGTTTTCTTGCACAGATGCACAAGTGTGTAGAAATGTTCCTGCACATGTGTGCATGCATTTGAGAGAGAACAAAAAAATTAAAGCAGCCGCTGCCCGCCCATGCGGTTTCTCCGTCTCCCTTTGCAGCATCATGGGGCTGGGGATGGGGTTGCTGGGGCTTCTCTTGGAAAAGCTGCATTGACTCCCCCCAGTGCAGTTGCTTCGTACCCATTTAGGGCAACCTCAGGGCACACAGTGCAGTTGCTGCAGTTTCAGGAAAAGGCAAATTCAGGTCGCCCTTTCCTTCCCACCTGCATAGCCCCTAAATGTGCCAAACAACTACTGGGTGGCAGCAGTAGTGAGGGGTGACACTTGTGAAGATTGCTCAAAGACAATGGCAGTGTCACAATACCCAACACTTGTTGGTACTGCACAGAAGGCGGCAATGATAAACCAGTCCTGAAGACTTTAATCTTCAAAACCCTATGACAATACAGTTCAAAATGAAACAAGAGATAGTGCTAGAAGATGAGACTCCCAGGATGGAAGGTACTGAACAAGCTACTGGGGAAGAGCAAAGGACAACTATGAGTAGTGCCATGTCTAATGATGCAACTGGATTCAAACCAAAAGGCTGTTCAGCTGTTGACATACTCAGAGGTGGAGTGAAAATTATGCACCTATTGTAGTAACACGGAATGTGAGAATGAATCAGGGGAAGCTAGACATTGTAAAACAAGAAAAAGAACAGATAAACATAGCAGTACTTGGAGGTGAGTGAGCTAAAGTGGACAGGACTAGGTCAGATCACTACACAGTGTTTTACTCAAGTAATAACAATCTAAGATGAAATTGGGTAGGAGAGATGTAGCAAAAGCCATCAAAAGATATAATGCAAAGTCTAATCAAATAAGATCATTAAGAATTTGAGGAGGGCATCAATATAATAGTAATACAAGTTCATTCTCCAACTACAAAGGCAGAAGAGAAAGAAATTTAAAGATTCACACACTAAAACATGACATGTTGGTAATCACAGGCAACTGGAATGCAAAAGTAGGAAACAGAGCAGAACCAAATATTGTAGAATTTGTTCTAGGATCAAGAAATGAAACAGGAGAGTGACTGATTTAATTTTTTGAGGACAGCAGTTTGTTGATTGCAAACACATTCTTCAGGCAACCAATGAGGACACTGCATACATGGATGTCACCTGATAGCCAATACAGAAATCAGATAGACAACAAAATTGGAATCAGAAGATGGAGAAGCTCCATTCTCTTAAACAAAAAAGACCAGGAGCAGATTGTAGCACAGACCATGAACTCCTAATATAAAAAATGAGAGTAAAGCTAAAGAACACCAAATCAATCATTGTACCAAAATACAACCTGAAAAATATCCCTGTAGAATTTAAAGACAGAGTTTTTGTTTGTTTGCTTTTGTTTTTTGAAAACAGATTTGCACTATTAAGCCTAATTGACCAGGAGCCAGAAGAACTCTGGACTAAAGACAGCGACACTGGGAGGGAGGAATGCAAAAACACATTATCTGAAGCCAAAAAGGAAGAAAAGCCTTACAGGATGACAGATAGAACTTTTCAATCAGTTAAAGACAGATGAAAAGCAAAAATAAATGGAGACAGAAATAGGATCAGAACTCTGGACACATATGCTCAGGAACAAAGAGAAATACTATAGAAATCAAGGCAAAGAAATAGAAGGCAACAAAAGGTAGAACAAGAGCCAAGAAACCAAAGGGAACTTTAAACCAAGTAGGACATTATATGACCTGCATGATCAAGAAGAAATAAAAAGCTGATGGAAACAATATACTGAAGAATTATATAAAAGAGATGAAAGGATGACAGAGTGATTAAAGGAAGAAGCATATGAAGATGAACCCATAATTTTAGAAAATGAAGTGGAAGTTGCATTCAAAGCACTCAGGAGAAATAAATCAGCAGAAAAAAATCCATAACAATGGAACTTTCCCAAGTACCAGTGACAGAATCCACGCAAATTCATACTAAAACCTCCCAGTAAATATGGAAAACTAAAGAATGAGCCACAGATTGGAAATGTTCAGTATACATTCCAATCCCACAAAAAGCAGACATCAGGGTTCATATTTACCACCAGACCACTGCATTAATTTCTCATGCAAGCAAAGTGATACTCAAAATTCTACAAAAAAAAGCTTTTATCATATATGGGTTTAGAAATGCTAAATGTGCAAGCTGGGTTCAGAAAAGGAAGATGCATGAAGGGATCCTATTGCAAACATATGCTGTATAATGGATCACACCAAAGAATATAAATAATAATAATAATAATAATTTTTATTTATAACCCACCCCTCTGCCCGGCAATCGGGACGGCATACAACAGATTAAAATATAACAAGTTAAAACAATACCATACTCCCCCCACTAACCCACCCACCCCTTAAAACAGAATTAAACTAACATGAAATTAAAATCAAGTCAAATAAAATTCAATTTAAAATCATCCTGACAAAATTCCCTACAAATCACAATGGCGGAAAAACCTGGCAGGTCACATTCAATTTCTTTTTCTTGCCGGGCAGTTATTCCGGGAAGGCCTGCCAGAAGAGATCCGTCTTCACCGCCTTTTTGAAGGCAGCAAGAGTGGTAATAAGACGGATCTCATCTGGCAGACCATTCCATAGCCTGGGAGCGGTCACTGAAAAGGCCCTCTGGGAGGTCTGCGAAAGCCTGGTCTTTATTGGTTGCAGCAGGTTTCTCCCAGAGGACTGGAGTGCATGGGGGGGATCATACGGGGAGAGGCAGTCCCTAAGATAAGATGGACGCAAGCCATGTAGGGCTTTAAAGGTTAAAACCAACACCTTGTACTGTGCCTGGAAATGAATTGGCAGCCAGTGGAGGGATTTAAGCACTGGTGTTATGTGCTCCCTCCTCGATGTTCCAGTAATTAGCCTGGCTGCCATGTTTTGCACCAATTGAAGTTTCCAGGTTAGGCACAAGGGTAGCCCCATGTAGAGTGCATTACAGATATCCAGATGTGAGGTTACCAGAGCATGTACTACAGTTTCCAGATCCCTCATGTCCAGATAAGGGTGCAGTTGGCATATCAGCCAAAGCTGATAACAAGCACTCCTGACCACTGCATTCACCTGACTAGTCATGTGAAGCAATGAATCTAGGAGCACCCCTAAACTGTGAACACAGTCCTTGGAGGAGAGAGTGATCCCATCCAGGACTGGAGACTGTATTCCCAAATCTGGTTTCGGGCCTGTGACTGCCAGTACCTCCGTTTTGTCCGGATTTAATTTCAATCTGTTTTTCCTCATCCAATCCATTACTGCTCTGAGACAGTCATTAAGAGTAGAGATGCCATCTGAAGTCTGAGACTATAATCTAGTCATGGAGAGATAAATCTGGGTGTCATCAGCATACTGATGGC
>JAIPUX010001232.1:134823972-134850688 GCA_020142125.1 Phrynosoma platyrhinos
CCAAAAAGCCCCGGAGCCGATAAAGGACAAGCAAGGTGCTCCTTGCTCATCCATAACAAAATGGCTGGCAGCATGAGGTGACGTGGGGCTTTATAGCCCCACAAATCTCGCTCCGAAAATCCCACGAGATTTGAACTCTCGCAAGACTCAGGACCGAGATCTCTTTCCCATTGGCCAAGCAGACCGGGAGGGGCGGGCCTTCCGGTCTGCTAAGCCAATTATGCGTCAGTGCCCTTATTTGGCCGATGCAACAGAAGGCCCCTCCCAACTTGTCGGGGGGGTGTCTTTGTACTCTCTCATAGCCCCAAATGCAAAGAACTGACCATCCCTTCTGCTGTTACTTTAATGACGTGTCTCCAATTACAGAGGCACAAAATGTGATTAAAGTAGGTTAAGGTCAGGTGTCTTACCATAAAGCACAGGAGCCTGGGAGAAAATGAACTGAATCATATTTTATTTGAGCACAGAAATAGGAATTTCATTGCTTGTAATAAACTGCATACAAAAATGATAAACAACTTTAAATGAGATCTCTTCACTGTGCCTCTGCAGTGCTGAAGGTGGTGACTTTTAAAGAATAGTTGTTCTCTATCTCTTGCTTCTAGAGCCATCAGTGTTGTGATCCTATCAAAACAGAAAACTATTAAAACATGTACGTCAGGATTTGTTATAATATTTTTTAAAGTTAATTAATTTTTAAACAAATGATAGAAGTGCACAGAGATGGTTCTTAGGGTCTAAGTAGATGGGCAGCCGTGGGCCGCCCCAGGAAGCTGCGCCACGGGGCCGAGGTATTCCCACACCTCAGCCCTGCGGCGCAGCTTCGCCACCCCTGGAAGGAGCACTAAAATAGTGCTCTTTTCCACAAGTCGCCAAAGGTGCACCACAAAAGGCTGGTGACGCACCTTCGGCGACTCTTCAGCCGCAGCGTGAGGCGAGAAGTCATCGTTGGAGAACCGGCCGTGCGGAGGGGCCGGCGCTCCGACGATAACTTTTGGAAGGGGTTGGGGCACCCACCGTGCAGCTGCCCCTCCCCTGACTGGGAAAGGGAGATGCCACTGGTGGAAGTAGTGATATCATGGACTCATCCTCTTTCTTCTGCCATTGCCTCAAGGCAGCAGCAGCAGATCACTGAAGCTGCTGGTGCCCACCCCTTCTGCTGCACTGCTGTGGCTTTCTCAGCCACAGGAACCAAGCAGTGGAAAAGAAGATGTGGGCACAAGCCCCCAAGATGGCCCTTTTAGCCATCTGCTTCCCCCCTTAGTTACATATGAAAATATTCCAATATAACAAAGCAGAAAAATGAAAATAATCATGTTAATAATAAGTTTTTTATTACTTCCACACAAAATGAGATAACTATAGGACATCTCCAAAACATATGTGTTATGGGGGCTTTAATGGTATTATATCTCCAACAACTTGTTGATTTAGATAACCCTTTCTTTAAAAGACACTATGGTGGCCAATGTACCTGAAACAGCAATTTCAGCTATTAAAGACATAATCAAAGATCTATATCCATACTTGTTATAGATATTAAGACACTTAATCATTCATTAGCCAGAATTGGGCTTTCTAATTCCTTATTCTATCCCTGTTGTAAACCTTGCCTCTCCTATTTATTTATTGATAACAAAAACTATATATACATATTGTTGGTTTTGATATTTTGTCAGCCTCAATTAATGTTTCTAATATTAAAGGAACCTCAGAACCACTTCAGGCCAGGAGCATCACTAGGAGGATGCAGATGGTTCAGACCACATCAGGGTCCTCCATCTGCTATAGGGGGGATATTGATGCTGTCACCCAGGAGCCCCTTCCAGATCTCATGGGGCTGATGGCTGACTGGGAAAAGGAGATGCCACCGGTGGAAGTAGTGATGTCATGGACTCATCCTCTTTCTTCTGCCATTGTCTCAAGGCAGCAGCAGCAGATCACTGAAGCTGCTGGTGCCCACCCCTTCTGCTGCACTGCTGTGGCTTTCTCAGCCAAGGGAACCAAGCAGTGGAAAAGAAGATGTGGGCACAAGCCCCTTCTGGCTTCTCCACTGCAGTGTCTCTCTCAGCCAAGGCAACAGAGAAGCCCAAATGAGAAGCCCTATCCTCCAGTTTGTCACTTTCCACTGCCTTGCTTGCCCAGCCACCCGTCTAATGCCTGGTGGCCCTTTCTAGGTCCGGGCAAGGAGCAGATAAGTAGCTGAGTTCAGTGGAAGTGGAGGGAGGGCACTGCTTCTGCTCCCCAGCAACACTTCCTGGGTTGGATGGATGGCCAAGGGGCTGGCAAGTGGGAGGAGAGGGACAGAGGGCGGAGTGCTGCATCACCACTGCCCCCAGAAGCCCTTTCCAGGCACCCATACCAGGTGACATCTACTCTTGTGATTGCTTAGGGCTGCAGTGCCAGATGTTTCAGTTGTTAATTTTGCAATTTCACCAACAGAGGAGAAAAGGGAAGAAGAACAGCAATAGCAGCAAATAAATTGGTATTCTTAAAAGGTCCTAGTTTTCCCAAGATATGAGGGTGCTGAAGACTGAGGGGGGATTTAAATGGGCTTATTTCAAAACAATTTCTCCATTTGCATTTGGGAATAATAATAATAATAATAGCTAGCAAGCAACCACCTACCATCTCTGGAAGGGAGGGCTCCTTACCGTGTGGATTTCCAAAGCTCTAGATGAGGTCATGGTTGCTAAGCTGCTGTGAAACTTTGTGTCTTCCATTATTTATGAAGTAACTTTTTTTTGGTGGTGGTGGTAATTTTTGCTGAAAAAGATCTGAGGAAAAACTGCTCTGTATAATATGCCACAAGAGCTTCATACAGTCACTTCTTTTTCATTTGAAAATCTTTTATTTTCCTGTCTCATTCACTCAGTATCCCTGAGGCTTGAGGAAGTATATATTATATAGTAATTCTTAATAATAATAATAATAATAATAATAATAATAATAATAATAATAATAATAATTTATATCCTGTCCTTTGGGGACCCAATCAGGGTGACTTACAACAATAAAACCATACAATATATCCCCAAACACAATCCCTCCCCCCTTAAAACACTAGAGCATATATTACAGCTTGAGAAAAGACACTATATACTCTACTATAGAGTTAGGGAACATGTGGCCTTCCAGATGTTCTTGAACTGAAACTCCCGTCAGTAAAGCTAGGTGTGAGGGATAATCTAGAGGACCACACAATCTCCTCTTCTGTTTTGCTATAAAGGAGCAATAGTAGATATACAGTAAGTAAAGGATATGACTTCTTCATATTTTTATTCACTCACTCAAACTTCTATCCCACTTTTTAGCTAAAGTGGATTTATAATGTAAAGTGAGCTGATAGGGAGACTGTGTAAAGGTAAGCTTTCCTATCCATTTAATCCATCTCTCTGCCGTGGGTCCTTATAAAGTGACACTGCTTTCAGGTGACCGCTAAATGGTGAATGATCAATGAGGAGATCCAGAATCTAATTAGTATTTTGATAAGTGTGTTTCCATGGCCAAAATCCTTTTGCCATTATATACACATGTAAATTCCCTTACACACATGGTTGCACTTTGGGGGGGAGCATTGTTTAATGGATGTATTCAGTTTATAGGTGAGTAAGCAGAGTTCTGTAAGTGGCACCATTTCACATAAGTTTTCCATTCTTAGATAGTGTTTAATTATTCGCCAGTGCTTTCGCTGCACTGTTTAAACCAGTGGGCTTGTGGAAACACCTATTATGAACTGAATACAGAATGAGACAATAAGCAAGCACAATGACAGGTATACAATTATTTACACAATGGCATTTAGCTGAAGGGTAATGGTGTGCAACCACTACATAACTAAATGAGTCCAGATTTATACTATGCAAAGATGATGTAGGATCTCAGCCCATTTTTCTTAGTCCACTTTAAATATGAAAAGAAGTAAACTAAAATATTCATTATGCATGCCCATACACACGTGATTTTTGCAGTTTGTCCTCTGTACCCAGAGATTCTGCCTCCATGGATTTAACTATCTCTGGCTTGAAAATATTAAAAAAAAATCCAAACAACAAACCTGGATTTTGTCATTTTATATAAGGGACTCCATTTTACTACCCCACTGCATATAATGGCACTTGAGCATCTACAGATTTTGGTATCAACAGAGGGATCCTGGCACCAAACCTGAACAAATATCAAGGGCCCACTGTAATATTTGCTATATTATCTCCTTGTCAATGTTGAGGTCATACTAAATGTTCAAGAAAGAACAACTTCTACCTTGACATAATGGAATGCTTCACAGCTCTATTCTATTGATCAACTTATCACTGCCCCTGCTTTCTCAGCCAGCATTCACATACCTCAGGACAAAAAACAACAACAACAAAACAAAAAAAAAACAGGCAATCCCTGTTCCTCCATATTTGATATCTGGTTTGTCCTGACAAACAAATGGCTCCTTGAACAGATCAAGTTCGAACTCCTCTGGAAGCAGATGACTAAATTGAAGCTGTTGTATTTGGTCACATCATGAGAAGATGACTCAATAGAAAAGGCAATGATGCTAGGAAAGATAGGGTAGAAAGAGAGGAAGACTGCATACTAGATGGATAGACTCAATAAAGAAAACATCACCTGAGACTGCAGGATGTGAACAAAGTGGTTGAGGACAGAGGGTCTTGAAGATGTGTCATCCATAGGGTCACCATGAGTCAAGGTTAACTCAAAAGTAATTAACAACAGCAATATGAGAGCTACTTTATCTTTTGTGGTGGATGTATGTTAAAATTCCCTGTCAAAGGGCAAAAATTGTTTATTACAGTCCAGAGAGCCAGCAAAATCAAATTCACAACATATTTATTTATTTATTTATTTATTTATTTATTTATTTATTTATACCCCACCCCTCTGCATAGCAATTGGGGCGGCTTCCAACATGAATACAATACAGTAAAATCCGTCTGAGAAGAGATCCGTCTTGACAGTCCTTTTAAAGCTGTCTAAGGTCATCAGGTGATGGATCTCATCCGGCAGGCCATTCCATAATCTGGGAGCGGTCATCGAAAAGGCCCTCTGGGAAGTTTCTGACACTCTGGATTTTTTCACCTGTAACAAATTCATCCCAGAGGACCTAAGTGCTCGGGGAGGATTATACGGGAGGAGGCGGTCTCGGAGATAAGTTGGATCCAAGCCATTTAAGGCATTATAGGTAATAACCAACACCTTGTACTGGGCTCGGAAACTAATAGGCAACCAGTGAAGAGACTTCAGTATAGGTGTAATATGGTCTATTTTAGATGTACCAGAGACCAACCAGGCTGCCATATTCTGAACTAATTGAAGTTTCCGGACCAAGCACGAGGGTAGCCCCATGTAGAGCGCATTACAAAAATCAAGACGGGAGGTTACCAAAGCATGTACCACAGTTTCGAGATCCCTTACTTCCAGGAAAGGGAACAGCTGGCGTATCAGCTGAAGCTGATAACAAGCACTCCTGTCCATCACATTCACCTGATTACTCATCTGAAGCGACGAGTCCAGGAGGACCCCCAGATTGCGAACACAGTCCTGCACGGTGAGTGTGACATTTTCCAGGACTAGAGGTTGTATCCCAATTCCTGGTTTCAGGGCCACTACCATGAGTACCCCAATTTTCCCTGGATTCAGTCTCAATCTGTTTTTCCTCATCCACTCCATTATGGCCCCAAGACAGTAACTGAGAGGAGAGATGCCATCGGAGGCCAAGGCTGATGACCTAGACAAGGAGAAGTAGATCTGGGTATCATCAGCGTACTGATAACACCCAGCCCCTTGTCCCCAAATGAGCTCTCCCAGTGGCTTCATATAGATGTTGAATAACATTGGGGACAGAATGGCGCCTTGTGAGACACCACACTTAAGCTCCTTACTAGCGGAGCTGCTGTCCCCAAGCCATAGCCTCTGGGATCTGCCCAAGAGGAAGAAACGGAGCCACTGCAAAGCAGCGCGTCTGATTCCCAACCCCCTCAGGTGATCCAGGAGGATCTCATGATCGATTGTGTCAAAAGCCGCTGAGAGGTCTAAGAGCACCAACAGGGCCACACTACCCCTGTTCATGCTCAGACGCAGGTCGTCAGTTAAGGCAAACATGGCAGTCTCAACCCCAAATCCCATCCTAAAACCAGTATGAAATGGATCTAGATAATCGGTTTCA
Source organism: Phrynosoma platyrhinos (assembly GCA_020142125.1). Lineage (NCBI taxonomy): Eukaryota > Metazoa > Chordata > Lepidosauria > Squamata > Phrynosomatidae > Phrynosoma > Phrynosoma platyrhinos. Next base: position 134,830,151 of record JAIPUX010001232.1, read on the forward strand.
TCCAAGACAGCTTGGTGTTGAAGAGCCACCATCCTCTTTATCACTTTGCTCAAGAATGATAATAACGAGACTGGCTTATTCATATCCAGGGGGTCCGGGGAGGGTTTTTTCAGGAGCGGCCTAACCACCTCTTCCTTTAGACAAGGTGGTATAAAACCCCCCCTTAGGGATGCATTGATGATGTCCTTGAGAAAACCCTGCAAGGCATCCCCCCTGGACAGCCAGCCACATTGGGCAAGGATCGAGGGGGCAGGTAGTTTTCCTCACACTACCAAGGAGTTTGTCCACATCATTGGTACTCACAGATTGGAACTGATCCAGTAAATTTTCATTAATGGAGTTGCTGGACACCTCATCTATAGATTCTATATCAATCCCAGCATCTTTATCTGCAAAGAGGTTATTAAATGCATCACAGCAGGCCGTTGTTGGGTTAAGTAGTAGGTTCTGTGCAGGAGGAACCTGCGTCAGCTCCCCTACCACCCTAAACAGCTCTACTGGACAAGACTCTGCAGACACAATACATGTAGAGCAGAAAGATCTCTGTGCTGCATATATTGCCTCTTAATAGGAATCAAGGAAATTCCTATGACGAGTCTTGTCAGATAAGAGTTGAGTTTTCCACCAGGTGTGCTCTAGTCGTTGTCCAACCCACTTCATCCTCCTAAGCTCTTCTGTATGGAATAAAAATTTATTTATTTATTTATTTATTTATTTACAGGAGAACAATTAGTCAATTCATAGACATTTTGTACTGTTAACATGTTTTTGTGTTGTATTTACAACTTTAATTAAAAATAGGGGGTGGGGTGGTTGTTTTTTTAAAAGAAAAAAATGCCAGCTGTGTAAAAATACAGAATGCTGGGGCAAAGGAGCCCATTGGTTCATCTAAGTCAATACTGTAGATGTCAATTTGAAGCAACTCTCCAGAGTTTTAGTCTTTTCAACTCTCCCTAAAAATTGATGAAACAGATTCAGCTGGGACTGTTAAAAAATCCTCAGTAATTAATCCCAGTACAAGCCAGCAGTATACCTGGCAGAAAGTATAGACTTCTCAGTTGTGTACAAACAGATGATTATTCAGGGAAGAATGCAATTTTTAAAACAAAAGAAACACAGATTTATCCTTTCTGCTCAGAAGACCATCTCCTTGAAATGTAATCAGTACTGAAGCATGAGTTAAAACTGTTTCACTAGAACATACAAATCTCTGAGACTCCCTGACAATATTTGTGGTTTTCAAATCATATTTACTTTTCAAGTTTGTATTATTTTTAAATTAATCTTCCCAGCTTTGTGGAAAACCTGTGCCAACATCAAACAAACTGACTTTATAAAGGAGAAGATTAAAGAGTTCACTCACAGAGTGCTATCAAATATGTAAAGAAAATTCATCTTTCGCCTTCAACTTCTTGGTGTTATTTGCCACAAGAGTAGGGAAATGAAATATTACCCATGTGTGGGATGATTTTTTAAACTGATGATTTGCCTTTATTCATTTCAGTATTTTATTTATAACAACAGAGTAAGCAGATAGTGTAACTGATAATATTGTTAGAGTATCAAAATATCTATTACTGCTGATGTCTTACCTGTCATTTTCAGATTTTCAGATTTCCTCAAGGCTGATTTAAACATTATGAATGAAAAAACTTCATTGTATTTTGTGCAGTACTGTGGTTTTCTTCCCTCCTACCAGCCATATTAAAATAAAAGCTGAATGTTCAGGAGCAAAGTTCAGTGGATTGGGTTAGATCCAGATGTAATCATCCTTAGAATGATCTTTGAAATCAATAAGATTAAAGTAATGAAGCCTAACCTAAGCCCTGTAGATTTCAGTGGGTTTATTGTAAGCACCAATATCAGAGGTACAAATTGTGCAGTTTGACACCACTTTAACTGCCATGTCTCCATCCTACAGAATCCTGGGATTTGTAGTTTTGTGAGTCACCAGCACTCTGGCACAGAAGGCTAAAGACCTTGTAAAAGTACAAATTCCAGGATTCCATAGGCTGGAATTGTATCATTTAAAGTAATATCAAGCTTCATTATTTCTACATTGTAGAACTTGTAGAAAAGTTCCTGAAAAAAACCTTCCCGGACCCCCTGGATATGAATGGAGGAACTTTTAGAAATTTGCCCTCCTGTATCCTGCATCTATACCAGTGGTGGCAAACCTATGGCAGAAGTGGCATATGTGCCATTGCCCCAGCACAGAGTTCACCAGAGTTCATTACTAGAAAGCCAGAGGGATGTGGCTTTTGGGTTGCAGTTTGGACACTCGGTCTCTAAAAGTGAAGTCAAAGGCTAGCATCCATAGATTTTTTGGGGGAGGGTGGGTGGGCTGTGAAGCCGTGTTCTAGAAGAATATAGTCCTGATGTTTCACCTGCATCTGTGGCTAGCATCATCAGAAAAAGGTCTCTAAAAGGTTCACTATCACTGATCTATACCATCTGAAACCTGGTTTCAGGAAGTTTCACACTCCTGTACATCTGCAGAGGATAAAAGAATCATTCCTCCTACTACCATCAGCTAAAACATCTTGTTGGATACTGGCTTTTGTCAAAATCTGACCCACTGCATCCAATGGCCGCTATTTCAGTATAACATTCTTGATCATTCTACCATATTAGGCTGAATAAAGTGAAGCCTCTATCTTTTTCCATCCTAAACAATAAAGAAAACTTCCTACCCATCCAATGCAGCATCTTCACCTTTGCCGTCCCTGTTTGCTACTGAAGACACAGTAGCTGTCATAGGTGTTGAGGAGGAAGAGGAGGCCATAAAATGTTATTATTGGCCTATACCCAATCATAGGATTTTCTAGACAAGATTTATTCACCTATCAGAGAGAAGGATGGTTCAAGAGAAATGTTGTTCTAATGTCATTTTTGAGCAGCAGCAGACTCCAGGTAATGGGGAGGGAAGATCTGGGGAAACTTTACTTGCAGCTTTATTAATGTAGAACTCTTAAAGGGTACCTTTTTCTTCCCCCCATTCTCTGCTTACATTCATGATCTCCTGTTACAGTCTAATCTGGACCTAGGAGAGTTGACTCACCATTAACAAAGTTGAGAACAAATATTATTCTTTTCCCCTCTCAAAAGGTGATCTTTTCTCTTCTTCCAACAAGAATGTAGACTAAGCACCTGTTGACTATGAGGATCAGAAGAGCTTTGTGGGTATAGTGTTTTCATAAACAGTAAAAAAAAAAAAAGACATTGAGATTTTAAAAACTGTCAATTTCTGGGAAAACATATACCCAGGAGTACATATTTCTGACCATACCAAAATTTTTGAGAAGGTAGAAGTGCCTTAGGGTCACCATAAGTAGGAAACCACATAAAGGCACACAACAACAACAACAACAACAACAACAGAATATTTCAGTAAAAAGAAGGAAAAAAGGATTGTAGCACCTTAAGAATTAATAGAATTTCTTTGACATAAGCTTTTGTAAGATACAGCCACCTTACACATGATGAAACAGGAAAAAGGAAGAACAAAAACAAGAGAACTCTTCCACAAGATCCAAGAAATCAAAGGAAACAAAAATAAAAAGATGATGGAAAAAAGAAATGGAAGAACTATATAAAAGAGATGAAAGGATGTCATTCAAGGAAGAATCATTTGAAAATGAACCTACATTTTTAGAAAGCATGACTCTGATCAACTTCTGCCATTCACTGTTTTCTGTTATTTGCAGTTATTTCTTATCTGTGGTAGCCATGGGAATGGATCCTTCATAGATACAAGGGTTGGACTATGTTTTCAAGCTGTGGATGGTTGAATCAATGAATGCAGAATCCATGGATATGAAGTGCCAACTGTTACCCATAGTCCCCTTCATACCCAAAAACATGAAAAACCTATATGGTACCCATAGTTCCTCTGCTATCAAAAATGTGAAATTCCATGATGACCTCCAGATGAACTCTGGCAGTGGAATTGGAGGCAAAAGTCCTCTGTGCCCAGGGCTTGGGCAGACCACCCTTAATCCTTAATGCACACAATAGCCCCAGATAGTCTAGGAGAGTTGCGAATGGGATTTTTCCTGATGAGATCATCTAGCCCATCAAAAGGTGTATTGTGTCACCCAGTCACAAGCACCCTCAGCCATCAGAAGTGTAATGTTTGTATTGTGCCACCCAGTCTCACACTCCCCCACCCATCAGAAGGTACATTGTGTCACCTACTCACACATTCCACCAGGAAATGAGCCCCTCGGATTAAGACCACCAGATACAATGTAATCCTATACAGCCGGGTGTCATCAGAACAATTATTGCCTTTTGTCCCAGGGCCCGTTTAGCCCTATATAGATTTCGGCCAGTCAGTGTGCTATCTTCTTGGTCTAAATGACTCCACATCACTCTGACCTTTGAAGCTAGTTACCGGCAAGTCAGCTTAAACCCAGGCTGCGGAGCTAGACTTGTCTCCCATCATCCTGCATCCCATTCGCTTCCGGAGGAGGTCTACATTTCAGTAAGCATCACCATTAGTAACGCCTACATTCTGTTCCCAATCTCCAACCCTGATTTTCCTGAGCCTTGAGTGTTTGTGTGAGTGTATGTTCTGTGAGTGTGTTTCCCCTATTTCAATAAACTAGCTAGCTACCAACATCAGTCTCAGCTTCATTCCTTGGAACCGCCTGGTCTCTTGGTATAAACATCGGGAGGGCGATCTCGTGAGGCTCTTGTAGCCAGCCCCTCTTGCAAATAATAATAACAACAATAATTCCCCTAAGGACTCTTGGCTACACAACAATACATATATGCTCTTCAGGCTCGAAATAAATGTAATTTTTCTCCATGCTCAGACTTCTGTCCTTGGTATGAGACATCTGTTGCCTAGTCTTATGGTAACTGCATTAATGTGGGTTTGTTTTTGTTTTTTCCGAAAGCTGCCATAGTTCAAACTGATTTGATAACATTGAAAACTCTGAAAATCCCATTCCACCCACCTCTTTGTTTTCTGCTTCCTTTCAATGTTATTTCCCACCTACTGCAATATATAACAAAAGAGATCTTCTCAGAGAGTGTTTGGGACCCAGGAAAACTGGCTTTTGGTATACAGATTTATTATTTTCACACATAAACACTAGGAGACTGACTGTAAATATTTGGAAGGCCTGTATCACCTCATCCAGCCCTTTGAAAATTAGGGCAAGGGACATGGGTTGCATCATTCTGGATCCCACTACATTCTATTCCACTCACACAACTGTATAAATATACTGTATACATGAGGACTTAGTACCACTGACTACTGCATCTTAAGATGTAGATTTGTATTCATGAAGGTTCATGCTAAAATAAAAAACAGTTGGTCTTAAAGATTCTGCCATGTTTCTTTTTTCCCTCCCCCTTCCTTCCTTTTTTATGTTATGGGAAGTTATCCATGTATTAAACTTCTAGGTTTAAACATGCCTACTGAATGCAATGAGGCATATTTAACCACATGATTAAATCATATTGTTCTAATGGAATTGACATACTCCTTGTTTTCTTGGGACTGCATTCTTGATTCCAAAAACCAATCCACATTATAATTTGTGCGTGTGTATGTGCAAGCTTCCTAAAACTAATTCCTATTCTTTTTCTCTTTTTCTTTTTTTTCTTTTTTCTTTTTTCTTTTTTTTCTTTTTTTTTTTTTTGAAAGGGACATGTGACAGTACCTTAGGATAGCAGTGGAGTGAATATTTATGACTATAAAGTATCTTGCATACTAAAAAGCTTTGGATGATGGTGGTGATGATGATGATGCATTAAACAGGAAACTATTTCAATACTTTTTAAAAAAAAGAACTAATTCACAAATGTATTCAAAAATTTCTGTGATGTGATAATGGTAAGGACCTATTTGTCTAACCTAATCTATCAAAGCAAAGAAGAGAGTAAAATGAAAGTATAAAACACCATTCATTGTATTTGATTGATTTAGTGATTGGGCAATCATTTCTTCTACAACAGCAAAGCTGATGCTATTATTGCATTGATATGTATGCAACATCAACAGTAATGTTATCGCAATGTTTCATAAAATGTGTAATGTGACTAGCTTTAATTTATGACAATTATCATTTGATGAGCTCTTTTGTTCAAAAGGGCAAAGAGCAGGGTTGTAATAATGGATTAAACATTTAGAAATATGCAAGAATTTTCTCCGCCTAGCCTTTTTAAAAAGTGCTGCCTGAACAGCCAGAGTTTAATTTTGGGACACAACTGTATGGTAGATGTGCCATCATTTGCACTTGATGTCAACTCTTTCCAAGTTATGTAATAATTTGTTGTTAACTTCTCTAATAGTTCTTAAGGGAAAAGGAGAGGATGGGCTTTTCATTTTGTTTTGTTTTGTTTTTGGTACAGTACCATAAAGTAAGTAAAAGAAGAAAGGAAGAGGAGGGATGTCCTATGGCACATTCCCCTCTGGCTTTGGGGTGAGTTCCCCAATAGATAAGAATACTGAAATCTCACAATGGCTGGAGTTCCTGGCCATTGTGTAACATTTCAGGGTGAGGTTTTGGAAAGTTGATTGGGATTATGTGAGGATGCCTGTTCTTACAAGACCTAGGTAGGTCTCTGTATCAATACTAATGCTTTCCAGCCAACTTTTGGTCAGCAGTGATATGCATTTGCGCACCTCACACTTATCCTCACCCATGGTGTGCAAGTTGATGATTGTGTCATAGGGAACATATTCTGATCCACATCCCATTCACACTTGCGCTGATTCGATTGATCAGAAAAGATGCAGGGAATTCAGCAGATCTGGAAGACACACTTTAAACGGGTCTAATCCATAAACCACATCCAAGATTCGGCACATGTGCGAAAAAAAGGCCATTTAAACCACTTCAAACTGGTAAAGTAAATTATGTAGTGAGAATGAGCCCAGTGCTGCCTTCTGCACATTACTAACAATTTGTCACTACCATTGTCTCTGAGAGATCCTCCTTCAGTTTCATCCACACACATACATTACTACTACTTCTGCTATTTGGCACATTTATTCTGGCTCCTCAGCAAAAGCCTGTCTGACATGGTACACCCTACCAGCAGCACTTCTGCCATCAGCATAGCCTCTTGTGTCAAAGCTGTACTCAGTCCCACCACCACAGAAAGGTAGTGTCATTGGTGGGATACCATTCTATAGAGAGAGCTATATAGAAAATGCAAAGGCAGGCCTAATGTTGAACATAAAGAAAACAAAAATAATGACTACCGAGAACCTTCACAAGTTAAACCAAGACAATGAAGAAATGGAAATAACAAAAGAATTATCATACCTGGGATCAAACATTGACCAGAAGAAGATTAAAAATGGAGAGGGCAGCCATGAAAGAACTGGAAAAGATTCTAAAATGCAAGGATATACAACCGAGCACAAAAGTTAGAATCATACATGCCATCGTATTCCCTATTACCATGTATGGATGTGAGAGCTGGACAGTTAAAAAAGATGATAGGAAGAAAATCAATGCATTTGAGATGTGGTGTTGGAGAAGAGTGCTGATGATCCCATGGACAGCCAAAAGGACAAACAAATGGGCCCTAGAACAGATCAATCCAGAAATCTCCCTGGAAGCCAAGATAACCCAACTGAGGCTGTTGTATTTCGGACACATCATGAGAAGGGAGGACTCATTGGAAAAGACAATAATGCTAGAAAAAGTGGAGGGGAGTAGAAAGAGAGGAAGGCCACATGCTAGATGGATGGACTCTATTAAGGAAGTCATGGGTATGGGTTTGCAGGAATTAAGAAAAGCAGTGGAGGACAGAAGGTCTTGGAGATGTCTCATCCATAGGGTCGCCATGAGTCGAGATTGATTCAAGGGCAGTTAACAACAAATATAGAATCTACTGTCTGAGGCTATTAGAAATTTCTCAAGCTTTATGAGAATTATTCTGGATTGCCTTAACCTCACCCAGATGTTTAATCTAGAATAAACTCTTAATCTACCTCCAATCTTATTCTAGCTGAAATGTTTGTTTCAACTCTACCCATGAAGTGTTCATAATCATTTGGAGAGAATGCAGCCATGGGATATGTCTGCAAATGCTCCCCCCCACACACACAACAAAATTAATCATTAGCCCCAGCTGTAGGAAATACTTCACTCCTCAGCTTGATTGGCTAGATTACAAATGATGATGGGTTTTAGGAAGCCAGTCTAAATTTCTGTTTCAAAAACTGGAGTGAAATATATTTATCTCAGAGTTTAAGTGTGAAACCCATCACAACCAGCATATAATAGGATAGATATTGGCACACACACTCATTAAAGGTGTTTGCTCATGAACTTGAAATGAACAACAATCTATTTATAAAATGGTTCACTTCCAGAGACCAAGTTATGGTGATAATTGCTCTTTCCAATCTGACACAGTGTGATTGAGTGCATGCAGTGTCCCTTTAGCTAGGAAGTTGATTAGGCAATTTTAATTAACCAATTAGCCATACTCATTCTGATGAAATTGTTAAATGCCAAGGTTGCAGAGCCAAAGTACAGATGAGAACTCCTGAAAAGTTATGCTTTATTAATCAAAAACTGTGGAGCCAAATAAGAAACTAGAGCAAGTAGAAAGGGAAGAAATGCCTTGGGGATCATGGTTGCAACAGTTAAATTACAAATGTTTGAACAGAATAAGTTTTTTTAAAAAAACAAAAACAAAATAAAATGCTAAGTTTTTGCACTATTAATGGTATTATTACCATTAATTAATGGTTATTATACATCTGGTTGGACAAGCATGGTCTTGGGGCAAGTGTAATTCCAGGACCCTCTACGGGAAATGAATGAATGAAAGTGCCCCCAAAACTCACAAATTGGCAAGAAGTTCGAGTTTTGAGAGGAATGTATTTTTAATATTAAAGAATGCAGGGGGGCTTTGTAATCTGTTTGCAAGATGCACTGCTGCTCATGGAGCTTTCTGGGGCATTTCCACACTACACGGTGATAGTGTTTAACTGCCATGGCAATGTTCAATTGAATCCTGAGATTTGCTATTTTAAAAGGTGTATTCAGAATTCTCTGCCAGAGATCTTTAGTGCTTCATCAAACTACAAGCCCCAAGATTCTATAGGATGTTTGCATGGCACTTAAAATGGGATAAAGTGCTATAAACGTGAAAGCACTTCCAGTTGAAGCCATAATCTCACCCTTTTATTTTATTTCATTTTTAATTTTTTGACAGAAACTGGAAGACTGGAAGAATCTAGTGCCAAAAAACAACTATATGAAGCCCTAGTCTCACACATTTCTGCCATCTGCTACACAGGGTTGTGTTTAAGTAAGAAAAGGTGAAATAATATGAAGCACATAAAACAAAGTGCTGCTGTCATCCTGCACAGATCCATCCAAAGATCTACAGATCAACCAATATTAATTGATACCAAGAAGCATTGTTCCATAAGTGCTCAATGAAAGAGAAGGATCTTATATCCTTAAGAGTAGCTACAGGTTTTCTTGTTGCTGTGCTTATAGAGTTGTTGTTGTTGTTGTTGTTTTAAAAAAACTTACACTAGAAAATTGGATTTTTCAGAATTATAACAGATACAAAATTCTGTAAAAGATACAAAAGCCCTTATCAATGTCCTTTTATTACTTAAAGTCACCTTAGCACACAAGATATTATGAACTTTCAATGGCAGAGGAAGGAATAATTTCTAATGATTTTGAATAATTATTCCAGGTTCTTGTTTTCTTTTGTAGTCAAGATAGTCATGTAGCCCGTGATCCAAGAATCCAAATCGTTCTTGGCAGCACCATCTACGGATCCAGTTATTCACATCTGCTATCTTCCTCTCCCTTCCTGGACCATGCCCTTCAACTGGGAGAAGAGACGAGATAACAACTTATGCATCCAGCTCTTTCAGCTTCCTACCCAAAGCCTCATAATCCCTTCTAATATTCTGAAGACTGTGCCTTGCAGTATCATTGGTGTCCACATGGACCAAGAAGAAGGGGTAATGGTCAGTAGGCTTGACAAGTCTTGTCATCCTCGCTGTCACATCATGGATTTTTGCCCCATAGAGACAACACACCTCCTGGGACATCTTGTCTGGCTCACAAACCACTGCTTCAACAACAAGTCCCCAACCACCATCACACACCACCTCTGAGGCTTAGCAGCAGCTGTTCCTTGTGGTGGTAATCTTAGGGTCCCCTGCTCTGTCCCTGAAGACTGTCCCTGCTGCTCTTCCTCTTCATCCTTAATAAGGGAAAGAGCTTCAAATCGATTCTGTAGCTGCAAGCTCCCAGAATGATCCCTGATTTTCATACTTCTGTGTATGACATTCCTCCAGGTGTCTACCTCTTGTGTGCATGAAATGACCTCCTCCTCAACAATTTCCTCTGTGTGGTCCCTGTCCAAGACTGTTCATTCTGGTCTGTCCAGGAAAACCTCTTGCTCCCTAATGTGCTGAAGTGTAGCTACCCGGGCCTCCAACTGCTTGACTTTCTCTTCCAGGAAGGCTACAAACATACACTTGGTGCAGGTAAAGTTCCCCACATCTCTTGGCAAGAAAACAAACATTCCACAAGTGTTGCAGGTGACTGCAGCAACTCCCTCAGTGTCCATATTGAGAAATCTTAAGTAAGCACTGAAACGGTACTGTGGGCTTCTTCCCGAAAAAGTCTCCTGGTAAAGCCCCATGTCAAGGGCCCCTGTTCTCTTGGTCTTTTCACCAGGCTCTGTCAGCGAGCTCAGTCAACTCTAACTCTACAAAGAGCTTCTGGATGTGACCTTATTCTGGAGACAAGTCTCTGTCTCTCTTCCTCTGAGCAAAAAACAACCACCTCAAAGGCCTTTAAGTTATTATTATTATTATTATTATTATTATTATTATTAGGAGAACCTCTAAAAAAAGAAAGGTCAAAGCCCCCCTTCTACCTGTACTATGCTTTTCCTTGTCCTATGAAAAAATTTGTGTGCCATCACCAAAGCCCCACCCAGCAACAGTCACACTCTCCCCAAGTGTTTTTTAAAAGATTTAAACACTCACCCACTCAATATGGATGCTCAGAAACTGCTTTCCTTCTCCCTTCCTGGCAGAAACTCACCAGGAAATCCTCCTTCGCCTTCTCCTTCCTAGCAATTCTTATCTCTGGGGCTGTACAGACGGCCCCAAAGAAACAACTTTTTGCCACCCCTTTGCTCGTCAGATCGGGGCCATGGCAATAATATGCCACATTCCAAATCCACATTTTTCCACCTCCAAAAGAAGCAGCAAAATGCTGCTCCTTTTGGGAGCGGAAAAAGCCTCCTTTGCCACTGTGGAGGCATTTTTTCTGTGTTTCTTTGGCACAGCTACATCACAGAAACACTGTGGATCAGCCTCCCATCTGGTTGGTGAGGCAGCTTTCTGGTAGCTTGGGAGTGGAGTTGGGATGGGCAATGGCAGCCCCCACTTCCCACTCCACCCTGATGCTGGTGTTTTTGCTGGTCTGTAGAGGCCCCCCATTTGTTAGGGAAAATAAGTCTGAGAGCACACTTAGAAAGAAAGGAGGAGGGATAAGGCAGGCAGCCTAATGAGATGAAACTAATAGCAAGTCAGAGAAAGAAAAAAATTGCAGGTTAACAAACTGCAAGCAGAAGATTGAATAGAATAGTGGCAGCTGTCTTATCCTAGACTGCAAACTCAAATCTAAGATAAAGTTTCAAGTAACCCAATGAAATCAGCTATTGATGTTTAAAACAGATAATGAAGTTGCAGTCCTTCAAAGGATTTCATAGCAGTTGCATTTACCATTTCATCTCCATTCTAATGGATATGTATATTTCGTTCATTGATGATTAACGGAATAATTCCATCCATTGTTTACTTTCACAAAATATCTTTATGTTTGTGCACACAGAAGCACACAGAGAGAGAGAGAGAGAGAAAGAGAGAGAGAAAGAGAGAGGATTATATGTTCTTATTTATTGCTAGCACAAATATTTCTCCCTCCTCGAGGAACAGAAGTAATATCAACACTAATGACCATTTCCCCCACCTGCATGATGGAGGAGTTGGAGGGGGTGGGCTGTTTGCTGCCCTCCCCTAAGAAGAAACAGGTTAAAATTAATAATAATAATAATACATTTTTATTTGTAGCCCGCCCCTCTGCAAAGCAATCAGGGCAGGGAACAGCAGCAATTAAAACAGGACAATGGCGTGAAGCACTGGGAGAGGAGCCAGAATTGATTTAGTGCCTGCCACCCCCAAGAGCTTCAGTACAGAGCATTAATTGGGGAGAAAGGATGTCTCTTTGATCCTTGGTTGAGTAACCTTTGCTTATTTGGGACTGGGGGGAGTGTTTCTCTGCTGTTGCCCTTCCTTTATGAAGGAGGGCCAAGGCAATTGTTGGTTCTGCAGCTCTCAACCTTGGTGGCTGCTTTTGCCCCCGCCCCACTCAGAGCACTGCCATGGGGACTGTTACTGTCACCTTGGGTGGCTGAGGTGGCAATAGCGGCCACTGCTATGGTCAGGGAGGGTGGTCTTCGGGCCTGGTTCTCACAGCCATTTTCAGCCCTCTTCTCTCCCCCCCCCCCCCCCCGCATTCAGAATTCTCTGCCCTGGGAGCCCACCTTGCAGCCTCAGGTTTCCTGGCCTCACTGATTGTGCACTTTTCTCTGCTATAAGCCCACCTGAGGCCTAGTGGGTCACCCAGAATGTTCACAGCCATTGTTGGCCCCTTTTGTCTAATGTGCTTGTTTTGGGTCTTATTAATTGAGTGCTCTTTTGCACTGCAGGCCTGCCCAAGGCCTGGTGAGTCATCCGGAGTGTCCCTGAACTGTGCATTGTGTCTGGCTCCAGAGGTGTTGCTGCAGCCACTTTTTGCGCCCTGGGGCCTTTCCCCTTCTGAATCCTGTCAATTGTGTGGGTGATTGGGGGTTTGCTTTGGGCTGTGGGGCCCCCTAGTCTGTGCATTCACAGGGTATTGTTCCCCTGCATTGGGGCTGGCTTTAGGCCTACCCTGTGAACCCCACTCAGCTGTAAAGTTGATACAGCATTGTATTATTAAGTTGACCTTCCCCCCCCTTCCTCCCCCAGCAAGGTTGTTCTGTTTTTGCTGTGGGCTATATTTCAGAGGAATTTCCCCATCAGGTCACCTCTTATTGCTACTTTGCTGTTATTGTTCTATCATTATTATTCATTACTTTCTGAAGTGTCACCTCATTTACATCAATTATACATATATACATTTGCTTATTTACTAAATTTCTCAGTAATTAGGTCTATCATCCTGTTTGGCATGATTTGCGATGGTGCCTAAAAAAGGAAAGGGGGGCTCTAAGGGTAAGGGACTGGCTAAGCCTTCTAAGTGCCCAGTGGTGCAACTCTCTTCATCTAGTGATGAATCTGTGGATGTGGAGATGGATGAGATGTTTGCTAGGATTAGGGCACTTGAGGAAGTCTGCAGTGGGCCACAGTGTCTGCTTCCCATTCTCGATTTTCTCATCTTCAGAAGGCTTCTAAACATTTTAAGTGCACTAGGCTCTATGAAGAGATGAAAACCCATATTTTTGCCTTAGAACAGGCACAATTTAGCCCTGAGACATCTTCAGTTTCAGCTATACAGCCCCCTGCAGTCCAAGATGTTCCTTCCCAGGTTGAACCTGAGGCGGCGGTTCAATCTTCAGCAGTTGAGTCGCTTACACAATACAGTGACCCTCCTCCGGGATCTTTGTGGCCTTGGGGGTTTCTAGCCCATATGCAGACACATACAACTCCATGGGAAAGTGTCAAGGGGGGAGTGTCAACTCCGGGACCACCACTGCAGTCTAGTTGGCCCATCTCCCAGCCCACACAGAGCCAATGGCCTGGATCCCATTTTCTGCTACTCCCCTTGATGCATGCTGGAGCTTCCCCCAGGGTCAATCTGGTTATGTGGGCACACCACCATCTGCTATACCTTATGGGAAGATAGCTTTATCATTGGGTGATCATTTGTTGCCGTCAACCATTGATAAGATATTGAGAGGGGGAATATGTAAATTTTTTACTTTGCTTTATCATGAACTGTAGAAGAATGAGAAGTAAGAGCTCAATGACAAAGGAACAGAAAAATTGCATCGGAGGAAGGTGGAGTGTAATTTTTCTAATTGGCTCAATGGTTTTTACATTTATGTGGGTGTTATAGTGAAGACTCAACCTACTCCTGCAGCTGCCCTGATCCAGTATATGGACATTATTCACAGGGCTTATGTTGATTATGCCAGTCCTGCCTGGCTGCTGTATGATGAGGTTTTTTGCATGTGAGCTGCCTTATATCCCACTATGCGTTGGGATATGTTGCACTCTCAATTGTGGATACAACTTATGACACTGGCCCACCTGAACCAGGGAGGATGTATACACAGTGGTCATTTTGTACAGAAAGTGGGTGGCCCTTCTACAGCATGGCTCCAGAATGTTTCAGGTCAACCTCAAAATCTCATCTGTTGGGAGTTTAGTTTCCAGGGCGTTTGCAAGCATAAAGCTTGTAAATATGGTCCACGTGCTCTGTTTGTAAAGGCCCTCATTCCTTTTGGAATTGCACCAAGGGCCAAGCCCAGTCCAGCTACAATAAGGAAGGACAGAATAATATGTCAAACAGAGCTCCCCTGCCTTCAAAAGGGCCCCAGCCCAATCAGGCTTGAGGTTCTTCAGTGGATGTTGTCATTTTATCCTGATTCGGGGTCAGCTCATTATTTGCTTAGTGCAGGGGTAGGCAACCTTTCCCCTTTAAGGGCCAAGGGACTTCAGCTCTCAGAATCTCAGGAGCTATTGACCAACATGAGACTATTTACCAACATTGCTGAGGCTTCCGGGAGCTGAAGTCCCACAGCCCTTTAAGGGGAAAGGTTGCCTACCCCTGGCTTAATGTTTGTCATAAAGGTTTTCATATTCCTTTTCAGGGCACCTGGCATCCATTTTTGGCTACTGACCTAAAGTCTGTTAGAGGGAGAGCATGTAGTTAGACAAAAGATTGATAAGGAGGTAGCAGACGGTCATGTCTGGGCCCCTTTTCATTCCCTCCTACTCCTAACTTCAGGGTTTCCCTGTTGGGTGTTCTGCCTAAAAATCAGCTGGCTAATTCTGTATTATCTATCATTTGTCCTATCCTCACTGTCAGTCAGTTAATGATGCCATCCCCCATGAGTTGTGTACAGTTCGTTACACTTCTTTTGACACTGCTGTTCAGCGAGTTAGGAGCTTTGGAGTGGGGGCTGAGTTAGCTTAGTCTGCATTTTGCTTTTTACCTGTTCATCCTTGGATTTTTAATTGTTAGGTTTCAAATTTGATGGCCAGTTTTACATAGACTCTCCCAATGGGCTGCTCTGAGTCATGTGCAGCTTTTAAGGCATTCAGCGCCTTTTTTTTTAATGGACCCTCAGGATGAGGACTAATCTTAATTTAAATGATTTCTTGTTCATCTGGTTCAGGGGTGTGTTCGTTTTTACTCAGAGAATTTCAGGCCTTAGCAGACAAGCTGGGTGTTCCTCTGGCACCTGATAAAAGAAAAGGTCCAGCTACAAGATTGGAATTTTTAGGACTATCTATTGACATTGTCAATCAGTTATCTGAACTCCCAGATGACAAGGTGGTCAATTTCAGGGATAAGGTACAGCAATTCCTTTCACGGTCCAAGGCTATGCTCTGAGAATTTGAATTTTGCCTGTAGGGTGATTGCCCCAGGGTGAGCATTTTTGAGACGCGTTTACAATGCTATCTGCAGAGTTGTTAAGCCACTCTATAGGTTCAGAATTACTTCAGCTATAAAGGAAGATCTATTAGTCTAGTCTCAATTCCTGGCAGACTTTAATGGGATCTCATTCTGGTGTGAGGAACGATGGCTCCATGATGCACTCTAGGTATCATCTGATGCAGCAAGCTCAGTGGGCTTTAGAGTTTATTTTAGTTTGCCCATTCTAGACAACAGAAGTGGATCTAGATTAACTTCTGATCTGATTTTCTCAATTTTTTCCCCATTTTGTTAGCCATCACCATATAGGCTAAAGAGTTTGCCAAGCCTTCTGTGCACTTTTGGTGCAATAACTTGGCAGCTGTGCATGTCATCAACTCCTTGACATCAAAATCCATGAGGGTCATGCACCTTGTCCAGGCATTTACATTGCAATGCTTATGATTTAATATCTTGTTTATGGCTTTGCATGTTTCAGGAACTGATAATTCTATCCCAGATGCTCTCTCCCATAAATAGATGGATCGCCTCTGGAACTTGGCCCCCAGGGCAGCTCAGGTAGCAGAACTGATGCCCGAACATCTTTGGCACCTTGGCAGTGCAAGGTGACATGGATCTTGGGTCTCTCGGTTGCCACCAGTACAAGGAAGAGTTATCTTAGATCGGTGCAAGAGTTCCTCAAGTTTCGAGTGGTACACCAATTTGAAGATACTCTACCAGTTCCAGTGCTTCAGTTCCTGCACTATTGTGTTTTTCTCCATGACAGCGGACTGGCTTCTCAGTCCATTCATGGCCATTTGTCTGTCATTGCCTTGTGGCAGAAGCTACAACAGGTTCACAATACCACTACTGACTTTCAGATTTAAAAAGTTCTGGATTTATAGAATCAAAGATTTGGAGGAGACCACAAGAGCAATCCAGTCCAACCCCCTGCCATGCAGGAACTCAAAATCAAAGCATCCACAACAGATGGCCATACAGCCTCTGTTTAAAGAGCTCCAAAGAAGGAGACCACCACACTCTGAGGGAGTGTGTTCCACATTCTAACAGCTCTCATTGTCAGGAAGTTCCTCCTAATGTTCAGGTGGAATCTCATTTCCTATAGCTTGTATCCGTTGTTCTGGGTCCTACTCTCTGGAGCAGCAGAAAACAAGCTAGCTCCCTCCTCAATATGACATCCCTTCAAATATTTAAACAGGGCTTTCATAAACATCTCTTCCCCAGGCTAAACATACCCAGTTCCCTAAATTGTTCCTCATAGGCATGGTTTCCAGATCCTTCACCATTTTAGTCACCCTCCTCTGGACATGCTCCAGTTTTTCAAAATCGTTTTTCAATTGTGGGGCCCAGAACTGGACACAGTATTCCAGGTTGGGCCTGACCAAAGCAGAACGCAGTGGCACTATTACTTCCCTTGATCTAGATACTCCTATTGATGCAACCTAAAATCGCATTGGCCTTTTTAGCTGCTGCATCACACTGTTGACTCATATTCAACTTGTAATCTACTAAGACTCCTAGATCCTTTTCAAATGTAGTCTCATTAAGCCAGGTGTCCCCCATCTTATATCTATGCATTTCATTTTTTTTTTTTTTTGCCCTAAATGCAATACCTTACATTTCTCCATGTTGAAATTCATTTTGTTAGCTTTGGCCCAGCTTCCTAATCTATTAAGGTCATTTTGAATTTTCATCCTGTCCTTTGGGGTATTTGCTATTCCTCCGAAATTGATGTCATCTGTGAATTTGGTAAGTATGCCCTCTATTCTTTCACCCAAGTCATTAATAAAGATGTTGAATAGCACTGGTCCCAGGACAGAACCCTGTGGTACCCCACTGGTCACTTCTCTCCAGGATAAAGAAGAGCCATTGCTGAGCACCCTTTGGGTTCTGTCAGTCAAGCAATTACTAAGCCACCTAACAGTCGTATTGTCTAGCCCACATTTTATTATCTTGTTTGCAAGAATATCATGGGAGACCTTGTCAAAAGTCTTATTGAAATCAAGATATGGAAGGCTGGTCTAGAGAGAGAGGTCATGTTAGAGATACTAGAATGCCTTTGTCTCCTGACATCCTAAAAGGCTTGAGATCTGTATTGGATAATATTTGCATATCACCATATGAAGTTTTACTTTTCCATTCTGCAGCATTAACTGCATTTTTCGATGTGCCGAGTCAGTGAGCTGGTTTCGGTCACTAAGCATGACAAGTCTGACAAAGCATTATGCTATAGTGATCTTAGGTTTACTAGATGGTCTATTACCCTAGTTATCTAAAACTGACCAGCATGGTAAAGGTGCTCAGATCTCTCTACAACCTTGATCAGATACATCTTTCTGTCTAGTACAGGCCTTGCATGAATACATTCAAGCTAGGAGATCCAGCCTGAGACTTCTGTTTGTTCATCAAGATCTTTCCCCTTTGACCAAACATCAATTTTGGGCTGTTACTAGCAAGGCCTTGTTTTCTATGAGCTTAACTAATGTCAGCTTTGGGACCCATTCTTTTCGGATTGGAGCTGCTTCAACAGCTGCCTCCATGGGTTTTCAACAGGATGTCATCAAACAAATTGGTCATTGGAGATCTTCTGTATACCACAGATATGTTATGATAGTACTTTGTTAATTGGTGTTAATTTGTTTTTCAGATCCCTGCCCTTGGCCATCAAGAGTTTGAGTACTACTATGTGGCCACAGCATGAGCTACTGGGCTGCTTGACAAGCAAGAACAAGCCACCTTGGTACTCACTTGTGCCTTGGTGATGTTGCCTGTTTTCATTGGTTAGGCAAGCAGGGTCTTTATTGGCATGGCCTGTTGCTGTTATTGTTTAAGGAATGCCAAGGGCTTCTCCCACACACACACACATTCTGATAGTTCACCTTGGGTCAATGACCTGGGTTTGTTAAAGGGAAAGGCACTTATTTTGCAGGTGCTGCATGATTTCTGTCTTATTAAGCATTCATGGTTCAAATGGTTTGGTTGGGAGAGGATAGCGCTGTTACATGGGTGCAGGCCCTCCCAACCGGGTACTCTGTTAGTGAGCAGGTGAGGGAAAGTGGGCGTGGGGGCGAAGTGGCTCTAGTTCATAAGATCAACCTGACCTTGACCAAGATACCTGTCTAGAAGACAGTCCACTTCGAGTGTATGTATCTGACCCTGAAGACCAGGGATAGTTTGGGAATTCTGCTAGTCTACCGACCACCCTGTTGTCTAGCAGACTCCCTAACCGAGCTGACACAGCTGGTCTCAGAGCTGCTGCTGGAGTCCCCCAGACTTTTAGTTTTGGGGGACTTCAACATTCCGCTCGAGAGCAGTTTAACTGGTGCGGCTCGGGAGTTTATGGAGACCATGACAAACATGGGCCTATCCCAATTGGTCAACGGGCCCACACATTGTGCGGGTCATACACTCGATGCAGTCTTCAGTATGGAACAGGAATATCCGTGGGTGGAGGTGGTAAGTACCTCCGCATAGTCATGGATGGATCATTTCCTGGTCAAGATGGAACTTAGAGCCTACATCCACCCCGCTGGGGGTGGTGGACCCATTAAAATGGTCCGCCCTAGAAGGCTAATGGAACCAATGGGTTTCCAGAAAGCCTTAGAGGGTTTAATGGTTGGAAATGCTGGTGATCCTGTTGATGTTCTGGTTAATACCTGGAATACCGACCTTACCAGGGCTAGCAATACGATCACTCCCAAGCGTCCTTGCCAATCCGCTTCTAACCGTAGACCATGGTATATGCCTGAGCTTAGGGAAATGAAGCGGTTTGGACAACGACTAGAGTGCAGATGGCGGAAGACTTGACTCTTGTCTGACAGAACTCTTTGGTCCTATTGGGAGGCAATGTGTGCAGCGCAGAGATCTTTCTCCTCTGCACGTATTGCGTATGCAGAGTCTCGTCCAGCAGAGCTGTTTAGGGTGGTGAGGGAACTCACGCAGGTGCCCACTGCACCAAATCCCCTGCTTAACCTGACAACTGCCTGCTGTGACTCATTTGATAACTTCTTTGCAGATAAAATCTCTCAGATAAGAGCCGACTTGGATGCCAGCATTGTAACAGAAACAATGGATGAGGTGTCCAGCGACTCCGCAGATGTAATTATACTGGATCAGCTTCAATCTGTGAGTACTGATGACGTGGACAAGCTCCTTGGTAGTGTGAGGAAGACAACCTGCCCCCTCAACCCTTGTCCATCTTGGCTGGCTGTCCAGGGGGGTGATGCATTGTGGAAGTTCCTTGTGAGCATCATCAATGCGTCCTTCAGGGAAGGATATATTCCATCTTGTTTAAAGGAGGCAGCTGTTAAGCCAATTCTGAAAAAACCTTCCCTGGACCCCCTGGATATGAAAAATTATAGGCCAGTCTCTTTATTACCATTCTTGAGCAAGGTGATTGAGAGGGCGGTTGCTCTTCAACTCCAAGCTGTCTTGGATGAAACCAATTATCTAGACTCATTTCAAACTGGCTTCAGGACAGGCTTTGGGGTTGAGACTGCCATGGTTGCCTTGACCGACGATCTGCGTCTGAGCATCGACAGGGGCAGTGTGACCCTGTTGGTGGTCCTAGACCTCTCAGCGGCTTTTGATACAATAGATCATATCATCCTCTTGGATCGCCTGAGGGAGTTAGGTATTGGAGGCACTGCTTTGCAGTGGTTCCGGTCCTTCCTCTCGGGCAGGTCCCAGAGGGTGCTGCTCGGGGACAGTAGCTCCAGTAAAGGGAGCTTACCTATAGAGTACCACAGGGTGCTATTCTGTCCCCAATGCTATTTAACATCTATATGAAGCTGCTGGGTGAGATCATCCGGAGTTACGGAGCTAGGTGTTATCAGTATGCTGATGACACTCAGATCTATTTCTC
>JAIPUX010001232.1:134850788-134868778 GCA_020142125.1 Phrynosoma platyrhinos
AGGAAAAACAGATTGAGACTGAATCCAGACAAGACAGAGGTGCTCACGACAACAGCCCCGAAACCAAGAATTGGGTTGCAACCTCCAGTCCTGGATGGGGTCACACTCTCCTCCAGTGACTGTGTTCACAGTCTGGGGGTGCTCCTTGACTCGTCGCTCCTGATGATAAATCAGGTAAATGCGACGGTCAGGAGCGCCTGTTATCAGCTTTGGCTGATACGCCAGCTGCGCCCTTTTCTGGAAGTAAGGGATCTTGAGACCGTTGTACACATGCTGGTAACCTCACATCTTGATTTCTGTAATGCACTCTACATGGAGCTACCCTTGTGCTTGGTTCGGAAATTACAGCTGGTACAAAACATGGCAGCCAGGTTTGTCTCAGGAACATCTAGGAGGGACCACATTACTCCGGTTTTGAGGTCCCTTCATTGGCTGCCTATCAGCTTCTGGGCCCAGTACAAGGTGTTGGTTATCACCTTTAATGCCCTAAATGACTTGGGTCCAAGCTATCTCAGGGACCACCTTCTCCCTTATAATCCTCCCTGTGCTCTCCAGTCCTCGGGAAGAATTTGTTGCAGCCACAAAGATCTAGGCTTGCGGCTACCTCCCAGAGGGCTTTTTCAGTTGTTGCCCCCAAATTGTGGAACGGCCTGCCAGAAGGGACATTTCTGGAGATCCGTCTACTGACATCGTTGGACAGCTTTAAAAAGGCTGTCAAGACGGATCTCTTCTGGCAGGCTTTTGTGGAATAGTTAATCTCGGCCTCAGAAATCCCCTTGGGAGGGTGATTTTGGAGCTCCAAACTGATGCTGCTCACCAGGACGGGTTTTTAATAATTAATTTTGTTATATGTTGGTTTTAATTTGTATTGATTTAATAATGTTTTCAGGGGGAGAAGGGAATTTGAATTGTTTTATATTATGTATTATTTTACTGTTGTAAGCCGCCCCGATTGTTTTCAGAGGGGCGGGATATAAATACATTTTATTATTATTATTATTATTATTATTATTATTTATTAGCTATGCTCCCACGTCGAGAGTGGAAATGCAGTTGCAACCCTATTGCCATTGATACACCCCAAAGGCAGGCTAATAGGGAAATTCCTAAGGTCCTTGAGGCTGGGCTAAACCATTATCTGCCCAACTCCCAGATTATATTTCATAGGCCAGGGCTCTACAGGGCTGTGTTCACCTTTCTGAAACTGCTGATGCCGTTTTCTTAATGGACCTGCAACAATGTGTTAAGGCGGTGCTCAATGCCGAAGTGGGAGATAGGAGCTAAGCATATGTTTGCCCTGTATCTGTGGCATAAATAATGTAATTATATATAAGTGAGCATCTTGGATACTGTTTGGGTGGAAAGGACATTTCTGGAACCACCTTTTTAGGCCTTGCAACCTGAAAGGTGGCAGTAAGAAATTGCCCTTAGGTCTGGCTTTAAATTTAGTGGATTGGGAGAGGGACTTTATGGTTAGACTTCCTGATGTGGGCTAGCCAATGAATAACCCAGCATTTGGGTTATTTTTAAGGGCTCAGGTGTTATCATCCAAATAAGCTGCAGAGGTGGTCTGGGAAAAGACATTGGCTGCAGCTTCTCCCACATTTAGTTGTTCTACTGAACTGGTTGCTGTTCTGTTAAGTTAATAAATAGGTCAATTAATAAACGGTCCTGTTTTCATCCCAATCTTGTGTCTTGTCTCATTATTTCTGGAGTTGGACAACAAACATCTTACTTGGATATATGTCCCACTATGTTCAGTAGGAATTACTGCCAAGTTGGTGCATATAGGATAGTAAATGTGCTTTACTCACTTCACTTGAAATAAATGAAGACTGGGAAATCCAACCACAAACTGGTTGGATCCAAACTAAATCTAAGATATAAAGAAAGGATCACAAGTGAAATCTGAAATAGTAGGTGGGATCTCTAAACCGCAAATTAGCAACAAGGCAGTACTGGAATAGAAGATATCCAATTCTCTTCCTTCCCTGAGTCACCAGTACAATCGATAAAAGAAAATAAGGGTGGTGTTGGATGGCAGATGTCTGCTCTGTGCTGGAGTTGCTGCTCTGACAGTAATGGCTGACCTATGTCTGTGAGGCATGAAACAAATCTAGGTGGATGTTAGAACTTTCCACTGTGCTGGGATTACATGTCCTCTACCATATCTCTCAAGGTGTGCTCTCTTAGCATCATATAAAATTCAGGGCTTCCTGGTTTGATCTCCTCCCCTAGCCTGACTTTTAGGACCTCCAGTACTCTTTTGGGAATTCCAGTTCTCTTCCTGTTAATGCAGGTGAAAGACTGAGTCCATACACAGAAGACAGATAGACAGGTAACAAACGCCACTGGAAATTCTAGAAGTAATAGTAGGCAAAAACTCCTTCATCCAAAAAGAGTTTTACTCACACTTCTGAGGTTCTTCTGAAGAGGATTTAATCTTAGTTGCAGCAAATATTTACAAGAATGATACAGCAATATTTACACCATCCAACATAATGCTCTGCTACCATTTGACATCCATCTAACCACAATGCATTGGAACATTCTTCCTTATATACACAAACTCTGCCTAGGATTCTGACCCAACCTCCTGCTAGTGTTTCATCATTTTCCTGTCACATGTTCACAGTGGCGGTACAGTTTTGAACTATTACCACACAACTTCCTGCTGAAAATTCGTCAGCTTCCTCTGAGTAAGCTTTTCACCTTTGTGCACACTCACCTTTGCACATACCGATCTCAGGGCACCTTTCACCATTACATGCATCTGGGATATTTTACAGCCTGAAGTAAATTCTCACTGATACCTCCAGCTACAGCTGTAGCATCAACTCTGTTCCAGAGTCTCAGATGCACATCTTCTATCCACTCCTAGCTATAGTGCTTGGGTTTGTCAAGAACAAATCTTGTCAAACTAATCTTTTTTTCCCAGTCAAGTCACTAATATAGTAAATGGTGGGAATGCTGTGGATGTCATTTATCTGGATTTCACCAAAGCATTTAACAAGGTCCTCCATAACATTTTGATTAGCAAACTAATTAAATTTGGAATATATGGGAAAACTGTCAGATGGATTTATAATTGCCTGGAAAGCCATGCTCAAAGGGTCATTATCAGTGGCTGCACTTCAGTCTGGAAAGAGATCTCAACATTTTTATCAACAACTTAGATGGCAGGGTAGAGGGAATCCTCATCAAGTCTGCAGATGGCACAAAACTGGAAGGGGTGACTAACACAGAATTCAAAAGGGCTTGGATAAACTAGGAAATTGGGCAGCAATTAATAATATGAAATTCAATAAAGACAAATATAAAAAATTACATTTAAGCCACAAAAAAGAAATGCATAGTTATAGAATGTGGGCTATATGGCTCAGCAGTACTACATGTGAAAGGACCTTGGGATTATTATTCATGATAAATTGAACATGACCCAGCAGTGTCATGATGATACAAAGAATGTGAATACTATCTTAGCCTGCATTAGTTGAAGAATGGTTTCCAAGTCAAAGGAAGTTATAGTCCCATCACATTCTACACTGGTCAAGCCTCATCTAGATTATGGTATCCAGTTCAGTGTACCTCATTTTAAGAAGGATATAGACAAGTTGGAACAGGTTCAGAGATGGGCAACATGGATAGTAAGAGGTATAAAGAACAAAACATATGAGGAGCTGAGCATGTTCAGCTTGATGAAGAGAAGACTGGGAAGTGGCATGACTTCACTCTTTAAAAGCCTC
Organism: Phrynosoma platyrhinos; assembly: GCA_020142125.1. NCBI lineage: Eukaryota > Metazoa > Chordata > Lepidosauria > Squamata > Phrynosomatidae > Phrynosoma > Phrynosoma platyrhinos. Next base: position 134,854,535 of record JAIPUX010001232.1, read on the forward strand.
AGGATTGTCACAGAGAAGATGAGGCAGGCCTGTTCTCTGCTCTTCCAGAGGGCAGGAGCAGGTCTAATGGTCTGAAGTTACAGGGCAGTAGATTTCAACAAGGAATTTCTTGACAGAAAGAGCGGTTCAACCATGGAATTGCCTGAAGTGGTGGTTGGAGGTTCTTCTGGATGTCTTCAAAAAGAGGCTAGACAGCTGGGGGCATTGAAGCAGGGGAGCTGAACTCAATGGCTCATAAGGGCCCTCTTAACTGTTTGATTTTATGATTTTATAATACTATGGTTTTATGTGTCAGCAGTCATTATCTCAGTGTCATCACGGGGGGGGGGGGTGTACAGGGAATAGGGACTGCACCAGGTGACACCCCAGAGGAGGAGTGACATTTCTCCATCTGAGAAGGAAGCCAGATAGAGGAGGAGGAGGAGTGAATGCTTGCCCCTCAAGGCTCCTCCACTGCCTGGCTTTCTCCCTGAGGAGTGGGGTGAATACTCCCCTTTCATCTCCTCTTGCTGACTCACTTCCCCAGCTGTCTCTTGGCCACCATGGATGGACAGTCATGCAAGCAAGAAAGCAGGTGAGACAGTGGGAGGGGAGGGGAAGAGAGGTAGGGGAATCTGCCCTGCTGCTGCCAGAAGCTCTTACAAGGTCTGGCTGGGCAGCGGGATACCAGAGAGGAAAGGTGAGTGAGGCAGCAGGAGGGAGGCAGGCCACTTCCGCCCACCCACCCCTGCAGGCACCACACATTGGATGACACTGAGGGTAGTGACACCAGGGGTAGTGATGTCTCTGCCCAACACTGCCTTGGGCTCCAACTGGATGCTAGATGAATCTGCAAATCTGCATTAGACTGATCTAGCCTCATGTCATCCAGCAAAGATTCAGAGCCAAGCACCATCACACCTCTAAACAGCATCTCCAAAAACAGAATGATAAAAATATTTCTGTCCTTAGAGTAAATGAAATCAGGAATATCAACATGTCAATGTTTCCTGAACACAGGCAGTACCAAAAGAAGAGGAGTAAGTCACTGGCAGAACATGTGTTTTGATTATAGAAAGTTTCAGATTTAATCTTTGGACTTTCCAGTTACAGGTTCATGTGACTCTGTAAAAGGATGGTATCTTTGGAGGCTTTAGAAAGAAGAAACACTGAGCAAGACAGACTAGTAATGTGAGTCCCTGTGTGGTGGTTTTATAAGTTCGTAAGTCCATCTGATGGCTTAAAAGAAGAGAAGGTATAATCAAAATAAAATAAAATAAGCTACAGCTTTGAAGGCTCTAAAGGAGTCAAGAAGAGTTAGGGTGCCATAATCCCCCAGGACCCTTTCACACAGCAGTTATTGTACTATGATTCCACTTTAATAGCCTTAGCTGCATCCCATGGAATCCTAGGGTATGATGAGGCATTATTGGTCTCTGTCTGAGAATTCTCAATACCTCATCCAGGATTCCATAAGATGTTTCCATGGCAGTTAAAGTGAAATCATAGAGTTATTTAGTGCAAAAGTGCACAGGAATTCAGCATCCAGAAATGTTGCATGCTTCTATATTCAGTATGTTTGGGGAGTTTTATTCTTTAAAAAAGAAAAAAAACTTATGTTGTTATTTACATGTGTGCATATAAAGAGAGAGAGAATACGCATGCATATCTAAGTGTGTTTATATCTCTTGCTTTTTTATTTTTACCTACATATATATAAGCATATGAAGAGCACAGGTGTATTTTCCTTAACACTTTAAATAGGGGAAATGTTACTATCACACTTCTATCAGCAGCAGATTTCGTTTATTTTCAGCTTTAGAGGAGTATGGAAGTTGTTATTGGGTAGCCCTTTGTTTTTGCTAGTGTTTCTTATCAGAGGACTGCATTAAATACCTGGTTTCTGTTCTTCTGATCCAAGAAAAAAAGCATGCAAAATTTCAAGCAGCATGAAATTTAATACTCTTTGATGTTGTTAGCAGTATCCTCTTCTTTGGCAAAGTTTATTTATAATTATTTTCAAAATAAATAGGGGCCTGGAGCCAATTGTTTACTGAAACTAGATTAGGCCTATTGAATCAATTGCTGACAGGTAAGACAACACATCCCATTGACTCAAAAGGTCTAATCTAATTGGGCCTAACAATAAGATTCAACACTCAGCTTCTCAGCAAGACTAGGCAAGACTGGACATCCAGGATTATTCTGAACATACAGGGAGTTGTAGGGAACATATAAGGACGTTATCACACGGGGCCCAATCCAAACAGAATCCAAATGAAATCCTGCCCGAATCCGGATTATTTGCCCGTGTTTTCACATGATGTCGCACAGAACCCTGACAGAAAATGGACAGAAAGTGGAAAGAACTGAGATCTTTTGAATTTCGGTTTCTTGAGGAATTGCAATTGGGCGATGAGGATCATTTCACATTTACTGTAAGTATGATAATCAAATACGTATTGGGGAGCATTTCCCCATCATTACCCATTGTTCCCGCAAGCATTACTCTATCTGCACACGTGCAGGAGGCTCATTTCAGCTACATTTACAGGTTTTTTTCTCTTGTGTGTGGACGTTCGATACACTTACTGTAAATGCGCAATGAAGGTAATGACGTTTGCAGAAACAAGGTTTATTTCCCATTTATTTTCGGGATGCCTCGTTTCCACTTTATTTTCAGTTTATGGGCCATGTGTGATAACGTCCTAAGTCTATTGTTTTTGACCTCTATACAGTTCAGGTCCAGACTGAAAGGCCATATCTCCCAATAGGAGCCTGCCTGAGTTTTAAAATTATCGGGGAGGGTTTTTTCTCAATCCCACCAGCTTCCTGGGTCATCTCAGTTAGGACATGAGAGAGAAACTTCTCAGAGGCTGTTCCCAGGCTGTGCAATTTCCTCCCATGGCAGACTTGGGACCAAAGCACGCTGCAGAAATAATCCAGTTTGAGACCACTTTAACTGTCCTGGCTCAATGCTAGGGAATTTTGGGAACTGTAATTTGTTCATCCATCCCACATAGGAAAATGAGCATATTATCCCCTCATTCATGTAAGTTTAGAGGAGTTCCAGATGACAGTGTCTTCCATTTGTAATCTGCTCAGCCAGTCATATAGTGATATGTTTTGACAGTCCCCATAGCCACAATCCCAAGAAAAATCCTACAATGCAGGCAATTGTGCTGATCCTTATAGGCAAACCAGTTCCAGCAGTTTTCATCTTCAATCCAATTGCTAGTCCCAGCTAGAGCAGATTCACTGCATTTCAATGGTAAACTTCTTTGAGTCAATGGGTCTATTCTAGGACTCACAACTGAATTTAGGTCTTAATCTCCAACAAAAGTGTGTCTTTTGTAAAACTATTAAGTTTTAATCATCCATTCAAGACTAATCCGAATCACCACATTCAAAAGCAGCTCTGCTGTGCTAACCCCAAATGACCCAATTCTTGTTTGCATTTTTGTGGATCATGCAAAACAATATATTGTTGCTGGGATAACTCATCCCTACACCTACTGTGAAGATCCAGCTAAACTGAAATGCACTATCTGCCACACAAAGCTACGTTCCAGCACTCTGATCCCATGAACCCTGGCTTTACTGTGCCACTGTTCCACTACAGTGGGCCCTTAGTATCCACTGAGGTTTGGTTCCAGGACCTCCACCTCCCACCCCATGGATGCCAAAATTTGTGGATGCTCAAGTCCCATTATATACAGTTGTGCAGTATTCTTTGTGTAACATCATAAAATCAAGGTTTGTTTTTTGGAATTTTCTAAAAAATAATATTTCAAAGCCGAGGATGGTTGAATTCATAAATACAGAATCCATGGATATGGAGGGTCGACTGTACATGGAAATCCAGACAGATGTGGTAGTTTGTTCTCACAGGCTTTTCAACACTGGACAATGTGTTTGGAGTAATCGAGATGATGCACATATTTTCTCATAGTATCATAGGGTATTTCCCATTGTCACCTGGGTATTTCCCATTCTTGCTTGGCCTTTTTTTTCATTTTGCAAATAATCTAACAAGGACATTTGCTGCAAGAGAGTCCAGTCCCTTTTTCCAAATATGGATCTCCCATCTACTATTGCACTGCTGGTGGTGGAATGACTGTGGATGGCTCCCTCTTCTTTGTACCCACTTCTCTTTCCCTGTTTTAATACTTGACGATTGTCCAAGCATGGTCTCCATTGCTGAATAAATGGTTGTCTAATAAGTACAACCCTATTTTTTCCTATTTTCATTTTAGGGTTCTAATCTAAATATTTCATGTTATTCCCACATTCCATTCCATGGCAGACTTATTTCCTTTAAGATATTAATTGTTTAACTACACAGGAACTAAATACACACTGGAAGATTCCCTCATGGATTTGTTTCCTTTATGGAGAGGTCTATTTTGCCATATTAGCACAACACCTTGTCTCTTAATCACCAACACATCATTGCTTTTCTTGATGGGCTTTCTTGGAGGACTACTAACTCATCAGCATTTTAGCAGCTACTCTATTATTGTTGTACTGTCCTGGGTTTGTATTTCTTCCTTCTTCTGCCAGCCACCTTGTTTTTCTATTGGTGGGGGAAAAAAGATAGTATCCCAAGTATCACTGGCATGCATGAGGCAGGGAAAGGGCTGGATTTATGGGTGAAGTAACATCCCTTGACAAATGTAGAAGATTCATTCAACTACAGGGACAGCAAACATTCTTCCAGTTGGACACCACAGTGACATGCAACATCACAGTTTCTGACAAAGTAAAAACGATGTTTCAGATATAGAGAAAAACAGCATCCATCTGGATTTCTCTTAATGTTTTTAGTCTCCTAATTCCATATTTTTTTCTTAACATAATAAGAAGTCTGTGGAGTAAAGAAAAACAGAACAGCTGCAGAATTCCCTTTCGACTGATAGCACCATGTGCAGCTGGACACATTTTGAGCAATATGAAAATAAAATGTGTAGTAAGAAATAGGTTTTCATGCAGATAGAATTATGGGCTATAAACAAGAACAAAACTATTTCTTAAATAAATTTGGAAAAGATTTTAAAAACAAAGTTGAAATGGATATTTTTTACTTTTCAGTCTTCATAGCCATATATAAATACAGTCGGCTGTCCATATCCACAGATTTTGCATTCAAGCATTCAACCATCCACAGCAGATACCAAGGGCCCACTGTAGCATATTTTTGTAATATATTATACACTATCTGTGACCCAGGAGGACATATGTGTGCAGCTACTTTGTTGTTGCAGGCATTGTGAACTACATCCAGCATTCTTTAGGGACCAAGGATGCAGAATTCACTGACACCTAGACATTCTGGCTTTTCTTCACCAGATATTATAACTGCTTTCACCACATGGTCAATTCTGGTACAGTCCACAGTGCCCTCATACTTCGCTGGATCTCAGTATCTCAATGAGGCTGCCTATGTCTTTTTATGATGCCTTGCACTATTATGCAAAACAACAGATGGTGCCAGATTTATCAGGGAGAAGCATCTCTTTGGTACCACCATTCTGAGTTCTTGTACAAGGAAGGAAAAAAAGTTTGGACGAAACCCTGGTTAGCACTTGGATTATCCATTTTAAGGCACCCATAATCTTTTCATTTTCTTCATGTCTGGTGTGAGGTGAGAGGCAACCATTCTAACAGGAACTCATCTTTAACCAAAAGCTGGAAACCATTTGCAAAATGTTGTTAAGCTGCTCTCACTTGGAAATCTAGTGCTGCCAGCCATTTTTGGTGTCCAGCTGAACTTATTTGGCCTCCTGGAAGAAAGCACAGCTGCCAGGGCTTTGAGATTATTAGTAACAGTTCCTGACTATTGACGGAGCATGGCCTGCAGTGCCATAAAGAGCAGCAGGAGAACACAAGAGCCAGGAGGCTTGGATCACTATGAGACAGATAATTTTTAAAGGGAAAGCCATGGCAAAGCACATGGAATGACTTGGTTTTGTTTTTTCATAGCTTAATAGTACTCATGTGGGTTTCTAACCATTTGCACTCACCTGCTGCAGATGAAGTAGGCAAATTGGTCTGTTTCCAGTCCATGGCACTTTCATGTGGATTTATACATAATTCTGTGCTGTTTCCAATTTAATCAACAATGTTACAAATAAATCCACTCAACTGAAGATAGTATAAATACACTGACCAATATTTAGCTAATCTGTGTACATGATATGTGTAAAGTTTTGTCATGGATATGAAAATGCAAAGGGACCACACAATGATTAATTAAGGGCTATTTTGAATTCATTTTCAAAATGAGTCCATCTCTCCCCTGGCAAACCTGTGGCGGCGGCAGCGTTTTGCGGCCGCAGAGGACTGTGTACAGGAGACCATCCAGCCCTGTCTGGAGACAATCAGGGGCAGCCTGGACCTGCCGCAGCTGCGCTGAGCAGGGAGGAGCATTGGCAGGGATAAAAACCCGCCTGAGTCCATTTCTTCCCCCCGGCAAACACGCAGCGGCGGCAGCGGTGTTGTGAGGCTACGGAGGACTGGGCAGGGCTATTTATAGTCACTGTGGGATTTGTTATCAACAACAAGATATATATTTTGACTATCCTATGATGCCAATAGTGGACAATTGTTAGGACTGGAATAAGCTATTATTTCCTCCAGCCCCTTTCTTTCTCATTAGCTGGATCACCTGTTGTTGTCATCTTACAATGGAGCTGGGAACAGTCTGGGAGCGGGCATTAACATTTCTTCTGTGTGGGGGCAGGGTAGATATGGTGGCAACAAAGTGAAGAAATGTTACAAAAGAAAAAGGGATAGATGCGTAATACCTATCCCTTCTTCAGTTCACTCTGTTCCCCAGGATAACTTGGACAGCGTATCAGCCATTCCACAGACCCTTACTCAACTCCTTTGCAATGCCAGGTTGGTTAAGAAGAAGACCCATATTATCCACGACCTCTTATTGGATGAGGCGGCTGACCTGGCATGCTTTACCGAGACCTGGTTGGAAGACGCCAGCACAGCTATGCGGGCGCAGGCCCTCCCGGCTGGGTATATGGTTAGTGAGCAGATAAGGGAAAGTGGGCAGGGGGGCAGTGTGGCCTTGGTTCATAGAAACAACCTAACCTTGACCAGGAAGCCTATCCAGAAAACAACCTATATTGAGTGTATGTACCTTAGCCTGAAAACCAGGGATAGTTTAGGGATTCTGTTGGTATACCGGCCACCCCGTTGCTTAACAGACTCCCTATCCAAACTGATCTCGCTGGTCTCGGAGTTGTTGCTGGAGTCGCCCAGGCTTTTGGTTTTGGGAGACTTCATCATTCCACTTGAGACCAGCTTGTCCAATCTAACCAGTGCAGCTTGGGAGTTCGTGTAGACCATAACATACATGGGCATATCCCAATTGGTTGACGGGCCCACACATTGTCCTGGTCATACCCTCAATGGGGTTTCTAGTACGGAACAGGAATATCCATGGGCGGAGGTTACAAAAGCCTCTGCGTTGTCATGGACGGATCACCCTCAGGGGTGGTGGACCCATTAGAATGGTCTGCCCTCAAAGGCATATGGAACCCATTGGTTTCCAGAAGGCCTTAGAGGGTTTAATGGTTGGTAACACCAATGATTCTGTCAAAGCCTTGGTGAATACTTGGAACATCGATATCGCCAGGGCCTTCGGCACAATAGCTCCCAAGTGTCCTTTCCAACCCGCTTCTAATTGTAAGCCCTGGTATACAGAGGAACTTAGGAGGATGAAGCGAACTGGACAATGACAAGAGCGCAAATGGCAGAAGACTCAGCTCCTATCCGACATAACTCGCCATAGGAAGCATCTTGATTCTTGATTCATGGACGGGTCACTTCCTGGTCAAGATAGAGCTAAAGGCCACTGTCAGCCCCCTCGGGGGTGGCGGACCTGTTAGAATGGTCCGCCCTCAAAGGCTTATGGAAGGCCTTAGAGGGTTTAATGGTTGGTAACACCGGTGACTCTGTCGAAGCCTTGGTGAATACTTGGAACACTGATCTCACCAGGGCTATCAACACAATCGCTCCCAAGCGTCCTTTCCAGCCCGCTTCTAATTGTAAGCCCTGGTATACAGAGGAACTTAGGAGGATGAAGCGAGCTGGACAATGACTAGAGTGCAAATGGCAGAAGACTCAGCTCCTATCCGACATAACTTGCCATAGGAAGCATCTTGATTCCTATCGGGAAGCTTTGCGTGCAGTGCAGAGATCTTTCTGCTCTGCACGCATTGCATCTGCAGAGTCCTTTCCAGCAGAGCTGTTTAGGGTGGTGGGGGAATTGACGAAGGTTCCCCTGGTGCCGAGTCCCCTATTTACCCCAACGACAGCCTGCTGTGATGCATTTAACACCTACTTTGTAGATAAAATCTCTCAGATAAGAGCCAACTTGGATGCCATTGCTTTGACAGAATCCGTAGACAAGGTGCCCAGCAACTCTGTTGATGGTGATTTACTAGATCATTTTCAATCTGTGAGTACCGATGATGTGGACAAGCTCCTTGGAAAAATAAGGAAGACGACTTGCCCTCTCGACCTATGTCCATCTTGGCTCATCATCGGGGGGGGGGCGCATTGAAAGTATTCCTACGGGATACAATTAATGTGTACTTCAGGGAAGGTATTGTACCATCGTGTTTGAAGGAGGTGGCCATCAGGCCACTCCTGAAAAAACCTTCCCTGGACCACCTGGATAGAAATAATTGTAGACCAGTCTCCTTGCTCCGTTTTCTCAGCAAGATGATTGAGAGGGCAGTTGCTTCCCAACTCTAAGCAGTCTTGGATGAAACTGTTTATCTCAATCAATTTTTAAACTGGCTTTAAGACAGGATATGGAATGGAGACTGCCATGGTTGCTCTGACTGATGACCTCCGCTTGGGCATCGACAGGGGTAGTGTGACCCTGCTGGTGCTCTTGGATCTCTCAGCGGCTTTTGATACAATAGATCATGCCATCCTCTTGGATTGCCTGAGAGAGTTAGGATTTGGGGGCACTGCTTTGCAGTGGTTCTGTTCCTTCCTCTCGGGTAGTTCCCAGAGGGTGAGGCTCGGGGACAGTTGCTCTTCCAAAAGTGAGCTGAATTGTGGCATCCCTCAGGGTGCCATCCTGTCCCCGATGCTATTTAACATCTATATGAAGCTGCTGGGTGAGATCATTTGGAGGCATGGAGTGCGGTGCCATCAGTACACTGATGACATACAGATATATCTCTCCATGACCAGATCATCGGACCAGATTTCAGATGGCATCTCTCCTCTCAATGACTGTCTCAGAGTGGTAATGGATTGGATGAGGAAACATAGATTGAAACTAAGGGGGGAAGCAGATGAGGGCGTCCAGGATGCCCTGGGCCGGCGCGCCACTGGGCCGCAGCCTCTGCACCTCGGCGCACCAGTGGCGTCCCTGGAAGGAGCGCTAAATCAGCGCTCCTTCCTCAAGACAGCGAAAGTGCGCCCTAAACGCGTAGGGTGCACTTTCACTGTCTTTTCCGCCGCAGCGCATGCGATCGCTGTGGCGGGAGGTTGCCCTGGGAGCGCCGGCCATGCGGAGGGCCAGCAGCTCCCAGGGCGACCTCAGGAAGAGGAAGGAGTGCCGCACGTGCGGCTGCTCCTCCTCTTCCTGGGCTCGGAGACGACTCTATTAGTCGTCTGCCGAGGCCCTAAATCCGGACAAAATGCAGGTACTGACAGTTACGGGCCCGAAACCAGATTTGGGAATACAGTCTCCAGTCCTGGATGGAGTCACACTCTCCTCCAAGGACTGTGTTCACAGCTTGGGGATGCTCCTAGATTAATCACTTCACATGACTAGTCAGGTGAATGCAGTAGTCAGGAGTGCCTGTTATCAGCTTCGGCTGATACGCCAACTGTGCCCATATCTGGATATGAGGGATCTGGAAACTGTGGTACATGCTCTGGTAACCTCACATCTGGATTACTGCAACACGCTCTACATGGGGCTACCCTTGTGCCTAACCAGGAAACTTCAATTGGTACAAAATATGGCAGTCAGGTTAATTGGAGCATACAACACCTGTGCTTAAATCCCCCCACTGGCTGCCGATCAATTTCCGGGCACAGTACAAGGTGTTGGTTTTAACCTTTAAAACCCTACATGGCTTGGGGCCATCTTATCTTAGGGACCGCCTCTCCCCGTATGATCTCCCCGTGCACTTTGATCCTCTGGGAGGAATCTGCTGCAGCCTATAAAGACCAGGCTTTTGCAGACCTCCCAGAGGGCCTTCTCTGTGACCACCCCCAGACTGTGGAATGGCCTGCCAGATGAGATCCATCTTATTACCACTCTTGCTACTTTTAAAAAGGCAGTAAAGATGGATCTCTTCTGGCAGGCCTTCCCAGAATAACTGCCCGGCTAATTGGTGGTGATCCACCATTTACCCCTCCTGCTGCCACGATATGTATGCCAGCTGGTTTTATAGTATTTTATGATTGAATTTGATTTTAATTTCACAATAGTTTAATTTAGTTTTAAGGGGTGGGAGGGTTTGGGAGTGAGAGTGGGATAATGGAATGTTTTAATTGTTGTATTTTTTAACCTGCTGTAAGCCGCCCCCATTGTCAAACAGAGACGCAGGTTATAAATAAAACTATTATTATTATTATTATTATTATTATTATTATTATTATTATTATTTAAACAAACAAACAAAACCCATGATCATATGAAGAGCACTGCTAGATCTGACCAAAGTCCTCTTTAGTCCATTGTTTTCTTTGCTTAGTGGCTAGCCAATGGCCTACAGGAAGCTCACCTGTGGGACATGAGTGAAATTACATCGGTTTTTATGTTTTGATCTGCTTAAACTGGGGCAGCAGGGGGGAAACCTTACCAAGGCCTAACAATTTATTTATCTGTTTATTTATTTAGTATTCTGAGCTTCTGCTAGTATGTGATCCAAGGTTGACCACCGTTCACATCCAGTGAACTGAGATTTTGGTTCATAAAAGCTTTGGTTCAATGGTTGATGTAATTGATCTTCACACTCATGCTTGACATAATTGAAAGCCAGAGTTTGCCTTTGAGCATAAAGTATTGAAAACAGGATTGGAAGAATGCCAAAGAAATACATATTACCCCTTACAGATGGGGCAATGAAGATACTTGAAGATAAAACCAACACCTGTATTATTCTACCTTGGAAAATTACTCTCAGTTTAAAAAAAGGTGGAAATGAATACCTTGAATCTTAACTCTCTCTCTTGCAATGAAATGATGCAGAATTAACACAGCAGTCAAGAAATGATGTAAAATGCTTTGTATCAAAAGACTTAGGACGTTATCACACGGGGGCAAATCTGCTGGTTAATCCACACAAAATCCAGACCGAAACTGGATTAGTGCCCCGTGTTTTCACACAACCTCGCACAAAAACTGGACAGAAATTGGTGTTAACCGCGACCTTTTGTAATCCAGTTGTCTGGAGGAAATGCAAATATGTAATTACGGTAATTACGCATTTACCATAATGTGATCGCCAAATGCGCATTGGGGAGCATTTCCCTGCTGTTGCCATTGTTCCAGCGAGCATTCCTCTATCTGTGCATGTGCAAGAGGCTCATTTCTAGTACATTTACGGGTTTTTTTCTCTTGTGTGTGGACGTTCAATGCACTTACTGTAAATTCGCAATTAAGGTAATTCCATTTGCGGAAACAAGGTTTATTTCCCGTTTATTTTTGGGATGCCTCATTTCCACTTTATTTGCAGTTTCTGGGCCACGTGTGATAACATCCTTATAACATTAGGTTTAATGTTTAATGGCTCCTTATACCAATGTTATAACTCCACCACAGAAAGGGAATCACGTTTATTTTAAATCAATTTTAATTTTAATTTTTTAATTTATGTAAATCAGTACTGGTCTTATTATATGCATCTCTAATAAATTGTTACACTTGGTTTCACCCTGCCTTTAAAGCTAAAGACTCAATGGTTTCTGCTTTAATTATAAAGTTGAATGGCATATTTATGATACCATGAGCTGGGTACCCAGAAGACATTTTGAAAACAATGATTTATGTTTTTAGGTTTGGAAAGTGAAAGTCTACAAGATACTTTAAAAGTGGAACATCAAAAGAGTAGCTGAGGTTTTGAAACAGTAATTAATCAGCGTAGACCTAATTTTAATTAGATTGGCATAGCACCCAAGCCATGATACAGAGAAGTTTTGGAATGTTACCCAAATATTTTGTGGATCTTTGCTTGACAAATATAGTAGGAGGTGCTGGATGAATCTCTTTACCCAGATTCTGATTATTTAATCTACTTTAGCAGCAGGTTTGAAGGCCTGCATCTCAAGACAAAAAGAGAGGCTACTCTTCTGTTGAAAGAGTGGCTAAACTGCCACACACACACTACAGATTTCTATCCTAACAATAGCAATAGCAATTACATTTCTATACCGCTTATCAGTGCACTTAAGCACCCCCTAAGCGGTTTACAGTGTTTAAGCTAATTGCCCCCATCAAGCTGGGAACTCATTTTAGCAACCTCAGAAGGATGCAAGCCTGAATCAAGCCTGAGCCCCTGGCTGGTATCGAACTTGTGGTTTGTGAGTGAGTGGCTGCAAAACAGGCATTTAACCACTGTACCACCAGGGCTCTATCCTAAATCTTGAAATATGTCTAAATTCTTATGGGGGTACCATGTTTTTTCCTTTTTAATTTTCCTTTGGAAAGTTTTGCCTTGAGAATCCTTGAAGAAATTTTTGATTGTTTAGATACTTTTTTTCTGGAGCCATGCAAGAACCCTGAACTACCCATCAGAGTGGTAATTATGCCACTCTGATAGCTTGATATTTAAAACACTGTGTATTAGACAGAACCAAGTGTTATAACAACCTGGAGTTTCATGTTTAGTGTTCTAATTTATCACATACACGATTTGTTCTCTATTATGCCTTGATTACTGAATTAACTAATGCATTTAGTTTTATTATTTCATTAATTATATTGTCATAACCCTTTATGCTAATTATATTGTAACTGCTTCAGCTATTGCACTTTATAACAGTCAGTGCTTCAATTGTTACATTTTAACCATCATTATTAATATTACTATTATGGTAATAGTTATTTTTCTGCTTGTTTTGAATTTCATACATTTTTGATTTTTTTTACTTTGTATATTATTAATGTCTATTAATTTTCACCATCATGATTGTTAATTCAATCATTATTTAATTGACTCTATTTTCAATATGGTTCTGATTCAGTGATCAGTCTCCACTAAGCTCACCAGAGCAAAATACAATAGTAATAAAAAGCCTCTTTTCAAGCAGTAAAAGAACTACAAGAATGTTTCCTACAGTCACCATAGCACTATATTTTATAATTTATGAACCCCTATGTTTGGAGACTGTGGGGGGCTCTTGTTTTCATGCACTGATGGGTTTTCCAGAGATAACTCATTGACCGTTTATTTCATTAGTTTTTTTCCCATTTGTTTGATTATTTATTTTAATTATCACATTTATAAGCCAACTTTAGTCAGGTCAAGGTATTGTACAGTGCACCCTCTGTATTGATGGACTGGCAATCTGTGGATTTGACTGCCCAAGGATTGCATACCCCCTGTTTTTCAATGGTGGTATGTTCACACAAATGCACTGATGCATCCACGTGCATGTCACTGCCACTGAATAATACAGGGCTTGAGTATCCATATTTTTGACCATCCATTGATGTGAAGGATCCAGTGTATATGTCTGCTCTGTTCTCATTTTTTCCTCAAAATAAACCTGTGAAGTAGGCAGGCTTAGAATCAGTGATTGGCCTAAAGTCAACAAGTTACTATAGCTTGACTTCAAATTATCTGAAAGACCATATACTCCCAGACAAACTTGTCCTTGGGAAAAGACCTTCTTTCTATCCCACAATCCACATAGCCACATCTGGTAAGAACAATGAGGAGGGCCTTTCCAAAGGCTGTGCTCAGGCTCTAGACTAGACTAGCTAGGGAGGCTGGCATGTGTCCCTTTTTATCCTTCAGTCAGCAGGTAAATATTTTTTTTATTCCAACAGGCTTTGGAAGACTGATTGTTTTATAAGGAAAAACCATGCAAAAATATGCTGTACTATTTTTATTTCTTGCCTTTTAAACTAATAGATTTAATAGATTGTTTGAGTACATTTTAACAATACTTTTTGGTATTCAAAACCATGTTGAGTCCCAGTTTTACAGAAAAGGCCTTATTATAATAATAATAATAATAAAATTTTATTTCTACCCCGCCCCTCTGCAT
>JAIPUX010001232.1:134876211-134886303 GCA_020142125.1 Phrynosoma platyrhinos
TGCTGTTACCTTCCCACCAAAGTGGTACCTATTTATCTACTTGAATTTACCTGCTTTCTAATTGCTAAATTGGCAGGAGTTGGGACTAGTAACAGGAGGTCACCCCACCATGCAGCACTTGGGCTTGAATTGCCAGGCCCACCTTCCAATATTCTGATCATCAGAACTGACATCTTAAGCACTAAGCCACTGCATCCCTTACATTGTTACAGGAGTATTGTTGGTGGAAATGACAGCTTCTGTAGTATCATCAAAAACACTGGATAAATTAAAGTTAATATACTACCGAACAACTTACACATTATACCCCACAACCTTACAAATAATTTCCCATCCCCCTAAATTCCTACCTGAACATGGAGCTTTTTTCTTTTCTTGCTCAGCCCTAATGTCATTGACTGCCATATTTATTTTGCTCTTTATTATTATCATATTTCTGTTCTTCAAATCTATACAGATATATATTCAATCATAGTTCTGTCTTTTTATGTCCTTGATGTCTAACAAATAGTGCAAGTGAGAAGAGTGAACTTAGATTGTTAAAACACATCCTGTATAATCCAAGGGTAACTTTTGAAACATTTAATGAGATGCTCAATCAATCAAGTATGGAGTGTGATGTTACTAGTAGCTGTGCAGAAAGTCAAGAATCAACCTCAGGGGAGAGAGAAGCCACTTGAAAATCCTGACACACAATGCTATGTACACTCTGTTAAAAGCAAAAGGCTTTTTTGTATTTCCTTACATTCCTGACAACTTGATTGTCAACCCTTGCCCTTAGAAATGTATACTTTAATGCTCACATACTTCATCCAGAGTTCATGGACCACAGTTTCAGTGAAATGCACTCATCCCATTTTGCACAAGCTAACCAAGGTGAAGAAATACGAGTATGTATGAGATGCCTGCTGTTCCTCTTTGTCTGCACTGAACCAGCTCCAGTTTTCTTTATGGGGGAAACTGAGTTATCTTACTGAGTTGCTAACAAATATCAAGGCTCAAGAATAGGAAGCCATCCGATTCACCAGGCTGGCATAGTTGCTGGGGGGGGGGAGCTGTTGGGCAGCGCCATGTCCTTTGGGCCCTGGTACTCCCTGGCAGGCTTTGGGATGGGCTGTCCAGTCCCTGATTAGCTGCCTGGGCCAGCTCAGAAGCCTGGATGACAACTCCTGGCATGTACCAGGAGCTGAAAGTGCTACCCATTGGCCAGTGCTGGGGCAAGCAATGTGACTGATTGGTTGGGAGGCCAGAAGGGGTGGGACTTCTGGGCCTCCTTGCATCTCATTGGTGGAGGGGCCTATTTAAAGCCACATGGTGCATGGATCAGTGCCATTTTAGCTTGGCTCTTCCCACTTTCCTTCCCTTTATTAGGGGCTGAGGTGTGCTGTCACAACTTTCCAAGGGTAATAGTGGTGACATGGGTCTCAGATTTGGTGGACATGGTTTCCTGTGCTGCAGAGCACTGGATCAGGAGTCCTTCAGGGACCCGAGGGTGCTGGAAGCATTACAGTGTTGCCATTGTGGGGGCAACACCAGGTCTGTGTCCCCTAGTGACAAGGGGTTGAGATGTGAACATGTGATCAACCGGTTACCCTTTTTGTCATCCCAAAGCTTAGCCATGAGCAGGAAACTCAGTTCATCAATCAACAGGCAGCTTGGTCAATGCCAAATCCAGACCTCATGCTTTGGGGCAACCCTATCTGTCAGCTGTATTCAATAAAGTTGCACCCTTTTCCTTCCAATTGAGTGTATTGTGGTTATTCCTTGTGATGCCTCCCTTCCACAGCAAAAAAACATTTGTTTATCCATTAATTTAGCCAAGCAGGAAGAAAGTTTCAATAATCTATCAATGAGAGGTTTTGGAGAAAAGTTTCTTTTCTGACTGGAAACCAGATGGGTGTTTTTCGCAAGCCTTTGTAATATGAACTTGACCTTGAGGAATTTTTAATATTAGCTCAAATAGTTAGCAGGAGGCAAACCCAGTGTTTACAGAGGTGGCTAAGGGATTAGATGCATAAAGACAAGTTTTTTATGAATTAATTTGTATTTTTAGTAAGGAATCAAGCATACAAAAGCATACATTCATTCTCACTTTCACACAAGATCTCAGGATTAAAGCAAGTTAGGGTGGAAGAGACAAAAGGCTTTCTAATGGTGATAATTACCTGTCCAGAGTGCTCCAGAGGAACAGATAGGAAGGTGGACTTGACAAAGAGAAAGGATGAGGGACACAGGCTGAGTTGGAGCTGAATCAGAATTCAAAGTGATGTAGTGTCATCAGGAATCCTAACTTGAAACACTTAATCAGAATTTGGGTAGACTATTTATAGGCTGAAAATAGCCCGGAGTGAAGATTGATAGCTGTATATCAAAGGACCAAACAAATATCTAAGGGTTTCCTTGAAAGAGATAGTTTCCAAGGGAGGTAGTGGAGCTTATATATCTTGCAGCCAGAGCTCATCTGGGTTGTAAATTTCCTGGCTTCCCTGTCTCTTGAGGTGTGAATTGTTCTGTTTTGCAACTCCTACAACTAGGTGTTTGATCTGTAAATTAAGGCTGAAGTCTACGTGACCATCTTGCTCCAATAGTGTACGTGACTGTCTCGCTCTTGGGTTAATGGCAAAATAGAGGTTTCCATTTTAGGGTCATGTCAGAACTATGCACACAGAGAGGGGAATGGAAAAATGCTTCATTTCTGATAACACCTTGCTAAGACAGAGTATGACTGAACAGGACAATGAACAAAAACAGAAAAGAAACTTCAGTCCCATACATACTTTCTTGAGATAATGCCCTGCAAAAGGACCTGGGACCACTTTGTTTAAATGACCACATTCTCCTGCATGAGCCAGCCTGGGTTTTATCATTTACTATTAGTAGTAGGGAAACATCTAGTTGGGATGTGAGAGATGGCCTTTTTGGTGGCTGCTCCCAGATTCTGGAACTGCTTACTGAGCAAGGCTAGGTTGCCCTATTTCCATTATCATTCTATCATAAGACAAAAAGGTTTTCATTCAGGCATAACTTTAACAAATAAGGAAATGATGGGGAAGGTTATAAATTTCATTTCCTCAAGCAAGAATGAATAATTTTACAATTTGTCTTTATGTAGAAAATGCTACTATCTGTGCTATAATTTTGTTTTCTGTAAAGAAATGTTACTTTCTTTGCAGGAAATTTCATTTTCTGTGAAGAAATATTTCTTTCTTTGTAGAAATTTAGCTTTCTGTGCATACCCTCCCATATTAATTTTTCATAGAGAATAAATCTTGAATTGCAAAGATTCTTGCCTGTCTATATCCTTGTGAGGGTTTCCTGATGACTGAGCAAAGCCAATTTTTGACCATTTTACAAATATTCTTTTCATGAGGAAAGGACCACAATTTATAGACTCAAGTCAGAGTGCATTATTCAAGTCATAGTCACTATTATCTACTATAGCTATATATGTTCTATTACATGTTAATAATAAATAAATAAATAAATAAATAAATAAATAAATAAATAAACATTATTTTATCCCACCCCTCTGTGTAACACAACCAGGGTAGCTTACAACATTAAAATATACATTTTATATCCCACAATCCCTCCCACCCCTTAAAATACTATTAAACACTGACACTTAAAATGCTAATACAAATAAACAAATAAACAGTAACTGCAGCAGAATCAGGGGAGCAGATTGGGCTGTCTTTTGATGGCCAGGATATCTATTGAGGAAAGGCCTGCCGGAAGAGATCCATCTTAACAGCCTTTTTAAAACTGTTCAAGGTGGTAATATGACATGACATGAGATCTTGAACATAACTGTGGTAGTCTGCCTGTAGTATTTCATGTTTCAACAAAACCAGATTTTTTTAAGTCTGGTTGGCAACAGTGTACATTTGTGTCTCTGTACCTTGAATCATTAATCAGTACTTCCTACTGACAGAAATTTCTTCTTTTTAAGATCCCTTCATCTTCAGTGCAGAAGGCTACTTTTGCCTACTAAAAAGATAAGTGTCTTAATTAGACTTTTGTGACTAAACCCTTCCTTTTGTCAATAAAATCAGAGTTTCATTTCAGTTGGCACTGTTTTCATGGAGTCCATTACAGAGTAGATTCTATGGCCTCATTCCCACTATGTTATAAACCGGTTTGCTTAGCGGTTTGACATTTAAATGACCCTTGTTCACACTTGAGCCAAATCGCTGAAGCGGTTGGCCGAGGGGGCCTTTGTTCTAAACCCATTTAACATGCATCTTTTTGATGCTAATTTTTTCTGCATCTTTTGCAACAAATTGATTCAGTACAAGTATGAACAGGATGTGGATCAGAATCGATTTAAATTTGCCCTTTAAATTTGCTGGTTGGCTGAAGAGGGTCCATTTTTAATTGATTCATTAGTAAATGTGAACAACAAGTAGGTTATTTTACGACCAGAAAATGTGATTGGAGCAAATGTAGTGTGAACCACGCTCCACTGTCGAACTGATCCATCGATTCAGATCACAAACTGGGAATGAGGCCAATGTTCCCATGAAATCAGGGTCTAAACACACAGCAGAAACAATCCAGTTTGGGACCACTTTAAGCTGCCCTGGGTCAATGCTAGAGTTTTCTGGGAACTGTAGTTTCATGAGATATTGAGCCTTTTTTGACAGAGAGCTCTGGTGCCATGATAAATTACAATTCCCAGGATTCCCAAGCACTGAGCTAGGGCAGTTAAAACAGTCTCAAAATAGATTATTTCTGCACTGTGTTTTGGACCCAAGTTAATATAAGCCTCAGTCTTTCCATCCCTGTATGGGTATAACTCTACTTAAGTCAGGCAATTTTGCAAGTTTTGAACTTTATTAATTACTACAAATCACAAGCTAGAGATAATCCAGCATTAATAGACAGGAGATGCAGTGGCTCAAGTGGTTAAAACGTTGACTCTGTTGATTACAAGATTGGTAGGTTGGTAGTTCAAGGCCTGGGTGCTGCATGATCAGGTGAGTTCCCATCACTAGTCCCAGCTTCTGCCAACCTAGCAATTCAAGAGCATGCATATGCAATTAGATAAATAGGTACCACTTCGGTGGGAAGGTAAACAGCGTTCTGTGCAATTATGTTGGCCACATGATCACAGAGTAATCTCTGATAAAACTGGCTCTTTGGCTTAGTAATGGAGATGAGCACCTTCCCCTATGGTCAGACACAACTTGACAACCTTGTCAACGGGGAATACATTTACCTTTTACTTAATAGACAGTATGAAGATACACCCAAGTACAGGTGGTGGCAAATATGGGTGTGCAATGCCAGTACCCTGGTGAGATCAATCTCTAACCCAAAAAAGGCTCCAAAGCTGAGTGTAAAGTCCAAAAAGAAGGAAATTTATTAAAGAAAAATAAAAAAGGGTTTCTCCTCCCAAGCTCTAATAGGCTTAAAATAAAAGGCACTTTACAGTTCAGGTTTAATGATCTTCAGTGTTGTCATCTGTCTGGGTTTGTTCCTGGATTCATCTCCTTCTCAATGAAGCTGGTGCAGGGTCTTTCAGCTTCTGGTGCTATTGTCTTCTTTGATGTTGATGTTTACTAGAATTAAATGCTACAGGTAACTAAATTGGCTAATTTGGTAAATAAGATGGCTATATGGTAAATAATTTGGCTGCAGGTGTAAGAAATACCCTTTCCCTCTGCCTGAGCCTGTTTTTGCCACCAAACAGATGAAGCCAAGCCTGCCTAAGAAAAACTAAAAAAAAAACAAGCTAAAGCAGAGCTTGCTGGAAAGCAGCAAACCAAAAACTAGAAAAATGCAGGGGATTCCTACAGCTCCTCCCACAAACTAATACAGTGGAACATTCCTATGCTCAAACAATCTAAGGACTGAACTAAAAATGAGGGAAAATGCAGGGGAGAATAAACAGTCCAGGCTGGACATCACAGACAGCTTATTTATTAATAGGCATTTTGCTAGCACAAATCTCTGCAGCAAATGAAACTAATAAAAGTAAGGTTTTTGTTTTGTTTTGTTTTGTTAATTTTTTAAAGTCAGCTGCACAATGATAACAGCATCTCAAAGACCTCCATAGGAGCACTGTGAGTTCCCAGAGAATGCTTTCACCACTGTGTGTCTCTCTACAGCAGGGGTCGGCAACCTTTGCTGCCGGGGGGGCTGGGAGGGGGGGAAAATGTGCAGGGGCCAGGTGGGCGCACGTACGTTTGCCCCCCGTGCATGCATGCGCACGACACTCGCCGCCATCCGCATGCGTGCACGTGTGGGGGTGCCATTTTGGAAGATCCAATGGCACCTTCCCTGGGCCTTGGTAAGGCCCCACCGTGCGTGTGCAGGGCGAATTCACCCCATGCACATGCGGTGCGGCCTTCCCCGACCTTGGGTGCCATTTTGGAAGGCCCAATGGTGCCTTCCCTGGGCCTTGGGAAGGCCCCAACGTGTGTGTGTGGGGTGAATTGGCCACCATGGGACCTTCCAAAATGGAAGAATATATTATACTGATGTTAAGAATATATTGAAGGTGAAAACAATTTGAAACACAAAATGCAAACCATATTTGGTCATTATGAAGTCATTGTGGAGCTATATCTGATAACATTTGCCTTCCTCTTTCTTTTCTTGGTGCCTTCTTATTAAATGAAAAGAAAAGAGAAAAAGCCTCTAATTCTCATGAGTGTGGTATATCTTCGATATATTCTCACACTGCTTCATCTTGGACTGTTATGGTGAGTGACCTTCTCTTTACTTATTCTAGTGACAACAGAAACAGGTGTCTTAACCAAGCAAGCCACAGTGTGACCTCAGATGCAAACCATGTCATGCTTGTCTGATGCAAAATAGAACACCATGTTTATTATAATGAGTGGATTGGCCTTTGGAAAAGGCAGTGGTGTGAATTGTCCACCAGCACAGCTTGCATTGTATCTGCACTTGGACATGGAAGCTGGGAGTCTGATTTTTTTTTCCTGCCTAGGCATTTTGTGAAAATGTACATCCAGTCTTCATTGGCATCTCTCCTGAGTGTTATTGATGAATGTTCTTCAGAAAGGCTTGGTGACCTAGTTACAAGTCAGTAGTATTCAATAATAAAAAATATTATGTGAACTGGAATTTGGGGAATTTTCAATATTAGCTCAAATGGGTAGCGGAAGGCATACCTTATTTATACACAGGGGGAGGAGAGAAAGACCATCACAGAGAGATAATTCTTCCAATGAATTGTATTTTTATTGAGGGGAAAATCAATTAGCAACACACACACATACACACACACTCATGCACATACTTAATCTATGGACTATTAGGAAGAGTTTCAATTATCAAATAGTTACCAAAGATACGATGTTCCTGATGATGGAAAATTTCTCAGCTGTTCACAGAGAGATGATCAAGGGTGGGGGACAGTATGAGGAGTACTAGTAGAAGTTTCAGAGAAGCATAAAGTCCCTCTTTACACTTCAAAATAGAGAACTATTCCACAAAATTCAAGAAATCAGGGGAAAGTTCAAAGCAAGGACCAGTATGCTCTATGACAATAAAAATAACATAATTCAAGGAAGGAATAAAAAAGATGATGGATACAATACACAGAAGAGTTATATAAAAGAGATGACAATATGAAGGACACATGGAATAAAGAGCCATATGAAGAAGAACCCCAAATTCTAAAAATTGAGGAGGAAGCTGCAATAAAGGAAATGGCAAAACAAGACTCTAGGAAAAGATGATATTCCAATAGAATTGTTGCAGTCCACACTGACAGAGTCAATTCTAGTGTTAACCAACATATGTCAACAGATGTGGAAAACAAAATTATGGCCAATAGATTGGAAGCATCCCCATCCATAAAAAAGGAGACACAAGAGACTGCAGCAAAAAAGGAGACACAAGAGACTGCAACCATAGTACTAATCTCCCATTCAAGCAAAATCATGTTCAAAATTCTGCAACATAGAATCCAACCATACATAGAGAGAGAAATCCAAGAGGTCGAAGCATGGTTCAGGAAAGAAGAGGCATCAGGGATCACATTGCAAATATACAATGGCAAATGAAGTGTAGCAAGAAGTTCCAAAAGAAAATCAGTATGTGCTTTATAGATTACAGCACAGCCTTTGATTGCATTGATCATGAAAGGCTATGGAATGCTCTTAAAGACATGGGAGTGCAAAAACATCTGATAGTCCTAATGAGAAATCTTTACTCAAGACAAGAGGCTACTGTCAGGACAGAACACAGGAAAACAGAATGGTTCCCAATTGGCAAAGTAGTCAGACAAGGCTGCATGTTATCACTCCACCTATTCAAATTATATGCAGAACATATTGTAAGGAAAGCAGGCTTGGACATGGAAGAGGGATGAGTGAAAATAGGAGGAAGAAATATCAACAATCTGAGATATGCTGACAACACCATATTACTAGCAGAGAACCTGGACCAACTACTAAGGAAGATCAAAGAAGAAAGTGCAAAGGCAGGCTTATCGTTGAACATAAAGAAAACAAAAATAATGACCACTGAGGACCTTCACAAGTTCAACCTAGACAATGAAGAAATAGAAATAGTAAAAGAATTGATGTGAAGGCAGTTAACATCAACAAAAGTATTCAATTCAGTATCTACATAAAACCTAGAAGACTTCTCACCACTTTCATGGCTGGTAGTCTAATCATAATGGAGGTGATTTTTGTTTGGTCTGCTTTTTTAAGCAAATCTTTTCCAGCAAACTTAGGGGGATTGCAGACTGCCAGAAATAGTGCAAATTGAGTCCAATTTTAGGGTTGGGGTTAGGGAATCATGGGAACTGTATTTTATTGTGGCAGCAGAGTTCTCTGACAGAGAAGGCTCAATGTCTCAGAAAAAAACAATTCCCATGATTCCCTAGCACTAACCCTAACCCTAAAAGTGGACTCAATTTGCACTATTTCTGGCAGACTGCAACCCCTCTTACCTAGCTTGTATTTTCTACTCCAGTATCCACATCAGACTTTGCTATATCCATTAAATAGCTCAATTCTTCAGATTTTGCAGCCGACTTCTTGGCACAAAATTACATATAATGAGGAATGTTGCATACAAAATCTATAGTTTGGGGAGTGCATATTTTATATTGATAATATCAAAATGAGGCTGAATGGATTTATGACTGGTGAAACTGACACAGGCTTGAAATAATCTGATGTTAAATTTCTAAATATGCAGTCTATTTTTATTCTTGCTGCTCATATACCTACTAAAACAAAATTCCTAGCACTTTAAAGCTCTTCCAATACTTCTCTTGGTGGAATCATTCTTATATTTTCATTGCATGTACACATACATTTTGACATATCATATTTCATAGCACTTCCACCCTCTTGCATTTTTAACAGGTAAATTATCTCCTTTTATGCAACACAATATATATGGTGGAAATAGGAGATGTGTATTTCAAATGAAAAGAGAAAAAATGAACATAAGCCAAGGTATTTTAATGATCTGCATAATGCCTTCTCAGAAAGCACATTAGCTTTTTGTACTCCCTGCTTGGGAAGCTAGTAATGTGTTAAATGCTCTATGTATGGAAGATAAGGCACTGTCTCTTCGTTTCATGATAAAGTTTCTCCATATTCTCAGCTCCAGGGAAATTGTCAAGGATCTTTCAATAGAGGCCAGTATAAACATATCCATTTTCACCAAGTTCATTGTTACCTAGATCACATACTTTAGGTAGCAATGAGAGAAGACTTAGAGAGAGAGAGAGAACCCCACACTTTTTTGTCTAAGACCTATGATTAAGGTCAAGGCTATCTGACAAACCATATCCCCCATGTGTCTTCTCAGACCCTAAGATCTGCAGGAGAGAATCTTCTTTTAGTCTTACTACTTTCACATGCAAGGTTGGAAACAACATGAAATAGGACCTACTCAATGGTTGCCCTTAGGCTTTGGAATAATAATAATAATAATAATAATAATAATAATAATAATAATAATAATTTTTATTTAATATCCTGCCCCTCTGAGCTCAATCGGGGCGGCTTACAATAAAATCATCATATAACAATTAAGGACTATTTTCCCCCTCCCCCCTTAAAAAATTATTAAATCAGAACAAGTTAAAACAAC
>JAIPUX010001232.1:134901853-134919946 GCA_020142125.1 Phrynosoma platyrhinos
GACTTTATATTACTCACTACTTTCACTAGTCCCAGATTTAATTACTCCCGGGAGTAGTTATTGCCAAGGACAAAGTCTCAGACACAGATGTATAATCAGAAGATAAGCGAGTGAGTCAGTGTTTCAAGGCCAAATGCCCATGGAAATGAGAGCAGAAAATGGGGCTTGGAAGTAGAAACAGTAACAACAGTAGAAATAACTTTCAATTTCAGGTGGTGGCAAGGAAAGAAATAATCACTTCATATATTCAAGTCCTAGACATTTTAGTCCAGCGAATTTAAAGGAACCAAAAAAAAGGACTTCCTCTGCCTCAATGGATTTTTCAATAACCCTTCAATATCCCTTTAAATGTCTTTTAGCTCTCTCTTCCACAAATATATTGTCTCAGAAACTCCTTCAGGAGTATTGTCTCAGAAACTCCTTCAAGATATTTTCATAAATTAAAGAGAACTTTCTCATCCTGTAAACTTAATCCTCTGTCTCAGTGCGCACCCGCTACCAAAAGTCATTGCTGGATGTTATTGCCTTTGATCTTTTTATCAAGCCAATTGTAAGCACTGTTCATTAACATCCACTTGGAATGTTTTTTTTAAAATATTAAAATTGGTGGCTCCCCTGTGGTAATTACCAGTCTGCTGCAGCTCTGTGGATTGCTCTTGTGTCCTCCGAGATCGCTCCAGCCAGACGGGGAACGGGAGCCCGAAGCCCGAGAAGCTGGCATTAGATTCGAAATAGGACCTTCAACAAGCCCCCTCTGGGCTCCTTGACCCAAGGAGCACTTTCAAAACCTTCAGATTAAACATCAAAAGGTCCGAGGATCGCTGCAGCATAGGACGGACATCAGAGCACTAACGATGTGCGTCCTAACAAGGAGCCATAACCAACCGGAAGTCTAGTAGTATCTAGGTTTTGATTCCTGGTGGTTATTTTGTATTTCAAAATCTTGATTCAGCAGCCTAATGTATCCCCCTACATTACACTATCTACACTATCTATCTATCTATCTATGAAGGAATGTTGATTTTTTTGCCAATTCAGTTTCATGGTCAGTAACAGTATTGGCATCACCAGCACAGAACAGGTTGAGATAGCAGTACAGGAGTAGCACTATGATTTCTGCATGCTCAACAAGCTATATTCAAATATGGACTTGTGAGACTGAACCAATACTTCTCTCTGCCATCACTTTTCCCCAGCCATTCTAAACATGTGCACTTGGAAGTCAGTTTGATTTTAACAAAATGTACATGCAAATATACCATGCAAATGCAAGCGTACTTAGCATCATCAAGAACAATCTAAAACATAGCATGAAAAAGGCAAGAAAAAGTCACAACTGTTTATAAGAAAATGGCTTTCAATAGTACTCTTATTTCCTGCCTTTTCAGTGGCTGTGTTTCAAATTGGCCTAATTCTGTAGATAAATTACATTTTAACTTTCACTTTTTAATACATATTACATATATATTATACATTTTTTTATACCAAGGGTATTAAAAGAACTAACAAATGTAATCTCAGAGCCATTGGTAATAATTTTTGAGAACTCCTGGAGAACAGGAGAAGTCCCAGCTTACTGAAGGAGAACAACTGTTGTACCCTTCTTAAAAAGGGGGGGGGGGAAGAGGATCTCAGCACTTCACACCCAGTTAGTCTGACATCAATACCAGTAAAGATTCTAGAGTGGATCATTAAACAAAGAGTCAGTACACATTTAGAAGAGAAGGCCTTAATCACAAAAAGTCAACATGGGTTTCAGAAATACAAGTCATGCCAGACTAATTTGATCTGTTCTTTTGGTAAAATTACTAATTTGGCAGATGAAGGGAACACTGTGGATATTGCATATAAGGCCTTTGGCAAGGTCCCCCATGGCATTCTTGCAAACAAGTTAGTAAAATGTGAGTTAGACAATGCAACTGTTAGGTGGATTTGTAATTGGTTGACTAGCCAAACCGAAAGAGTTCTCAGCAAAGACTCCTCTTCATCCTCTATTAACATCTTTAGACAGCTTTAAAAAGGCTGTCAAGACGGATCTCTTCTGGCAGGCCTTTCCAGACTAGTTATCCTCCTTAGATAAGTTATCCCCCCTCAGACAACTATACCTGCACAAACTGGTGTTCCTCACGTGGCCCCATCTTTGATGGAGAGGAGCATTGTGGCAGGCTTTTAGTTAATTTTGGTATTCGGTCTAATTTAATTTTGTGATGTTTTAATTCATTCTGATTTAATACTGTTTTAAGGGGGGGTGGGGGTGTTTTTTGTATTATATGTTTTATTGGACTGTATATTTTAAACTTGTAAGCCGCCTTGATTGGTATACCATTGGGCAGGATATAAATAAATTTTATTATTATTATTATTATTATTATTATTATTATTATTATTATTATTATTATTATTATGGACAGATGTGACCAGTGGGGTGTCACAGGGTTCTGTTCTGGGCCCAGTGTTATTCAATATCTTTATCAATGACTTGGATAAAAGAATAGGGGGCATGCTTATCAAATTTGCAGATGACACCAAATTAGGAGGTATAGCTAATACCCCAAAGGACAGGATCAAAATTCAAAATGACCTTAATAGATTAGAAAGCTGGGCCAAAGCTAACAAAATTAATTTCAACATGGAGAAATGTAAGGAACTACACTTAGGGTGAAAAAATGAAATGCATAGATATAAGATGGGAGACCCGTGGCTTAAGGAGACTATGTGTGAAAGCAATTTAGGAGTCCTAGTAGACCACAAGTTGAATATCAGTCAACAGTGTGATGTGGCAGGCCTCTTTGTGGCAGAGAACAATGGATTCCTCAAGAAGTCTCCATGTATTTGCATCAGGAATATTTTGGTAGATGTAGAGGTAAAACATGTGAATTCAGTCCAAATTTAAGGAAAAAAATTGTTTTATCTTAGCTGAAGTTCCCAGTCCACAGGTCAGGGGATACATTGGGACTGTGAAAGTCCCCCAAACTCCACTTACCAGGCAGCAGGCAATGCAATCTATGGGGATCTTTTTCCCATCACTCAGAATGCCACCATAGCCCTGGTGGCACAGTGGTTAAATTCCTGTCCTGCAGCCACTCACTCACAAATCACAAGTTTGTGAGTTCAGTACCATCCATCAGCTCGTGGTCAATTCAGTCTTACATCCTACCAAGGTATCTAAAATGAGTACCCAGATTGTTGGGGTCAATTAGCTTACACATTGTAAACTGCTTAGGGAGTGGTTAAGTGCACTGATAAGTGGTATAGAAATGTACTTGCTATTGTTATTGGTGCAAGGATAATCATGACAGGGATGCCACTTCTTCTTGTCACAATGGAGCCTGCTCATCAGAGGAGGGAGGAACATCAGTCACCTGCTTCCCGAGTGGTAGGGGAATGGTCCTCTCTCAGTTGCAGTGACTGCTGGTCAGTAAGTGGGATTGCAATTGGTAGGGCTGAGAGTCACTGTGTAGCTACAAAACTATAGTGGATATGCATTTGTAAGTGCCCAAGTAGATTACAGCTGTTGTTACTGTTGTTGTTGTGTCCCACCCTTTTTTTCCATTGCAGGATTCAAGATGTCTTGCAACAGCTAAAACAAACATAGAATGTGTTTTAACTATTAAAAATTTAAAACTGTTAAAAACATAAATGATTAAAACAAGAACAACAAATAGAAAATCCAGCACCATTACAGAAAGCCCTTTTCCCTAAAATGATCAGATAAGCCTTTACTTTCATGTAGATAACAAAGAGGGTGCCAGTCTAATCTCTAGGAAGAGAGTTCCAGAACCTGGGAGCAGCCACCAAAAAGTCCCTCTCCCATTTTCCCACCAGATATAACTTTGAATATGGTGGACAAGAGAAAAGGGCTTCCTCAGAAAATCCTAAAACTTGGGCAAGCATGTGTAGGAGAATATCATCATCAATTTTTTTGCTATGTTCTTCATAATTACATAGCAATGTTAGAATAAGATATACAAGGAATATACAAGGAATTGGTTCTTATTTTCATATGGTTATTTTATATTAACAATTAACAATTGGCCTTTTTAGCTGCCGCATCACACTGTTAAACATAAGTCAATAGTGTGATGTGGGCGCTAAAAAGGCCAATGCGATTCTAGGCTGCATTAATAGAAATATAGTGTCTAGATCAAGGAAAGTAATAGTGCCACTCTATTCTGCCTTGGTCAGGCCTCACCTAGAATACTGTGTCCAGTTTTGGGCACGACAATTCAAAATGGATGTTAACAAGCTAGAGCATATTCAAAGGAGGGTCTGGAAACCATCCCTTATGAGGAGAGTCTTAGGGAGCTGGGTAAATTTAGCCTGAAGAAGAGATGGTTAAGAGGTGATATGATAGCCCTGTTTAAGTATTTGAAGTGGTGTCATACTGAGGATGGAGCAAGCTTGTTTTCTGCTGCTCCAGAGAACAGGACCAAGAACAACGGATGCAAGCTACAGGAAAAGAGATTCCACCTCAACATTAGGAGGGACTTCCTGACAGTAAGAGTTGTTTGATAGTGGAACACACTCTCTCAGAGAATGGTGGAATCGCCTTCTTTGAAGGTCTTTTACCAGAAGCTGGATGGCCAGCTGTTGGGGGGGGGGAGCTTTGATTGTGAGTTCCTGCATGGCAGGGGGTTGTACTAGATGGCCCTTTTGGACTCTTCCAACTATATGATTCTCTGATTCTAACTTTTTGCCACACAGATCCCCTTAATTTCATACCTCCTGCAGGAATAATGTAGCTTGACACTGCTTCAACTGCCATAGCTCCATGCTATGGAATTCTGGGATTTATAGTTTAATGAGATATTTAGCTTTCTCTATCAGAAGTGTTTTTAACATGAGATATTATTATTATTATTATTATTATTATTATTATTATTATTATTATACCCTGCCTTTTGCCATAGCAATCAAGGCGGCTTACATCTAAAATCAACACATAAACTACCCCAACAATAAACAACAAACTATATAAATAAACACATTAACCCCCCTTTAAAAATACATTAAATTCAAATATCAGTTAAAACCAAGAATTAAAACAGTAAGCAAAGTTAAAAACAATAGGCACTCTGGGGCAGAGTAAAGATATGAGAGAATATGATGCGGGGGAGACCAAGCTAAATGAGTGGTTTATTCTGGGTAGGCCTGCCAGAAGAGATCTGTCTTGACAGCTTTTTTAAAGCCATCTAAGCTGGTTATCTGACGGATCTCTTCCAGCAAGGCATTCCACAATCTGGGAGCAATGGCAGAGAATGTCCTCTGGGAGGTCGCCATCAACCTGGTTTTTGTTGGTTGAAGCAGCTTCCTCCCAGAGGACCTGAGGGTGCATGGTGGATTATATGGAAGCAGGTGATTTCTTAGGTAGGTTGGACCCAGACCATATAGGGCTTTAAAGGTCATCACCAACACCTTATACTTTGCTCAGAAACCAATAGGCAGCCAGTGGAGGGATTTTAAAGCAGGTGTAATATGATCACTCCTTGGTGTTCTGGTGATCAGCCTAGCTGCCATATTTTGTACTAGTTGTAGTTTCTGAGTTAGGTATAAGGGTAGCTCCATGCAGAGTGCATTGCAGAAGTCGAGTCATGAGGTTACCAGTGCAAGTACTACAGTTTCTAGGTCCCTTAAGAAGCTGATAACAGGCGCTCCTGACTGTCACATTCACCTGATCTGTTATGTGAAGCAACGAGTCCATGAGCACCCCTAGACTGCAAATACAGTCATTAGTGGAGAGCGTAACCCCACCCAGGACTGGAGGTTGCAACCCAATATCTGGTTTGGGGACCCCTACTGTAAGTACCTCCATTTTGTCTAATAGAGAAGGCTAAATATCTCATTAAACTATAAATCCCAGAATTCCATAGCATGGAGTTTCTATGCTGCCAAATGTCCCCCCAGCACCTAATAGAAGGGGTCATCTCATTATGACAGAAATATTGTAATGTTTCATTGTGCCCCACCATATGGACAGGGCAAACTGGGCTCATGGTTACTGCATGACAGTCAAGTGTCTGCTTGACAACTACCTAATAAAGAGACCATGCCTAATATGTGACAAAACTACTTTGCAATATACCAATAGATAAAGGATTTCCATATAGTTCCATTGCTATCTAAACAGTACTTTCAGTGGCTTAGTAGTTAAGATGCCAATTCTGATGACTGGAAGGTTGGCAGATCGAGGCCTGAGTGCTTCATGATGGGGTGAGCTCCAATCACTAGTCCCAGATTCTGAAAACCTAGCAGTTCGAAAGCATGCAAATTGCAAGTAGATAAATACGTACCACTTCAGTGGCAAGGTAACAGCATTCAGTACACTCATGTTGATCACATGACCTCTGCAGTAGTCCTCAGAGAATGCTGGCTCTTTAGCTTAGTAACGGAGATGAGCATTGCCCCCTACAGTTGGTTACAACTAGCCATTCATGTCAAGGAACTACCTTTACTTTTTTACTTTCCATTTTAGCATTTTGAACATGTTGTGGAAACACTAATGTTCTCATGCTTACAAATCCACACAGATCACAGAAAAATTTGGCAGGAATGATGTATTTATAAAATGTAATATTTTTAAGGCCAAGGGAGTAGGGTCAATTGAACTCAATGAGTAGACATGCATAAGATTACACTGAACTTGCCCTTGCCCAAATTCCCTGATTGGGGAATTAATTTTGAAGAGGAAGAGGAAGTGGAGGAGGAGGAGGAGGAGGAGGAGGAAGAAGAAGAAGAAGAAGAAGAAGAAGAAGAAGAAGAAGAAGAAGAAGAAGAAGAAGAAGAAGAAGAAGAAGAAGTTCAGTTGTTATTAAAGGACAATAATTATTTTTATCAATACTTTCATCCATTCTAAAATAGCATCTCATAGAATATTCCAAATTAATTCTATTTTCCCACATATACAATACTATTTTTCAGGCATTACATTTGTCCAGAGTATTGCTTTTAAAAGAAAAATCAAAGGACACTGTTAATTTTGCCATTTTACTGTTGATTACTGTCAGTTTTTAGTTTTTTTTCATCCATATTTTCAATTTTGGAGCAGCTTAGAGTAAAGTCTGGACATACGGCTAGAGACATAATAAGTACAATCACCTAATTTACTTTTGCTAAAGAATTTGATTAAAATGAGATGCAGTAAATACTTTTAAGACTAGATTGATTTTTGCCTTCTTTAAATGGCTGAGTAAAAATGGGAAGGTGATTTTGAAGAAGGCAATAATATTATATATATATATGAGAATAAAATAGATGAGTGATAATAGCTGACTTATTTTTTATGGAATCTTTTCTTAATGAGATCAGACCATGATTCACAGAGAGAGAAAACATTGTAGAATAATAGGCAAAGAGACATTTGGTAGATTTTTAAATGATATTAAATAATTGAGGAAAAAAGGTTTGTCATTAAATCTAACAAAACCTTTATCAGATCTTTTTAACAGGAGTTGACTCAAAAGCACAATTCCAAGTGTACTTGAAAAGATGGTTTAATAAGCATTATCTATAAGAGATGATTTCTTAGAGAACAAATTGCTTTTCCAAAAAATAGTTCAAAAATTTTAAGCAGAACTATTTTTCTGTTAGGAAAATGGAGGGATGGAGAGATGGTTCTACAACTGTTGCTGACTGCCATTTCTTAGGATGCATCTGTACTGTACAACTATAGTGGTTTAATACAATTTTCACTGCCATGGGATTTATAGCTTGGTAAGGGACTTAGAATGTTCTCATTCATGACCCTGAATTACAGCATTATTGCTATCTGGCATATATTTCAAATTTCCTAAGTAGGTTGGCAAAGTGCTATAAGCTGCTATAAAATCATAGATTTGGAAGGGACAAGAAAGGTCATCTAATCCAACCCCCTACCATGCAGGAATCTGAAAATAAAGCATTTCCAAGAAATGACCATCCAAGCTCTCCTTAAAAACCTTTAAATAAGGAAAGCCCATTACCTTCTGAAGTAGTTTCACTCCTCATGTCTTGTTTTCCAAAACTTTTACTGTCTTGGTTGCCTTCATATGGACACATTCCCACTTGTCAATGCTGTTTTTGAATTATGGTGTCCAAAACTGGACATAGTACAGACTAGTACTCCTTTACCAGAAATTCAAAATTCAAACTACTCCAAAATCCAGAATTGTCCACATGGGTGACTGAGAGAGAGACACCTTTGTTTTCTGATGGTTCAATGTACACACATTTTGTTTCATGCAAAAAAAAAAAAATTAAAATATTGTGCATAAAATTGCCTTCAGGATCAATGTATATGAAACATAAATTATTGTTTTATATTTGGGTCTCATCTCCAAGTCTATGCAAGTATTCCCAAATGCAAAAAAAAAAGTCTGAAATCCAAAACTCTTCCGGCCCCAAGCATTTCTGATACGGGATAATCAACCTATACTCCAGGCGAGGTCTGACCAAAGCATAATTGAGTAGTACTACTATTTCCCTCATTCTGGACACAATACTCCTCTTGCTACAGATTGGAAATGCATTGGCTTTTTTGGCCATTACATCATACTCACATATAGTTTCTACTACACAGTCTGTTTTGTCAGCACTATAATTGTGTAGTGTGGATACTCATTATAATCAGTGGTGTGGGATGATAGATCACTTGTTCCTCATTGCTCATCCAATGTTTTAAAAAAAGTTAGTTCATGGTCTAATGAAGGATAAGAGGAGCATGTTGAGCAAAGAGATGATGATAAGAACAGAGAAGACAAAAGGAGAATGAATTTTTAATTCATAATTCATGATCAGCAAGGTGAACCACTGAATAGTTTTTATTTCATGTTGTCCTATTTTATGTGTATTTTTCATATCATAGGTATCATTTTACTACCAACCTGGACACCCAAAGGGGCCATCCATGCCCCAGGCCATTCTAGTCTACCCACCTTGTTCACAGCTTCCAAAATGGTCCAAGCACCATTTGCAAAGGGAGTGGCCTCCAGGGTTTTGCCACGGTTTAATGACAGCATCCTGGCCTTGTTTCTTGCCAGTTGATTACATCCTTCTCAAAATCTTCAGTCTCTAGGAGTCCAAATGTACAGATAGAGAGGGTTAGAAGCACACATCAGAAAGCAGTCCCTTCCCACAAGTGCACCAGGAGACACCTGCCTCCAAGGCATCACCTGGTGCAGTCCACACATCCCACATCCCCTAGAAACACCACTGCATACATGTATATCTGCAAGCTCTTCCAGCCTTTTTGCCTTTTGCCATATTCTGCCTCAAACACTCCTATCACTCTCTATCAAGGTGCCTCAGATACATACTGCTATTTCCCATTATCTGAGGAAGGAATGGAAAGCAAGGAGTGGGAGGTGTATGCCTGAATTCAAAGACCAAATCACAGAACCCAACAACTACAGTATGCTGCAGGGGGAGGGGGCAAGGTATGTTCCATGATTTCAACTGATTAAACCTGGAAATCAAGGTGTTAGGAAGAAAAATTAATTGATCAAATAATTAAGTGAGTAAGTAAGTGTGAAACTAAAAGTTTACAGTAGGGACACATTTTCAATGTGTATTTAAACTGGAAGTGAAAGAGAAAGAAAGATGAAAAACACTGCATAAATGATGCACCATTTCTAGGTTTAAAAAGCCATATCCTTAAATTTAAAAAAGTGTCTGTGTGCAGGAGATGACTCCCAAGACTCCTATTTAAAACAATTACTGATATGTTTTTCAGGGCATGGGCATGGCCAAACCATCCATTAAGAATGAAAGATTGTTTACACAACTAAACAAGCCTACAATAGAAATGCCTCTAGAAAGATGTCACTGGTCTTAAAGTAAAAAGGAGCTGAACAGTTTAGGGTTGCAGGAAATCTTTCAAATAGGAAGTATACAGTAGTATCTCCACATTCACTGTCAATAGTCAAAAAGGTCTCAGGTTGAGCCCTGATCCAAAATATTAAAAGAGAATACTTTTTCCTGACATTTTTGGTGATATGACTGCTTCTAAACAGTCAATGTTTTGCCAAATACCACTTTTTGAATAATCTATTCTTAATCTTCACTCTTGTTGTGTGCTTTCAAGTCATTTCTGACTTATGATGATCCTAAGGTGAACCTATTGTGTATTTTTCTTGGAAAGATTTGTACAAACTGTTGACTTCCTCTAAGGCTAACAGTGTGACTTTCCCTAGTTCAGCCAGTGGATTTCCCTAGTCTCCAGTGCTCAAACCACCACACCATGCTGGCTGTCTCTAGCAGATATTTCTCTTTCTAGCAGAGAGAGATATCTGCTAAAGAGATATATGGTAGAGACATATAGAAAAATATATCTTCTGGAGACATATATAGATATATGACTCTCTCTATCAGTTATATTTCTAATCACTTTAGCAGATATATATTCAGGTTTCTATTTTGTTGAAAATCAGTATCCTGGATTTTCTATAGGAAAACACACCAAATACTGGTCACAACTTGTTAGATTCTTATTAGGAACAAAACATGAGAGGGAATATCCAAATATTTTGAAGAACACTTGAAAGGGCCAATGCAGCAGGCTCAGAAAGAAGAAGAAGAAGAAGAAGAAGAAGAAGAAGAAGAAGAAGAAGAAGAAGAAGAAGAAGAAGAAGAAGAAGAAGAAGTAATTCAGCCAACGGTTTAGGAATTATTTACCTGGGGAAGAGACTGGCAATGGTCTACCAAAAGATACAATCAATCAAAGTGATCAGCTATGGTCCTAAATTCATTTCAGCAACAAAAAATCTCCCAAATGGTTGATCTATGCTGTTTCTACCCCCTTTTTTAATTATATTGCATTAATTTTTAACACAATCTAAATTACTATCCAAGTAAAATATATTCAGAAAATAAAAAGACAGGAAGAAGAAGAAGAAGAAGAAGAAGAAGAAGAAGAAGAAGAAGAAGAAGAAGAAGAAGAAGAAGAAGAAGAAAACATTCAATCAGCCACCATATCCACAGATTCTGTTCCCAAGGATTCCACTATCTACAGTTTTTAACTTTTGGGACACCCATGCCTCCCCTGTCCTATAGTGTTTTAAATTTTATTCTGGGTTTCTTTGCCTACCAGGAAAATCTAGAAATCCCTTTCTATCTTTATCCAAAGGCATTCAGTTTCCTATAACAGGGATCATTTGAATGAGAAATAAAAGCCTAAATAAAACATTTGCTTTTATTATTACAGATCTAGCCAAAGGGAATAAATTTAGCTTTTACCATTTTTCTAAGTCTTTCTTAATTCGTTTCCAGACTTTTTCATAATCGTTATGAAATAATAAAATGTTATTCTTGATTGTAAATTGCAAATATTTAATCCCCTTTCCTCTACTTTCAAACATTTGAAAGAATCATAGAATTGGAAGAAACCACAAGGGCCATGCAGTCCATTTCCCTGCCATGCAGAATACACAATCAAAGCACTCCCAAGAGATGCCCATGTTGTTGTTGTTGTTGTGCACCTTCAAATCATTTCTGACTTAGAAACACATTGACTTTGGGAAGAAACAGATGGCCCCTTTGTGGCAGCTTCCCAGCAGCTTGGGGGCATGTCATTTAGATGATGAACACACCCAAGCTGCTGTGAAGCCGCCCACCTGACCACACAGAGGGCAGCTTTTTGACACTCTGGTGGCATGGCATTTAGA
The DNA here is from genome assembly GCA_020142125.1 of Phrynosoma platyrhinos. Taxonomy (NCBI): domain Eukaryota; kingdom Metazoa; phylum Chordata; class Lepidosauria; order Squamata; family Phrynosomatidae; genus Phrynosoma; species Phrynosoma platyrhinos. The sequence continues at coordinate 134,913,490 of JAIPUX010001232.1, forward strand.
TGCTGCATGCTACAGGAATGCTGAAAAGCCATGGTGGTGGCAGAAAAGCCAGCATTTTGCTGGTGTGGGGGAGGAGGCAGGCGTGAAGAAGTCAATCTTGTTAAGAAGAAGCTACAAAGTCATGAATAGTCAAAAACATAAATCTCAGACCCATGAATGTGGAGAGGTGACTGTATTTTTTTTTTTTAAAAAAAAAGGTTGTCTCCCTTGATCTTTATTAATACCTTTACTGGAACAGTTATCTTTGTTGAGATCAACAACCCAGTTCCAATCACCCACAGAGATCCATTTTTGTAGGTCTAATTCAGATGTCTTACTTAACACTTAACATTGATTTCTCATTACTGATGCCATAAACATCCATTAAATGCATTATCTTGCCATTCCAGTTAATTTCCACAATTACAAATCTACCTTGTCCATCATCAAAAATCAATTTAGGTTGTAATATTTGATTTATGTACAAGACTACTCTGACCTATACTTCAAAAGAGAGAATTGTTTTTGAAAACAATAATAAAAGCAATTCTAGGGGGAAAGTGTTGTGTATTTTACTCCTCTCCTCTCACAGAAATTCTGCCAACATGCATAGATAGCAAAGGGAAATTTGGCCTTGGTACATGGCTGTAAACATTGTTATATATTTAACTATTCATGACCATTTGTTGCAGAAATAGAGAAGCAGTTGGTATGTAGGGCTAGCAGATATCTCTCCTTCCACCCACCACCTTATTTTGGCTCAGTATGGCCCAGCTATCAAGGGGCATCTGACAGTACCATCAGAGAAAATGTTGAGTGATTTTGATATTACCATGTCAACTTTGATAACAAAAAGCTGCTTAGTATCAGAAATGTGTCAGAAGTCACAACAAATGACATCACACTACAATGAGTAATCAAGGGTATTGCCAAAGGATGGCTCAGACATACCTGCCAGCTAAATTTGATCAATGAGAAATTATTCTGGCTTTCATTAGCAGAATAGCAGAAATGTGACTTTGCCTAACTGACTAAAGACATACAAACATGTAGCTTGTAGTTTAACAAACAATGATGGCTTTAATTTATATGTACATAAAAAATGAAATCCTAATCTAACTAGTGATGGTTCAGGTAAAGAGTGAAAATCTTACCATCTTTAAGAGAGCAGGAAGATGGGAACAGCTCAGTGGAGAATCTTGAGAGAAAAGTCTGTTAGAACCTGTACAGACGGACCATAAGGGCTGGCCTGGGGGTGGAGTTGGGGTGGGGTGACCACATGCCACCGGCCGACTCCACCCTGACACCACCATCATGCTGTGCATCTCACCACATGGCATGAGGCATCAGGGTGCTCCCTTGCCATAGCATGTAGACATGTGGCACCAAAGGAGCTCAGAACAGCCAAGGCAGTAGCAGTAAGGGTGGCTTTTTGCTGCTCCAAAAAGGAGTGGCAAAGAGCTGGATCAGGGCCATGATGTGTGGTTGCCACAGCCCTGATCCAGTGCTCCAAGGGATATAAGGAACCACCCCTTAGGGGCCGTCTGTATGGCCCCTTAGTCTCAAAGTGGGAGTGAGCTAAGTCACAAATTTAATTTGAATAAGAGAGAGAGAAGGGAGGAGTTTGCAAGCAGGAATATCTATCTATCTATCTATCTATCTAAGGAGGGGAAAAGAGAATACAAAGTTCTTCCAACAATGACTTTCCTAAGGTCACCCAGAGGCTTTCCATGTTTGAATGGGGATTCAAGCCATGGTCGCCACAGTTGTAGCCAATGCTCAAGCCACTACACTATATTTTCTCTCTGGCAATCTTTGCTAATCCCATTCTATAAGATGATTGAATTACAGATACTTGGGTCTGAGGTGACATGCTGAAAGCCACAGCACCTTTTAAAACAAACAAATAAACAACAACAAAAAACAGCACCCAAGAGATTCATGTAGGATACCGTGCCTTGAGAAGATTGACTTTGGATGTATGGCAAAGTAGAACAATGTCAGTTTTTACTGAGGTTATATCTTATGCTAATTTATCAAATTTGTTGTCAAGTTTATCAAAGTCCTGTTTTACTTCCGCTCTGGAATTTTTCATATCTTGGTGGAATTCCTGCCTCATCAGTTTCATTTCTTCCACTAGTGCTGCAATAGAGTCCATTGATTTAGATGGCATTTTCAATAGAAGGCATAAATGAACTGGTGAGAATCTTTTAAAAATTTGGTGAATTATTGGGAGTTAAAATCAATTAAAAAAAACAAAAAAATATTACAAAGAATGTAACAAGGAAGGAAGAAAAACAAATTTATGAGCTATCAGGTATGAAAACCAAAAAAAAACCTAAAATACTTACGAATTTGGCTTACAAAAAGGAATATGGACCTATATGAAAACAATTATAAACAAACCTGGGAGGAAATCAAAAAAGAATTGCACAATTGCTCTAAACTTCAATTATTTCTCACAGGTAGAATATCGGCAATTTCTATGAGCATTTTGCCCTAAATGATATATTTATTTCAGAATATTCCCATAATAGTACAACCACAAATTTTCAAAATGTGGCAACAAGACATTTCAAAATGTATCTGGAATGGCAAAAAGCCAAGACTATGACATCTATCATTAGTGGAACAGAAATGGAAGGGAGAACTGGGATTACTAGATCTACAACTTTATTATGAAGCATGTAGTTTAAATTGGATCTCAGAATGGTTGAAATTAAACAATGAAGAATTACTGAATTTGGAAGGTTTTAACAAAAAAATTGGATGGCATACATACATTTGGTATGATAAAGTAAAGGCTAACAGAGAATATAATCAGAAAATCCCTATTGACAACATGGACAAAATACAAACAGAAGATATATAGGAAAATCCCACTTTGGATCTCCCTAGAAGAAGCTTTCATGGGACAATGGAAGGACAAAAGGGATAATTGGATCAGATATAAAGATATAGTGAAAATAAACTTTGACTTCAGCATAGAATCAAGATCAAGAGATGAAATGGAGAAAAAAGGATTTAATTGTCATTGGTTTGCTTATCAACAACTTCAAGAAAGATTTGTGATGGATAAAAAACTGGAAGTTGACAAATTAGGAGACACTTTAATTAAGGAAAAGAGGGAAATGATATCCAAAATCTATGACACACTATTAAGATTACAATTAGAGAAAGTACAAGTAACTAACAACATGGTTAAATGGGCTCAAAATATTCAAAATACAATAACATTAGAACAATGGGAAGATTCTTGGAGAAAGACACAAGATTTACTAAATCTCAGAACCTTAAAGAAAATTATATCAAGATATTCCACAGATGGTATCTTACCCCAGATAAATTAATTAAAATGTATGAAGAAGTTGACCCAACATGTTGGAAATGCAAAGCAACACAAGGATCCTTTTTTCACTTATGGTGGAGCTGTCCCATTATTAAAAAATACTGGAAATCAATACAATCTAAAATGTCACAAATTATAGGGAAATGTATCCCTATGAGACCTGAATTATTTTTGCTTAATATGAGATCGGTATTAGACAGAGCAATTCAAAAGGAACATTGGAAATTAATTGTATATATGGTGACATCTGCATGTATTCTCTTAGTGAAATATTGGAAAGGGATAAAAATACCATCAATTGAAGAGTGGCTAATAAAACTACTGGATATGATTGAACTAGACAAATGTACATGGAGACTAATAAGTCATTAAAAGAAGTAGAAAAAGATTGGATACCAGTGATAAAAGATTGGAGAAAAGATTGACATGGCTTGATTATGTCTTGCAGTGAATGGGGAATGAACATTTACAAGAAGACAGTAAACTCGATATAAGCATATGGTTTGGTTTTTTAATAATCATCTCTTTGATTGTTATACTTTTATTTTGAAATCTAACTAACTGTAAGAGTAACTCTGAGTGACTTTATGGTAACTTTGTAAGAAGCAGATACACGAAAAACTTCTTGAAAAAGTAAAGATTGATGTTGATAGTGTGATTTAAATACTATGTAAGGTAAAAATAAAATAATGAAGCTAAGAGTTAAAAGGAAGTAATTGGTTCTCAACTATTATGAATGTAGAAAGTTTTCATTCTCACAAATATAACGAATTACTAGAAATGGTATGTAAATGGTATGTAAATAATACCATTAGCTATGCTTATTTGTATGTTATAAAGGTTATAAATACAATATTTTTTAAAAAGGCTGCCCTGATGCCATATGCCATGTGGATGGGCATGTGGAGTTGGGGTGGCTGGTGTGCAGTTGCCCTGCCTGAACTCCACCCCCAGGTCAACCTATAGTGCAGGTCTGCATTGGCCCATAGCCTCAGAGAGGCAAAGGCAAACCCTCTTCTGACTAACTGCCTCAGCAGACGACTAATAGGGTCGTCTCCGAGGCAGGGAAGAGGAGAGGCAGCCGCACGCGCGGCATCCCTTCCTCTTCCTGAGGTCGCCCTGGAAGCTGCCGGCCCTCCGCACGGCCGGCGCTTCCATGGCAACCTCCCGCTGCAGCAACCACATGCACTGCGGCGGAAAAGACAGCGAAAGTGCGCCCTATGCATTTAGGGTGCACTTTCGCTGTCTTGAGGAAGGAGCGCTGATTTAGCGCTCCTTCCAGGGACGCCGCAGGAGCGCCGCGGTGCGGCTGCCATGGCCCCGTGGCGCTCCGGACCAGGGCGTCCTGGACGCCCTGGTCTGCATCCCCCCTAAATCTTGCCAGAAGAACACTTTAGGGTCTCCAGAAATCAGAAATGACATGAACACACACAAAAACAATGGCTAGCCAAGAGACTGTTCACAAGGATCAATAATCCAGGAATAGATTGGAGCAGAGGAGTTGGGCGGTGTGCGTGTTTGGCCCCCCCTCCTCCTCAGGAACATCAAGCCCACCTGGACAGGAGCCAATTTAAGCCCTGCCTGGCTTAACCATCAGCAGCACTGGCAGAGGCACTGGCGTTGGAGCAGAGGAGTTGGGCGGTGTGTGTGTTTGGCCCCCCCTCCTCCTCAGGAACATCGAGCCCACCTAGACAGGAGCCCATTTAAGCCCTGCCTGGCCCGACCATCAGCAACACTAACAATGACAGTGGCGTTGGAGCGGAGGAACTGGGCGCAGTAACATTATAGCACTGACCTGAGGGTGGCTTTAACTCTCTTCTCCGTGTCTCCCCCATTATAACTTCCAGTGTATTGAAGGATTAGCCATGTTATCTGGGTTGGCAGGAGTATCCGCTTTAGGATCATTTCATTGGCTAATAGGCCCTGTATTATTTGACTGCTATTTTTTGGGACCAAAGGGCTGGGTCGTTTTTATGCCCCATTTATTCGGCCTTGCCAGTGGTTATAAATTGTACCATCTTACCTGAGGCGGGGAACATGACAAGAGTGACTATTGGAGTTGTGCTGGAGAATGGGAGGTATGGCTGGAACAGCGGGAACCAATGTTACAAAGGAAGATGGGATCGCTGGCTGAAAACTATCCCGCCTTCAGTTCCCTCTGTTCTCAGAATAGCTTCGAGAGCAGACTAACCATATCACAGAACCTCACTCTGCTCCTTTGCAACGCTAGGTCGGTTAAAAATAAAACCTATATCATCCATGATCTTCTCCTGGATGAGGATGCTGACCTGGCTTGCTTTATGAAGACCTGGCTGGGGGAGGATAGTGCCGCTACCTGGGCGCAGATCCTCCCGGCCGGGTACTCTGTTGGTGAGCAGATGAGAGGAAGTGGGCGGGGGGGCAGAGTGGCTCTGGTCCATAAGAACACCTTAACCTTGACCAGGATACCTGTCCGGAACACAGTCCACTTCGAGTGCATGTACCTTAGCCTGAAGACCAGAGATAGTTTGGGGATTCTGCTAGTCTACCGACCACCCCGTTGTCTAGCAGACTCCCTGACTGAGCTGATACAGCTGGTCTCTGAGCTGTTGCTGAAGACCCCCAGACTTTTAGTCCTGGGGGACTTCAACATCCCGCTCGACACCAGTTTAACAGGTGCGGCTCGGGAGTTCATGGAAACCATGACAAACATGGGCCTATCCCAATTGGTCAATGTGCCCACACATTGTGCAGGTCATACACTCGATGCGGTCTTCAGTACGGAACAGGAATATCCATGGGCGGAGGTGGTAAGTACCTCTGCATTGTCACGGATGGATCATTTCCTGGTCAAGATGGAACTAAGAGCAAATTTCTGCCCCGACGGGGGGTGGTGGACCTATTAGAATGGTCCGCCCTCGAAGGCTGATGGAGCCTATCGGATTCCGGAAAGCCTTGGAGGGTTCATTGGTTGGAAATGCAGGTGATCCTGTCGACGCCCTGGTTAATACTTGGAACACCGACCTTACCAAGGCTATCGACACGCTCGCTCCCAAGTGAACTTGCCAACCCGCTTCAAACTGTAGCCCATGGTTTACACCTGAGCTTAGGAGAATGAAGTGGTTCGGACAACGACTAGAGTGCAGGTGG
>JAIPUX010001232.1:134920046-134934968 GCA_020142125.1 Phrynosoma platyrhinos
CAGGGCGGTATATAAATAAAATTTATTATTATTATTATTATTATTACTACTAGTACTACTACTGAGAGTCTTAACCTTTCTAGCTGCCAACATTTAATCATTAGAGTTCGGTATACTTTGTGCCTAGTTTTTCTTAGTGATCCTTGGAGGAAGAGGAGGCAAAAACAAAATGTTACCAAAATCTGAAGTGAAAAGGGACATTATCAATAGATGTATAATGTCTAGATCAAGGTACGTAATAGTACCACTTTATTCTGCTTTTGTCTGACCTCACCTGGAATACTGTGTGCAGTTCTGGGTAGCACGATTCAGAAAGGACGTTGACAAGTTGGAGCATGTTCAGACAAGACCAATTAAAATAATGAAAAGTCTGGCAGCCATGCCCTATGAGGAGAGGCTTAGGGAGCTGCGTATGTTCAGCCTGAAGAAGAAAAAGTTAAGAGGTAATATGATAGCCCTGTTTAAATATTGAAATGATGCCATACTGAAGATGGAGCAAGTTTGTTTTCTGCAGCTCCAGAGAACAGGACCTGGAGCAATGGACTCAAACTAAAAGAAAAGAGATTCCATCTCAACATTAGGAGGAACTTCCTATTGTTTAAATAGAGGCTGGATGACCATCTATTGGGTGTGCTTTGATTATGTATTCTTGCATGGCAGGGGGTTGGAATGGATGGCCCATGAAGTCTCCTCCAACTCTATGATTCTATCTGAAAAAAGGAGGTACACTAGGCTTGGTTTGCTTTAGTTTTAGATGTGAGGTAATTATGAGATTGAATTTTGCTGTTCCCACATCTTTTTTATTATTATTATTTTCATGTAGATGCATAAAAAGCAACACCATTATTCAAAATAACCATTTAGCTCCCAGGAGTCTCCTAGCTATGCTTCCATGTTTAGAATGGTCATGAGAACAGCACTATGTGATGTCTTTCCCTTAGGCATTGACAACTCAAAAATATGGCCAGGAGACTACCAGAAAACCTATGGTAGTAGGTAGTAGAAAAAGTATACAGAATGTTTGGGTGTAAGAATATGAAAACAAAACCAGACAAAAATAAGCTCCCTGGCTCTACATTTATAAAACTAAGCCAACTCCTTCACCACCCCCCGCAGTTTTCTGCAATTTCTCTTATACTACAAAAGAATTTCAAACTCCCCCCCTTTACACTTTCAAAGATATATATGCTCTTCAATGGGGAGGGTAACATACGGCCTTTAACTGCCCTGACTCATTGCTAGGGAATCATGGGAACTGTAGTTTATTGTGGCATCAGAGCTCTCTGACAGAGAAGGCTGAATGTCTCAAGAAAAAAATACAATTCCCAAGATTCTCTAGCACTGAGCCAGGGCAGTTAAAGTGGACTCAATTTGCACTATTTCCAGCAGTCTGCAAAGGCCCATAGCTTAGTTTAAATTATGATATATCCATGCAAGTCAGTACATTCTGTGGACAGAGGGCATGGCACAAATAGTTAGAGAAGTTAATTCATGTTCATGTTATCCTAGGGGCTGGGCAGACCGACATAAAGAGCCTGCCTGGGGGCAGAGTGAGGGTGTGGCAACTGCAGGCCAGCTGCCCCCACTCTGCCTTCATGCAGGCTTCATGCCGTGTGCCCCACTGCATGGTGGGAGGCATCAGGGCACTACCTTGGCACTGCGTCCACACATGCTGCACCAAAGGAGCATTGAAACACCGCTGCCACAGCAGCAACAAGGGAGGCTTTTTGCCACTCTAAAAAGGAGTGGCATTTGCCAGCTCTTTTTAGAGGGGCAAAGCACCAGATAGGTGCCACAGACCCGATCTGGCGAGCAAAGAGCCAGCACAGAGCCACTTCTTTGGGGTGGTCTGTTCAGCCCTCTAGCCTAGTCAGTACATTTTGCCAATTTCAGTCTCTGAGGTTGATTATTCATTGAAAAGTAAAATAAAAGTGATTGTATACTTGGCTAATGAATGATGCCTTCATAGTTTAAAGAAAGTTCTGTGTACAAACATAGTATTCTATTTCTGTCCTGCCATGGTGGCCATGTAAATGTAAGTAAAAATGAATACTAAGACTTAGCTGTGTTAGTCTGGAAAATCAGTATGCAAAGGGATCTTGCAGCACTTTTGAGACTAACTGAAAGTTTGAAGTTGGTAGCATGTGCTTTCATAGATTTGAACTACAGCCTAAGATGCATGTGATGGAGTTAAAAGCCCAGGGAAAGAGCTGTAGCAGCCTCTTTGTGAGAATGCCCACCAGAATACAAAACTTTGTGGGTGTGAAGATGAGGTGACAAGTTCAGTTTTGACAAGTGGGGAACAAGGCATGGCCAGGATGTTGCCTAAGCCCAGGTTAGTAGATAACCATATGAATGAGTATTGGGATGTTGTGAGGGTGCCAAACAGAAGATGTGGTGAACTGACCAAGAGAATGACCATAGGGCTGGGAGGTTAGCTAGTGTTATAATGTGCCAGGAAACTATTGTCTCTGTTTGACCTACTGCTGACATACTACAGTTTGTTGATATACTCCAATTCTGCTGTTTCTCTTTCCAGTCTTTCTTTGTAGTCCTTTTGTCCAAAGGCTTTTTGGTGCAAATCAATGCATGTGTGAATTGTTCATAGAACAAATCTCCAATTATAGCATTTTTTAAGCAAGAAAAAGTATTTTCTATGCAGGAATTAATTCATCTACATTCAAATGTTATTTTCCACACAGAAAATGCTATTTTCTGTCCAAAACAACTATGTGCAAATGTTGCGAAAACTACATTCTGAATGCGAAAATTCTTTTCAGTCCAGGATTCATCACAGTATCTCAACACTCAAAAAGCACACATTTAGACTATTTTAAAAGTATTTTCAAATATTCTTTCCAACCCAAGCAAATATGAATATATTATGTATAGGACGTGTACTGTATGTTTGCAGTCCTATATGTATTTACTCAGAGGTAAGCCTCATTGCAGTGAGCATTGCAATGAGCATTGCAGTGATGCAATGGCTCAAGTGGTTAAGACGCTGACTCTGTTGATTGAAAGATCAGCAGGTTTACAGTTCAAGACCTGAGTGCTGCATGGTGGGGTGAGCTCCCATCACTAGTCCCAGCTTCTGACAACCTAGGAGTTCAAAAGCATGCAAATGCAAATAGATAAATAGGTAACTCTACTCAGTGGGTATATAAACAGTGTTCTGTGCAATCATGCTGGCCATATGAATACAGAGTAATCTTTTAAAATGCTGGCTCTTCAGCTTAGTAATGGAGATGAGCACCACCCCTTATGGTTGGACATGACTTGACATTTTTGTCAACGGGGAATACCTTTACCTTTACCTTTAAACCTCATTGTACTCATTGAAACTTCTGTATACAGCAGGGGCCTTTAACCTATGGTCTATGGACTCATAAGGGTATCTGTAAACTCAATACATTTTTCTTTCAACTATCTATATGTTGATCATCATTTTTAAAGCAACACCACCACTTTGGGGAAGAGGTCCATGACTTTCATCCGATTCTCAAAAGTAATCCAAAAAGGTTTAACAACCACTGTATATAGGAGTGCAGGCTTATTGGACATTATCTTGTATTTGTAATATTGTGATTCCTTTTATAATTTAGGAGCATTTTTCATGACTATGTGCAATATATGTCTTTTATTTAAAGGAGGAGTAAGCTGTTCTATTACCATGCAGAATCTGTTCCAGCCAGTCCTAGCCAGCAGGGGAGATGCCTTGGCTAATTAAACTGGACTTGGAATAAAACCAATTTAATTTGAAGATCAGTCCAATTTAATCAGTCAGTGAGAGGCACATCATCAGGGGGCTATGCTTTCTGAAAATATCTGCAGGCTTCTGGGGAAGGGGGCCAACCTTCATCTGACGTGGCTCATCAAACCTAAAGGACCTTTAGCTAGTATTTTATGTGCAGCGCACAGCTGCCTAATAGTGAATGCATAAAATAAATTACCAATGATAGTGGGTTGTATTCAAACCCGTGTCCTGGCTTCCATCAGCAAACTAAGGATCAGCATTTCCTCTTTTCCTCCTGCAGTCTGCCTCCTAGGTCTGCTTCAAAGATCTTGGGGACCTTTGTGGGACATTCCATACCTCAGAAAGATATTCTGACTTTATTAAAGCAGTGCAGCAAGTGAAAGCCAAGAACTTCTTGGGACAAGCATCCAACTTCTTACAACTCAACACAGCAACAACAAACATGCAGATGGCTCCTCCTACATTTTTAACATTTTACTGATAGCACTTTACCACAGGACAACATGAGGAAGGTGAAAATCCCAATGCATGAACAATAGTCCACTGGTGCAACACTGGATTTCACTCAACACGTACAATTTAGCTTCTTAATGTATTCTAATCTTATCCAAGCCAAGAAAAGATAGAATTAAATCCTTTTAAGTTTTGATAAAAGAGGGTGGGAGAATAGGATTTATTCTTCAATAAATACTGTTAGCATCAAGTTGTAACTTAGGCCTCATTCCCACTATGATTTAACTCGAATTGATGATCACATCATATGTGCCTCGTCCCCAGATGAAACCAGTTTTGATCCTATTTAGCTTGGTTTCAGTCATGGTGAAGCAAGAGAAATGCAAAAAAACAAACAAACAAACAAACAAAAACCCACCCTATAACAGTAGTTTCCTTTCAGTTCTTTTGAAAAGAAGCAATTCAGAAGTGTGTTCAACAAGTGGAAATGACAGATCTGAATCGCATCATTCTGGAGAGGAGAGACTAATGGCAGAGAAGTGTTTATCATCCCAACTCAGTTTTGGGGAAATCAGCCATTTTTTTCCCCCTCTCAGCACTGCCTTTGCTTTGCGGTGTGACATATGGGAAAATTTCCTCCCTTCTCCACAACTTTCTCTAAGGCTGATGGCTTGCAAAAAAGAGGACACAGATCCCTGATTTTTCTCCCTTCTCCATAACTTTCCCCAGGGATGAAGGCTTGCAAAAAAGAGGAACAGCCCCATCATTGCTGCTTGCATCACCGATGACATGCAGATGATTTACATGCATTTTGAAGTGGTGCAAACTAGTGGGAATGACAATCATGCCAAAAAAGAAGTGATTACAAGGGAATAATGAAAATACCTGCTTTCATAGTGGGAATGATGGACCTTTTGGAACTGATTCACTGACACAAAATGAAGCTGACTGGTTTAAATGTATGTGGAAATGAGGCCTTAGTAACTTTTTTCTTCAGCACATTTAGGTAAAAATATAGCTGTCAGCGGGCAGACAAAAGATTAAAGTCCCCTTGTCCACCTCCATCCTTGTTCAAATTTTGTTCTGAAGCAAAAATATTGCACTATATTTTATCAATCAGTTATGGGAAGTAGGTCAGAGAAACTGAGACTATTAAAATGTCAGTCTCAGGTTCCAAGAATCAGTCACCAGCATGGCTTAGAGAATAAAAGGAAACTCTCCAGACCAGGAGGAAATTAAAGAGAAGCTATTTCCAGTTAACATCAATGGCTTTTCATGAAAGCAATATTGATTCTCAATTATTTGGTGACAGGTTATTCTCATAAGGAACAACAGGTATTTCATCCAGAACAAATCATCTTCCAAAAAAAGCATTTTTAGTTTACTTAACACAACATCTAATAGTGTGACATGAATATCTGATTTGATTTAATCATCATCAACACACTTTTAAAACTCCAGAATTAATTTTGTGGTTGGATTGTGTTATAAAACATTTACATTTTACAGTTCCATAGAAAAGCCCATGGTGCATGAATACAAATTCATTTTGCCTGACTGCCAAAGTGAGCAAAACAAAAATATCCATCAAGAGTTGAACTTCTTTATTGAGAAGATTGCCTAAAAAGAAAATCCTCATAACTGAAGGAGTTATATTCTGCATAATGACAGGATTCCATGATTTTCCATCACACCCCCAAAAGGTAACATTTCTAATCTCTAGATGTGTACTATGTACTGTACTATTGTAATTGGAAAATCACTGCAAGAAGAGGAACAGTTTGGGGAAAACCAGCTAAAAATCAAAACCTAGGGTGATAGTTATATAGTTATTGTAGTAACTGTTGCATCAGGTTAAATAATAATCAATTCATTCTTCACATGAATCTCATGTGACATCACTTTATAAAACCTGAGCAGAAAATATTATGGACAAATCCTGCAGTGTAATAATAATAATAATAATAATAATAATAATAATAATAATAATATTGCACTGACCTGTTTCTATCTTTGGAACTATAGTAAGGCAAATCTCCCATGCAGAGAGAGAGAGAGAGAAAGAGACTTCTGCAACCCACCCCCATGCTGCCCCAAACCCTGCTCCATGATCGGGTATGAATGTGCCATCATGCTATTAGACATCTGCTAATGTGATTATGGATTAGGGCCTATATTGCAAAGCAGCTTCATTTATATACCACTTCATATCACTCTATGGGATGTCTAAGCAGTTTACAACTGTAAGCTCATTGCCCCCCAACAGTTGGGTACTCATTTGAGCGACCTCGGAAGGATGCAGGCCTGAGTCTAGCCTGAGCCCTGGCTAGTATTGAACTTGCAACCTTGTGGTCTATGACTGAGTGGCTGCAGTACAGGCATTTAACCACTGTGCCACCAGGGCTCTGCCAGTTCTTGGCCATCTTCCTGGTCACACCTTCTTAACTGAGAGACTTACATTTTTCCAATCATTGGTTTTATTTTAGACTAAACTATGGTAACTGTTTTCCCTCAGCAACCTCATACTCCATTACTGTAAATCAAGTTAGATGTATGCTGTAAGACTGCAAGTTCCAGCCATCCTAGCCAGCATAATGAATGCTGCGAGTTGAACTCCAACAGCATCTAAAGGGCTTCCTAATTCCCACTCTGCTGTCAATTTTACATTACATGAGCATGACACTAAGGGTTTTCACTCACCATAAATTGCAGTAGACGCCATTGTAGGTCCACTCCATCAGCCTAAGTCAAGCCTTTTGTAGTAGTCTTTGGGGCTAAGCAGATGGGCAGCTGTGGGCCGCCCTGGGAAGCTGCACTGTGGGACTGAGGCATCCCCATGCCTCGATCCTGTGGCTCAGCTTCACCGCCCCTGAAAGGAGCGCTAAATTAGCTCTCCTTTCACAAGTCAGCGAAAGTGTGCCGCAAAAGGCTGTGGTGCACTTTCATCGACTTTTCCGCAACAGCGCGTGGAAAGGCTGCGGCGGGAGGTCCTCCTCGGAGCACCGGCCGTGTGGAGGGCCGGCTGCTCTGAGGACGACCTTGGGAGAGAGTTGGGGTGCCAAGCATGCAGCTGCCCCTCCCCTTCCCTGCCCCCAAGTCTGCTTAGGGGGTCAGTGGCCAATCTTGAGTTGCTCTCAGGTGAAATCCTTTCTGGATCTTACAAACGATCATAGGGTCATTTTCTACCTCAGTCAAATAGAAGTCTCAGAATATATCACACACAGTGAAACTGAAGCTTCTCTCAGCTTTTTGATGAAATGTAGATGCATTTCTTAGCACACAAATTGCCTTGAATTAGGTTAAAAGAAGTGTTAACAACAAGCACCCAAACAGAGTTCTTCCTTTCTATTTCAATGTTCTGGTCACCAGTTTACTGAATATGCAAATAGTCATCAGAGTCACACCACATAGCCCTTTTTTTAACACCATACATGGTATGTCACCCTGCCCCTCCCTCCAAACTGTGTGTCACTATGAGCATGTGTACAGAGAAGTTTTATTAGCACAAGCCACTTTTGAAAATTATTTTGATAAGGTTAAATCCTGGAGAATGAGAAACAAATAATTTCAGTGCTAATAACTGAAATTATTTAATTGGTTGCATTAATATTAATTAACTCTCTATTTAAAAAGTTAGATTTGGGCCTCATAATAAAATTTTAGATATCAGCATGGAAGTTGTCATTGCTGTCCCTGAGGGCACAATTTGCTATTGGGTCCTTCAACGGGTTTGTTTTGTTTGTTTATTTTTGAAGGGGTGAGTCCTTTTAAAGATGCCTTCCTTCATAGCCTGGGAATAGTAGTAATCTATCATGTCTGATAGTTGTCAGGTAGGAAAAGGTAAGAAGAGTTTGTCCCTTACAACCACTTCAATTACCTTTGGTCACTGATATGTATCTCTATTTTTTCACCCCTACCAACATGTACATTTCTCTCACTCTTCAAATACCTTATTGGTTAGAGCAGACCTGCACAACTTGGCAGTAGGTAGGGGCCAAAATTAAAATAGACTAAACTTCTTCAGGCCACAGATAGGTTTTAATTAAATATTAATTAATTGCCAATATTAATTAATATTAATTAGAATTAATTAATGTTATTTCCATCCTCATCCTCCTCTGCCCAGCCCTCTCCTCAGGAGAAATCTGAGTGGCAGAGGAGCCTTGGTTGTCCTACTCTTCCTCTGCCTGGACTTTTCCTTGGGAGGAAGCCAAGCAACAGAGGAGCATTTGCCCCTCTTCCTCCTCTTCTACCCAGCCTTCTCAAGAGAAATCTGGGCAAAGGAGGAGCCTTGCAGGGCAAGCATTTCCCTCTTCTACCCCTCCTCCTCTTCCTCTTCCTCCTCCACCTCCTCCTCCTTTTTCATCCAGCCTTCTCCTCAGGAGAAAGCTAAGCAGTGGAGGAGCTTTACAGGACAAGCATTTACCCATCCTCCTCCAGATGGCCCTCTCCTCAGGAGGAAGCCGAGCAGTGGAGGAGCCTTGAAGTTGTTCCACAGCTTCACAGGCTGCCTGAAATCATTTGGCAGGCCCCATGTGACCACCAGGCCATATGTTGTGCAGGCTTGGGTTAGAGGTTAACAAGGAACTGTGTATTTCAATTAGAGGACACTGATCCACCACAAATCCATTAATAAGTGGGAAGTTACCAAGAGATGTTAGTGAATCAAGGATATAGAATTATATGTATAATTCTATAGAATTATATCTACATGGCTAGCAACGGCATCCTCGAGGCCATGGAGGACTGCCCACCAGCCCCGGGAGACCAGCCCCGGAGACCAGCTGAGCGGCCAGAGCCACCCCTCCTCTGCCCCACCTCCGCAGATGCCGGAAGAGCACTGGCAGCTATATAATGCCGCCTGAGAACATCCTCGCCGGCACTACGCAGCGAGCAGCGGCATCCTCGAGGCCGTGGAGGACTGCCCACCAGCCCTGGGAGACCAGCCCCAGGAGACCAGCTGAGCAGCCGGAGCCGTCCCTCCTCTGCCCCACCTCCGCGGATGCTGGAAGAGCACCGGCAGCTATATAATGCTATATAACACTGCCTGAGAACACCCTCGCCGGCATCACACTATGGCCATGGAGGATTGTTTTGCCATCTTATAGCTCTTGGAGGACCACAAGACAAGAAAATTATGCAACTTTTAAATTGTATTTTTAATTACTGTTATTTAATTTGTTTGTATGCTTGGGGGGACGGGTGGGTG
Organism: Phrynosoma platyrhinos; assembly: GCA_020142125.1. Lineage (NCBI taxonomy): Eukaryota > Metazoa > Chordata > Lepidosauria > Squamata > Phrynosomatidae > Phrynosoma > Phrynosoma platyrhinos. The sequence goes on from JAIPUX010001232.1 coordinate 134,929,466, forward strand.
GGTAAAGGAGGGATGGGACTTTAATTTGATTTATTGCTTTGAAGTTTTGTATTGTTGTACGCCACCCCGATTGCCTGGCAGAGGAGTGGGATATAAATAAAAATTATTATTAAATTATTAAATGTTTTGAGAGCCTCTGAACATACATAATATATATGTATGTACAAGTGAATCAATACATCCTTTCTCCCTCATCACCCACTATCAAGAAACAGTCTTCTAAGTGGTAGGGCACATGTTTTGTATCCAGGAGCCAGGGATCCCAAATTTAGACTGAAGCATCTTCAATTTAAATGATCACTTGATAATCTAACACATCTACTTTTCTCTGCACCAGTTAAAAGGGGATGGGTTAAGAGGAGGAAGGGGAGAGAAGAAGCAGAATGGTAGGGCTGAGAACAGAGAGTGGGAAAAGCCAAAGAGAGAGAGAGAGAGAGAGAGAAGGAAATGGGCAAGGGAACGCTTCATTTTACTCTTTATCTAAATGAATAGCACCGTGTGAGCAACAATAAGATAACAAAAAGATTCATTTCAGCTCACCCCAAAGTGTCTTGCTTTAGTGTTTTAGAGTCTAGGTTTAGTCTTTTAGAGTCCAGATTTTAGTTGTTTTAAAGTCCAGGTCCCCAGGAGATAACATAGGAAGCAACAGAACATGGGAGAAAACCCTGAGAGATGTGTGTCTCATCAAAAAGGATGGCATAGCAAGGTATTCAGGCCAGTCCAAGTCAAACACAGTCAAGTAATCAATTCAAACAGTCCAAAAGAGAGATCCAAAAGTGTAGTCTTTAAACAGAGCAAGGTCTGAGGTGATCAGGCAACACTAATCAGGAACACAGAAGCTAGGAATGTTGTATCCACCAGATAAGTCAGTTGTGAGCAACAAGCTTTCCAAGGGAAGTGTTAGAATTTAAGGTCTGTTGTCAGCATCCAGCTGTTCCCTAATTACTGAGTATTTGATTCTTAAATAGTCCAATCTCTGTAGTTCTCCTTTTCTGTCCTTCGTTATGCTGCAGTAGGTGCTGTTAGCTCTGTGTCTTGTTGTTCAGGAACTGCCATGTCTTCTTACACCTCTGTTTCACTAGCATGGCACTCTGTCTCATACTCTTCCCCTCACCCACCAACTCAAAATGAATACACAATGAATGAGCCTGACAAAATGAATACACAAATTTGTAAACATGCTGTGATCAAGAAGGGCCTATGTATACAAGTCTAAGGAGCAAGGCCAGCGTAAAGGACTAATACAATTAGCTACCTGCTTGAGGAGTCACTCCCTGACCACTGATCATAGAATCATAGAATCATAGAGCTGGGAGATACCTCAAGGGCCATTCAGTCTAACCCCCCTGCCATACAGGAATACATAATCAAAGCAACACTGACAGATGGCCATTCAGCCTCTGTTTATAAACCTCCAAAGAATGCTGCACCATACTCCAAGGGATAGCTCTTACTGTCAGAAAGTTCATCTTAATGTTCAGCTGGAATTACTTTTCCAGTAGTTTGAATCCATTGCTCCAGGTCCTATTCTCTGGAGCAGCCGAAAACAAACTTACTCCATCTTTAGTCTGAAATCATTTCAAATATTTAAACAAGGCTATCATATCACCTGTTAACTTTCTTTTCTCCAGGCCAAACATACCCAGCTTCCCAAGTTGCTCCTCATAGTTTCCACTGGCCCACTGACAAGAGTTCTTTGGGTCTCTTCAACCATTGGTCTTTTCAACAAGAGTTCTTGTTGTGACCTTATCAAGAGCTATTCATCTTCATCATTGCAACCAGCTATCATTCTGGCCCAACGTTGATATTGTGATTTTAACTGTTAATTGCCACTCCTCTTGGAAAGCAAGTAGTAATAGCAAATATCAGGGGGGGGAAAAGGAAGGACAGCATTATCTGGCAACAATGGTGGAGTTGCTGTAGGATGAAGCCCACTGAGGATATTTTACTCAAGCCCCCACACCTCTACTGAGAATACCAAGATCCTGGAAGATCATTCACTGTTTTCTTCTGTCAAATGCTGGAATGAATAATACAGGGAAATAACTAAGGAACACAAGAAGTTCTAAAATTCAGAAATTGCAACAATTTCTTCCCAAAAGAATTCAGCTGCAGTTGTCAAGCCTAAAGTTCATGTCTTCACAGAACTAAAAGTACAAACAAAAGCATTTCAAGTTCTTTATTTACCTATAGATATAATAATAATAATAATAATAATAATAATAATAATATTTATTTGATACCCCGCCCCTCTGAGCACAATCGAGGCGGCTAACAAGATAAAAACGTCATACAAAGCTAAGAACAATTTCCCCCCCTCCCCCCCTTAAAAAGTTATTAAATCAATTGCAATTTAAAACACATTACAAGGAGTTAAAATCCTCCATATAAACAAACAATTAAAACAATTTAAACAAACCAAGTGCTGGCAAATGTGTATCTACTGGCTTGTGGTGGAGCCTGGTCACAAGAAGAAAGCATCCGGAGGGAAGACCAGGGAACGGAGCCAGTATAGTTAGTCCGGGAAGGCCTGCCGGAAGAGATCCGTCTTGACAGCTTTCTTGAAGCTGTCAAGTGATGACAGTTGACAGATCTCCTCCGGCAGGCCATTCCACAATTTGGGGGCAACTACAGAAAATGCCCTCTGGGAGGTCGACACCAGCCTCGTTTTTTGAGGCTGTAACAGATTCCTCCCAGAGGACCGGAGGGTGCGGGGAGGATTGTACGGGAGAAGGCGGTCCTTAAGATATGTTTTTAATGTTGATATTTAATGCTACAGTATTTCTTTTCTTGACAGCTGGAGGTGAAATTTGACAACTGCCAAAGTAGTATTTTCTCAATCAGGATGATTATGAGCTACAGTCTGCCATAAACTACCCTATAAGCAATGCTAATTTGGAACAGCTTGTGAGCGTATATCCACACTGCTGACATTGTGACATTATGTGTACTAACCTTAATGATTCCATTTACATGATGCCTTGGTAAATTTGTTGGCATTAAACTTAACAATAGTAGCAACATAGCATTCCCTCATGTAGACTTATATTGATTTGAAAACATGATGGTTCAGGAACAAAGCAGTACTTCTGTTAACAAACCAATTGTGGCTCTCTATGAGTCACAAAGATTTGCTAGCTGAGTCATGTTATATTTTATTTTCCATTTGCTACCAAATAAAATAGAACAGTCTTGTTATCACTGGTCCTAATCTATCAAAGAGATTGTGATTCCATTCTGGGACAATTAGGTGATAGGTGTCATCAGCAGTCTTGCCAGATACATCAGTCTGAGTAAGATTTTCTGAGCCCACTTTGAAATATCACCTAAAACACCATCTTTCAACTATGGGCTCTTCTAGGGAGGGGACAAATTTATTAGAAAGTTATGATGTTTATTGCTGTAATTTTCAGGATGAGAGGTAAACATCCAAACACTGTCTCTGTTGTCCAGGACTATTTCCTAGCAATTCACAGCACCAGCTACAACATTTTCTTCCCATCACCAAGTGAGTTTCTGTTTAATTCCAAGACATGTAAGAACACTATGTTCCTTTATTTTCTCCTCCTTTCTTTTTTTCTTCAACTCTAACCCATTTTTGCACTATAGCTGCTTGTCTCTCTTTAAAAGAATCAAAAATTATAGAGAACAAAATTTTCCCTTCAAGAAATAGGACCTCAGCTAATAATGTCCCAGTTTTTAAAAAGAAAAACAAAATTTGGGAAGAGCCCTAATACAGATCCAAGAAAGCACTACAAACATGTCTCAGAAAGAATGAAGCAAATGGACATGAAAGTGACAACCAGAAAAATCCAAGGAGCTATATCATAAGATGTGCTTCTTTAAATCAGTCAAAGGGAATGCTATATCTGCATTTAAAATGTTCATTAGTAGTCTGGTGTAGTAAGGCCACTAAAGTATAGGGTTGGGGTATAACTAGATGGAGATGCTAGAGAAGAGTTTGTTTGTTTGTTTGTTTCCTATTCAGGCTTTTCTCAGAGCTTGGAAAGTTACCATTTAAAAAGTAATTACCCATTCCTATTACTCATTACAATATTTTCAAAGTAATCTTTGCATTTACTTGTTATATTGTTTTTGAAATGTAACTCGTTGCAACCTTGTTACAAAGAAAGCCTTTTTACTTATACTTCATTAGTTCTAAGCTCTTCCTTTCTTTCCCTACACACAATTTCTTAATTGAAATCATGCACACATACCAAAGCTGATATTTGCTTTATAGGGGGAAAACACAAGTCTCAAGCAAGCAGAGTATGAGGAAGACTAGGGCCAAAATCCTATTAAAAGCTAGTATGCTATGTCACAATAAATCTGTGAGACTGTTATGCACATATAAATAAACAACAGGATTCTGGCCATTTTGTTGTCTGACATAAGATGCATGATATCCCAGGCCTGCCCTGTTGTTTTGGCACAACACAGAAACATACATAATTGCAACTGAATTCTTTTGGAAGGAAATTGTTGCAACCTTTTAATTCTAAAACTTCACCCAAGGCAATAAAACAACCCTAATAGTAAAGATGCAATAATCCCCATTTTTCAGTGCCCTAATCTCCATTTTTCAGTCTTCAATGACCTCAGAGAATTCCTTTTGCATTCTCCTCTCCCTCCCCATGTTTAAAAAACTGTATTAATTTTCAGCCAAATTATTCTCCTCAGACACCCAACCCACCAGAAAAGCATGGTGGTTTGGGTTCTCTTGCTTTCCCTTACCCTACCAAGGAAATTGCCTGTTTTGGCTCAAAACCAAAATTGAATGTGATGCTGCCACTCATGACACTTGTCTCCTTCCCAGTTTCTACTGAAAAAGACAGGTTCCATATATTACAAGATATATTTGAATAGTAGTTCTCATGGCATACTGGTGAACAGCACAATGTTTCCCAGGGGGAAAGTACTTGTTCTAAGCTAGTCCTATATTAGACAACGGGTATTTTTTAAAACAACAACAACAACATTTTTATCCATAGTTGCCCTTTTCCATTACCCACTTGTGTAAAAGACACTTCAAAAATTCAGAAGATAACATCAAGAGGTGGAACTGTAGTATCAATGAATAATAGCCATAATAAAAAGGGAGTCAAAAAGGGAGGGGGAACCACGGCTTCCACCATTTTTCTCTATAGGGGAGAAAACAGAAATCTCTCATCAACCATAACTATATAATGGCTGGCACCACCATATACTATACACAACCCTGGTCTAGCTTTCAAATAGTTATGTGAAGATTAGGTGCAGCATCTTCCAAAGAAATGTTAGTGGCTTTACACACATGTGTATGTGAAAAGAATAAAGATAAATCAGAATGGGCTATCCAGTGCAAAATAAGAGGAAAGCTCAATGCAAACTGCTAATGCTGCTCATACTCAAACTGCACTTGTCCAGTCCTAATCCAGGCTGCCACCGTAGTCCTCAACCAAGCCACCAGAAGGAGCAGATTCTATACGCTCCTTCTTGGCCTGGTTCTTTGCAAATGATGTGG
>JAIPUX010001232.1:134935068-134960521 GCA_020142125.1 Phrynosoma platyrhinos
AAAGAAAGAAAGAAAGAAAGAAAGAAAGAAAGAAAGAAAGAGGACCAATATGCATATTTGTCTTCTGCTTCCTAGTAAGGTGTGAAAGATGGAGCAACCAGGGTAATGGTACAGGAAATCAAGTCTGGCCAGAAGAACAAGCAGAATGGTGCAGCACCTTGGGTAATGTGGTATGTGGGGAGGTGGAGGTCAACCCTGGCAGTGTCATGTGGAATAAAGACTAATTCCTATAAAATCCTGCAAGATGTCTGGTGTAGAGAATTTGATGGCTCCCTCCTCTTCATGGAGGAGCAGAGCACAGAACTGTAGAAGCTGTGTAGCATATTCAGTAATATTACTGCTCTGTTGCTGGTCCCTCTATTGTAAGTGTATCTGCCATAATGTTTCATCGAGCTCAATAAAAAAAATCAAGATAAACACATTGCAATGCTCTAGCTTTCAGTCATATGTTTCGTAGCTCTCATATTAATGAGCCACTTTACATTAAATGGTTGTTTTTATTACATCAGAGCAAGCAACGTGTAGATGTTTAGTTTAACTGTGCATATGCCATTGTGAAACTGTGGAAGGTTTTTTTTCCCCCAGAGGCAGACCCATGGAGAGCCTGTAATACAAACAGCAAGGAGAAGAGTATGGCACAGTTGTTTTTCTGAGTGGAAGGCAATAAAAGGCATGCAATTTGCATACTATCATAAAGAGAGATTATTGCTTATCTGGGATACACCTGTAAGCAGAATTAAGAAAGTCAATCAATGCAACAAGAACAACAAGCTTGATGTTAAAACATCTCGCTAATGAGTCCTTGCTGAGCAAACCTCACATAAAGCAATTGGGACAAGAAGGATGCCTAACATTTGAAGAAATCAGGACAATTAAAACAAAAAACAAGAGCAAGGAACTTTAATAAGGAATCTATATCAAGCTGATTTATAGGAGACTGCTTCCTCCTTGCCTCCCTGCTTAGGGATGTAGTGAATCAGCACTTAAGAGGCTGACTCTGATGATTGCCAGATCAGTAGGTTGACAGTTGAGATTCCTGTCACTAGTCCCAGCTTCTGCCAACCTAGCAGTTTGAAATCATGTAAAAGTGTAGGTAAATAAACAGGTACCAATTGGGTGGGGAAGTAACAGTATTCTGTGTAGTCATGCTGGCCACATGATCACAGTCATCTTTGACAACGCTGGCTCTTCAGCTTAGTAACAGAGATTAGCACTGCCCCTACAGTTGGACACAACTTGACAACCTTATCAAAGGGAATTATCTTTACCTTACTCCTTCTATATGGCTTAAAGCTGTCAATGAATGACAATGTCCTGGAACTGAAGTTGTTTTTTGACTGCTAAATGGCACTAACAACCAAGGTGAGAAAGTAATGGGTTTCACATTTTAACACAAAATTAAATACTCTCCAGGGTTAATGATAGACCTCTCCAGTTGCATGGTCTGGCTGTATCCACACCACAGAAATAAACTCTTTTTTCTCTGAACTATTTTGAAAATTGCTCCTAGAATAACTTTAAGGTTTCTCTGAGTCCAGCATGATTATTGAGCAAGATTCAGAATAAATAAGAAATCATTTTTTTTATTTCACCATAAAATTTGGTTCCCTTCCACAATCTTTTCAATAAAAAAAAAACTGAGAACATGGACATTTAAAGGCTTAGATAACTAACAACATTTTATATGCATACTTAATGAAATATCTGAATACTAAAAGGTTTTCAAAACTTGGGAGTGTGTTTGTTAGATTAAGGTGCATTATACTGCAACCAAATTGTACATTCATAGAATCATAAAATCATAGAGTTGAAAAGACCTCAAGGGCCACCAAGTCCAACCCTCTGCCATGCAGGAAGACAAACAAAGTGTCCCCTTGACAAATGGCCACAACAAACTACAATTCCCAGAATTCCACAGCATTGAGCCATAGCAGTTAAAGCAGCGTCAAACTGGATTAATTCTTCAGTGTAGATACAGCCTTTCTTGACATCTGTACCTTTTTGAAGTTTGTAATTCAGTTTGTCAAATAAAGAAGGGAACAAAACTGTATGCATTTGAAACTGTACAATATGTATATTTTTCATTAAGGAATGAAAAAATGTATATATTTGAAAATGCATACAAAAAAGTTTTATTTTCCTTTAAAAAAATAATTGAAACATTATGCACTTAGAATCATAGAATCATAGAGTTGGAAGAGACCACAAGAGCCATCCAGTCCAACCCCCTGTCATTCAGGAACTCAAAATCAAAGTATTCCCGACAGATGGCCATCCAGTCTCTGTTTAAAGACTTCCAAAAAGGGAGACTCCACCACACTCCAAGTGTGTTCCGCTGCGAACATCTCTTACTGTCATGAAGTTCCTCCTAATGATGAAGTAGAATCTCTTTATCTGTAGGTTGCATCTGTTTATAACAGATGCAGCAAAAAATAAGCTAGCTCCCTCCTCAATATGAAATCCCTTCAAATATTTAAAAAGAGCTATCATATCACCTCTTAACCGTCTCTTCTCCAGGCTAGACATACCCAGCTTCCTATGTCTCTCCTCATAGGACATGATTTTTTGACCCCTTCACCATTTTCGTTGCCCTCTTCTGTTTTTCAACATCCTTTTTGAATTGTGGTGCCCAGAACTGGACACAGTATTCCAGGTGGGGCCTGACCAAAGCAGAATACAGTGGCACTATTACTTCCCTTGATCTAGATACTATACTTCTATTGATGCAGCCTAAAATCACATTGGCCTTTTTAGCTGCCACATGTTGACTCATGTTTAAATTGAGGTCTACTAGGACTCCTAGATCCCTTTCACACATAGTCTCCTTAAGCCAGGTGTCCCCCGTTTTATATCTATGCATTTTTCTTGTTTTTTTTTCCTTTTTTTGCCTTAAGTGCAGTACCTTACATTTCTCCATGTTGAAATTCATTTTGTTAGCTTAGGCCCAGCTTTCTAATCTATTAGCTATTTCTCCTAATTTGGTGTCATCTGCAAATTTGAGAAGTATGCCCCCTATTCCCTCATCCAAGTCATTCATAAAGATGTTGAATAGCACTGGGCCCAGGACATAACCCTCTGGCACCACAGTGGTCACTTCTTTCCAGGATGAAGAGGAGCCATTGCTGAGCACCCTTTCAGTTCAATCACTCAACCAGTTACTAATCCACCTAACAGTTGTATTGTCTAGCCTACATTTTATTATCTTGTTTGCAATAATACCATGTCAAAAGCCTTACTGAAATCAAGATATGCTATGTCTACCACATTCCCTTCATCTAGCAATCTGGTAATTTTATTTTTTTAAAAAAAGAGAGAGAGATCAGATTAGTCTGGCATGACTTGTTTTTGAGAAACCCATGTTGACTTTTTGTGATCATGGCATTACTTTCTAAATGTTCACAGATTCTCTGTTTAATGAACTGTTCTAGAATCTTTCCCTGTATTGATGTCAGACTAACTGGGTGATAGTTGTTGGGATCCTCTTTTTTCCCCTTTTTAAAGATGGGGACAATGTTTGCCCTCCTCCAGTCTGCTGGGACTTCTCCTGTTCCCCACAAGTTCTCAAAGATTATTGCCAGTGGCTCTGAGATTACATTTGCCAGTTCATTTAATATCTTTGGATGTAGTTAATCTGGTCCTGGAGACTTAAATTCATTTAAGTTACCAGGTATTCCTGTACTACGTCTTTACTTATTCTGTGCTGCATTTTCCCTATTGTGTCCTCTGCTCCATTTTCCTCAGATTGAACACCCTTTTCCTTTAGTGAGAAGACTGAGGCAAAGAAGGTGTTAAGTAGTTCTGCCTTGTCTCTGTCCCCTGTTAGAATTTCTCCATCTTCTCTGCGCAGTGGCCCTACCATTTCCTTATTTTTTCTTTTGCTATGGACATACCCAAAAATGCCTTTTTTTATTGTTCTTACCCAGTCTAGCAAGCCTGAGCTCATTCTGCACTTTAGCTTTCCTGACTTTATCCCTACATATGCTAGCTATTTGTTTGAATTCCTGTTTAGTGATTTTGCCCTTTTTCCATTTCTTATACATCTCCTATTTAAAATTTAATTCAATTGAAAGTTCTTTTGTCATCCAACCCGATTTCTTGAGACATCTCCCATTTTTCCTTCTCATTGGAACAGTTTGAGATTGTGCATTCAGTATCTCCCTTTTGAGAAACTCCCATCCATCCTGAACTCCCTTCTCCTTTAGTATTCCTGACCATGAGATCACTCCCAGTGTTTCCCTAAGTTTGTTGAAATCATCCCTTCTAAAGTCTAGAATGAGTTTGTCTATGCCTAGCTTCTCCTTTCCACTGTATAAGAAACTCTGGAAGAACATGATCACTCCCACCTAAGGATCCCACCACTTGCACCCCATTTACCAGGTCATCCCTGTTGATTAGTTCCTTCCCCTTTAATTTTTATCCAGATGCTCTCCACCTGATTTCCAGGATTTAGGCCCTGGATCTCTTCACAGGTGTAAACATCCCTGACATATAATGCTATTCCTCCTCCTTTCCTGTTTGGCCTATTTCTCTTAAAAAGGTTATACCCCTCTATTCCTACATTCCACTCATCCCACCAGGTTTCAGTGATGCCTATTATATCATATTTGCTTTGTTGTGCTAGGAGTTCAAGTTCATCTTCAGTGTGCACAGAAATGTCCACAATTTAAAAACATTAAAATGAATGTTGTTGTTTTTTACAAAAATGTCCTGAAAAAATCCATATGAATTTTTATACTGACAAAAATAAATCATACTCAGATGCAGAAGCAAGTCAGAATGAATTTTAATGAATTTCTGGTTCTTTGCTGTACTGCTGAAGATCAGTGCGTGGATGCATCCATATTGGTAATAAGAACAGCTGTCATGATTCCACTATGCTTTTCTCTATACGCATTGAATATATTCATAGGGAAAGTATCTGAATAGCCCAAAATTTTCTAGATGGGCAGTAGAGTAACTTTGACTCTCCAGATGTTTTAGGCTATGACTCCCACACTCTTCATGATGGGTGGTGTTGATAACAGTTATAGACCAAAATATCTGGAGGACCATAGATTTCCCCATCCAAGTCTGTGATGATTTGATGAAATAAGGATCATATTTTGTTCTCTGGCTGAACAATTGGAAGGCAAACTAGAGCAGGTAGGTGTTTCCAAAGCATGAAGATATATAACTGTGGAGATTTTCAGCCTAGCCCTAGTTTGAATTGAGGAGTATGCAACTGAGAAACATCATATGACAAGGCCATTGCTGTATGGTCAGTCCATCACCAGGATTGAGGATCTGGGCAAAATGGCTCTGTGCCCCCCCCCCATGCATGTTTTTGTTGTTACCTACCTTCAAGTCAACTACGACTCATGGCGGCCCTGTGGATGAGACATCTCCCTGTCTCCTTGTCCTCCACTACTCTGGTTATTTCCTGCAGAATCATGCCTATGTCCTCCCTAATTGAGTCTGGACATCTGGTCTGTGGTGTACCTCTCCCCTCAATCTTTCCCAGCATTATAGATTTTTTGTGGGTTTTTCAGACTGTGAAGCTGTGTTCTAGAAGAATGTATTCCTGATGTTTTGCCTGTATTTGTGGCTGCATCTTCAGAAAATGGTGGCATGGAAGTGAGTAGGATATATATATATATATATATATATATATATATATATATATATATATATACTGTGTGACCCTTGATTGAGAGGATTAGCATATAAATCTATGTATTGTTCTGGTGAGGCAAGGCCTTGGGGTGGGAGGATATGTAAAGAGGATTAGTGTCTATTTAATTAATGGTCCATTGTCTACTGATAATTAGCATGTAAATTAGCATGTAAATCCAGAAAGAAAGAAAGAAAGAAAGAAAGAAGTGAGGTGGGGGCCATGCTGAGCTCTTTCAGAAGCCCATGTGGTCATGGTTGCCAGGGACCCTGAAGGCAGCCATCTCTTCCCCAGCCTTCCAGGTCACACAGGATCCAGAAGGCAACTGCCTGCTGCCACCGGAGTGTACTACTCCATCAGGTGACACCCACCCTGGGGTGTCACCCAGTGCAGTCCACAATACCAAATACCCCTAGTGATGCATGGCATGCATGTACATACCACCCATGCACATATGCACTCCATACCCATGCACATACTCACTCCAAAGCACTCCAAATACCCACATAACCTGCATTCTCCAATCATTCCCCTGCACAGCAGTGCTCTGTATGAGCTCCCTTTCTGCTCCCCTGTTCTTTTTCTCTGCTTCTCCCTAACCCCCATCCTCTTCCTCCCTGCCCAACAAACACATTTCCTCTCTCCACTAGTTTGCATTGTCGCTCAGTCTCTTCTCTCTTTTGATACCCTACTCTGGCACCCACCTTTGTCCCCTTAGCACCAGGCAGGAGTATCTTCTCTTTCTCTGATTCTTTTAGCTCTCAGAAGAGGGTCTCATAAACTTTAAAGGTATTAACTGCAGCTGCTCCCAGCATGCTAATTTTCTCAGAATGCCTCTGGACCCCTGTGGTGCTGCTCTTTGGAGAAATGAAAATTTGCTGCATGTGAGTGACAGTTCCTCTACACTGAACCCTTTCTGAACATTGAAAGGGGGGAGGAGGAAAGGTATTACTTACTCATGAAGATGATAAATATAGATTGCTAGAGGGAGCAAAGAGAAAGAAATTGAAGACAGAAATGCACAAGTGGCCCTTGCCTGAAGGTAAGTTATAAAGGCTTGTGTTGCAACCATTATTTGTGTGCTCAGCACTTCAGCCTATAGGGCCCCAGATCTCAAATTATTGATCTGGCCTAAGCTGCACCTGCACTGCAGAAATAATGTAGTTTGACACTGCTTTAACTGTCATGCCTCTATGCTTTGGAATCCTGGGATTTATAGTTTGTTGTGACAGCAGAGCTGTTTGACAGAGAAGGCTAAATATTTCACAAAACTACAAATTCCAGAATTCCATAGCATTGAGCCATGGTAGTTAAAGCAGTGTCAAACTGGATTAATTCTGCAGTGCAGATGCAACCCTAGTGTCACTTCTGAATATACTCACACTGTTAGAAAAATATGTGTCCAGATAATAAATTGCATGTGTTTCAAATTTATCAGTTACTCAACAGAGATATTTAAATGTAGAAAATATAACAGAGATTTTGGATTTGGAGTGTTAGTATTAAAAAAACCATGTTGCATTTACCACCATGATATACCTTCAGTAGAGTGTATTCTTGTCCTCTCTGGAGCTTGAGATGTTTACTCAGAAGACCAATATTCTTTATCCTGAAGACCCATTATAACTTGCTGATGTGACAAGGTCTGCAGCAAAATCTATATTTGTGACTGTTGAAGAAAAGGCTCACACAAAAATTTCTCTGATCTTTGTCATCATTTTATTAAACAATCGTATTTTACATGCCATCAGATCTAAACCCTGAAGTGCAAAAATATGTTTCTGAGGTATTAAGACTGGAGAAAACCACACAGAGTTTCTGTGAAACAGAAACAGCCAAAAGCAGGTTGTTGCCTGAGGCAAAGAACACGATGGTACCCATCCCATATAGAAAGCCAACTGGATTGACAAGGCAGCATTTTCTGCCATATCTGAAAGCAGTAAGCTAGCTAAGGAGTGCGGGGCAAGCAGAGTGCCAAACAGCTTTCTCCTTTACAACTGTGCCTCTCCTACCCTCATCTTCCATCTGAGGTGGCTGCCTTACTCTGGATAATGGTAGGGCCAGCCCATTGCTGTGAAAAACCTGACACTACAACAAGGTTGCTATTTATAAACAATCCTTAACAGACCAATGACAGGTTCAGAGTGGACTTATATGAGTGGTGTGTGTGTGCTTTATGTGCAGTCATGAAAATGAAATAACCCTGATATTTGACAATTTGTGTAAGTTTCCAGACAAAAAAAATACAAACAAAATTAACACAGGAAACTAAACAATACCAAAAATATATTGTTTGAAGCAGTATGTACAACAGTAATTCTCTTTGCTCAATGTAATGATGATCATAGACCTAAAATGGTAACATCTGGCAGATAAAAACAGTGTCCAGCTACATCCCATTATATGTTCTGCATTATGCAGTTTCATTTATTGTCAATACAATGTAACCATACATATTTTGATGGGCTGTACAGATATCTTCAAGGTGCCATTTCTAATATTATCTAATTATAGAAACAACATTGCTTGGGGGTGACACCCATTTACTGTAAAGATATGAAAAATTATATGTTGGTAAAAAAAAATGTGGTCTGCACATCTCAAATGGGTTTCTCACCTCATGCTCTCATTGGCCAGGATGCTGTTCTACCTCAGTAGAGTGTAAAGTTACACTAGTATACAAACAATATTCTGGTGGCTCTACCTGACTACTTCAGTGACTGTTCTAGGTCAGGTGATGCAGACCCAGGTCCATATACTGACTTTATAGCAATAGCAAGCACATTTCTATACCACTTATCAATGCACTTAAGCACTCCCTAAGCAGTTTACAACGTGTAAGCTAATTGCCCCCAACAAGCTGGGTACTCATTTCAGCAACCTTTAGGTAGGCACATTGCATTGCAAGGCAAAAGAAAACTGCCTGAGTAAGGAAGGTATTGAATACTTCCTTGTGCAAGGATGTAAAAAGTACAAAACACCAGCATAAGCCAGACTTGTACCTGCATAGGATTCTGGCCATTGGCTAACAGTAATAAGGTCCAATTCAGGTTTGTAAATAACAAACACAAATAATGAGTCATTTATCATTAATTCCTTTTCTTTCTTTCTTTTTGCAATAACTCTGACTTAACTAAATTACATCACAGTTTACAGCAATGGTAGATAGCCACTTCTTTTGTTACTCATTATTTGTATTTGTTACTTACAAAACTAGAATTGTGTTATAGTTATTTTTATTCCTTTTTAGAGATATGAATTGAAGTGGCTTTTATAATACATGCCAGCAGCTTGTAATATTTTGTTTTTAGTAATAACTAAAGGAAACTTCAATAGTTACTTTTGAATATAGAAAAATTAAAGCATTACTACTAAAATCCTGATAATTTAAGAAACTATTTTGGGAGCTTGGGACTGCAACAGTAACAAATTACTTCTGGCTAATTGAAAGTGGAAAGAGAAAAAGAGACAAAAGGCATAATGCACTTCAGATACTTTAAGGCAATATAAACGATCTACCTCTGGAGGGGTTGGGCACTTCTAGCAAATATTGCTGCATCTACATGCAGTTTTCCTGTTTTGAGGCACTGGCAGGGGTGTGATTTACAAAAAAAATTACCTGAAAATCAACTTGAATTCTGAAAAAGATTTTGCATAAAATTAAATTGTGCAGAAAATGTCATACAACAGAGTTTGCTATCATAAATATACTGGAAAGAGTACGTGTTCTAGCATACAAACTTTGCAATTACTTTTACATCATCATAGTTTGAATGAGGCCCAAACTGTCCCTGAAGCCTCATGAATACTTGAAGGCACTTGAGAAAATACTTTTTCTCTAGTGGTCTTTGTGAACTGTTCTTCATCCTAAAGATGGGATCAAAACTATGCATAAAAATAATTACTTCATCTTCATCTAGAGAAGGGCTATCAAGCATTGAAAGATTGGCTGTTTTGGTAGTTACAATAAGCCCTATGCAAATATTCACCTATGTACATGTATGGTTCAGGAGGGAAGAGGGAGATGGACGTACATGTAAGTTATATAACTCATGCCTCCAAATGTCTCTTTGGGCCAAGTTAATTGTTAAACTTTCAGGTAACCAGTGCAACCATCTGAAAAAAGCTCTGTAAGCATATTCAGGTACACACATTCACAGATCTAACCCAATTGAAAAACCTTATTATGTTCCAAACACAAGAATTCCAGATGTATTTTCAGGTCTTTACAGTTAATATGAGAAATTCAGATGTAAATAATATTGACTTTTTCTTCCCTTCAATAAGAAAGAGTGTCTAAATACATCAAGACATCCCATTAAGAAAATGCTCAACCACCAAAATATTTTTCTCATTTCAGGATTTTTTCACACAAAAAATTGATTGGTGCCCCACAAAATGCTTGGATTTTGTGGGAAGAGAAAGATTTTTCTCTGCAACAATACTTCCACTGAAAAAGTATTTGGAAACTTGTATTATTGTTTCTCCACGCTTGTTTTCTTAAATTACTGCTGCTATTGCCTTCTTGGGCTAGATCAATTAAGACTACAAACAGCAACCATGTAGTGAACACAATGACATCACATTCAGGTTTGGATACTTATTAATATCACTAAGGACTAATAAATTCAGTTCAAGGTGAGGACAGTGCTTTGTAAATTAATCACAAGGATGATCAGACCCAATTGGAGAATCACATAATAATCAGAATATTACAATGCTTTGGTTGTGCTCAGATATTGAGCCATAGAAGGCAATGAAAAAAACGTTTCACCCCTCTTCTCTCTGAAAGTCCCCAGAGACGCCTCCATAGTTTCCCACAAGGTCCAAGGAAATTGCTGAGTGCTGTAGGCTATGGCAAAAAGAATGAGAGGGAATGGGAAAATAACAAAAATAAAAAGGCAAAGGTGCCTTCTGTGAGTAGAGTAGGGCTGCCTCAACCTGATTTGGTGGTATGTGTCTTCAAGTCACTTCCAACATATGGCAACCCTAAGGTGAACCTATCATGGGGTTTTCTTTCCAATATTTGTTCAGAGAAGGTTTGTCATTGCCTTCCCCTGAGGATGAGAGCATGTGACTTGCCCAAGGTTATCCCATGGGTTTCCATGGCCGAGCTGGGAATCAACCCCTGGTCTCCAGAGTTATAGTCTAATACTGAAACCACTACACCATGCTACACCAGAACCTGATTTACTGTATTTTTTCTACAGTTCTTTAAACCACAACCCATCCACTCAAAAGAGGCTAGCTACATTCCAAATTGGCATTTGTGGGGCTGTGAAGACTGTCAGGTAATAGAGGGTCAGGAAAGTGATTTGCCAGCCCTGCACCTTCTATGGCCAAATATAACCTAGCCAGCTGAATTTTGCTATAAGATGATATAATGATGGCTAAAGAAATTAATTTTAATGAAAGAAAGATCAAGGGGCGATTTGAATAAATAGGTGAAACTTTTACAGCAATACACCCCCAAAGAGTGGATGCTTTTCAACACTGCTAAAACCATTTTCAGAATAACAAATAGTTTCATTTCAATACTAAATTTGTAACACAAAACATTTAGCTTAGGAAAAAATATGATTAAGCACAAGTCAATCATATGTCCATTGTTGCCATTCCTTTTACATCATGAACTTAATGTAAAACAGCATAGAATTCACCC
Organism: Phrynosoma platyrhinos; assembly: GCA_020142125.1. Taxonomy (NCBI): domain Eukaryota; kingdom Metazoa; phylum Chordata; class Lepidosauria; order Squamata; family Phrynosomatidae; genus Phrynosoma; species Phrynosoma platyrhinos. The sequence continues at coordinate 134,946,381 of JAIPUX010001232.1, forward strand.
CCACACCTTTTGATTACATTTCTAAAGCAATTAAAAAACATAACCACTCATGATTTGAACTATCTGCTGCTCTTTTTTGCAGCTCACTAGAAAATGAAAACTATGTGTTTCAAGTACCAGAATTCATAAAGAATGGAATAAAATGCATAGTGTTATCAAAAAATGGAAATAAACACAGAGGTTGCCCTATTCAGAAGGGTGATTTAACTGTGGGGTTTTTTATGGCAGTCATGTTTGTATAATATGGAGATATTTGGAGATTTTTGCTTCAAGCTTTTTTTTTCCCTTTAAGATTTTTTTTAAAAAAGAACTTGATGATACCACCTGTATGTTTGAAACCACTTCAGTTATCTATAATCCTGTTGGCAAAATGTCAAACAGCTCAATCATTTGCATAAACACAAATATAAATGAAAAAGAACCACCATTATCTTTACTGCTTATTATCTATATGATAACATATATAAGACTAAAAATAAGAGTAGCTGGAATCTGAAAGTGGCAGAATGCTGCCTTGGTGACACTTCAAAGAAAATACATTTCTTGGCAATCCCACAGAGAAAGTCCCAATGATTTCTTCCTTCTAGTTAAAAACAGGATTTCGCACACCACTTAGAACTGGACTACCACTGGGCCACTTTCTGTGGAGAAGGAGGAGGGACAATATGAGGAAAATGGTGCTCATGATTCCTAGAATTACTATTCCTGAAATCAATGCACTGGTGACTGAATTGAACTGGAAAGATGATCCATTCAGACTGCCTACAAAGAAAAGAAATTGGAAAGGTCTGTGTTAACAATATTACTTTGCAAATTCTGGGCATGATCCAGCTGAAGATATTTAAGTCCCCTTAATTATAGAGGCAATCCCATGATCCCTGGGAGGGTAAACTGGGATCACAGAATAATTAGGGCCTCTCTTTCTGTATCTGGAATAGGAAATCCATCAATTAGTAGGTCATACCCACCAACATTCCACAAATTAAAACAACAGTTGTGGCCAAGCAACATTGGAGTGTGGTCATGATGGCAGAAGCTAGGAGAAGATTCAGCAGTTTCCTTTTCCCTGAGTCTGTTAGGAAAGGAAAAGTTCCATGCTGAATCAATCAAGTTCAAACTATGTTTGCACTTTGAACTCTGTTTGCAAGAACTGGAATAAGCAGAGGACAAAGGGGGAAAGTATGAGGAGGAGAGAGAAACTAGAACATTCTTAAAGCAGCTGAAAAAGTGGGATGACAGAGGATTAATTGGCACTCTCCCTGCCAAATCATGGCAGTTAGAGGGTATGGAAAGAAGGGTCCTGGATGGATGTTGATTCAATACATTGGCAGAAAGTTATGCTGCTACTTATGACCCAAACCAGCCAGAGAGGCCTTGTCATAAATAGTGGGAGCCACAAAGAGATGCACATGTTCTGCAAGATACTAAGCAACCTAACTCTCCTGTTACTCCTTCAACTTTAGATGTTAGCTCCCATTATAATAATAATAATAAAATTTATTTTTAACACGCCTCTCTGTGTAACGCAACCAGAGCGGCTTACAACTTTAAAATATACATCCATATCCCACAATCCCACCCACCCCCTTAAAATACAATTAAATGATGATGATTTAAAACACATTTAATATAATAACACAAAAACAAAGAAACAAATAACAATAGCTACAACTAAATCAGGGATGAGCAGAATCTAGCTGTCTTTTAATGGCTGGGATATCTATTTGGGAAAGGCTTGCTGGAAGAGATCCATCTTAACAGCCTTTTTAAAGCTGTCTGGGGTTGCAGACTGCCAGAAATAATGCAAATTGAGTCCACTTTTAGGGTTACAGTTAGTGCTAGGGAATCATGGGAATTGTTGTTTTTTTCTCTGAGACATTGAGCCTTCTCTGTCAGAGAGTTCTGGTGCCACAATAAAATACAGTTCCCATGATTCCCTAACCCTAACCCTAAAAGTAGACTCAATTTGCACTATTTCTGCCAGTCTGTAACCCCCCTAAGGTGGTAATATGATGGATCTCATCTGGCAGCCATTCCATAATCTGGGAGCGGTAGCCATAAAGTTCCTCTGGCTGGTTGCAGACAATCTAGTTTTTATCCACTGCAACAAATTCCTCCCAGAGGACCTAAGTGCACAGAGTGGATTATATGGGAGGAGGCAGTCCCAAAGATAGGTTGGACCCAAGCCATTTAGGGCTTTAAAGGTGATGACCAACATCTTGTACTGCACCCGGAAACTGGTTCTAGGAAAGGAACATTGCATTACCAAATAAGACTTCTGCCCTCCCCAGTTTAATTTTCCTTCAGTCTCCAAATTTCTAACATCTCAAAAAATGAGATACTGAAAATCATTCATACCAAGAACCAGAATGTTGTGTTCACATTCCTTTGAGAACTTTGTTTGCCCCTTTTCTTTGGATGCATAAATTATATTTCTAAATGTTCAAAAGTTTTAATTTCCTGCAAAAGTTTTAAATTCCTGCAATGCTAGAAATTTGGGTACTGAAGGAAAATTTATGGGGGTGAGAGACAAAGTTTCTTATGTGGGGGGACCATTCCCTCATTTTGCTTTATTCCCATAGTTATACCTCTGTCTAACTGGACCCAAAATTTGCCTTTTCTTGGTTTAAATGGAAGGAAAATTATGCTTTTTTAAAAAGGTCCTTCAAGAAAATCCTGTCTTTCCTTCTCCCACACTACCCATTGTAAGTCAGCAAGTCTCTGAACCAGATAGTGGCTCTGCTGCAGTCTATCTCTCTTCCTCCTAAAATGTTTAGGATTACACCATCTTATTGATTCTAGGATGGATTGCAACATTCTATTGATTCTGATTCAATAGAGAGACATTCTTAATCCCCATCATCACATTAGTGGTACTTAGAATGCATAAGTTTGGCTGGCATTTGACCCCAATTAATTGCTAAATGTCATCTTCTTTAATACTACTACATAGTCAAACTCCTTCTTCACTTCCTGTTTTACAATCTCCTATGAAAAGTGTACAGGTATACATGTGAACATGACCCATGTCAGGTCACAACAGTATCAGCCAACCTGCAATTGGCTTTTTAAATGTCAGCTCTATTTTGAAGAGTGTAATTTGCTAAGCTTTTCAAAGATGACCATAGAAATTTAATTGGATGTTCAACATTTACCATTTATTTTCTCATTGTAAATTAATGGAAAATACTGCAACATATCAGACTAAATCCAAATAGTTTCACTAGTCATTAGTGTAAGATACAAATGCTCCTTTTAAAAATGGAGGATTAGTTTGCAGTTATTGGAACAACTTACCAAGTTGTGAATTATTGGTTGGAGTCTCATCTGTATAAAAGATAAAATAGATATGTTGTGGTTTGAAGACACTTTTTCCATAGCCATTTCCTTCTTATATCTTGGACACTTTCAATAGTGACAGCCATTTCAGATGACTAGTTTTTCACCATTAATGCATATGTTAGGTTTAGGATAATCACAAGAAGAGATAAGGCAGTAATTTCATATGCACTTCTTGGGAGTAAGCTTATTTGAAATATGTGAGACTTACTTCTGAGTAGACCTGCCTAGGATTGTGCTCCATACTTAACTCCTGACAATCATTGATAAATTATTTTAAAAGTTAGCAGGCATTCTTCTTAATTAATTGATTCTTGAAATTAATTTGTAACCATGTGTTTAATTTTCATTTTTTAAAAATGCTAAAACTATGAGCACAATGTCCCTTTCCCCAGTTTGCCTTCTTTGCTCCCTCCCCACTTCATCCACCTACCTACCTTGCTTCCTCTCCCTCTTTAGAGAACTGGGTAAGCTTTCAATTTTTAACTCAAGGCAGATGATTCTATCCCTTTTTAGACATGAGTTAAGATACACTTTTTCTTCTCATACAGAGCAAGCACAATTGGTGACTGGACACCAAAATATCAATTAATTCATTTTTTCCTACTTGAAGACAGAGTGTGAGGCAAGAATGTGAAGTTCCAATCTGGAGTTTCATTTTATTTATTTATCTGCAAGATATTAATTGCATCACCCTCATAATGTGACATGGATAGTTTAAATGTACTGTGACAGTAATGTAATATGACAGCTTAAACCTTGACAGATGAAGAACAAATAAGGAAGAGAAGAAATGAATTACCATATGCCAAACATGCACTTCAGAAATTGTACTTTTGTAATCAACAGTAAATTTCAAAATGTACAAGCTATTCTCATATGAGAAATAAATCCTGACACTCCAAACAGGCCAATAAAGTAAGAGTCTATGTAGCTTTAGCTCTGTTCAAACCTTCCTTATCATACTTGAGAAGAAATCAGAGATACACTCACTGGCCATAATACTTCTAGAATCTCCATAACTGGCTTCATTGGCCCCACATGGGGCTTTCTGAAGGAGGGAGCCTGTTGTGTGTATGGAGGCTCCCTGTGAGATTTAAAAGCCTGCTCAGTCAGGGGCCTGAATCAGATGGAGAGCCCACAAACATGTTTAAGTACACACAACAGTCTCGTTGCTTCTGAAATTTCCCCTTTGACATGTGGGGAATGCTGGGCTAAGTCTGTCATGAACACAAGGATGTTGTACAGCAGGTAAGGGGAAAGGTTTGGGGTACCATTTTTCTACCCACAGGATTCTTCTAGGTACATCAATCCATCCACATGAACCTCTCTGAAAACAGCACAGTTTTGTCTCTCTCTTACAACAATGTGGAAGTTCACATATTGCTCTAGAGGAAACATATTGCTTCTGGGGGCTTCCATTGTCAGCACTTTTCATTTTTGAGCCAAATATATATGGAGGGCACAATCAGATTCTGGAAGAAGGTGCAGGAGGGGTTAAGGAACTACAAAAACAGCTTTGGGAGGCATTTTGGCACATGGATCTTTCACACTACATAATTATAGCACTACATTCCAGTTAAACTATCATGGTTGCATCCTGGCATTTGCAGTTCATGGAGAGGCATTTAGAATTTTCAGCTAGAGAACACTGATATCTCACCATACTACAAACCTCAGGATTCCATAGGCTGTTGCCATGGCAGTTGAAGTGAATCATAGCATTATAATTGTATAGTGTGAAAGTGTCTGTGCCCTAGCTGGTGCAAAGGATACAAATGAATTCCCATCCTGTAGTCAGGGAATAAAAATCACATGACAGTTGAATGCCCAGACTGTTGAAACAACTGGATACTATCCCCAAACAGAAAAATATTTGTTTTTGCCTTTGAAATCATGCCATGATAATCATATTCTTACCAGTCCTAGTAATGATGGGGCCAGCAGAGATTACAGCACTTCCAGATGTGCTCTGAGGACTCCAAGTGGTTCTCGTTGCCACATCCCTTCTTTTTCTGTTGTTGCAAATCTGGAGGGACAACCAAAACAGTCATGACTTCAGAATGGAATGAGTTTATTTCCTTCCTGAATGTTGTCATATAATACATGATCTTCCAGGGCTCTGGTGAAGATGATTCTTTGTTATTATTTAACTTCTTATGTACACAAATTCATCTTGCATTAAATGTATTGAAATACTTCCTCAATCCAGCATCACTTACTCCTATTTGTTTCCTTTCATATTCAGAATGGATTTTGATATACTGTACAAAAACCTTTTTGTAAATGGTAAGGAGTTAATACAACAAGGGCTTAAACTCAACAAGGGGTTGTCAATGTTGTCTGATTTCCTTCTCCCCTTATATCTCTCATGTCACCTTTGTGTTTTAGAGTGTGGACTCAACCCTCTGCAGCAGATCTTCAAAATGGTAGAGGAAAGTGCAACTGATAGAAGGACAAACTGGTAAAATCATCTCCCAGGCTGTCCTTTTGTGATACCCCTGTATCCCATTTTATGACAGGAACTATGGACTCTAATCTCTAGATATAAAGCATTATTTTGGATTCTGGAATATTTGCTCCATCAGTATTTTGTATATAGTTTCCATCCACATCAGTTATCTTTGCTCTAAATTGGAGGAGAGCATGCCCCAAAACCTAGAGGCCAGTACCAGTCACAATGCAGACATGCAGGCACAATGTTGTGGCCACCATTTGGCAACTCTGCAATTAGAAATTATGTTGCATCACTCCCTGCCACTATTTAGAGAAATGGGTCTTGCTGTTTGGGGTAATCCCCCCCCAAAAAAAACATATGTAGCTGTTCTGTATTTTTAAAGTGTTTTTTCCTAGGGTTTTTTCCCAGCCAAACTAATAGGTTATTGGTGGGAGCTTGAAAGGGCTAGGAGGCATTCCAAGGGCTGCACGAGACCTTCCCAAGGGCTACATGTGATCCAAATGTCACATAATGTCCACACTTACTCTAGATACATTTCTATTCACTATCCTTTGGGTGCAAAGATGAAACTGTTATCTACAGTGACACCATTTATGTACACTCGTCCCTCCACATTCACTGTGGTTAGGGGCACAGGATTCCCATGGATGTGGAAAAACCACAAATAACAAAAACACTATGTTTTTACCTGAGAGCACACCTCTCTAGGAATCTCTAGGTCCTCCAGTGCAACTCTGTGGTCAACATCTGCCAAACATTCACCATAGAATTGCACTGGAGGAACTACAAATGCCTAGTGGAGTGTTTTCTCTAGGAATCTCTAGGTCCTTCAGTGCAACTTTTGGTTAAAGTTAACCTTAGCGTTGTACTGGAGGAGCTAAATATTCCTAGAGGGAACATATTAATAAAAACTGTGAATAATCAAATCTGCAAAAGTCAAAGCTGCAAATATGGAGGGACAAGTGTATTTCCTATATTGTGTGTTGCCATAGTCTTCTCTGACTATAGCCTGTTCAGACAATTGCCCAAATGCAGAGAAAATAAATGGGTCATGAGGATACCACCATGCAAGTATATCCCACCCCAGCTAGTCCTCTCATGCATCCAGTAGTTCCATAGTGCTTTTTACATTAAACACAAAGTTCTGAAGAGTCTTTTCTAACGGCATTTAGATGAGCATAACTACAGGGCTTTCATGAGTGGTAATCCTAGTAAAACTCCAAGTTATGAGAACTCTTACTCACAATCAGCTGAAGGCCATTACAAAACCCTCTTCACACCTTTGTGTGAAGTCCTAACATATTCCTGGATGCTTGGAGTCATTTGGGGATGGCATGTATGTGCATAGCCCCATCCCTATCTCCAATTTTATCCCACTTCCTGTTCAGGCAAATGTTTGTGCAATGCTTATATTCCTCCCACAAGCATTCCAGTCACGTGTGACCTATACATGTGAGGCAGAGAAGTCAAAGTTTGTGTGACATACACAAGCATAATGTACCCCTGAATATGTCTCCTTTTTTCCATTGAAAATACTGGCATTCTCTTCCTCCATCTACAATGGCCTAAGCCTCCACCCCAGGATTCATCATGGCAGTCTTTGCTATACCAATTCAGGATTGGAGAAGCATGGCCCATAGCCAGACATAGATCACAGAATCATAGAGTTGTCAGAAACTACAAGGATCATCCAATCCAACCCTCTGCCATGTAGGAATACACAAACAAAACACTCTCAACAGATGGCCATCCAGCCTCTGTTTAAAAACCTCCAAAGAAGGAGAGTCCACCACACTCCAAGGGAGTATATTCCACTGCTGAACAGTTCTCATAGATATCATAGGCAACATCCACTGAGATCTCCAGAGAACACAGTGGATTATGTTTTTTGTCTGCACCATCTATGGGGACATAGCCAGACTCTTCTCCAATTCCCCACCCTCATCAACCACAGAATGGCTAGTGGGAGGGAGAGCAGCTAAATTGTGAAATCAGGTGCAATTGAGAGCAGAGACATAGAAGTTCCATCTTCAAAACTTTTATGCCATGCTCTGCAATACAGGATTGTGGCCTATGTATGTGATGGATGACAGAAGATGTTTCAGTTTCTATCTCATGTATTCACAGAGTGAAACAAAAAAGAAAACCTCTTCCAGTTGAACTCCAATTGCAGCATTACCAAAACAATTCAAAACCTACAGGAGCAAGAAAGGGGCAGTCATCAGCTCTGCACAGCTTTGTCACACAATGAAGAAAAACTGTGGACATTTTCTGGTTCTTGTGCTTCACAAAGCGGAACACTTCAAAGGAAAACCGGCCCATCTGACTCTTGCCATTTTCAATTATGGTTGTCTGAGGGTCTTTGTCACAGCTGAAGGAAAAGAAATTGAGTTACTTTTTTCTGTTTCCAAGACTGCAGAGATTCAAAGAAGAAGAGTACATGATCATAAATGCTACAAAATGCAGCAACATGCTTAGGAATTACTAGTATTTTCTTGCACAGCATCATCAGAGAAGGCACACAGTGAAGCCACCTTACTGAACCTTAAAATTGGTCTGGATTTTTTCAGTGCCTGGATGGATGACCATTTCAATTGTATGATGGAAGAATTATATAAATGTAAATACTTGTGGGTTTTTTTAAATATTCAGCTTCTGAATACTCTATTTTTATTCCATTTGTAGCCTATATCTGTGATGCACAACTTCAAATATGATGTAACACTATTTCTAGTGAGCTGCCATTTCATTTGCTACTGCACCACATTTGTCACCCAAGGGACAACCCAATATTTGCACTATCATCCTTGATTGTTCAGCTCTTGCTAATATTGTCTGTTGGTAAATTTTTCCTGTGATTGTCTAGCTTAGGAATGAGTAAACCTATTTGTACAAAATCAAACTCCCTCACCTTAACCCCATCTCATCTCAGGCATCTATTTTTATGTGCATAGATGCTTAGTTCAAAGGAAGACCTATATCATTACCCATGCAACAAAGAGTGCCTGTGAGCAGTTTCAGTCCTGGTGGCCAAAACCATCCATGCTAATTTATTGTCCTATATAAGGGAGATCAATCAAGCATGGAAATTGTACATCAAATTGTCCAATGCATTATAAATACAAGAAATAAGGTATTCAAAGTTAAATGACTAGAAGTTGTCAAAGTTGGTTATGATTTAACCTAAGGCTTACCATCCCAAGCAGCATTTTTTTTTTTACACAAAAGTGTACTGAGACTAAAGAAGCAAATTTTGATCAATTTTACTATACTAACCATGTTACTCAGAAATAAGTCACAATAATTTGAAGGCACACAACAACCAAATCCCACTGATGGTACTGTAATTCAGAATGATTACAGATTACCCTTTTTGTGATATATTGTTGATATGCTTCCAGCATCAAATATCACTTGGCAAGTTCATAATGGATGAGCAAGTAATCCCATGGTTAATGTTGCCCCCTACCACCATCATCCAGCTGGTTTAGACTTTCGTTTCATAACAAAAAGCCATGCTGGATTAGATCAAAGTTTAGCATTCTGATCCTACATTGGCCAACCACATACTTACAGGAAGTTCAAGCAGGACAGGAGTGCATTCCCATTCAGTTCTCTGGTGACCACTTTCCAGAATTACACTGCTTACAGTAATGGATGGATTATATATTTCAGTGGTTCCTAGTCTTGAATAACAAATATTACTGGATACAGTTATCAGAAACCCTGACCATTGGTCATGTTGACTAAAGGTTTTAGAACTTAAAGTCAAACAATATCTGGGAACCAAATCCTGGGGTACCATTGATGTGGCCACTTTGATATCATAGCATCAACAGCCTTATCCTCTGTTGTTTAATTTTGTTGTTGTTAACTGCCCTCAAGTCAAATTTGATTTATGGCAACTCTCCAAGACCCTCTGTCCTCCATTGCTCCGCTTAATTCCTGCAACCCCATACTAATGACCTTCTTAACAGAGTTCATTAATTATTAGATTTAAGACTATTTCCTCATTTTTCCACTGATACACAAGAACTCAATTCTTCTGTAAAGGTTACTCATGACTTATGTTGATATTTGTTTTCACCACTGTAAAGAAGCATTACATATAAGCAAAGCAGTATTTAAATCAGAACTTTTTGAAAATGATCCATATATTATTCCATATAATTCCATCAAGACAGAGTGATAGAAACATATATTTGGAACATGCATACCTAAAGAAGAGATCATATCTCAGATCATCATTTGGATTTCCAGATGGAGTTGTATAGCAGTAGTCCATCAAAACATTCCATCTGTGCAATTAAATATAATTACCAGTTAAAAGATTAATTGGAATTCAGTATGTTCAGATACATTGAAATTCATTGCTGATAACTTTAATATGGGTAATTATCTTCTAAAACGAGTCAATAGATAAACAAAACTCCTATACTTCAATTAAGTTTTTCTCCTTTTTCAGCATTACTGACACTGTTCAACTATAGGTACAATTTAACAGATATGGTTCAAGTTTCCTCCACTAAATAGTATGGATGCTGCACTCATAAAGTGCCAAAAGTGATATTTCTCCTTGAATTGCATTTATTTCATTGGTAACTTTGTTCTTCATGACATCATTTAGCCCAAATTCACATATCCTTCTTTTATAAACTAAAATTCCTAAGAACATATATCATGTTTTATTATTATTATTATTATTATTATTATTATTATTATTATTATTATTATTAGCTAGATCTGACCAAAGGCCTATCTAGTTCAATGATGAAGCAGCTTGTCATAGAGGCCCATCAACATGACATGGATGCCATCCTACCAACTAGTGATTGTTCTACATATTGTAATTAACTGATAAGAAAAATCCAAAGAGATTGCACCAAGCTGTATAAATTGCTAAATAAATATATTTAGCAATCACATTCTAAGCCAAGTTGTACTCACTGGTTTAAAAGTCACCTTCTCCATTATTTTACAAAATGCTCCATAATCAATCATGATTGAGCCCAACTTCACTGTTTGAACATAACATGTCCAGAAGCGAAGACTAGACTATTCTGATAATAAATAATTACCATAATTATGTATGATTTTTTTCATTTCCAGTTTAGCTGAACATGCAAAGGGAGTAATTTCCTTCAGTTCCATTTTTGCATTGGTCACCAACTTGCTGACTACATTCTTTTTTTTTTCACACCTTCTTACATATACTGCTGTTCTTAAGCCCCCTACTTCTTATGAAGCAGAAGAATGTGCTGCATTAACATCACACACTAGGGGCAAATTGACCCTCACATGTTATGGTGAGAAAAGATTGCCTACAGAAGCTGCTTATTGCCAATTGGCCCTCTATATCAACCATGGATTCAACCATGTATGATATAAAACAGTATTTTAAAAAAAATCCAAAAAGCAAACCATGATTTTGCCATTTTATATAAAGGACATCATTTTACTACATCATGGTATATAATGGGACTTGAGCATGCCTGGATGTTGTTATCCATGGTGGGTTCTCAAATAAAACCCTTGTGGTTACCAAGTGCCCATTCTAGTTTGCAAATTATTGAATCCCACTCTTTGGATAAAGGAAAAAGAATTAATAACACAAACATAAATCTATAATGGTAAAGGCTAAGGGATGTCTAATTGTTCTTCCTGAGGGGTTAATAAAAAGGAAAATAGCAGCTGTCAGTAGATAGCAGTAGTAAGCTCTTTCTGGGTTTGTGTGTGTGCTTTCATGTCACCTTTTGACTTACAAGGGAGTATCAAGGAAAGGAGAGAAACCCAGGAAGGCATAAGGGGATGGGTAGGAAAGTAAACAAACAATGGGAGGAATAATATAGGGAGACAAACAGCTACTGGGCAGCAGCTGTAGTGGTAGTTGTCACTGACAGGAGTGAATTGTAGTGGCCCCATAGCTAACATTGGTTGGCACTGGGCACAAGGAGGCATAGATGGCCCTCCTTCTGTAACCCCATCACTTAATAAATGCTATGATGACACACCCCAAGTGAGACATAGGCAGGATCAGAGCATTAACAGAAAGGGAAGGGGGGGGGATAAAGGAATATCACATTTGCAAGATTAGCCAAGGGCACAAAAATGATGCCAAGACAAATAGTAGACGCCCTTAGGATAGCAAATTGCATCCAAGGCAGCATTACACATAAAATAGGGACATAGAATGTAAGGAACATGAGCCAAGAGAAACTGGACATAGAAAAAATGGAAATGGAATTCATGAACATAGCAGTACTGGGGGTGAGGGAGTTAAAATGGACAAGAATGAGCCACTTTGAATCAAACAACCACACAGTGTTCTACTCAGGCAATGAAAAGACAAGAAGAAATGGAGTAGCTTTCATACTAAGAAAAGATTTAGCAAAAGCAGTCAAAGGATACAATGCAAAATGAGGCAGAGTCATTTCAGTAAGGCTTCATGGTAAACCTATGAATAGCACCATAATTCAAGTATAGGCACCAATCCCAGAGGCAGAACAGGAAGAAATTGATAGAGTCTATGAAGGAGTACAGGAAGAAATAGACAGCACACCAGCACAGGATGTCAAGCTGATCATTGGAGACTGAAATGCAAAAGTTGGAAGCAAAGAAGAATCTTAAACAGTAGGCAGATTTGGATTAGGCAAAAGAAATGAAGCAGGTGAATGTCTCATAGATTTTTGTGAAACCAATAGCCTATTCATTGCAAACACATTTTTCACACAACCAGAAAGAAGGCTACACACATGGACATCACCAGATGGTCAACACAAAAATCAAATATAATCGGAAGAAAAATATGGTGAAATTCTATACTGGTGGCCAAGACTAGACCAGGTGCTGACTGTGGCACAAATCATAAATTACTCATAACAAAAATAAAAGTAAGACTCAAGAAGAAAACAAAACCAGTGATTATATAAAAACATGATCTAAATAATATCTCAACAGAATTTATTGATAACATAAGAAACAGATTCGAACTACTAAGCATAATAGACCAAGAACAAGAGGAACTATGGTCTGAAGCCAGGGTCATAACAAAAGAAGAATGCAGACAGACACTTTTAATAAACAAAAAATAAGAGAAAAAAACATGGATAACAAAAAAAAATTACAAACAATAAAGAAAGGAAGAGAAGAAAAACAAAAGGGAGATAGGAACAAACTAAGAATTAAGAATGCAACAGTACAACAGCTTGTGCTGAAAGATGAAGAAAATTACTACAATGACCAATGCAGAGAAGTAGAAGTCAACAACAAAGAGGGAAGAACAAGAGATCTATTTCACAAGATCTGGGAAATCTAAGGAAAATACAAACCAAGGACTGAGACGCTCTATGACAATAAAAATAACATAATTCAAGACCAGGAAGGAATAAAAAGACACTGGATGCAATACACAGAAGAATTATACAAAAGGGATAACAAAACGAAGGACACATGGAATGAAGAACCATATGAAGATGGACCCCAAATCCTAAAAAGTGAGGTGAAAACTGAAATAAGAGAAATAGCAAAAACCAAATCACCAGGAACAGATGATATTCCAATTGAACTGCTGCAATCCACATTGACAGAGTCAACTCTAGTGCTAACCAACATATGTCAACAGATATGGAAAACAAAACAATGGCCAACAGATAGGAAGTGATCAATAGACATCCTCATCCACAAAACTATAGGGCCATAGCACTGATCTCCCACGCAAGCAAAATCATGCTCAAAATTTTGCAACATAGACTCCAACCATACATGGAAAGAAAAATCCTAGAGGTCTAAGTGGGGTTCAAGAAACAAAGAGGCACGAGGGATCACATTACAAACATTTGATGGTTAATGGAGCACACCAGGGAATTCCAAAAGAAAATCAGCATGTGCTTTAGAGACTATGAAAGGCTATGGAATCCCCTTAAAGAAATGGGAGTGCCAACACATCTGGTAGTCCTGATGAAGAATCTGTACTCAGGACAAGAGGCTACTGTTAGAATGAAACATGGAGAAGCAGAATGGTTTCCAATTGGCAAAGGGGTCAGACAAGGCTGCATCTTTTCACCCTATCTGTTCAACTTGTACGCAGAACATATTATAAGAAAAATGGGCTTGGACACAGAAGGAGAAGGAGTGAAAATAGGAGGAAAGAATATCAACAATCTAAGATATGTAGATGACATCATAATACTAGCAGAAAACCTCACAGACCTGAAACACCTACTAAAAATCAAAGAAAAAAATGCAAAGGCAGGCCCAATGCTGAACATAAAGAAAACAATAATAATGACTGCTGAGGATCTTCACTAGTTCAACCTAGACAATGAAGAAATAGAAATAGTAAAAG
>JAIPUX010001232.1:134964802-134989058 GCA_020142125.1 Phrynosoma platyrhinos
AATACAATATTAAATAAATTAAAACATCAAAGATAACATGAGGAATCAAACTAACAGATTAGGGACTCATCTCTGAGCTGACCGTTAATCCAGGAAGGCCTGCCAAAAGAGATCCATCTTTACTGCTTTCTTAAAAGCAGCAAGAGTAGTGATAAGACGGATCTCGTCTGGCAGGCCATTCCAAAGTCTGGGAGCTTTGTATTCCCCATCACCATACAGTCGTGAAAGCTGGACAGTGAAAAAGGTAGATAGGAAGAAAATCAACTCATTTGAGATGTGGTGCTGAAGAAGAGTGCTGAGGATACCACGGATGGCCAAAAAGACAAACAAATGGGTCCTTCAACAGATCAAGCCCAAGAATAGGGAAGCTTGGAGATATCCACAGGTTCACCATGAGTCAGGGTCAACCTGAGGGCAGTTAACAACAACATTAATCTAAAGGACTAAAAGCACTGGTAAGCTTATGTTTCTTCAATCAAAATCTAATACTAAGCATTTGCAATCTAAGAATTTCAGTGGTGTTTTTATGTAAGCTGTGTTCCCAAATTCTTCATGCATTTGCACATACAATAGCCTTGCAGAAGATTCACATAGTGAAGGATTCAGCCATAGGAGGGAGAGGAGACTTTGCCCAAAAAGGTGCCAGACAGAGGACCTTATCCCACGCTGCTCTCAAAAGTGGCAAGAAACCGATATGAGCATCATTGCAGTACTATAGCGCTAGTATAATATGGCGCTAGCGCTATAATAGCGCTATGGATAAGGTAGCGTTATTGCAATGCCCGATGAAACCAGGCATTCAAAAGAACCCAAATTATGCTGCATTCCGAGCGGTTTCTTGTTGTATTCTGAGCGACGTCGTGGGATCACCCGGAAAACTATAGCGCTATAGTGCCTGATTCTTAGCCGATTCTGAGCGACGTCGTGGGATCACCCAGAAAACTATAGCGCTATAGCGCCTGATTCTTAGCGGATTCCGAGCGACGTCGTGGGATCACCTGGAAAACTATAGCGCTATAGCGCCTGATTCCATGTGGATTCTTGCTGCTTTTGGCCCCGTGGGATAAGGTCCAGAGTGAGGGATACTGGATGACATAATGTTTCAGCTCCGTATAAGATAACTTTGTATGTATGTATGTATGTCATTTAAGGTACATGTGCAGAAGTATGCCTAGGCTCACAGATAAGATGAAGAAAATTGATTGTGTCATTTACAGTACCTTCCATCAAGGTTAGTTGCTCTCACAGATGCAAAAACCTTTGTTTTCAAAGGTAACCCTGTACTGGGGATGATCAGCTGCTGGTTATAGGTAGAGTCCTGGAAAAACAAACACAATAAATATTAGTAGCCAATTGATGAACAAATTCAAAATTTACTCTGTAGTGAGTTTAGGCACTGAAAGCATGTAGGTGGCAAATACTCTATTCCAACTCTTTGTTTTACCGAAGATGTCTTTAATATCTGTTCCACTTCTGAATTTCAGTAAAACAGCAAAATCCTGGAAAACAGAACATCATTTTCCCTCTGCAATGTGATGTGGGGACATTCTGCAGCTTACTCAATTATTTCTACATACCAATTTTTCCTGCAGTGTTCCCCCCAAACTCTTTCCCTCATTCCACCTCACTTGATGAAATAAAAACCCATTTAAGAATAAAATAGTTGGGAGACGTCTACTGGGAGAAAATAGTAGAGGTGAATCCCATCACTCTGTAGTTCTGCCCCACAAATTGTCTCCCTGGCTACTTTGCAGCAAAGAAGCAGTATCCCAGTTTCCCAAACTCACATTTGGCACTGAATATCAGTTTAGGCTTGATGCAAGGCCTGGTCCATGAAGATTTTCTCATTTATTGGGATCATTTAAAAAAAGAAATAAGACATGCAATAAACTCACTTTGCCTTTCACTGATTTACATTATGTCTTGAGAAATACATAAAACTGGATCAGCACTTCAATGTAATTCAAGACAACCGAATGCACTTACAGTGAACTATGCTTAATAATGTCATAGATTACAGGAGTGAAAGGATGTCAGTTTATATCAAGATCTGTGCTAGTAGAAAGGTATGTGGCAATTCCAAATGTTGCCAGATAATTTGCAAGGAACAAAATAAAATACTAACCATGATATATGAAGGGGGGAGGAATAGTTCAATATGTTTTATAAAATCTACAAAACAAGTTATGGAGTTCATTGTCATGAAAATAATCCAGCTTTTCAATAATCCAGCTGTTCAAATTTTTAACCTGACAAAGGACTCAGATTCGTATCAGAAAACTTACCCCAATGCAGAGGGGTCTTGTGACACTGGGCTGCTTGGGGGTCAGTGCTGGGGCTTCTAAGGACTCCAAGTGGCTGCTTGGAGTCCTCATGGTGGAAGTCTTATGATGGTATAGCCATTTCAGGACTTCAGGTGAAATCAGATGGGAATCTCACACCAGATCTTGGGGGAAGACTCACAAGACCAAAAGTCTCATAGACTTAAAGTAGGATTTTGCAGTCATAGATGTACCAGTGCATGTGGCTGCCAACCATTTTCAGCCAGACCTTCACAAAAAGATTCTTACACTCTTCTAGAGTTAGTAGTAGTCTTAATTTTATTGTCCTTCACTTTTCCAAAATAATTTGAAACTATCTGGAGTTTTAAACAAAACCTATGGGATTTAGGTACTAAAATTCCACTGACAGATGCATATTTATTATGGTTAGGTTACAAATCCTAGGCACACTTACATGCAAGTAAGTTCCATTTACTCAACAGGAGATTCTCCCAAGCAAATCATAGAATAGAAGTGGCTAATTGTGATTTATGGACTGTGTGAAGATCTCCAAATCCCAACAGTGCTTCTTACTCCACCTGTGACTTCTCATCCATCCCAAAGAGATTGCCCCAAAGTTGTCAACATATAGTCAGACCTTGGTATCCATGGAGGATGTATTCCAGACACACATACCCCACAGATACCAAAAACATGGGACTTCAAGTCCTGTTGTCCCTTATGGTGACACACCACCATTAGGGACAATGGGACTTGTCATCTGCAGAAGCCCGTGGATAATAAGACTCCACTCTACCATTATCTGTAAAGGGTACAATTGGTTGCTTAACCCTAATTTCATCCCTGAATTGTTTTAGGCCTGTAGGATCTAAAACCGAATTTTCAAAACTGAATTGACAATCCAGTTGGAGAGGCCACAAAATAGGACCAAATGGCCAAATGAATGATTAGAAGATATAATTAGCCACTTGGGAGCCTTTGGATGCAAAAAAAAAAAAATGGGGAGCGGAAGAGAGCAGCAACAAAAATGTGGATGTTTAGGTCTTGTTGCCACTGGGAGTGGGGGATTGCAGGAAGAAATGGTCCCCATCCCTTCTACAGCTCTGATCAGTGTAACCTAATTTACAGATAAATAAAAAATGTATTTCAGTTTATTTTGGTTATAAATTTGCCAAAAGTATAATTTTATCTTTATTCAAAATGGAACACATGTCATATCTTAACCAGTGGCATAGGGAGGTGAGTGGGGTACACCAGGTGACACCTTAAGAGGAGGTGACACCACCTCTCCTCAAACACCTACCTTTTGGCAGAAAGGGGCTGTGGAATTCATCTGGTTCCCTTTAAAATGCTTTAAGAGATGGCGGGAGTGGAGTGAAGTTCAGTTGGAGGATAATTGAAAGGTCTCAGAATTTTTTTAAAATTAAAATTATAATTTCAAAATTCAAATTTTTAAAAAAAAATCAAAATTTTGATTTTTTTAAAAAAATGTTCTTTTAAAATGTTCTTTAAAAACATCACATTTTAACCAAATATTTACTATGTATATGTAAATACATTTAGGTTGTGCTTATGCTATTGTAATTTGAAAGTATAATTTTAATTTTGCTAATTGTTTGTGTCATAACTATTAGCATTGCATTCAGTGGTATATTGCTCAGCAGAGGGGTGGGATATGAATTATTATTATTATTATTATTATTATTATTATTATTATTATATGGGAATTACGATTTATGAGTAACATTAGTGTAAAAAACATTACTAAGAATTCTGTATGGTGTAAAATGGGAGGAGACCAATGTTGGAGGGTGACATCATAAATTAACACACAGGGTGACACCAACCCTACAGATGCCTCTGATTTTAACAAATAAATATGGGAGAAACTGAAACTGCCATATTGCCATTGCTGCCTATGCTTACAGTTGCTTCCTCTCTCCATAGGCAATAACATTATTTTCTTCCTGTAGTAAGTTTTCCTAAGCTATTTTTCTTT
This sequence comes from Phrynosoma platyrhinos, assembly GCA_020142125.1. Classification (NCBI taxonomy): domain Eukaryota; kingdom Metazoa; phylum Chordata; class Lepidosauria; order Squamata; family Phrynosomatidae; genus Phrynosoma; species Phrynosoma platyrhinos. Next base: position 134,969,084 of record JAIPUX010001232.1, read on the forward strand.
CATCTGTCCCTGGTTCTGATTTTGATTAAATTGTAGTTTGTAAAAATTGTCAAATGTTAATTAAAGTAAATGCTATTTGCATTATTAATTTAGATGATTAATTATTTGTTAGCAAAAAAAGTGTGGATCATGAAGTGAGTTCAACAAGACTTTCATTGTACAAACACATACACCACCCCCAGCAAAGAGTGCATTCTATTCTAAAAGTATTTAAACCATATTCTGGCAATGTGTGAAATTGTTCCTCAATCCATTATGCAAACACATCACAGTCTGACTAGAGAATATTAAATTTTAAATGTATGGAAATGAAAACGCTTCATATTCATGTTTAATTAACTGCTCTTCTCACAGAATGAGGGCTTGACTCTAACAAAACCCTTACCCATCAGCATTTCTTTTTCATCGAGTAGTCCTACTGGATGCATATGTATGAACTGAGCAGAAAACCAACAGGAAGAACAATTCATCCAAAGTTGTGACTTAGCTTTAGCAAATAAGAGCCCTCATATTAATATGAAATATTTAAGCATGAAACAAGTTCTGGTTGTTTAACCTAAGAGTGTTCATTTTGGTCTATGATGCTTCATGTTACAGTAAATGAAGGAGTGTGGCCCCTGAACATCCAGGGTGTGTGTAAACAGGGCAGATGTGCCCCTCTTCCTCTGCATCTGTTCAGCCCCACTTTTTACAATGGATAAGGCCATTACTACATCTGTCTTTAAAATGGTCCACCTGCCTTTACCATAAGGTTTTATTTACAGAATCAATATACAAGATTGATTCACAAAAGTATCCTGGGTGAAAATGATAAAATGAAACTTTACAAAATTTTAAAATGACACATTGTAAAATGGTATATTGGGCAAAACTGGAATTTTATTGGCAGCACAGGACATCAGAGCCATCCAAAGCATTAAGAAATGAGGTGTTGTTCCATGAAAGGGCATCAACCCATTAGGTATTTAATTTATTATTGCATTATGTTTATTGCACTTGTGAGATTTTTGCCCCAGGTGCCAAAATAACTAGGGCACTATCAACTTTTGATTGGTAGGAAAGGATTGTATTTATTACTTCACTAAGGCTTTTTAAGATATATTCTCAGGAATTCTAATAGTTCAACTGAACTTTTTATAAAGCTGAATACTCTGTATCAAATATATGAGAACAATTATTCCAAAAGTTTAAAGGAAGCTTCCAGTTTTGCTTTTGGAATAATTGTTCTTGTATATTTGATACAGAGTATTCAGAAAAATACCTTTTTTGGAGTAGAAGTAATATCATCTTCCATCCGTCTCATTTTAATATGCTCTGCAAAACTCTGTACTGTCAGACAGCAAAACTTACAAACAAGAAATTCATTTAAATGTGATTGAAAATATTCTACTAAGGTATTTATAGCTTGTTCATTACACTCCCAAGTCTAAAGCACTGACTTCTAAATCAGCTGCATGAATTATAACCCAGGTCCATGATGACATGAATAATAATCCAAAAAATGGATTTGTAATTTACTAAAATGCTGCTTGAGAGAAGGAAAGCTGATTTGTAAATCAGGCATTTGAATGGCTGAATAAAAATTTTAATCAACACAAAAATAACATTTGGAAGATTAGTGTTGCTGTTATAAATATAAGTCAGTAAAAGGCTTTACATTTTCTTTCCAGTGTCCCTATTTATGCAATACAAGTGTACACAATTACATATATTCAAATCGGATTATCATGCTAATAAGGTGAAAACATTAGCTGTCCCAAGGAGCTTTTCAAAATAGTAGCTTTCACAGTGTCCAAAGGAAAATAACATTGACTCTGTTCAACAGAAATATGTTTCTATTTTCCATATCAATAGTTACTAGGTACTAGTTATTCCACTAGCTTGGGCATGATCAATGTGAAGGAATACATTCATCCTTTTGGGACAGGAAGTAGCAGTACTATCATGAGGACTAATTTCATTGGGTTTTTTAAAACCTTTTTTAATCTATTAAATCTTTTAATATACATTTGGTCTGCTTAAATTATTTCCAGTGCCTTAAATTTTAAATTGTTTTTAACTGTTAAATATATTTTACTTATTAATACTTTAATTAACTATGTTTTAGTCTAGATTCCAACAATCAAATTTCCCTCTATTCTCCCTGGGTTTAGGTTGTGAGCATTATTCCATGTACAATGAAAAAAGTGCCATTCACATCCAAGAGGAAAGTATCAACAAGCTCAGGGGAATCTCAAGGTTTGCAGAAATAAAATAAAAAAAAACTTGGGGGTGGGGTGTTTCCCTCATGAGGTGGCATTCCAAACAATAATCCAATGCAGCATAACATGCTCAGTGGACATGGAATATTCACTGAATGGAGGGAGGGAGCAAATGAGAAGCAAGATGGAATGGAATGAAATCTTCAACACAAACTATTTGGCACTGTAGCATCTTGTTGAAGATCTGACTAGTAGCATTCTAAGGGCAAAAAATATATGTTACTCTTTTCAAGAAACTTCTAATTCTTTGTACTTACATTGTAAAGGAGCAAATTCAAAGTGCTAACAAATGTACCATTATTCTCTCTGACAGATATAGCAGCTGAGGACCTAGAAAAGATTTAGAAAGCAAAAACTCTTGGTGGGATCACTTTTGTTGTTGTTAAAAATGTCATACTTCATTGATGTTTCTTGTTAAGTCAGTTTTTTTGAGATTCAGCAAAAAAAGAGGAATTTTTTCTCTTTTGCTTATAAAATGCTATACATAGAAGTTTATAGTAGAAGCTGGCACCACTTTAAAGCAACGGACATTGCTAAAACAATGGATAAAACAAAGTGACCAAAAATAAAAAACAATTAATGTTCTATGAGCTGCAGTAGATATTCATAGAAATAGTTCTTCCTGTGTTAGATTTAAGAGAGAGAAAGAGAGAACCCTATCTTTTTTTGCATTCACACCCATGATCACCACCCCACGCATAAATATTTCTCCATCCTAATACTGCATCAGCCACTACCAGCTTTACTTGGGTTAGAAAAACTCTTAACATTTCCTGCCCCTGTGCTTTTCATCTTCCCCTCTCCTATTTATGTCTTCTTCCTCATCCAAATCCTTTTTCATTCATGTTGTTATATCTCTCTCTTTTTCCAACTCACCCATCTGCTTACTCAACTTTCTCTTCTCCTACCTCTCTTTCTCACCTTTAGCAGACACCAGGGGTGTGTCTCTTGCTTCCTTGCTTGCTTGCTGTTAGGGTTGTCACATTCTAGTTGTCCAGATTGAAACAATATAAATACACATCATGTATTCATTTTGGTAATCATGTGCGGGGCCATGAAAGGGTTGATTGAGTGTTGTTGTTGTTTTTGGCATGGAATTGGGAACATAACCTGCAGCCAGGAGGTGAGAGCACCTCACCCATGACCCCTTTTCTTTACCATCTTTTCCCCTCAGAGAGTTCTTGTACCTTTAAGAGCTGCCAGAGGTGCAGTATTTAACAGAGGTGCTGCCAGAATTGTGATATTTAACAATCTAGGTTTCTTAGGAATGAGAATTCCACAAAGTTTTGAATCCTGTTTGAAGCACCAAAGGTTTGGCTTATATAATCAGCCCCATGACCGTAACCCATATGTAAAATTGGAAAAGTCATACTGACCTGATTCACGTCTATTGTAGGTATTACTGAGTTGAAGTAGGAAAAGTGTTTTGGAAGCTTAAAACATTCACTTGGAAATGTTACTGTATTAGACTACAACTCCCTCATTTCCCTTAACCAGCATAGGCACTACTGCACAGAGACCAGTCAGTCTACAATTTTAAATCTCTTAAGACCACAAAATCTTATGTGAGTCAAGCTGGGGCTTCACTCATTAATAAAACATACTGAAAGCTAGTAGCTAGTTCATGTTTTCCAGAATAATTTAATATTGAAGGTCAGTTGCACATTTTGCCTCATATTTTGGCTTCTACAGAAGCTAGAGATCTATGATATATTGGCATTACAGTTATATCAGTTTCTGCAAAGACTAGGGGCATGAAATATGTTTGCAGTACAGTTATATATATACCATATCACTTTCTTATGTCTTCAACCTAACAAACTCTAGAAATTGTAGGTTTCTGAGGTATATAGTGTTCTCTGTGACAAAGTTCTAATCCACTTCCCAGAAGTACAAGCCCTAAAATGACCTCAGTGCTATCTTTCCTACAGAACTAAACTGATCTTCCAGCTCTCCTCAGTGTACCTTCATATCTTCTAAGTACCTCAAGTCTCAAGTTTCCCTAGGAATGAGCCTTAACAATTAAAGCAGTATGATTCTCATATAAACATGTAGTACAGATGCACATTTATTCTTTTTTAATGAAACTGGGAATCCAGGCCAGCTAATTGTATAATCTGGCTCCAGGTGCCATAGCTAAAATTGAAATAAAAACAGCAAATGTAACTCCCTCTCTTTTTCCTTCTTGCTTTGTTTTCTTTTCCTCCTACCCCATTCCCATTCATTCAGTCTTTTCCTCTCTTCTCCTGAACATATCTGGCAATGGGAATTCTTATTTTCATATTTAACTTAACAAATACAAATACTGAGAAAAGGCCAGCTATGAGAAAAAAAATCCGGAGTTTAAATAACCTGGTGTTCTGGTCTTCCATCTAAATCTACTTACAAGCATTTGGACCAAACCTCAAACCTCCCGAGGAACCTGGTGTCTGCTGCCTAGTGACCTCATCACTTGGTGTCAACCAGCAACTCAATGTGGTAATGTGGGAGACACACCGATTTTAACTAATTAGAAATAAATGGTTAAAAAAAACAAAATAACTCCAAAGTATCCACTCTGGAGGAACCTTTAGTGTGCATGCTAAGTTTCAGGTGTTTAGGTTTCACAGTTGTGGATATATGGCAGAGACAGTAATTTTTGTTTTCTTGGGGGGGGGTATCAATTTTATGCCGAATAAATCCTGAAGTGTGAAGATTCTCATCAATCTGGATTTTTCCTCATCAGGGTGTCACAACATTGAAGAGACACATTTTGAAGCATTTTTAAATATTTCTTAATATGTTTTCCATCCCTAAGACAGACACACAGAGATGTATGTGAGCATGCATACACACACATAGACCTTTTGGAACTTATTATTTTATTTATTTTTATTTACTTTATTTTATTTATCTATTCTTTGATTGCCCTTAGAATATATCTTTATTCCCCACCGTTTTCCCCAGATGGGGGCTCAAGGCATCAAACTCAAATGAGTACAATATAGTTAAAAACAAACAAAAGGTCAATGTTAAAATAGGATTAAACTGACAATCAAACAATTACAGAGAAATACTCTATTGTGGAAAAATAATTACTATGAAGTAAAATGTTTTTTTATATCCCTCAGCTTTGGTGAGATTAATCAGAATTTCCTAAGCAAATTTCATCCTTAATGCAAGCAGCAAAGTAGAGACTTTGCTGCTAAACCAATTTTATAGCAACCAAATTCTTTGAAATAATTTTCCTACTTCCCCTCCCCTGATTCTCCCTCTCTGAATCAAGTGATCCTCCCTCTCTTTTCTTTATCTTTTCCACCTTTTCTCTTTCTTTTATATATGATGCTTTTTTATGTACAGAGAGTGAAGGGGCCAGCTTTGGTGTATTTGGTTTGGATGGGGATCTGTTAGGTTCACACAGCACATCTATTTCCCTTTTGTTCCAAAGCTCTAAGCATCTTCATCAGAAGAATAAATAAAGCAAGGGATGTTTGATGCATAAAAGAAGAAGCATATCTTTAAACATAAATAGGAGCCCCATACTTACGAAGCAAGTTGTGTATTGTTGACTAAGTATTCCAGAGGGTAGCTACAACTAAATTTATACAGAAGTCCTGGTAAATAGCTGATGATCGTTGGTGGATCTGGGGTATCTATATACCCTGAAACATTCCCTATCTGGACCGTGGATACATTGCCATAAGCATTAACACCTGGAACTGAGGTGACCTATTTGGATAAGATAAGAAAACAAATTATGAAAAAGCAACACCTATAATGAAAGAGGATTTTTAAAAGGTTGCATGTAGGGAAGGACAGTACAAATGAAAAATCAAGATTGTAGTCTGAGCTGAGTTATTTGCAACACCAGATTCTACGTGCATCTGCACTGCAGATATAATGAAGTTTGACACCACTTTAACTGCCATGGCTTCATCCTACATAATCCTGGGATGGTTTTTAAAAAAACAAAATATCTCCAAAGTACACACTTTGTTAGAGAAGGGTAAAGACCTTGTAAAACTATAAATCCCAGGATTCCATAGGATGGTGCTACATCACTTAAAGAGTGTCAAACTGCATTATTTCTACAGTGTAGATGCAGCATCTAATCCCCCTTTTTACCACCTTCACCCCATCTCCTATGACATTCTGCCTTCGCGTGTTTAAGCTTTTCTTTTCAACCACACGAGACACAAAGGAAAGCAACAACTGTAGACCATTTACACTGAAGAGATCACATTCTATGATTTGTTGTGCATTCCTAGTCTAGCCTATCCCTCCGTTCAAATTAAAATTTCACCAAATACACATATACCCTCTTGTGAGACCATGTATCTTCCATGTAAATCCTATATCTGGAAACTTATGTGAAGGAAAAAGTAAATTCTATGAATTTTGGAGAGTAAAGTATTTTCAATCTATACAATAAGGAAATCAAAATAGTAAAAGAGTTCCTGCACCTTGGCTCAAACATCCATCAGAACAGAAGTGCAATCAGGAAATCAGAAGACTAGGAATGGGAAAGAACTGCTATGAAAAAACTAGGAAAGATCCTAAAGAGTAAAGAAATACACCTGAGTACTAAAGTTAGAATCATCCAAGCTATTGTATTCCCCATCACCATGTACAGATGTGGAAGCTGGAGAGTGAAGAAAGCAAATAGGAAGAAAATAAATCCATTTGAGATGCAGTGCTGGAGAAGAATGCTGAGGATACTATGGACAGCCAAAAAGACAAACAATTGGGTCCTTGAACAACAGTTCAAGCCTAAAATCTCCCTGGAAGCCAAGATAATCAAGCTGAGACTGTTGTATTTTGGCCATGTCATGAGAAGGCATGGCTTATTAGAAAAGACAATAATGCTAGGAAGGGTGAAGAGAATTAGAAAGAGAGGAAAACTATACACAAGATGGATAGCCTCAATTAGGGAGGTCACGAATATGAATTTACAAGACTTAAGTAGAGAACAAGGAAGAGAAGAAAGAAATTTTTCACTTCCTCTCATTCTAACAGGAACTGCACACCCAGTAAGCACATATTTAGTTGCTAACAGAAGAAGACAACCTGTCTATTTGCTTTGATTAATCTGGGATTTGGGCAGAGAGGGGTTGAAATATTATCTCCAGCTTGACTCCCAACTGCCCTCTTCCTTCCAATTCCTCTTCAAACCTTTCCTTATTTGGTGCTTCAGATTGATTCAAATGTGTTCCCCTAAATGCATAAAGAATCCACCTTCAAGTCTGCCTGTTCAAAACAGGAAGGTTGCCAGTTGGGGCAATTGGGGACAGAGTCATTAAGAACAGGACTGGTACATGTGCCACAATGTCCTTCCAATATTTTGTAGGGATGTAATTTTTTACAAAAGGGGGTTGCAGACTGCCAGAAATAGTGCAAATTGAGTCCACTTTTAGGGTTAGGGTTAGGGTTTGGGAATCATGAGAACTGTATTTTATTGTGGCACCAGAGCTCTCTGACAGAGAAGGTTCAATGTCTCAGGGAAAAAAAATTCCCATGATTCCCTAGCACTAACCCTAACCCTAAAAGTGGACTCAATTTGCACTATTTCTGGCAGTCTGCAACCCCCCTAAGTTTCTGCTCAAAAGTAGCAAGGATTAATTTCATCAATTTCTTTCCCACTGCAAGAAAGGCACAAAACAGATGGGCAAAATCACATGGTTCCAGGTTCTGTTGGGGGCATGTCATTTACATGATGTATGCCCCAAATGTAGTCTGAATCTGTGTTGAGGCTGCAGCAATGAAAAAGAAGAGGGCCAAGAAGGAGCAGATAGAATCAGCTCCTTCTAGCAGCCTGGTTCAGGACAGTGGAGGCATTGGGACCAGACACATGCAGTTGATGTGGTCCCAGCATGAACAGCACCATTACAGCCTTGCACCAGACCTTTCAGCTCATCTGTTTCAGGCCTAAGTGTTCAAAAACCACACAGTTTTCAAAGGCTATTCACAATTTGGGACTTATTCTATGAAAAATCTCCTGTGGTTGCTTTATGCAGAAAACAGCACTATCTGTGCAGGAAGCAGCCTTATATACATGAAAAATAATATTTTAATGCAGAAATATTGATTCATGCACAGAAAATGCTGATTTCTGCACCAAAATGCTATAGTTGTGGATTTAGTCTGTATAAAATTTGTACATAGTTGATTTGCAGCAAACAGCTTTTTCTTCACAGAAAACAGAATTTTCTGCTCATGAATTAATTCTGCATTGAAATATGATTTTCCACACAGAAAAGTCTGTTTCCTGGGCAGAAAATGCTGATTTCTGTTTAAAACAGCCACATATGAATTTTGCACAGAATAAGTCCCAAACTACAAAGTTTCTCATCAATCAAGCATTCTTCTTCACAGTTTCTCAGCACTTGAAAAGCATGCTTTTCAACTATTTTTTCAAATATTCTTTCCATCCCTCATATTTTGTGCCCATACGTGATCTTTAAACATGTGGCTAAGGCTCATATTTATTCACTTTCTGTTCTAATATGACTAAAATTTATATCAAAATGTATTTGCAAGCAAGGGTTTGTATCTGTAAGCATGGGCTAAGCATTCACTCACCCTTTGCCATTCAACAAGTAAAGAAGCACTCACTCTATGCAGATGATTAATAGCTGGTGTTGACATAGCAGGATGATTCACACAATCTATTTTTCACACAACTTTGGACAACCCATGCAGTCACATATGCAGTCAACAGCATTGCCCATAATCACACACTTTCCCTGGGTGCTATAAGCACAGAAACATCTAGTGACTCTGTCCATTGTAGCTGCAAAAGTTCTTCATTCAAGTTCAAAGAAACCACAATGTCTGCATGGGGGAAAATGGATTTTGTGACCTGACTCTAAGCCTGATATATTACCACTAATCTTTTCCTGTAGCATGTATCAGAACATTTACATATACAAACATAAAAGAAATTAAGTTTTATTTTCAATTAAGGCTCTCAAAAGGTATCTAATTGCTCCCTGCTCAATTTTCCCACTTCTGCCTGGACTCCAACTATAAAGTTGCTGACCCTGCACTGTTCCCACTTGATTTATGTCACTCCAGCAAGAAAAAAATTGCTGAAATTGTTAGAGCTCTTTTAAGAGTCATCTAAGACAAGAGGAAATCATTGGTCATAATCCTCAAATTGCTTTAACCAGAACAGTCGTGCTGGCCTCAGAAAAAGGCTATTCTGTGCTACGCTGTGTAGTGCAGTCTCTTGTTTTACTATTTTAATGTATTTTCTAAATTCATAGTCTTTCCATTTCACCCATAATAGAAATAATTGCAAGGATCTGTGCAAAGTCAGAGATAATGTCAGAGACATTAATAGTTTGATTTAAAGTATCAAATGTAGGCATTTGCTTATTTAGGAAATTTTATAAATTGCTATTCAGTTGTAATCACAGGACAATTTACAACATCTGAAGCAGGTCCCCAAAATAGTTCCATTAAAGTAAAATAAAAACCAATGAAACAGATTTTTAAGAGAGAGAGAGAGAGAGGCAGAGGGAGACAGAGGGAACTTTAGTCCAAACTGTTTACTACAAAATATTTCAAAGATTGGGGCTCCCAGCAACATGTGAAATTAAAAACCTTCAGACATTCTATAAAACTGAGTATGAGCTTGAGGACTGGTATGTAAGGCTCATAGCAAAGAGCAATTGTGTTCTAAAAATCAGAATGGTATCACTGAGGTCCTTAGGCAGAACAATGGTGCTTGATGAATTGGGCCATTTCACACTTTCTGTGGGAAATAGGTTCTAGAAAAGGTTGCACCCGTCTTTGTTGAAGTGAATGAATGAGAGGACTGTCAAAAGTAGAACTGACTCACCAGATTATCAGGGACATGTAGTATGTGTAGTCCCAATCACAAAATTCAGTTTAGCTCCAATTTGACTAAGAGCTCCAATTTGGCTCCATTTAGTCCCCATTTGATTCATAGAGTATCAGCTTCAGCTCAGAAAAAAAATACAAAATCTAAATTTTGAAATCCAAATCTTTATGCTTTCCATTGATTATCACTAAAAATCAGAATGTCTTATGTTTATCATAATTGGATAATGTTTGCAGAGGGGTTATGCCTGCGAACTTTCCATCCAAATAGTTCCATAGTGGTTTCAGGGTACAACTTAACATTTTGATGTTAATTTATATTTATAATTTCCCCTTCTGAGGGGTTCAACTCTTCTAAGTTTCCTAATAATATATGCTGGCAGGTTTGGGCAAAAGAAGCATTTACAACATTAAGGGTTCACTCCTCTCCCCCCAAAAGACAAACTTATCCAGCTACATCTTTGTGGACAAGTGTTATGAAAACAAAAAACATCTCAGAGTATGGCCTTAGTTCAGAACCTGTAACAGTTCAGAAGAATGGGTGCAGTGCTTGTTTTTATTCAAAACAGTGTATCAGATGTCAGTGGTTATTTCTTGTTTTTAAGCTCTTCCATATTTTTGGTGGATGTGATGAGTTGGCTTTTGGTGCTGGTGCTTTTGGCAAAGTTTTTAAAGGATGGGTGCATGAGCTATAGAATTATTTTACATTTTAAAAATTAGATATCTGTGTTTGCAAATTAACTGGCATCAAAGTCATGGAAAGTGCAAAAGAATCAGGGTGCAGGATGCATATGGAGAATATAGTAGTAGAGAGAGGAGAACTTGGATATCTAGGGAACACAAAGGTACAGCTTCCCATGACCCACAGATTCCATCAAACTACTTTTAACATTCCTGCTTCTGGGAGAGAAACCTAGCAAAGAGTACCCAACAGTCCTGCAATATATTTCCTAAGCACACATCCTACAAAGCACTGTGATTTGGTAAAAATGTTTTCTGCAACTAGAAGCTAGTACTGCCAGTCACAGAGCTACAACTTCTCTCTGCCTCTCTCCAACCTTTTCTTCATATGGGAAACTTGGGAAGGAGTGTACCAATAGGAGGAGAATCCAAATCCTAAATAAGTTGATAGAGTTATTACTCAACCAACTCTCCAAACCTTTTATTTCAGGGATACGTGTGCAACAGCAAAAAGTAATTTTAGAAAGTGACACTGGTCAACTCATTGCTATGATGCATAAGACATTAGAAAAGTGAACACAATGGAAACAACTGTAAGTCTGGAAAATTTCATGCTGACAAGTACAAAGTGTTCCATTGAAGTAGTTATATCATTCAGTGTTTGCCATCTTCATTTTGTCCCCAAAAGCTGGCTTTAATTTTAAAAAAAAAAGCTTCCAGCATCCATAGGTGTGTTGGCCAGTGCCTCTCAAATTATATGATGTGGGGGGATCAGCAAGTTTTTTTTTTCCAATCCGCAAGAGACAAGTACCAAATTTGCATCCATTGGCTGCAATTGCTTCTTTCCTAGAAACTCAACATGGACTGGAAGCCAGGCTGGCATCAGTCCATGGACTATCACTTTGAACAGCTTTAATGTATGCAACTTCTCAAAAGAAACTGTCAAGAATGGCAATCTCATATCTCTTTCTCTTTCTGCTCTTCTCTCCCTGATACTGAATAAAATGGATGATGTGTTTTCATTCCATTCCAAGTATCCCCTATCACACCTCATTCCATTGGAATGTAATAAATGCAATGTCATATTGTGTGTTTTGTTCTGTTATATGACAACAAGAAACAGAGAATACAAGGTGAGACATGGAACTATCTTTTAACAGCAGCCATACATTTTCCATAACATGTCCGATGTTTAGAAATGATGGTGACAATGAGGTTATGTTCCAATAGAAAATATATTGACACATCCATGTAACTGCCCTTTGATCTTAATCTCTTAGCAGGCATGGTTAGTACTAGAGCAATCTACAAACATTCAGAATGACTGAACTTTTCATTCTTAAAATGAAATCCAGTAACACCCTTGTGACCAATGGTGCACATGGTAAAGTGGATTGAATCCATGAAAGCTTGTGATAGAAACAACTTCTTTTCAGTTAATCTCAAAGGTACTACTGAATTCCTTTATGACTTTTTATGCTAAAACAGACTAACACCTCTATCTCTTTGAATATGCTTTATTCTCAAGACATTCATCAGTTCATACACTTGATCAGGCAATAACAGCATTGATGGCTTTAAAGCAATATGTAAGCTCTAAAGAATCTTGTCTTACCATTAAAGAGTTGCCACAGGCCTCCAAAGTGCTGAGATTAATAATGAATATGACCACAGCAGGAAATGTGTTGTTGTTTATAAATCCCCTGCAGTGGGAGTCCCCATGTTTCCCATTTAATGCCAAATCTGTTTCAGAATAACCGGAGAAAAGGACAGTGCAAAAATTAATCTTCATAGTAATTGCCTGTACTCCACAGTAGACACTAATATCTCTTTCAGCTGCAATGAAACAAGAAGAAGAACACAGTAAGGAGATTTCAAGTTATTTATATTTATTAATAATTATAATATAAATTCATTTTTTAAAAATACATGCCACATAAACAAATAAAAAATGTTAACAATTTGCATTGAAATAAATGGATTTTCTCTGACAGATAATTCTGTATTGTGGGTGTCAAAACCAAAAAGGCCATGAAGTACACTGTGACTTGTCCAGACCTTGGAAAAATTACCTTTTGGACTACAACTCCTAACATTCCCCAGACTCTCCCTTTCCCAGACTCATAACGTGAATTTGTCACATCACTTTAAAGAAGAAAACCAAAATAAGAGTTAATCTTAAGGACTGAAAAGCAACATATAGAGATGAGGGTCCCAGAAAAAATGTAAAGACTAACTAGCAGTGTGACCCTTGTCTCAATGTTAACATTTTTGTACATCTTTCAGTTGGGGATAGGAACATAGGACTCTCCTTTCTCCATTTAAAGGTATATTTTCTTCTCAAGTGCATGGTCAACTCCCTGTGGAATCTAAAGGCTTTTATTTCAGCAGCATATTAGAATTTGCAGACGGCATTCCATTGAAAATATCTGTGCTAAGTAACAAAAATTTAATTCAGTATTATTTGAATAAAAGGTTATTTACAGAGGAACTGCAATGAAACATGTGACTTCACTAGATGACTCACATAAACTTTTGAAACAGCCCCAGAATGATGTAGTATAAAAACTAGAATATTATAAAGCATCATAATGAAGGTTTTTACATCACAATCTATCTCTGAATACAATATTTGAAGGAACAGCATATTTTTTTTCGTCATATAATGTAGGGCTGAGAGAAAGAGAGAGGTAGAGAGAGCATTCACAGCCTCCAATTCATTTGGTTCTAGGAGTGTACACATTATTAGCAACAGTTTAGAATAGCAAAATAATAGGGAGAACATTTTGTAAAGTTCTCCAGCGATGACATCTTGGTACAACAACAGCAGTAGAAGACACACTCTAAAACAAAGAACTGTTAAAAAAAGTACTGTTACAAAAGGTGACAGAAATAGGTCAGTCAAACCCATAAAACCATTATAGGTTTTCTTTCTGCTACCTCCAAATTCAAATCTTCATCATAATCATATTTATTTGAAAACCAATGCAGTGGATTATTACTGGACATGCTTCTAAATAGTACTCAGAAATATTCAGCTCAATCTAGCAAGTGATAGCATGTATGTAAATATTTCTCATCTGTTGCTGATGCAGATGCACTTGTGAATATCCATCCTTAGCTGAACTGCAATATTTCTACATGGAGGAATGGCTACAGTGCACAGTAAAGTAGATGCTGATGTGAGTTTAAAACAATACAGTTAAAGCAGCACAATACATACTGTAAGGAATAATAAACTGCTTTCAGACAGCTTCTTATATGCCACTATGTAAATGGTGGCCTGATTAGCATTTCTTTTAGGTGAGAAATTAAACCATGTTTTTTTTTTCATTAAAACCTTTAAGGCATTTTTTTTAAATGTACCTATACATAGAATTAACTGTTTTGGCCTTTTTCTGATGTTGCCCACTAAGCCATGGAAACCCACTGGATGGGCTTGGAAGAGTCACACATTCTCACCCCAAATTACCCTGTAATAGGTTTTCCTTAGAGTCACCATAGGTCAGAAACAACTTGAAGGTGCACAAAACAACAATAACAACAACATTTTAATATGTTTTTAACCTATTTAAACTGGTTTTAAAAGCTGGAATTGTTGTTCATATTGTTTCACCAACAAGGGCAGGATATACATATTGGCCTTTTTAGCTGTGGCATCACACTATTGACTCATGTTCAACTTGTGGTCCACTAGGACTCCTAGATCCCTTTCACATGTAGTCTTGTTAAGCCAGGTGCCCCCCATCCTATATCTATGCATTTCATTTTTCCACCCTAAATGCAGTACCTTACATTTCTCTGTGTTGAAATTCATTTTGTTAGCTTTGGCCCAGCTTTCTAGTCTATTAAGGTCATTTTGAATGTTCATCCTGTCCTTGCAATCAAAAGTGTTTACTTATTTTGCACAATATATATATATAACTTTTCTACATAGCCAGTTTACCAAAAATATCACTTAATGCCCTTTCAAAACCCAATAAAACACAAGCTAAGTAGTATCAAGTGTTACCAGAAGTGAATCATTTTCATATATATATATATATATATATAATGTGTGTATTGTTCTGCATGACCCTAAAATGGAAATCTCTATGCCACCATTTACCCAAAAACGAAATAGTCACATACACCATTAAAGCCAGGTTCTGGACTAGCCTGCTGTGGCTCCTGGACGTTGCGCCACACCTGTCCTCAGCGTACCACCTGGAATCCGACGGACAGACAGAGTGCACCAATGGGATGCTGGAGCAGTACCTCCACTGCTACTCCAGTTACCGCCAGGAGAACTGGGTCGACTTGCTGCCATTGGCCAAGTTCACTTATAATAACTCGGTGCATGCCTTGATGCAGCAGATGCCTTTTTTGCCACTAGAGGCTTCCATCTGTGAGGGTTTCCAGCTGCAGCTCCAGTTTCAGCAGTTCCTGCAGTGAATCAGTGGTTCCAAGAACTCCGGGCTGCTCCGTCCTTGCTGCAGGAGCAGCTCAAGGTGGCGAAGGAGGCGTACAAGAAGGGTACAGACCGGCGGCAGCAAGAAGGTCCTCCTTTGCAAGTGGGGGACTCTGTATGGCTGTCCACATGCCATCTCCCACTTCTGTGGCCCTGTTGTAAACTGGATGCAAGGTTTGTTGGGCCATATAAGATCGTGGCTCAGGTGAATCCCATGGAGTTCCGGCTGCAACTGCCACGGTTGTGGTGGATCCACCCGGTCTTCCACCAATCATTGCTGCTTCCGGCCTTCCTGATGATGCAGGATCTCAGCCAACTGATAATATAACTTCATCTCACATAATCCCTCTGCACAAGTACTATGAGTAAAGAACATGGGTGACCTTCTTGTTTCTAGACTGTCCATTTGGGGCTAACAATGACCAAAGAAGTCATTGTTATGGAGGTAATGGGTTGGATGAAGAAAGGAGGTAATGTATTGGATGAAGAAAAACAAATTCAAGCTGAATCCAGAAAACACAGAGGTGCTTGCTATCAAGGGTCCTAATCTGGGGCTGGAGGTGTGCTAACCAGTTCTGAATGGGATCACATTCTCCCTGAAAGACGGTGTTTGCAGTTTGGAAGTGCTCCTGGATCTGTCCCTCCAAATGTCAACTCAGATAGATGCAACAGTCAGAAGTGCCTGTCATCAGCTTCAGCTGATACACCAACTGCACCCATTCCTAGAATCAGAGGACCTAAAGATGGCAGTGCACACATTGGTAACCTCAAGGCTGGAATTCTGCAATGTGTACTACATTGGGCTGCCTTCGTACCAAGCCTGGAAGCTCCAACTGGTTCAGAATATGGTAGCCAGACTGATTACAGGTATATCCAAGAATGATCACATCACATCAATCTTAAAATCACTCCACTGGCTGCCAATTAGATTCCGGGCAAAGTACAAAGCATTGATTATTACCTTTAAAGCCCTATGTGGTTTAGGTCCAGGTTACTTACAGGACTGCCTTCTCCCATACAATCCACCCTGTACACTCAGGTCCTCTGGGAAATGTTTGCTCCAACTGGCCAGGACTAGACTGGCAATGGTTTCCCAGAGGACCTTTTCATCTGCTGGCCCCAGACTGTGGAATGACCCACTGGAGGAGATACAACACCTGAAAATGTTGTTGTTGTTAAAGCCCAGCTTCCATTGTCCCCCTCCAAATCACCTTAGTATTTTCGTTGTGCAATCAAGTTGGAAACATGCTGCCTAGCCTTTTTCCATTTATTTTTAATATTTAGATCTATGCATAAATCAAAGCTCTTTGGACTTTGTCATTCTAGTCTGGAATCAAATTGGACCAAGCTGACTAGTTCCAATGATGATACAAATCAGCCTAATTTTCTTCATTATTAAGGATTTGACTAAATCTATTGCACAACCTAATCTTTATTTTAAAATTAATATGTGGAAACAGGAAAATCAGTGATAAGAACAACTTCTCTGTGGTAACTTTAGCAATTTAGTACCAAGTAATATGTCAGGGTCAAACAATCCATCCAAACACTAACAGCAGAGCTTGGAAATTTTATTTTGGACTACAAATCCTATGCTGGTTGGGAAGTTCAGAAAGGTGTAATCCAAAAAGGTAACCAAAAAGCCCACATAATTGTGAGCTACTAAGCAAAATTCAGCCCACCAGCCATGTATTATACCTTCCATGCATGGTAGAAATGTATCTAATTTATACCTCACCTTTCTGCCCCCCCCCCCAAAGTGCACAAGATAGCTGACAAGACAGAATTAAAAACTTAATACAGAATTAAAAACCTAATCTTGGTCACAACATGTTATAAAAGCTAATCAAACAAATACACAAAAATAAAACATGGAGCAGCACCCAGGCTCTGTCCTTGTTGACAGCAGACCTGTTTAATTTCTGATTTATGTTGAAAGATAGGGCTATACTGGTCAGATTGGTGGCTCACAGATTTGTGGCTCACAGATTAGCTTTAGAGAGGAAGCATATACTTGGGGTTCAAATATATTATTCATAGTACTGTGTGGTTTGGGACACATCTAAAGCAGTGATCCATGGATGGTCTTAAAATTGACATGTGAAGAAAAGAGGAAAAGAGAAAAGGAATTGAATGAACTACAAGAATATTTGAGAAAGGAAGAAATGAAATTAGAAGAACACCCAACAAATAAAAAGGTAATGAAGAACTAAAGAAAATACAAAAAGAAATTTCCCTATTATTGATAGAGGAAACAAAGAAGAAACTAAGATATTTGAAAAAACATCAATTTGAATTCACAAATAAGCCAGGAAAGTTACACTCAGTCTAATTAAACATAAATTCTAGAAGTCCAACCTAAAATGATACAGAATTATCTGACCAATTGAAAATACAGATGATTACAGACTAACAAGGAGAAGAATTGAACAAGGAGATTTCTACAACAGAAATATTAAATATCATCAAAATATTGTCAGGAGCTAAAGCACCAGGCTCAGGTGGCTTTTCAGCTTAAATATTACAAAGAATTCATAGACCAACTAACACCATTATTGAAAATAATACTGAATAAAGCTATGAATGGTGAGATCCCAGCATCATGGAAATCAAATAATATGACTTTAATCACTAAAAATCAAGAAAAAAATCTTAGATACAAAAAAATTCAGAGCAATTTCCCTCTTAAATCCAGATTATAAGATCTATACAAAATATTATCAGAAAGATTGAAGAAAATATTAGCCACATAATTTATGAAGATCAAGTTGGCTTCTTGCCAAAGAGACACATGAAAAACAACATTAGAAATTTAATTGATGATGTGGAATATAATGGGGGGAAAGATATGAGAAAAAACTCACCATGATATTTCTTGATGCCAAGAAGCATTTGACAATTTAGATTGGAATTTTACGTTGGCATCCCTTAAGAAAATGCAAATATGTGACCTTTTTGAAAAGGCAATTGAAACTTTATACACAGAACAGGAGGCACAGATAATCATTAATGAAGAAAAGATGAAACCAATATCAATTCAACAGGGTACAAGACAGGGATGCCCACTTTCCCCATTACTTTTTATAGTAACTTTGGAAATATTAGCTAATAATTTAAGGGATGATAAGGAGATCCCAGGAATAAAGGTGAAAGAGCAAGAATATAAAATGAAACTCTATGCAGATGATATAATGATATATCTTACTGACCCTATACAAAATATCCAAGCTCTGTTAAAGAAACTAAATTACTTTGGACAAGCTTTGGGCTTCTGTGTGAATAAAGAGAAGACCAAAATACTAACTATGAATTTAACACATAGTGAAAAGGAAAAGATGATCAAGAAATCACACTTTAAAATAGAGAAAAAGATCAAATACCTTTGTATTATACTTACAGTAAAGAACATGGACTTTTTCAAAAACAATTACACTAAAATTTGGAATGAAATGAAATCAGATTTAAACAAGTGGAAGAATATCAAACTATAATTACTGGGGAGGATTTCTGCAATAAAAATGTCAGTCCTACCGAAGGTGTTATTTCTCTTTCAAAATATTTTGATAAATGAGAAACCATTTGGTAAATGGCAGAAAGTCATTGTGAATTTCATCTGGGTAGGTTGGAAACCTCGCATAAAACAAAAACTATTATAGGATGAAAGAGTAAGAGGAGGCCTTGATTTTCTTTATCTGAAATATATTATGATGCATGCTGTCTTGAGTGGTTAAAAGAATGGTTGTTATTGAGAAACAGACAATTGTTATATTTAGAGGCCATTGTTAACCACTTTGGATGGCATGCCTACTTATTTTATGATAAAGTAAAGGTAAATTGGGACTGAAAATTGTGTATTAAGAAAGGAGCTGTACAGAGTTTGGGTTAAATATAGAAGATATATAAATCAAAGAATACCGCTATGGTCATCATCTATTGAAGCTTTTCATCCACTGAGATAATATTAGATGGTATCTGGTTGAAATATGCTGATATCTTATCAACAGACAGAAATAAAAAAATATTAATAAAATCAAGCGAAGAATTAAATGAGGAAGGGCAGGAAATCCAATTGTTCCACTACCAAAAAATTAATAGAAATATTTAAAATAGATTGTAAGACTAATCAGACAGAACTGGATAAATTGTTGATGAAAGATAAAGGCAAACCTATATCCAAACTATATAAATTGATACTTGAGATAGAAATACATGATGAATTAATAAAGGATTTATGATCAAATGGTCACAAGAGGTTGGGGAAAACATATAAGTAAAAGATTGGGAACTAAATTGGAAAAAAAGAATAACATTTACTTTACCATCAGACATGAAGGAAAACTACTATAAAATACAATTTAAATGGTATCTGACTCCAGAGAAACTTTATCAATTTTATAAGAATTAAGACAACAGATGTTGGAAGTGCAAGAGAGAAAAGGGAACCATGATCCACATGTGGTGGACATGTGAGAAGGCATGTAAATATTGGAGTCAGATATGTGATATGTTGGATTATGGATGGGATATACAGTCAAAGTAGAAATGTAGAGATGTGTGTGTGAAAATTTCTTGTGGGAACAGTGTCTATGGAAAACAAGTAGGATTCAGCCAGCAGGTGGTTCAAAGCCAAAACAAGTTCACCCAGTACAGAATAACAAAACACTTTGAGCTTAAGAACATGATATTGAAAGATAAACATATGAGCTCATGCAGTTCTCATGAGAATCAGGTCACATGGAGAATGACACACAGCTAGAGG
>JAIPUX010001232.1:134989158-135004448 GCA_020142125.1 Phrynosoma platyrhinos
TTCTACAACAACATCTACAAGATGTGATCTTATGGTCTTTTGCCATCAACAAGATGGATTGTATATTTTTTTTCTTTTCTGTTTTCTTTATGGAACAATAAAGCTTTGATTTGGATTTACAAATGTGTCTTCATGGAGATAGCATTTCCAGGATAGCTGGTGAAGGAAGCTGATTCCTGAACTCTGCTGCATTTCAATCACATCACACCAAAATTCCACATGATACCATAATTTAAATATTGCAAATAAAATTGAAAAAAGACCCCAAGATGTTTATATTAGGAATGGTGGAAGAAAAGCATGAAAAGAGCTTTAGAAAACTATTATATTATATGATAGCAGGGGCCAGAGTCATATATGCAAAAAGATGGAAAAAAACAGAAATCCCCAAACTAGAGGATTAAAAATTTAAAATATATGAATACATGCAAAATGAGAAATTAATGATGTTACTTAGAGATGCCCCAAGAGAGGAATTTGAAAATGAATGGGGGGAACTGAAAGATTATTTGGATTCAGTATAAAAGAGACCCAAACACAAGAATCATTAATAGATAAGTAGCTTCTTTAATTGGGAATTAAAGGAAAATACAAGCTGATATAAGGAAACTTTATTTTTATTTTTTTAATATAAACAAGTCTTTACCTAGATGAAAAGAATTTTAAATCTAATTTTTTTACAGAATTGGGATGACATAAAGACAACAGTGACAATGTATACCAGATAATGAATTGCATAGATGGATATGTTTGGAGACTAATAAAAGGAAAATATTATTGATAAAAAAAAGATAAACAAGCCAGGAGAGGAAATATTAAGGTAGTGTTTGTGTGATAGTGTATTGTTTTTCAGTTGATGTCAGTTGTATGGTTTTTGTGCCTTATTTATTGTGTCCTTTTAACAAAATTAATAAAGATTATGTACAAAAATGATCTTCTTATATTGCTCTGGGGGTAAAAATCCATTATCAATATCAGCAACATTAATTGTGTGCATTTTTAATAAAATGTGGGGGCACAAACATCCACCCTTTGGATCAAAAGAACCTCACTGTTATTATCTGGCTCTGCACTTGCATATAGCCAGACTAGCAGTTTTGCTATTTACCAGAAATTCATTTACCATTATACAGTTAATGAGAAGTTTTCTCTCAGTATTTCATTCACTTTAGAACTCTGTAGTTTTTTGGAGTTTTTTTTTACAGAGAAGGAACGCTTGAAAACTAGATAGCAAAGGACTTATCATTAACTTGTTGCAATTAGCACTTACCAGGAAACCTGCTGTGGAGGTTGGCATCACAGTTGTATCCATTGAATTGTGCCGTCACAGATAGCACCTTTATAGTGAACAGGAGCAGCAACCATGCTCGTTCCATCTCAAAACCTAGCAAAACATTAGGCAATTATTCTGTGGCCTGGATTAGTTTATTAGAGATGCAAGTTGGAAGAGTTACATCAACAGATCAGAATTAAAATACAAGAATCCACAGCAACACTCATCCTCTTGCTCTGTTTTTGAAGCAGAAGTCATAAGGAAAGCAATGTCCTAGAAGAAAAGATTGTGTGTATGTGTGTGTACATGCACACGCCTTCAAATTGCCAATTTACTTATGGCAACCCCATGAATTTCATAGGGTTTTCTTAGACAAGGAATTCTTGGGTTCCTTCCTCTAAAATATGGCCTTCAGAAGCTGGTGTTCATTGGTGGTCTCCCATCCAAGTACTAACCAAAGCTGGCCCTGCTTAGCTTCCAAGATCAGACAGGATCTGGTGCCTAGAAAATCCAAATCAAAATGGAATTTTTGCAGAATGTCTATCTGCTTACACAGTGTACTTGAAAACCAGCATTATCTTCATGTCTATTGAATGTGATCCACAACAATCATATTCTCTGGTACGCCTTTAAAATCCCCTTTTTCCAGGTTCTGTTCTATATTCTTATGCTCAAAGTACATATTATGGTTTAGATCCAGTGGTGGCATTCTGTTACTGCAAGTGTCTCTGAGTATGCAGATATTTAGGGCCTCAGCAGACAGCTAATAGAGCTGTCCTTGAGGCAAGGAAGAGGAGGGGCAGCTGCACACTCAGAGCCCCTTCCTCCTCCCAAGGTTGCCCTCGGAGCCGCTGGCCCTCCGCACAGCCGGCGCTCCGGGGGCAACCTCCCGCCGCAGCGTCCAGACACACTGCAGCGGATAAGTCAGTGAAAGTGTGTCGCAAGCTTTTGCAGCGCACTTTCACTGACTTGTGAAAGGAGCGCTATTTTAGCGCTCCTTTCAAGGATGGGGAAGGAGCGCCGCAGGATCGAGGTGTGGGGATGCCTCAGTCCTGTGGCGCACCTTCCCAGGGCGGCCCCGTGCCTCCAGTCTGCTTCCCCCCATAGTTTGTCATCATGAAACAGGCTCCACAATCAAACTGCAGAACTGGATCTATAACCATGCAGTGGTATCACCAATTGCTGTGGAGAGGGAGGTGCCACAAGGAATAACCACAATACTCTCAATTGGAAGGAAAAGGCCACAACTTTATTGAATACAGCTGACAGTTAGAGTTGGCCCAAAGCATGAGGTCTGGATCTGGTATTGACCAGCCCACCTGTTGATCAATGACCC
This sequence comes from Phrynosoma platyrhinos, assembly GCA_020142125.1. NCBI lineage: Eukaryota > Metazoa > Chordata > Lepidosauria > Squamata > Phrynosomatidae > Phrynosoma > Phrynosoma platyrhinos. The sequence continues at coordinate 134,991,768 of JAIPUX010001232.1, forward strand.
CAATTTCCTGGTCACAGCCAAGCTTCAGGACGACAAGGGAGGTATTCAGTTGATCATATGTCTGCATCTCAAGCAACCAGTTGATCACTTGTTCGCATCTCCTCCACTCATCACTAGGGGATGCTGATCTGGCATTCCCCCCACAATAGCAACACCACAATGCTCCCAGCACCACTGAGTCCTAGACAGACTCCCGATCCCATGCTCCACAGCACAGGAAACCATGCCCACCAGATCCAAGACCCATGCTATCACCCCTGGAAAGTTGTGACAGCACTACCCAACCATTGATAAACGTAGGGGGGAGAGCCGCCTGGGAATGGCACCACCTCTCCTGACCATATGGCCTTATAAAGGCCTAAATACCAATCAACACCCAGGAGGCCCAGAAAGCCCACCGCTTCTGGCCTCCCAGCCAATCCAATCACCTCCCTGCCCTTGTGCTGGCAAATAGGGAAGCACTTCTGGCTCCCATTGCATGCTGGGAGTTGTACTGCCCTCCCCAATCCCTGGCAGTCAATCTCAGCCTCCCCAACCCTCCTCAGAGCCAGCCAGGAGAACACTGGGGGCTCTGGAGGAGGCATGGCAGCCAGGCAACTCCCCCCACAGCAACTGGGCCAACCGGTAAGTCAGGTGGCCCCATTTACACAAGAGGCAGACCACAAAAACAAATGTGCTACTGATTTCAAAATGCTGGGGTTAGGCTACAGAGTTCACTTTCTCAATAGGCTTAAGTGTGCTCAAATCTTTATTGGACTGAAGGCTTGCTGTTCAGATGGGCTTCCCCCTATGTCACACAGATTTATGAATTATTACCATTTAATTTTTTATTTGTTGTATTAATGTGTGATAAAGAACCAGGCTTCCTACTATCTGACTGAAAGTTATGACAGCAACTGATGGTCTATAGCAGAGGTCGGCAACTTTTTTTGCCGACGGGCCAGGAGGGGGGGAAATGGTGCTGGGGGGCAGTGTGCATGCGCGCTTGCCCCCGTGTGTGTGCATGCACCACCATTTTGAAAAACATGCCCCCCATGAGGCTTCCCTCAGCAGCGCCGGGTCTCCGAGAGGCCCAGTGCTGCCACGGGTGCCCCCCAGGAGGTTTCCCTTGGTGGCACATGGCCTCTTGGGAAAGGTCGCAGAAGACTTCAGGTGCCATTTTGGAATCCCAAATGGTGCCCTGGAGGAGCCCCACTGCCACAAAAGGCGATGGCAGCAGGACCGGGCAGGGGTTGGTCCAAAGGCCTCTGCGGGCTGCATCCAGCCCATGGGCCTTCATCTAATTTAGATTTTTAAAAAATTGTTAAATTTTGTTTCTTTTGAGATAACACACTGAAGGTTTTAGGATTCTCTACCTGCAAAAGGTGAAAATTCTGCTTCCATGTTTTCCTATGTATTATGCCTACTCTGCTGTGATGTATAACTATATAAACTGTCATGTTAGAACAATTTTTGAATTCATAATCAGCATGTTGTTCAGTTATGTGTATTATTTGAGCATTCATTTATCAAATAATAGTCGAGCAAATCTGTGATGAGGTAGCTTTAGAACTGAAAATAATCTTTCATACACCTCATTTACAATTTAACAAGACACACTTCACCACTAAGCAAACAACAAACACTACAATTTCATTGCATAAATTTGTGCCAGCACTCATTGTTCCTTCTAGTCTAATCAATTGAATAGACTAATGGTTCCAAAATATAATGGTTCTAAAACATATTATAATCTGAAAATTAAACTGTGTAACCGACTATTTGACTGCTTTTAAAAATGTATTATTTAAAAAGGTCCAAAATGGGAGTTGGTATATTTCTATTTCTTAAATAGAAAAGGTTCAATCCAAGACTTTCTCATGCTTAGAGAAGATCACAAAGATGAATGGATCTTAAACCAATCCTTACTAGAAATGGCATCAACCACTGGATTTCCATGGTGGAACAGAAAAATGCAGAATAAGTAGGAAGAAGTGATCCTTTCCCAGTTCAAACCCCTTGTCCTAAAAACTTTGTTCTGAAGAGATGATAACCCCTTTGGAAACAGTTTATGAGTAGCTGGAAGGGGTGCAGCAATAAAGGAAAAGGGTGGGAAATCCATCATGCTAGATCTGGATCTAGGAAATGACAGATTTATCTATTTATTTTTCATATTTTCCCAAGCACAGGTTCTTTCTATTCACTTTCCTATAACTATGTGATTTTTTTAAAAAAATAAAGCTGTCATGACAATTCATATACATTCCCATGTGCATTTTGATGTGTATAAAATGTGTATGCATTTTAATGCAATTTCCCTAATAAATTTTTATATTGTACTTTATTTTCTAGTAGTTAAAACATTAAATGATGCAGTTTTATATACATTGATGGGAGCGTGTCAATGTGTAATTTGGAGAAGTGAAGAAACTGAAAGATAATTTAATTTAACTTCACATAACTGGTTTAAATAGTACAGATTCGGTTGGTTCATATTAAAATACAAATCAGTGAAAATTTCCCTCTCTCCCATAATAACTAACTTCTCCTATAGATTTCAATTGGTTTGCCCCCATAGAGTCCAATAAGATTAACTCTAGATCTGGGGTGTACCTATAGGGGGAAACAACTCTCCCCTCAATGAGTTTTTCCCCTTCATTTTCCAAATTTCTAGCATTCCACAAAGTGAGATATTGAAAATAATTCAAAACTAGAATCTATTTGCTGTCTTTGCTTTCCATTGGTAACTTTGCTTTTGCCTTTCCTTTATATGCCTAAACTGTATTTCCAAATGCTCAACTGATGTTTTAAGTTACAGCAATTCTAAAAATTTGGATATTGAAGGGAAAAGTCAGTGAAGGAGCAGAATTCTGACTGGGAACAATGCACTCATTTTGTCCTCACCTCTATAGCCACATCCCTGTCTGGATTCAATGTACAAAATATCCGGAATGTTTACGACATTATTGATACACTAGAAAGTAAAATGTTTTAGTAACAGAAACTGCAAACATCACATTAGCATCATATGCTAATATATGGTTTTTTCCCCTAGCTGTCCTTTCCAAGGCTGTTGAAATTCCTACAATCCAACTGTTTCATCTGCTATGCCTTCTTCAATGATCTCAAAGTTGTTCAAAGGATGTATTTTTCATAGTTGTTACTGTCAAGCTTCTCTTCCCATCTTTTTAAAAGATCGTTTAAAAATCATACCCTGCTTCAGGTCCCATTTGATGGCAGAGAAATACATATAAGCACACACATAGTTATGCAACCCAAGATCACTTAAGTGGTTGTTATTAGGTTTCAGGTGTAGCTATTATGGAAATACTTTAATTTTTAGTAGAGTCCATGTTCTTAAATGGAAAGAATGAAAGATTCAAATTATTTTTATATTTTTTTCAGAGGAAAATTATATATGCTGTGTTATTGGAAAATGTTGATTTCCTTGCTGAACTTGAGAAGAGATAGTTGCCTTGCCCCAAATCTCATGCAATCACAACAAAAATATGCTAGAATCTTTCAGTCATTAGGAACCACCAAATACAGCAAGACAACCAGAAACATTTTGAGCTGTCCACAGTTCAAACTGCTAAGTGATTCTCAACTAAAACATTTTTAAAAGTATTATTAACTGTTAAATAATTATTTCTTTTCCATAATTCCATTATATTTCCATTAGTGAAGAACTGCATAGGAAACTTATTAATGTCTTGGCATATTTGACAGAACATTTTAAAAACTGAAATGATGTTAACAAGATCCTAAGTATATTTACATATGACAAATGCTGGAGAGTTTAACAGCACTTAACTCTCTTCTAAATATATAAAGGCCTTCAGGCTTAATTCTCTTTGTGGATTCATTTTGGTCATTTCCAAAATTGTATCTTATATCATTATATTGATAACTACTAAGAAACAGTAATTCCAATTTGGTTTCAGAGATAATTGAAATTAGTGTAAATGATACCATGTTAATAGCAAAAATAATTTACAAATATTTCAAATATATATTTGATGAACAATTTTCTCCATCCCTAAGATTTTGCCACACTCTGCATTGGGAATGAAACCACAAAGCTTTTGTTGCAGTTGTAAAACACCAAAGTGTTGTGAGGACTTAAAGAGCAACATATTTTATTTAGCATAAATTTCTATGGATTCCACCTAAATGTAGTGGTCTGTTATCCATAAAAGTGTGTGCCAAATAAAATACGTTAGGTTTTTGTGAGTTTTTTAGGCTGTGAGGCCATGTTCTAGAAGAATGTATTCCTGACATTTTGCCTGCATCCGTGGCTGGCATCCTCAGAGAATGGTGGCATGGAGGTGTGGGGGTATATATACTGTGTGACTCTTGGTTGAAAGGATTAGCATGTAAATCTGTGTATTGTTCTATTGAGGCAAGGCCTCTGGGTGGAAGGATATGTGAGGAGGATTGGTGTCTATTTAATTAATGGTCCATTGTCAGCTGGGAATTAGCATGTAAATTGGCATGTAAATCTGGGTATTCTTCTGTTGAGGCAAGGCCTCAGGGTGGGAGGATATGTGAAGAGCATTGGTGTCTATTTAATTAATGGTCCATTGGTGACTGGGAAACCCCCTGACCCTGGGTGAAGTTCATTTGCATTTGCAGAGTCCTGATTTTGGTGTTTTTGAGGACTGGTACCAAACTTTGGGCCTAAGCAGACTGCCAGAAATAGTGCACATTAAACTGAGGCACTGCCCTGGCTCAGTGCTAGGGAATCATGGGAACTGTAATTTATTGTGGCACCAGAGCTCTCTGACAGAGAAGGCTCAATGTCTCAGAAAAAATACAATTCCCATGATTCCCTAGCACTGAGCCAGGGCAGTGCCTCAATTTAATGTGCACTATTTCTGGCAGTCTGCTTGTGAGTTTCGTTTACTTTCAAGGTTTCTTCTTTCCTGTTGAAATTGTCCGGGTGTTTGTGGATTTCAATGGCATGGTCCAGAATTTCAATGTTTTCAAATAGCATTTTGTGCCCAGGTTGGTTTATAATGTGTTCTGCTACTGGTGATTTTTTCAGGCTGGCCCAGTCTGCAGTGTCTCTCATGTTCCTTGATTCTTGTATGAACACTGCATTTTGTGGTCCCTATTCATAATGTTATGTTTTTAAAAAGCCACAAGATCTTTTGTTTGCCTTTTGCTGCAAAGCTGTCCTCCTGTATTTCCCTTCTCATTGTACAAAAACTTTAGAGTAACTTCTTGTTGTTGTTGTTGTTGTTGTTGTTGTTGTTGTTGTGTGCCTTCGAGTCATTTCTGACTTATGGTGACCCTAAGTCGAATCTATCTTGCCAAGATTTGTTTAGAGGAGGTTTGCCATTAACTTGGTACACATGTTTAAGATAGTCTCAATAATGAAATGGTGAAGATGAACCTCCAGCTAATTAGTTGTATTTTTGGAACAACAAATATTAATATGTTTTAGAAATAGAGTAATAATAGCTATTATGACTGGTATCCTGTTGATTAGTCCCTACTAAAGTAGACCGATTCCATCCATTGTTGAATGTTGTCTCAACAGGTGTATCCATAGTGCAGAATTAAAGCAGTTTGACACCACTTTCCCATGACTGTATCCTACAAATCCTAGGATTTGTAGTTTGGTGATTTATTCAGAGTCATGGCAGTTGAAGTGGTGTCAAAATGCTTTAATTCTGCAATGTGGATACATTGAAGATGTAGATAAATCTAATGGATTCAATAGGGCTAAAAGAGGATTTTGGCCAACATATTGACAGATGGATACATAGCTACCTAGGTGGAAATATTATTTATAGTTGATTTGATAATGTACATGTGCATTTGAGATATTATTATAATTATTTAAGGAGAGAAATGAGTGAATTTTCTTTTTAAATGTTTTTGCTGCAACAGCTACCTCCTCTCAGAAATATCTACAATTCTACTTTTATTCATTCATTTTTCTAAAAATCCTGGTCTCTGAAGATGTGTAGGTTATAACTGAGCCATGAGGGAGTGCAGAGGAAAACTTGAGGGTCAAGTGCATACAGAAAGTCCCGGTACAATCTCCTGGATCACTAGGAGTGGGGATAAAAATTATCTCTGTCCCAGTGATGTCCCAACTATCACTGTTTTCTCTGTGTACAATGTATTGAAAGCATATACTGAGACTGAAGGTCTTATTCAATAGGAGGCAGCTTCAGGTTTTACAATGCTGACTTTCTCCAACTGTGGATGCAGATCCAAACAAATATCATTTTGTGGTAATTATTATGTATATGCTTTCAAAATGAGCAAAAAAGCAAATATAAATCCTCCAGAAATTACTGAAGGAAGTAGCACAAATCATAGTGAAGCCTTCTGTTTTCAGTGTGTATATAAAGGCAGGCCACTGCCACACTACAGAATTAATGCAATTTGGCACTGATTTAACTATCATGGCTCCATCCTATGGAATCCTGGACTTTGTTCACCAGAGCTCTCTGACAGAGAAGGCAAAACATCTAACAAATTTACAAAGCCCAGAATTCCATAGCATTGAGCATGGAAGTTGAAGTTGTGTCAAATTGCATTATTTATTCAGTGCAGTGGCAATGTCATTTTATTGCTTCAAACCCAATCCAGATCTCTTTTCTACAGAAATGGAAATTATCTGAAAGCAGTGTGGTGGAGCCTTCTTCTTTGGAGGTTTTTAAACAGAGGCTGGATGACCATCTATCAGGGATGATTTGGTTGTGTATTCCTGCATGGCAATGGGTTGGACTTGCTGGCCCTTATGGCCTCTTCAAACACTATGATTTTATGATTCTATGATTCTATTAATGCACAGTCTGGATGCAGTATAATACACCCTAATCTTTCAAATACACTCCCAACAAACTCACAAGCTATGTGAATCTTTTAGTATATAAGGTTTCTGATATTTCATTAAGTATGTATATAAAACCTCATTAGTTATCTAAGCCTTTAAATTTCCATCTTCTCAGTTTTTCCTTGAAAAGCTTACAGAGGAAAGCCACAATTTTATGATGGAATAGAAAAATGATTTTCATTTATTCTGAATCTTGCTCAATAAACATGCTAGACTCAAGGAAACTTTAAAGTTATTCTGGAAGCAATTTTTGAAATATGCCTAGTTCAGAGAAAAAGGGGAAGGGAAGATATGTGCCATATTATTTTATAAAGAATTATATTCTTTCATAGAGAAAAGTTAGGTAAGGTCTGTAGATCCACTGTTATCCTCAAAGATGCTGTTTGGAATACATTTAACTATAGCTCTGCAATTTGAAGGCATACCAGTTGAACAAAGGGATATTATTTTAAATTCAACTTATTTATTCTTTTAAAAGGTGTAGTCATTTTTAAAGGGACAAAATAAATACAATTATCTCTTGTTCATATCTATAATTTGAAGCAAAAATTTGTAAAAGTGAAAGGGTTAGTGTGCTCATTGAATTAATGTCTTTCTGTTGCAGTAGAATCCAGATAAAAAAATCTCACTGATCAAAATCCTCTTATTTGATTCTTGTATGGCATTGATTGTAAGAAAATGTTAGATGAATGCCACAAACTGGATAAGACTGTCTGGAACCATTTGTTGTGTGTTAGATCTGCATCTCTGTCCCAAGACAATTCCTGTCCTAATTCTGTTCTAAGGTTAAAACAACAACCCAATGTATGGCTAGATTAATACATCCCTTCTCATACTGGAACTTTGACAGAAGTTTATTTCACCTTGTCCATAATCAATTCTCAACAGCTCCACTAGAATTACCCATAAACCCATATTTCCTGATGAGTGATACAAAAGAAAATTTGGAAAATGCTCACATTCTTTGTTGTTTACTCAAAAAAATTATCATGGAACATTGTAAGCAACTTCCATGAAGGGCACTTACCCAAATCCCCCGTATCTGAACTTGAGTCAGCTGAACTCCATGTATCCTGTACTGCTGCATGTAATCAACTGTTTAACATCACTGCCTAGCAGGAACCTTTTCAGAAAACACTCCAGTTCCTCAGATGAGAAAAGAGGCACTCATTATGGAAATGCTTTTTTTAAAACTAGCCTGGATTTTAGATGGGAAAATCTGCCAGGTCTCAAAATACTTAACAAGTCTGTTCATCACCAGACTGAAATCTGAGTAGGTTCTTTATGATAGGGTTTCCCCCTCAGTTCTGTGTCCCTTTTTTTTTTAAATGCTTTTGATCTCCAACTTTCCAGGGTAAAAATATTTCAAGAGGTCCATGTGGGGTGTGCAATCAATCTGGAGATATTATTCTGTCATCAGTTCATTGAGGGGAAATCTTGTCTGCTGGAGTTTAAAGAAAAACAACCAGAGGAAAGAAACAAGCATGGAGATAACATCAGTCTCTGGCCTGCAAGGTTATCAGTGTCCTGTTGTGCTCTGTGAGAAATTTCTAACCCTTTTTCAATTGTGATCATACTCAAAAACAAGGGAGCAAGAAAGAGAGAAACACATTTCATGCTGAGATAAAATGTGATACGAGATATCATTCTGAATGCAGCTGTCATCAAAACAATATTCACCAACAAGGTATCTATACATACAAAGCCAGCTGAATACAATGGAAAAGGGCAAGCAGCTGGAAACTGAACCTCAATTTGGCAGTTCTGCTATGGCATCTTTACAGTTGTGTATCTTTTTAAAAAAATATATTTGTGAGATTTTTTCTCTACATTTTTATTTTAGACTGGTCTCCATGGATATCAAGATGGGGCAAAAAACAAATCTAAGCACATGGCCAACAGAACACCTTAGCAACAAAGGACATGAGGGGGCAGGGGGGACAAGAGTGGGGGGGGGAAGCATGGAATATTTTAAGCAACTTCCATGAAAAGCACTTACCCAAATCTCTAGTCATAAAGATTGGGTGAAAGTCAAACAAATCTTTTGAGTTATTCCAACTATATCTCAGTGGTGAATGTGCCATGTATTATTAGTAATTTTGATTGCTCGGTAATTTTCAGTCATCTTGATCTAGAAAGTTTGCCCAGTTAACTGAAGCTAACAGAAACTAAAATAACATAAGAATCCTGTATAAGGAGAATGGTACTCTACACCAAGAGTATCCTTCCTTTTATACAGGATTCTTTTGTTATTTTTTTTTATAAGGGGAAAGGTACTCTGAAACAAAGGGATGTGGTGACTTAGTGGTTAAGATGCCAGTTCTGATGATCAGAAGATTGGAAGTTTGGCAGTTCGAGTCCCGAGTGCTGCATGATGGGGTGAACTCCTGTCACTAGTCCCAGCTTCTGCTAACCTAGCAGTTCGAAAGCATGCAAATGCAAGTAGATAAATAGGTACCACTTCAGTGGGAGGGTAACAGTGTTTGGTGCAGTCATGCTGGCCACATGACCACCAGTGTAGTCCTCAGACAACATTGGCTCTTTGGCTTAGTAACTCATCCTCAGTATCATTACTGCTTTCCTAGATGTCTTGTTCCTGAACTGGTTCCTGCTTTGGTGTTTGTGTGTGTGTGTCCACAGAAGTGCTAGGCTGATGTGAAGTGCTAGGTTCCTCCTCCTTCACATTTCTGGATGCATCCACCCCTCCATTTCTGATGTTTGTACCTGTGTTGCCCCACTTCACAAAAACATCATGGTTGCTGTGGATCTTTTCCCATCCAGCATGTGTTTCAAACCTTGCACTCCTTGAGTACAGAACTCTGCCACCACCCAATAGGAATCTGTAACTATTCCCCTTGTAGCCCACAAACCTTAACTTCTGGTTCTTTGGTTCATTTTTCCTCCAGAACTGAGAAGGAATAAGTAATGAGGCAAAGTAGCCAAATACCCTCAAGTACTGGGATTGGGTGCTCTACCATATAACAGGAAATATAGTGTTTGGTTGATGGCACTGTAACACATCCTGTTAATGGTATGGCATGCAACCTTTGTGGCTTCTGCCCACAAATTTGGTGGTGCCCCAGTGTCTTCCAGCATGCAATCCTTCATCTGATTGATCATGCCAATTTACCTTTCAGCCAAACCATCCTTGGCTAGATAAGCCAGATTGGTGGTTTTGTGCTGTATTCCCTTCTGCCTAAACCACTGCTTCAAGCCTTCAGCAAGGAACTCTCCACCCCTATCAGTCACAAAAGTGCCCACCTTGTAGGGAAACTCCCTCTCAATGGCATTGACCCACTTTTTGACCTGGTCAGCAGCTTCACCCTTGGTTCTTAACAAGGCAACATAGGAATACCAGGTGTGTCGGTCTACTATGAGCAGGGTAAACTTGTTTTCCCCCATGCTCTTAACTTGGTGCCATCCCAATAAGTCTGCATGCACCAGCTGAAAAGGCCTCTGGGTGGTGCACTTGCTTGGCAACTGGGTAAGCCTTGACTTTCACCCTTTTGCACACTGCACAATTAAGGTACTTTGCATTGCTCCACCTTAAAATCTGAACAAACCTTCTCCAGGTTTCTCAAATCTTTGAAACTTGTGCGCCCCATTACCCTATGAAAATACCGTGCACAATTTTCATGTAATGGTTTGTTTGCAACATTGCCACACTGCACCTTTGCCACCATGTGGTATACCTGATTTTTCTTTACAACTTTACCACACACGGCCACCTCCTTGGAGATTACTCCCTCATCCCCCTTAAAATGGACTTCAAACCAATCAGGGATGCCACAGTCACAAGGGATTTCTGCAGTTTGGGTGCACACAAAACATTTATCAAATGTTTTCCCCAGCCCTGGGATGAATACAGACCCTTTAAAGTCCACTCTACCAGATTCACCATCAGCAAATACCACTGTGTCTACTGATTCTGGTTTTGAGTTCTGTACTCTCCCTTTATCTGATACCATGTGGTGAGAACCACTGTCCAAAATACAGACAGGGTCTCCCTTATTCCCACTCACAACACCCTCCACAGCAGAAACAAACCCCCTCCCTTCCTGGGGCTTTTTCTTCTGTGAAGACCATCCCTTCTTTGCTGCAGAGACAATCCTTCCAGAAATGTCCAGTCTTCCCACATGAAAAGCACCACTTAGTCCTGCAGGTGGCAGCTCTCCCCTTCTGGGACATGGTTGGTTATCTCCAGCTTGTTTTTCCAGATTGCCTGGATCTCTCCTCAAAGTCACATCTCTGGACCTCCTCCAGGATTCTTGATGCCACAAGCTCAGCCCTCAGATCTGCCTCAGTGACTCCCTGTAGGCCGTACATCAAAAAGTCTCACTCACTGGTCAAGCTGCTCAGGAGTATGAAGACTTTTTGAGACTCCTCTATCTGGATACCTTTATTGCTGCACTCTGCAAACAAACACTGCATTTTCTTCAGATGAGTAGTTACAGAAGCACCCTCCTGCAACTTACAGCCATACAGTTTTCTATAACAAAGCATCTTATATAAGGCTCCATTGGGCTGATGAACTCGTTCCAAGGTATGCCACACATCAAAAGCTGTCTGCTTTTCCTAATGTGATTCAGCTGGCTTTCATCTACAGCTAGAACAATCATAGCTTGTGCCTTGCGATCCTCATCTACGGCTAGAACAATCGTAGCTTGTGCCTTGTGATCCTCATCTAAGGCTAGAACAATCATAGCTTGTGCCTTCCGATCCTCATCTATGGCTAGAACAATTGTACCTTGTGCCTTGCAATCAAGGCATGCCACACATCAAAAGCTGTCTGCTTTTCCTAATGTGATTCAATTGGCTTTCATATATGGCTAGAACAATCGTAGCTTGTGCCTTTCGATCCTCATCAATCTGAGATTCTTCTGTTGGATCTGGTTGGTTTTGCACTATGTTCCATAAGTCCAGTTTTATCAGTAAAGCTTGCATATTGATTTTCCAAGAAGCATAATTTGATTCACTCAGCCTCTGAAATCTAATAGCTGTTTCCATTTTTCCTGTTCTGTGTCAACAACAGACAGATGCAGATGGACTTCTTGGTAAACTGCCAACAGCCCAAGCAAGCAGCCAACACATATGGAAGCTTGATAAGCCTTCCCTGGCACAATGATAACCAACACTGACAGTGAAAAACAGACCCTCTGTGGATTCAATAGCATCACTGGCAATCTGGAACTCTCACAACCACTCAGGCATTGTCTACACACACAATGGGGTCATAACCCATGTTGGGGTATGCTGGCAGTGGGAATCTAGCATACACACATGCAGAGTAGATGCACTATGCAGGAATGCCCAGAAAATGGCCTTCTGTGAAGAATATTGCTCCAGACAGCACAGGAAAAATCCTGCCAAACACAGGTGCTACTTGTCAAGGAAAAAGCAACATGGGACATACAGTAATAGAAATAAAATATGTATGTGAATGTCAAGGTGACTAAGCAGGAGCAATCATAAAGATACACAGGTGAAAAAGATAATATAATTAAGAAGCCTTGAGAGCCAAGGACAAAGTTATAGAAGGTATATTGAGAACACCTGTGATAGATTGCAAACACCTGAGACTCATTAAGTGGTCAAGGTAAAGTGATGAAACACTTGGGTTGGTCTTAGGTATGGGATGATTCATGTGGACCAATCAAGATGTATGTACACACCCACTGGGTGGAAACTGACTGGTGGGTGGTGTCTAACAATGGATATAAATTGCAATGTTTGCTAATGTACAGTGTGGAGTAGCTTGAGATATTGTGATTTGTAGGGCATATAGTATTTATTTATACAAAGTAGAATAAAGTAGATCTTTTATATAAGACTACTGAGTTGTCTGG
>JAIPUX010001232.1:135037082-135049751 GCA_020142125.1 Phrynosoma platyrhinos
AATACTGTCATCCAAGTCATTAATAAAGATATTGAATAGCACTGGGCTACACCAAGCAGGATATCGCTTTGGTGATATATGTGAACAACCTGTGTGTAGCTGCTAGGTCAGAGCAGGTAGTAAGAATGGTACAGGCGGAATTGTCCCAGAAATTCATCTTGAAATATTTGGGAAATCTTAAGGCTTACCTAGGGATCGAGATAGTGAGGATTCAGGATTGCAGGTTTCTGTTGAGTCAGAGGAAGAAAATAGAGAAGCTGGTGGAGAATTGTGGTTTAGGTAACATGAAGGAAGCAGCGAAATGCCAAAGGATTTTGACAACGCTGAGTTGTATAGGTCTGTGATAGGGAGCTTATTGTTCATAGTGAATAACACAAGACCTGATAACTCGTATGCTATAGGAGTGCTAGCAGGAGAGTCAACAAGCCCAAGGTGGAGAACTGGACAGCTGTGAAACATATGCTCAGGTACTTGAAGGGCAGCAAAGACAGGAAGCTGTTGTTGCATGGAAGCACAGCACAGCTAGACTGTTTTGTTGACAGTTCTTTTGCTTCAAAGGTGGCAGACAGGAAATCTGTGTTGGGCCTGCTGATTAGGTATGCAGATAGTCCAGTTGTCTGGAGAAGCAGGAAGCAGAACGGTGTGGCACTGAGTACCACTGAGGCAGAATTTGTAGCTTTGTCAGAGATGATAGGAGAGGTCCAGTGGATACGTCAGCTGTTAGAGGACTTAAGTGAAAAGAGTGCAGGTCCAACGGTGGTACACAAGGACTCACAATCATGTATTGCGATATCAGAAGCAGAGAGCCTAAAGTGTCGGACAAAGTATATAGATACCAGGTCCCAGAACATGCGAGAGATGGTACAGAATGGGGTTTTGAGTCTGGTCTACATTGCATTGGAAGACAATGTTGCAGACATTCTCACCAAGGTAGTACTGGTGGAAAGACATAAGGGGATATCAGTCCAGTTGGGAATGAGCCTATGATATGGGAGGTCCAGGGAGAACACACTTCATGTCAACACACTAAGCATAGGTACACCCATCTGAACATTTTGGAGGGGATTGTCAAGGAATGGATCCTGGGGAAATGTTCAGATATGGGATAAAAGGTAACAGGATGACCTTGAGCAATGGAGCAGCCATGAAGTGACAGCATGATGTGCTGAGTCACTGGGAACTGATACAACCCCAAGTACAGGATTGAATCAGTTGCATGCAATCCAGCTTTGTTGCATCAGCCAGATGAGTGGGCTGGACTAGGTATTCCTGGAGGGGATAATGTATGTAAGGGAGGAGTGTTATTGTACAGTGTGGGAACATCGGTGTGTGGTGTAATGCGAGTAGCTTTGTTGGTCAGGACAAGCTTGTAAACAGAGGAAAGGACATTAAAGAGCCTCCTTGAGAGATATCTGCCTGTTGTCATGTTTGCCAGCTTCTGGAGGGGGAGAGAGAGTTCTCCAGCCTACACAGAGCTCCATGTCGCTTCTTTGGTGGCCTTCCAGGTGCACAGCTTAAATGTGGTGCAACTCTGCTGGCGCAATCACACTGCCATGGTTCACATAGCAAATGTAGCACTATACAAAAGGAAATGAGGGAGGGATGGAAGGAAGGAGATGAAACAAGAAATTATTATACAGTATAATTGCTATTATTTGTTGTTACACATCTACACATCATTTTTTTATTTATGACAACCCTAAAACTAAACTCTCATAGAGTTTTCATGGCAGTATTTATTCCCCTCCTCTGAGGCTGAGAATGTGTGACTTGCTCAAAGTCACTCAATAGATTTCATGTTGAACAGAGATTAGACTCCTGATCTCCCAAATCCTAGTCCAACACTCAAATCATGACACAATATTGGTTATCATTACCATTATAGTTACAATCAAAATTGTGTTTGAAGAAATAGTGCACAGGTACATTCTATTCCATTACTCTATTTACACCCTACCCTTGTCACAAAACTGAGTCACAAAATGGCTTACAAAATCCAAGGAATTAGAGCTAAAAATGCATGTGACTAGAAACATAATAATATTTATTTATATCCCACCCCTCTGCAGAGCAATCAGGGCAGCTTACAACATTAAAATTACCATAAAAATACAATACCAATCACAACCCAAAAATCCCAAAACCCACCCACCCCTTAAAAAGTATTAAACAATATCATGATTTAAATATACATTAAAATAAATCTAACTGACAGCAAACAATATGATTAAAATACTATTAAAGTGTCTATAAAATCAAAACAATATTGAATAAAATAATGAGCAAGAATAAAAGTGTAGCCGTTGAGTGGTACTCAAGGATGTTTCCCTTGAAGGAGCATTGGTGGCATAGTGGTTAAATGCCTATACTGCAGTCAATCACTCACAAACTATAAGGTTGTGAGTTCAATACCAGCCAGGGACTCAGGGTCAGCTCAGCCTTGCATTCTTCCAAGATTGCTAAAATGAGTACCCAGCTTGTTGGGGGCAATTAGCTTACACATTGTAAACCACTTAGGGAGTGCTTAAGTGCACTGATAAGCAGTATAGAAATGTACTTGCTATTGCTATTGCTATTGCTATTGCTAGGATAGAAATCTGTAGTTTGTGTTGTAATTGTTCCTTGCTTTTAATTAACTTTTATTATTTTACCTATTGTTTTGTATTTTTAGATTGTATGCCTTTGGCAGGTTTTTATTTCTACTTTATGCTTTGATTGTCTCTTGTACATTGACAGCGCTTTATAAATAAACTATAATAATAATAATAATAATAATATAGTGACTGAGTCAAAAAGCACTCTAATATAAAAAAAGCAATAGATTTGATGCTTTGTCTCACCTGTGTTTTTGTCTGATAAAATTACTATAGCAAATACCTGAAGTTTACACTTCATCTGATGACAATGTCAGGAAATGTATATGGTGCAAGTCTTGTTCTATGTGGATTCTGAAACAAATTAAAATATCACAATCTGCTGGATGAATACTTTTATTTTTGTCATTGTTTTAGTAACTGCTAAGTAAGATGATAGTAATTGTCAAGCTAAAGTCATTATTTGACTAATGAACAACAGTGACAACACTGCTTCTTAAAACATCCCAGCGTGTGTTCCACATGACTTTCCTGTATTTTCCTGCCACTTGCTTTTATCTGTAACAATGCCCCTATCCAGATGCATTATGTTCATATTCTATGTTGGATTTTCAAGAGCAAGAGTTAATTTACTATGTTTGCTCCAGTAAATATAACCCTTCTTGCACATCTGGTGAATATAAGTTCAGGTCAACATTGTGGTGGCTCCTCCTGGTCCTTTCGGTCTTCATATAACATCCTCTTTGCATTGAAAGAACATATAGAGAGGAGAGAGAGAATAGGTGTGTCCCAAGTACTCCCATCCATTGCTGCTGTTCTGCCCCTTGCATCCATCCCCTGTGCACTCAGGGTCCATCAGAAGCCTCTGTGCTCACTCATTGCCATTAACATCATTGTCATCATGTTTTCTTAAATGGGTTTTTCAATGATAAAAACCATAAGAACAACAGATTTCCAGATATCCAGATAACAACTCATTCTAATATATATGCTAACATAAAACAATTCACTAATAATTCACACAGGGCCTAATAAAAAAGAATAATTCACAGAATGCCTACCAAAAAAAAAAAAACCAAAAAAAACCCACCAACCTCAAAATTCAAATAGCAGTAAAAAATCAGTCAGCCCTCCATATCCATGGATTTTTTTTAATCCATGGGTTCAAGCATCCACAGCTTGAAAATATTTTTAAAAATATAAATTCAAAATACCAAACCTTGATTTTGCCATTTTATATAAAGGACACCATTTTACTATACCATTGTATTTAATGGACTTGGACAGCCATAGATTTTGATATCCACAGGGGGTCCTGGAACCAAACCCCAGCAGATATTAAGA
This sequence comes from Phrynosoma platyrhinos, assembly GCA_020142125.1. Classification (NCBI taxonomy): domain Eukaryota; kingdom Metazoa; phylum Chordata; class Lepidosauria; order Squamata; family Phrynosomatidae; genus Phrynosoma; species Phrynosoma platyrhinos. Next base: position 135,041,021 of record JAIPUX010001232.1, read on the forward strand.
GCCCTCTGTGCTACATTTCTAGACCCAGTTACATATCCTCAAGAAAACTCTGTCCATACAGTTTCTTCAGTATCACCATCACAACAACCTCCATGGGCCAGAAATAGACTGAATCATTCAAAAACTGTCCAAATACACAATAGTATATTTTTCATCCTCTATATAGTATAAGTATATAGTGGTATATAGGATACATACTCTTGATATATCTATCTATCTATATATATACACACAGACACATACAGACACACAAAAGTTGGGACATGGGTGCAATTGAGCACAACATGTGTAATGGGGGGGAATGCATAGTCTGAAAACTGGTGGCAAAAATAAAAGGATCATAAAACACATTACAGACTTTATTATTAAGCACTTAGATGATACTGTCATTTTTTAAGAGATACCAGTTTTATTATTACAGTTTTGATGAGGTAGCAAGAATAGTTCTTTCAGCAGTGTAAACATCACTGAACCAGATTTTGCATGATCCACTGCATGATCCATTGGGTTTCCTCTTAGTTGGTGCGCCAAGGCAGATACATAAATGAATTGTTGCTGTAATTAAGCATTGCTGACTCCTCTGGAGAAATGTCACAGATACAGAGTTAGGGACATCAGCCCTCATCAGTTTTGTCTTGTTACCATTTTTCTCCTCACTGCAAGAAAGTCATTGAAAAAAGTGTGGTTTTCAAAGACAATTCACATCTTGGGATTTCTTGTGTGCAAAAACAAATGCATTGTTTTTCATTTTGCATACAAAGTAACCTTTGTGTGCAGAAAACAAGTTCAATACATAGAAAATAGAATTTTATCAACAGAAAAATTTCTGCATAAATAAGTTTCTTACAAAGAATGAAGAAAATGTGGGTGTGTTTTTTTTGTTTTGATTGTTGTTGTTGTTGTTGTTTGTACAGGATAAGTCCTGAACTGTGAAGCTTCTCACCTGTCTAGGATTTTCCTCATCAGGTTTCTCAACACTCACAAAAGCCATTCTTGGAACATTTCTTTAATATCTTCAAATATTCTATTCCTAAACAGGGTGCTAATGAAGCACAACACATAGTTTGTGTTCATATGGCTTTTTAATGTAAGAGTATTTCTGGAATTGGAATATCTGCTTTTAAAAACTCCAGAGATAAGAGTTATCAAATATTATTGGGTACTACTGCAAACCAGACTGCCTAGAACCATGTTAATGCCAGGGATGCCTATGGCATGTCTTTGGGGATTATTGCACATATTTTTCTCCCAAGCTGGGGCTGGACTGGGCACAGGAGTAAACTGCTTAAAAATGGATGTTTTTGCGTGCCTCTGTACCCAACTCAGAGGCATTGCGTACCTGATCCAGACTTCTCCCGGACTTTGCAAAGAACAGGAAAGTCCCATTCTTTGAAAAGTCTGGATTGGGTATGCAATGCCTCCAAGCTGGGCATGGAGGTGTGCAAAAACATCTGTTTTTAGGCTGTTTATGCCCATACCAAGCTCAGGGAGAAAACATGTGTGATAATCTCCTTTGTCAGAACTTCCAAGCCAGACTTGGTTTTCTGCTCTGAGCTATGGAATGGATGATATCTGCACTGCTCCCAGCCAGAAATTACCTCACCCAACTGATATGCTTTTCAACAACAAGGTGTTTAACATGTTATACAGTTCATGCAAATGATAAATAATTACAACATCATCCTTTTTCTTCAGCATAGACATGTGCTGCAGCTCATTTCAGCAGACAGGATTCCTATCTACTGAAAACAGCAGGGGGGAAATGGGCTTTAGTAATAAGTAAGAATTTCAGCAAACTATACATGGCCCCTTTTCTTTACAGTCATGTAATTCTTGGTAGTAGAAAGAGCAGGTTTGCAGCTGAGGATTGCTTGTGAATAGATCTCTGTATCCCAAGCAAATGTAACCTATAATTAATTCAAAATCCAAAGGCCTCCCTCATCTGTTCCAAGCAGAAGATGCAATAGACCGTGCCCACAGTTAAGTTTATGCTACTAGAAGTGGGAAATGGGTGAAACATTGAAACCATTACTGAGTCCCAGGCTGCGTCCACACTGCAGAAATTGATACCACTTTAACTGCTATTGCTCAATGGTGTGGAATCCTGAGTTTGTTGTGACACCAGAGTTCTCTGACAGACAAGGCTAAATATCTTACAAACCTACAGTTCCCAAAATTCCATAGCATTAAGCCATGGCAGTTAAAGCGATGTCGAACTGGATTATTGCTGCAGTGCAGATGGAGCCTCAGATTCTCCTGACCTTGGCAGATTCTTTGACACCTGCCAACCTGTCTGCTGCAATCTAATCTCCCCTGAAGGCAAATAAAAATTGCATTGCTGAAGAGAACTGTTATGAGCCATGAGATAAACTAATTTCTGGCAGAAACTGATTTAGCATCACTATGAGGTGGTTCAATTTCATCAGGTAAGAGAAATCAGCCCTTGGGACTCTTCCTTATCAAGGCAACATTTCTAAACAATTATGCTCAGATTTAGAAAAGAGACCACAATATGAATTGTAAAACTGAGCAGGGGGTAGATAATAAAAATCGTGACACACACACACTCCCCCTTACCAGCAGTGGGTATAAGATAAACAACTATTTCGGGAAAAGTAAATGATTATATTTAATCATTGTTACAACTGTGTTCTCAGAGGAAATGAAAACTAAAATGTGAAATGAGTCCGCTCCCATCCAACATCAAGCAGCAGACATAACAAGGGGAAGAAATAACACATTTCATCATTTTCTAAAATCCAGAATCAGAACAATTTAGCACAATTTTGTATTTGGGGGAACATGTGGCAACCCATGTAGTTCATATTTTGTAGTTGTTGTTGTTGTTGTTGTGTGCTTTCAAGTCATTTCTGACTTATGGAGACCCTAAAGTGAACATCTTGTGGGTTTTTCTTGGTATAATTTCTTCAGAGGGGATGTTGTCTTGGCCTTGTTCTGAGGCTGAGAGAGTGTAATCCATTGGGATTCCATGGCCAAGTGTGAATTCGACAGTGGTCTCCCAGTGTCCTAGTCCAACGCTCAAACCATTATATCAGATTGCTCTCTACTTCAAGTATAAGGATACAATATTTATTTATTTATTTATTTATTTATTTATTTTTCTTTTATTAATATCTGGCTCCACAGTCCTACCTATTTCTTTTTATATTCCCACATATTAGGCAGGATAGGATTGGAGATATAGAATTATTAAACTGAGAGGGAGGTTAACAACTATGAAGTCAATGTAGGATCTAGAGCAGGGACCAGCAACCTACGGCCCGCGGACCGGTTAAGGCCCAGGTCCCTGGATTTACCAGCCCAGGCCAAAGGTTGCCACTGCCGCCGCCACCACCGCCACACGTTTTTGCCATTGTGCGGCCGCAACCACCATTTTGGAAATCAAAATGGCGGTCGCGAAGTGTTTGCGCATGCGCAGTACTCCTTTGCATGTGCAAACGCGGCATGGCCGCCATTTTGATTTTCAAAATGGCAGCTGTGACATGCGCCGTAGCTGCAGCGGCAGCAGCCGCGGGCACAGGGGGTCGCACGCGCCGGCGGAGGGCGCGCACATTCCCCCCCCTTGGCCCAGCCAAGACCTGGGCTACGGGAGACCAGCCCAGGTCTCAAAAAGGTTGCCTACCCCTTTATCTAGAGTATAAGATGCAACTTCAGCATGCCTGACAGATGGCCAACTAGCTTCACAGAGTCAGCAATGGATCCATCTAACAGGATTATTGTCCAGACAAGATTTTAGCATCTTGTCAATGAGGTTATCATTGAAGACATTGTCAAATGGTTTAGCAAAAGCAAGATACAATAAATCCATGTGACTTGCCAGAGTATGTTGTTATCTCATGATTTATTTTGATAAACTAATGTCTAGTCCTAGCAATCAATGCATTTTGTAGATACTCACAGACTGACTACTTAATAATCATGTCTATTATTGTATTTATTTACTTATTTGATTTCTGTACCCAACTTTCTCTCAATATCAAAGCCAAAGCTGCTAGATTAAAACAAAGTGCAGCTTTAAAAACCTCCTTATCATATAATGAATTTTAAAATAATTACCACAAAATTGGTTTTCTATTGAAAAATAGCATAGGTATATCTTCGTTAATGAAATAGATGTGTTTCTGGGCATTACTTCTTTAACATAATATTTTTCTGCCTAGAGGGAGAAATAATATGGAAAGAATAGAGATAGGTTCCTATACCATAAAAAGAGCAGTTCAACATGTTTCAGCAAACCTTTTGTTCAAAACTAACAATGTGCACACATGAAGTGAAACAATCAGTAGGTAAACTTGCATAAGTAACAAAAAAACCATTCTGAATTCTATGGCTGCATCCATACTGCTGAAATAATCCAGTTTGATACCACTAACTGCCATGGCTCAATACTATGGAATTCTGGAAATTGTAATTTATTGCAACACCAGAGCAAAGCTTAGCACTGCATTCATTTGTTAGTGTGTTCATTGGAGCACTTGAGTTTGTCAATGTGTGTCTCCAAAGAAGAATAACTAGATGTTTGCAGTATACCCTATGTTTAGCACATCTAACATAACTGACTGCAGCAAAGCTCTGGTGCCACAACAAACTACAGTTCCCAGAATCCCATAGCATGGAGTCATGGCAGTTAAAGTGATGCCAAATAATTTCCTAAGTCTGGATGCTGTGTGTATTCTTCTAATATGCATCCAGACAATTTTTTTCTTTCACCAGCCTCCACTTCCTATATGATGTCCATTTTGGTACCCAAACTTTTAAATCTTTGCTTTTTTAACATGCTGGGGTTAGTTAGTAAAACAAGCTAATCTGCTCTGTCCTTTTTTACTGTTTCCTGTTTACACATGCTCAGTGAGAGATTCTGAGGCAGCAGCTGTGCATCTTGCCTGTTGGATGAAGGAATGCACAGCTAAGCAGGACTGGCTAGAGTAGAATCCCATTCTTTCCCAGGTCATGTTTATTGCATTGTTTATTGCAGACATGCTGCTGCAACCAAACACTAAAAGTCAGTGTTTTTCAAGCCTGCTTCACCATGTCCTCACTGCTGATGCTGCAAAAAAATCTTAACTGGACTGAACACAGGAAAAAAGGAAAGCTAGGCAGATGTAAAAAGATTTTGTAAAAAGAAGAAGAAGAAGAAGAAGAAGAAGAAGAAGAAGAAGAAGAAGAAGAAGAAGAAGAAGAAGAAGAAGAAGAAGAAGAAGAAGAAGAAGATTTTTGTTGGAGGCTTCCAGAAGTTAACAGAAGTATGCCTGCACTGATTTAAAACCATCCCAAAGCATTTAAAACATAACTGAAAAGTACAGCAACCCCCTACTGAAATAAGGCAACATTTTAAAAGCTCCATCAGCAATTCAGCACATAGTAGTAGTCAAATGGGACCAGGATCAGTTCAGATGATCCATGGAAAGAAAATGGAAAGGGCATGTGCAAATGGGAGAGGCAGAAGAAAGAGCAAAAAGAAAGGTGCATTAAGACTCATGCACACAGTGGGAGAGGCACCTATAATTTGTAGAGGACAATAACTTGAAGAAAATGTCTAGACCACATTCAATATCAAAAGTGCATAAATATCTCCTGCTTGTCTATCATTCATATCAAGAGTCCATCCTGATTCATTAGGAACAATGCAAATATCACTAGAATTGAAGGAAATTCTCCACATAGCGCTGTAAAAGCACAAATCTATCACTTCTGCATGAAAGATTTATGAGCAAAACTCCCCACTGATTGGGAAGAAAGCATAATCTGGCAAGCTCCCAACTAGGAAATTGCTTCTTCCTCTTAGCAGACATAAATGTAAAACACATTAGTGTTAGATGACTAATGTTTTATTTCTCCAATTATTAAAATCCCAATTATAAAATAATTAACTACAACAGTGTTTTGATTTCAAAAGACTGGATAGGTATATTAAGACATACACTCATTTTTCCTTTTCTTTTTTCTTTTTTTTTTTTCTTTTTACAATTCAGCTTTAATTCTGGCAGTGTCTTTAATCTATTAAGTCAATTTTGATTGTAATGTTATCTTCAAAGGAGCATTCCATAACATTGCTTTATGTCTGTATTTTGTTACCAAGATGTCAGCCCATGTTCAACAGATGCTCCTTCCACATATTATCTTTGCATTTCATTGAAATGGGCAGGACTGTCATGGGATAGAGGACACCATAAAATAAAGAGTGAGCCACAAAAAAGAAAGGACTAAATTAAATATGATAGAAGTAGCCACATTCCCTTAGTAATATGTCTGTATTGTTCACATATAAATCAGAAGCAGAACACATGTGCCCATGAGTAATGAGGAGAGCCAAACTACTTTTCTACCTTACTTTTCTCTCTGTAACTTCAGCTGCATTTCTACTCAACCCAGACCAGCAGCAACAACAACAACAACAACTTTTATTTCTTCCCTGCCTCTCCTCAAGGCTTGAGGAGGGGTTAACAACATGTTAAACTACAAAGCACAATTAAAAAAGAAAAAAACATGAAACCAACACTTAAAATGCAATATTATAAAACCATTAAAGTACACTCATATGAGTACCATACATTCTTTAAAATATACAAATTTAAAATTGACTGGGTGGACCTGCCAGAAGAGAAGTGTTTTATACAGTCAACTTTTCAGCTGTCATATCTCTTCCTGAAGGTCATTCCATAGGACGTTTTCACACGGGGCTTTAGACGGAGTCATTCCTACCTCCATCCGGCCCCACTCTGGCTCCGTGCAGGAAAAGTTCACACGACGTCGCAGCAAGCCCCTCCTCATCCTTCGCCATCCCTGCGCCATCCCTGCCTCACTCCGGGGTCTTGATCGTCGTGTTCATACGACGTCGCAGCAAGCCCCGCCCCATCTTGCGCAATCCCTGCGTCATCCCTGCCGCTAGCCGGCTTTAGCCCCATCTTTTTAATTCCTTTTTAAAAAAGGAATTACAGGCGCTTCTGCCTGAGGCAATCAGGAGTCATTCCGGCGGCTGCTGTTTTCGCCGCCGGAATGACTCCTGATGGCTTCCAGGGGGCTTCCAGGCGGCTTTAGAGCCACCTGTGTGAAAACGTCTATAGTCTAGGCTCTAAGGGCAGCAAATGAAAAAGTCCTCTGGGAAACCATTGCCAATCTAGTCCTGGCCGGTTGAAGCAAACATTTCCCAGACGAACTGAGTGTATAGGGAAAATTGTATGGGAGAAAGCAGTCTTGTAGGCAACCTGGATTCAAACCATGTAGGCTTTAAAGGTAATAATCAGTACTTATTACTTTTTTGGGAAACTACAGTAGTTGGCAGCTAGTGGAGTGATTTTAAGATCAATATAATATAATCACTCCTTGATGAACAATAATCTAGCTGCCATATTCTGAACCAATTGGAGTTTCTGGACTTGGTACAGAGGTAGCCCAATGTAGAGCACATAGCAGAAGTCCAGCCTTGAGGTTAACAGTATGTACACTACATTTAGGTCCTCTCAATTACCCAAGTGATTCCCTTTGAATTTCACTCTTGGAATTATTATGTTATCTGCCATCATACTGGCAGGTGTACTTGTAACATATTGTAATTGTCAAGTTCTCAAGCTGAGAAAATGCATAGTTGTAACAAGGTCCTTCAGAAAGGGGCATTGCTGGAGGTTCAGCCAAGATGATAAAAATGCACTCTTTGATGCAACCTTCAGCAATGTATTTGAAAGGCCTCAAAAGATTCAGGAGCATTCCCGAGCTGTGACCTTGTTTTATAACTAGGAATGCAACTCTAATGAAAAACTGGGAATGTGATATCAGTGTGACTCCAACTTAACTAGATTAAGAATCAGTTCACCATCATTCAATCCATTACTATTATTAGGCAGGGGGATTCTTAGAGAGGAGAAGCATTGCTATATGTCGTCAGCATGCTGATGACAATACAGGCCTCAAACAGATGGCCAGCCTTGGGACCACAGTGTCTGGTTGCCACAGTCCAACATTGAACAAGGAGCAACCAACACTGGAGCAGCCAGAGGTTGTTCCAAACTGCCGGTTTACATGACCCCATAGTCCACACATTCAAATGCCTCACACACTATACAGAATGCTTCTAGAACAAACCAGAGAAAGCAGTGGGAGTAGAACCACAGGAAAACAGTGTCTGAAGAGGCCAGCCACAGATGCAGGCATCAGAAATAAATTATTCTAGGCCGAGCACCATCAGGCCTAAAATAAGAAGAAGAGCCCTCCCTCCATTACCATCTGATGTCATCTGGGGGAGAGACACTAGGCCAAGCACCATCAGGCCTAAAATAAGAAGAAGAGCCCTCCCTCCATTCCATCCAGTGTCATCTGGGGGATAGACACTAAGCCCAGCACCACCCAGTCTAAAATAAGAAGAACTCTTATTTCTTAAAGGATGGGTGGGATTTGGGATTTTATGTTTTGTTTAATGGAAATTGTAATATTGTAAGCCGCCCCGATTGCTCTGCAGAGGGGCGGGATATAAATAAAAAGTATTATTATTATTATTGTTATTATTATTATTATTATTATTATTATTCTAGAACATGGCTTCACAGCCTCCAAAAATCCACAAAAAAACTATAGTATCCCTGCACTTCTATGTAAAAAAATGCAAACATATCATCACACCTAATGGTATCAAATGTCACTGTGTTAGCATATGTGATTTTTCATAATTTTTTGGACACATGTGGAGTTCCCTCTATGACCCCAGACTGACCTCTGA
>JAIPUX010001232.1:135076735-135103146 GCA_020142125.1 Phrynosoma platyrhinos
CCAAGCCTCCAAGACGACCCAATTAGTCGTCTGCTTCCCCCCTCAGTTAACCATACTCTTGAGGGAAAACATAAGGCTGGGAAATTATTAAAGAGCATATCAGTAGTGCAAACATCTTTATTATGTCATCTCCATGCCAAAAAAAGAAAGAAAGAAAAGGAAAATAAGATTGATAGTAAAAGGTACTTAACTTTTTTTCCTTTGCAAAAACACACCATCTGCTTCAGATATACAATCTGCCTGTGTTTGATGAATTCACACATATTTTAAAGCCCCAAAGTAACCATTTGAATGGAAATTGGACACTGTTTGTCACTCTGAAGGCTTTTTGCCTTTTTTTTAAACTGGAGAGATTTCACATTTGTTCAATTAAGTGTGTATATAAGCAATACACTTTATGAAATTTATCCCCCAAAATAATATTGGTGGCAGATGGCACAGCTGCTGCTTTCACAAAACTATCCATGGAAAAATGCATAAAGGGCAATGGAACTCGAAATACAATGGTACTATGAATATCAGCAAGTTTCAAACATCTGTTTCATAATCCAGCTGTGCACAGGTAGAATTTATAAGATCTGACCCAAAGCATGAAATAGCAGTGCTGAAATAAGTGCATGATTCAAAAGCTCCCCTTGATCATTTGACATATTACTTGTCTCATTGATCTAAATCAAATGTGTAGGGCTCATTCACACTATACTCTGATAGTACTATGATTTCACTTTAACTGCCATGGTTGCACCCTAAGGAATCCTGGTGTTTGTAGTTTGGTAAGGTCTCTCTCTCCTTTAAACTGCAACTCCCAGGATTCCAGAGGAATCTGGAATCCTGGCAGTTAAAGTGAAATCATAACACTCTAATTGTAGAGTGCGAAAGGGCCTCCAGTCCAGTCTTCCATATTTTAATTTGGAACTTATCTCCAGTGAGGTAATTGGGACTTGCTTCTTCATATTGATCCCTGAGAATACATCATTATCACTTGCCTATACAAATCTGTATTTCAGAATAAATCCCACTGAGTTCAGTGATGCATACTTACATAGATGATAAACTTACTAACATTTTTTTTCATATAAGGATTTTTTGTTTTAGAGTCAGGACAAAATAGTTTTGTGATAATATTTTTTTTAAAAAAAATATTATGGATTGGACATAGCTCGAGACATATGTCAGAGCAGGTTACTGTTGAAATCAGTAGGACTCTGTTTTTTATTAAACTTTACCCTCATGTACGAAGATTTTTTTAAAGACTTAAAGTAGAATAGGGTGTCACTTCTCATCAAACTCATAAGCCCTGCCCACTGACAGGTGCCCCACCCCAGATGTCCTACCTTAACCAAAAGTCCTGCCCCAGCTGGATTTCCGGTTCCTCCCCGGAGGTCCTGCTCTCTCTGGATATCCTGCCCCCTGCTGGAAGCCCTGCCCTCCCTAGAAGTCCTCCCCCATGCCTGAAGTCCCACCCCAACTTGGGGTCCCACCCCTACAGCAATCCCTGCCTATAGGTGAGATGTGACCCTTCTATGATCATGTGAAACCCCTGTGGACCAGTAGGGAGAGGTTTCAGGGGCCCTGTGACCCTGCTGGTTCGAAAGAGTCAATCAGAAGGTGGTTTTAGTAACTCTCCTGATTGGCTGAGGCTGTCAGGGAGGTGGGGGCATTCCCTCCCACTCCCTCTGTGAGTTGGGTCTGCTTTCTCCAGGAAGCCTTGGGCAAGCCTGGACATTTTCAGAGAAGACAACATGAAGTCAACCACCACTCCTCTGAGTTCAGTGAGTTTTCCCAGACCCTCTGCAGCAATAAAAAAGCATCCTATAAAGAAGGCATGGGCAATGGTGGCCTGTAGATTCTCCTCTTTTCCCCCACTACAACCAGGCCTTGTGGGTTTTTCCAATCCCACTATACCCTTGCATAACGAACACTGGGCAGAATTTGTGAAGCCCCTCTCACCAATTCCTGCAGACCTGAAAACCAGTGTTGATAAGGAAGGGGCTGAGGTGGAGGATTCACCTGTGGTTCATTTTCAGCAGGCCAAGGCCCTGGCACAAAAACCAAGTGGGAGGGGACTAGCGTATATACAGCCCTGATAATAGGTCTGACCTAGAGCTTGATTGTGGTTATGATCTGAAGGTGCTTCTCCCAAAGTTGGAAAGACCCTCGTTTTGTCATCTAGAAGAGGTAGACCCTCAGAAGATCGAGAGGGCAGTGGGCGAGCCTGATCCAGTCGTATCTACTTACCAGCCACTCCTTGGAGGATGCCTTGGAGGACAACTCCAAAAAGACAGAGAGAGAGAGAGAGAAGTCCAAGACTCTGATTCAAATGTAGAAAATAAAAAGATAAAAAGGAAACCAACACAAATAGGTAATAAAAAAGGAAAGAAGAAAACAAAGAAACAAAGAAAGAATAAATGCTAAAAGAAACAGACAGGAAGTACCCAATAAGACACAAAGAAACAAATAATGACAATGAAGATTATATCTTGGAATATTAACAGACTAAATTCCAAATTTAAACGTAAGAAAGTTTTCCACTATTTATCTAAACAAAAAGTGGATTATATATGTTTGCAGGAAACTCACATTAAAGAAAAAGACCTTCAAGTTCTAAAGATAAAAAAGGTGAAATGTTTGCATCATGTGATAAAACCAAAAAAAAAAAGGATTTAGTGTTTTATCTACACTAAAACAAAGGGAGTGGCCACAGAAATCCTAAAAGATGAAGAAGGGAGGTACATTGCAATAGAATTTCCTCATAATGAAGGGGAAATCCTATTAGTAAACTTATATGCACCACTAGAAAATAAAGAGAAATTTTTCAAAAAACTCTACCGGGATTTGGTTAATTTAGAATATGAAAATATCATAATATCAGATGACTGGAATGGGGTTTGGGACCCATCAAGAGATAGATCTAATCCTAGCAGTATAAAAAGCAATCAAGGTAAACTACCCCAAACAGCATTCACCTTGATGGAAAATTTAAATTTAATTGACCTATGGAGATTTTGCCATAATAATACTAAGGATTATACATATTATTCAAATAGATTCAAAACCTGGTCGAGGATTGATCTAGTTAGTGTATAAAAACAAATAAGCAAGGACATAACTTAAGCAAGGACATAACTAGTATAGAAATTATCCCAAGGACTTTATTGGACCACTGTGCATTAAGCTTAGAAATCAAAACATCACGAAGAGAGCTTAAATGAAAAATGAAAGATTATATTCTTTCAAACAAAACAATTGTAGATAGAATTAGGAACCAGCTAAAAATGTATTTTAAGGAAAATATTAATAGAGAGACACCTGCCCACATTATTTGGGATGCAGGTAAAGCGGTAGTCAGGATACTTTATTCAACAGGAAATAAGAGGGGGGAAATAAGATAAAAAAAAGAAAAAGAAATAATGGAAAAAATAGAAGAAAATGAAAAAGAATTTTAAAAAATCACCCAAGAACATAGAATTATCTCAAAAAATAAGAGAATTAAGGAATCAATTGGATTAAAAATCTTACAACAAATAGCAACTAAGCTAAAATACGCAAAGCAAAAATACTTTGAAAATGCAAATAAAAACAGTAGGTGGCTCTCTTATAGGATAAAAAACAAAAGGAAAGCAAATTGATTACAAAACTAAAGGAAGATGGGAAAGAATATACTCAACAAAGCAAAATTAAACAAATAACAACTGAATATTTTAGGAAGCTGTTTAAAGAGGAAACATTATTAGAAAGAAAGGAAAATGAAATTCAAGAATATATAAGGAAAGAACAAATCCTTAAATTTTCAGAAAAAAAACAGGAAAAAAAAGAATTAAATATACCTATAATTAGAGAAGAAATGGCAAAAGCAATAAGGAATTTAAAAGAGAATAAGGCCCCTGGGCCAGACGGCCTAACTGTGAAGTATTATAAGATAGTTCAGGAAGAACTTATAACTCCGTTATATAATACTATAAAAGAAATTGAGAAAGGACACTACCCACAAACTTGGCATGAAACCACTGTAATTTTGATCCCTAAGGAAGATAGAGATACAACACTTATCGAAAACTACAGATGAATATCACTATTGAATATTGATTATAAGATATTTGCATCCATATTGGCAAATAGAATGAAAGGCGCTTTATCTCAATGGATAAACAATGATCAAGCCAGCTTTTTACTAGGACAACAAATAAAAAATAATACAAAAAAGATATTATTGAATATTATGAACAACACAAAAACAAAAAACTGGATTTCATCTTTCTCGACTTCGAGAAAGCATTCGATAACTTCAAATGGTTCTATATGAAAGAAATCCTTAAATTTAGCAATATAGGAGAAAAAATGTTAAAATGGATAGAGTCTATTTATAAAGACCAACAGGCACAGACTGAGGTAAATGGGGAGAGAACAGAAAGATGTATGATAAACAAAGGGACAAGACAAGGCTGTCTGATCTCCCCACTTTTTATTTTTAATGACAACAGAAGTACTTTTGAGAAAAATAAGGAAAGAAAAACTAATAAAAGGCTTTCAGGTGGGAAATCAGCAGTATAAAACAAGAGCCTTTGCAGACGATGTGGTGATAATATTAGATGACCCAAAACAAAGTATAGAGAAACTATGGTCAATATTAGAAGAAGCCAGTGAATTCTCAAGCCTTAAGATAAACAAGCAGAAAAGTGGAATTTTAATTAAAAAAAAAACTTCACTGATTCTGATGAAAAAGAACTAAGAGCAAAAACAGATATAAAAATAATCACTAAAATAAAAGATCTAGGAATAATCATGCTGAACCGCAATTTGGATCTTTTTACAAATAATTACATTAAAACTTGGAATCAAATCAAAGAAAGGATGAAGAGCTGGAATACATAACAACTATCCATGTTGGGCCGCATTACAGTGATACAATCATATATACTTCCTAAAATGCTCTATCTTTTTCAAAATATCCCCATACCTATTTCAAAATCGGTATTCAAGATCTGAACAAAAGACCTGAAAGACTTCATATGACTAGGGGAAAAACCTAGAATAAAAACAACAGTATTACAAGACAAAAAAAAAATAAAGGGAGGCTTAGGCCTTCCAAATCTACAAATTTATTATAATGCCGCAATACTTACATGGGTCAAAGAATGGATAAACCTTAAGGATAAAAAATTACTGATACTGGAAGGTGACAATCTAGAAAAAGGATGGCATTGGTATTTATGCTATGCAGGGAAAACAGTAGATAAGGAATTTAAGAAACATGTAGTAAGGGACTCATTAATAAAAAATTGGCATAAATATAAACATTATTTCAAAATTCCAAGATGGGTTTCCCCCCAAGAAGCCTTTTTCAAAACAAACATTTTACAAAGAAAAATGGCTTACTTATGAAGATATACTATTGAAAAAGGGGAATGATATTACTATGAAACCATATATGGATTTACAAAAAGAAGGGGTTAAATTACATTGATTTGGATATTTTTAGATCAGAGAAAGACTCAAAAAAGATATACAAATAAAGGGAATAGAATCTGATAAAAAAGATCTAGAAAAAGCTATAGAGCAGGGGTAGGCAACCTGTCCCCTTTAAGGGCTGAGGGACTTCAGCTCCCAGAATCCCAGGAGCTATTGGCCAACATGGGACTATTGGCCAACATGACTGAGGCTTCTGGGAGCTGAAGTCCCTCAGCCCTTAAAGAGGAAAGGTTGCCTACCCCTGCTATAGAGAAAGGGGAAAAACATATGATAACAAGATTGTATAAAATGCTAATAGATATTGAATTAGAAGAAGAGACAGTTAAAGAATGTACAATAAAATGGATGCAGGATTTTAAGGAGAATATTGATTTAACCACCTGGGAAAAGACATGTACAAAAAAATGTGAAATTTACAAAGAGCACACATCTAGTGGAGAATTTTTATAAAATGCTATATAGATGGCATACACCCCCAAAAAATCGCTAAAATAGAAAACAAAGGAGAAAGCAGATGTTTGAAATGCCAGCAAAAAGATGCAGACTTGTTTCTTATGTGGTGGTCATGCACAGTGGCGGTAAAATTCTGGGGGGGAATTCACAAAACAATACAAAATTTATTTGCCATCAAGCTGGATCTGAATCCTAAGTTATTGAATATAACTGAAGACTGCAAAGGTAAACTGAATAAAGAGGAAATTGGGGTAGTCTTATATATGATAACTGCAGCCCGTATAATCTTTGCTAGACATTGGAAAAAAGAGAAAGAGCACATAATAGAAGAATGGAAACAGAAATTAAAAGACATGATGAACGTGGATAAATTGACAATGATGATCTATGGTAAACAAGAGAGTCAATATATTAAGAAATGGGGAAAACTAGAAAGGCTGTGGAAGTAATAATATGGAAGGAATGATGTATCCAGATTTATAAGGATTCAAAGAAATATGCATATAAAATAATGTTTATGATACAAAAGCATGTGCCTAAGACATGGAAAATAAGTTTAAGATATGTAAGCTCAAAACTGTGTAGACAGTTAGAAATAAGATACTCTTCCATCCGGCCTTTCTATTAAAAGATTATGGTATAAAGGTCTAATATATTATCTAAGAAATGAGTTGACTTGTAAAATTTTATGACACTAAAACTCTCTGGACTTATGTATGCTATAATGGAATGTATGTACACTATATTATAAAAAAAAGTAAAAAAATAAAGTAAAAAAATTAAAGAGAGAGAGAGAGAAGTGGGAGCGAATTGCAGGCATAGCCTTTTTCTTCTTTTTTCTTTTTTCTTTTTCTTTTTACTAAAAATATGTTTTAAATGTTTTTGCCAACAGGAGGCAGGTGTGCATGGAAGAGATGTGAAGAATCTTCAGATCAGGAACCCTCAGAATGTAAACGTATCATGTGTTTCATGTGTTTCCTTCAGTCCTGAGGATTAGATGTGCACCATGTAATTTGCAATAAAAATGGTCTGTTGTATTCCTGTGTGTTCATACTTACATAAGCTGACAAAATATCAGAACTTAAAAAATCCTAAAGAAAATATATTATGCCCCTGAAGAAGTTGGAAGCTTTGGGGGTGTTTACCCACTCTTTCTAGAAGCCAAAAAACAGAGCAAAGCTATCCAGAAGGGGGGAGATTGCTGGATGGCTTTCCAAACAGGACAGTTATGCACTACATAGGCCATCCAGGGTCCATTTTAAAAGAAACAAGACTATTGTGTCTAAAGTGGATTCTCAATGGCAGGTTGATTTAGTTGACATGCAACAGTTTTCTAAGTATGATAGGGGTTATAAGTATATTTTAACAATAATATATATTCTTTCAAAATATGCCTGGGCTGTGGCTCTGAAGGATAAATCAGATAGAGAAGTGTTAGGAGCCTTTAACACTATTTTCATACAAGATGGAAGAAAACCTGGAAAATTAAAGACAGATTGTGGCCATGAGATTTTAAACAAACCTGTAAATAACCTGTTAAAACAAGATGGAGTGCATCATTTTGTCACCAATATTGAAGTTAAAGCTGGGGTTGTGCAGAGGTTTAATAGAACTTTAAAAACAAAAATGTGGAGGTATTTCACAGCTAATAATACATCTAGCCATATTTAAGCCATCCCTTTGTTTATAAAAAGTTATAATCATAGATTTCACTGTACTATCAAAGGCCTATTGATGTTTGAAGTTTTTACCATTTTTCTGAGTGTGGAATGCTTTTTTTTTTTTTTGCCTTATTTTATTATAAATTACATGGCGCACTTCAGGTGTGGGGGCAGGACCTCTGGGAGGTCAGGACTTCTGGCAGGGAGCAGAATATCTGGAGAGGGTGGGACTTTCCAGGGAGGGACTGGATATCCAGCTGGGGTGAGACTTCTGGTTAAGGCGGGACTTCTGGGGTGGGACACCTGTCAGTGGGTGGGGCTTTGAGTTTGATGAGAGGGGCCACCCTATACTACAGACTTATATTTTATGATTGGGCAGTTTCTGATCTAAATAAAATTTTAAAAGTACTTGAGGGTTGCTACTTTCTGGACCAGCATGGTTCAGTGGCCTGAGTTTTGTGCTAGGAGATCAGGGTTCAATTGCTAGCTTGGCCACAAAACCCACTGGTGACCTTGGACAAGTCACATGCTCTCAGTCTCGGGGGAGGGCAATGGCAAACCTCCTCTGAAAAAATCATGCAAAGAAAACCCTGTGATAAGGGTTTTAGCATCTCCATAAGCCAGAAATGACTTGAAGCACACAACAACAATTTTCTGGTAGCAGCATTAGCCAGTGTTTGATCACTTTGTAAGTTGCACTGGATCCACTTCACTGGCAGCTCATTGTCCAAGGTAGGGTTCACCTTTCTATTTCAAGAGATTATCACATTAATAAACAAGGTGACTTACCTCTTCTAAATTAAGGACAAATGCTGGATGCAGCCAGATATTATCACATGGATTTTGCCACTGCTGCTACCTTCTGACTGCATCCATGCAAAAAACCTGGCTAAAATCCACCCTCAGCTGGCCGATTTGCAAAATTGGGAAGCTCCTGAAAGTGAAAAATGGCCAGTTCAGGGTAGATTCTAACCAAATTTTTGCATGGATGCAGTTGGGAAATGGCAGCATTGGCAAAATCCATGCGATAATATCTGGCTTCATCCAGTATTTGTCCCTAATTCGGAAGAGGTAAGTCACCTTATTTATTAATGCAATAATCTCCTCAGAGTGTTGCCTCAACCATGCAGTCACTCTTAGGTCACAGGTCCCCCATTTTTTTCTAGGCCTTATTCAAAGTACTGAGTTTAATATTTGAAGACATAACAGGCCACAAGATTATGTTACCTGAAGGTCTTCCTTCTTCTACCTACATACCCTCTAACATTTCACATATGAAAATTGAGACATGTGTGGCTGAGAACAAGAGAGTGTTATCAGGATGGCAAAAGTTATTAATGATAAAGGACATGAGAACTATGGGCCTCGGCAGACGACTAATAGAGTTGTCTCCGAGCCCAGGAAGAGGAGGAGCAGCTGCACGCGCGGCGCTCCTTCCTCTTCCTGAGGTTGCCCTCAGAGCTGCCGGCCCTCCGCACGGCCGGTGCTCCCAGGGCAACCTCCCACCGCAGCGACCGCATGCACTGCAACGGAAAAGACAGCGAAAGTGCGCCCTACACGTTTAGGGCGCACTTTCGCTGTCTTGAGGAAGGAGCGCTGATTTAGCGCTCCTTCCAGGGATGCCGCCGGTGCGCCGAGGTGCGGAGGCTGCGGCCCCGCGGCGCGCCGACCCAGGGCGTCTGGGAAGCTCTCGTCTGCTTCCCCCCTAAGATAGGCTGCAATAATTTCCTTTCTCCTGAGCTTATTAGGAAGGGAAATACCCCTCTTCTCCTCTCTTCCCCTGCTGAATTTTTCACTTCAAACTCAGTTTGCAGCAACTGAAATAAATTGAGGACAAGGAGAGAGATGTAGGAGGAAGAAAGAAACTTGGATATTTTAAAAGCAGTTGAAAAAGTAAGATGTTCATGGATTAATTGGGACTGTCCCAGACATATCAGGACAGTTAGAGAGCATATATCTATATACCTATCTAAACTATAATATTCCCTTCAGCTCAGCAGTATCACCCACCTGATGAATTACCTTCCCAAGCACCTTTTTTATAATGTTTTTGAAACTACCTAGTCCAGTTAGTTCTTTAATTTATATCTTTTCTTTCTTTCAATATGATACCTAAGGTGGCTCACAACATAGGTTGAAACAAAATAAAATAAAAGTTTGAAAACCCAATCATTATAGAGTTTAAAAAATATTTAATTAAGCTAATCTCTTTTTAAAAATAGCACTAATTTAAACCTGTTTCAAATTATCTAAACCATAACAATGAGAATAAATCTACAGTGCATACACACATACCATTAAAAGATTGACTGATTGATTGGTTGATGGATTGGTTTACAATATTTCTTTCTTACCTCATATCATAAGGTCTCTGGTTGGCTTACAATAAAAAAATTTGGAAGAATTTAAAACATAAGTGAATAAAAACTTTAAAGCAATAAAATATAATGTAAACATTCTAAAAGCATATAAAAGTTATTTTATCTAGGCCTTTTAAATAATTTGTCACATTCAAACTGTTAACCTCTGATGTGTAATGTATTGTGCTGCTAGAATAGTTTTATCTCTCTTTTTTATGCTGCTATTTTATTTTGGTTATGTGTTTTACTGTAGTATTGTATTCTTTTTTCTTGTGAGTTACTCAGATAATATATTGTATGTTATTGGACACTCTATAGAAATATAAAAAAATAATATAAAGATGCTTTAGAGATTGTAGCCAGCAAGAATCATGTCATAATCCTATATATGCTTATCTGTGAGTAAAGCTTTTGGAAACAATGAGACTTTCCTCTTAGTAGACATTGCAGAAAGAATTGTTTAATCATTCTCCATTAACTGAATCTATCATGCAAAAACTCCTCAGGATTTTTAGGCCATGTCTAGCTGGCTATCAACAGTGAAAATTTGTTGGGGGAAATTATTTGGGTACATATGAATCAGAAAATCAGTAAGCAAAGAAAAAAGTAAATGGGGATGTATCACCCATTCCCACATACTCATACAACCTCAAAAAAAGCATGTTAGGATATTTACATTAGCCAAAGTAATATATTAGTGACTGCAATCATAAATCTACACACCACTGAAACAGTTGTGGTTCCCCATCCCTTTCTTTTTGTAGAAGGGTTGAAGAATTGACCTTATGGTCCAACTAGAGCTCCTTAGAGTTTACCATTTTGGTCATCTGAGCACCTAAGATTACAAACATGATTGTTTAGTAAGCAGATCAACACTTCTTAGGGGATTCCCCTTAAGAATATCCTAGACTTTAGTCTTTCATGAAATTTATATTACAAGAGAATGGAAGAGATTCATTAACTCAAAAAAAAAAACTTATGCACACACTCCTTGTGGAGGTTCATCATATCACATAGACATTCCCAATCTGGGTATATTATCTTTCTTAGACTTCATGTAGTCTAATCCGATAATCTTCTTATGAGGGGCATTTTCCACATAAGACACATGGTACTTGTAATACCTGAACCGTATACCTGTAGTGCATTTCAGTGGTAAGGAATATCAGCTTAAACAATATTTGTAGTGCATAAGTATCAAAATCTCATATTCATCCACTAAGGAAATTTACACATCTCATCATCCATCTTTCCATTCCTGGGTTGTCACTTTCTCACCACCACCCCTTGCCCACTGCTGCATTAAAAGATATACCTTAAGGGGCATGTTTCTAATAACATTCCCCTCTTGGTCTTCAGCATTTATATCAATTGCAACAATAATTTTCAAATAATAAAGTAAATTCATAGGACTGAACTTTATTTGAAATAAACTTTGGCTGTGGAAGAATTATTGCACACTCAACACCACCAGGAAATGTCTTTCGTTTCTAACTATAACCTTCTCATAACTCATAAACATGTGTTGTCATAAACAGTACAATGTTTAAGAACTCCAGACAAGTCATGAAAAATAACTGTCTTGCCTTCCTGTTTTCATATCATAGCATAATTCCATCTACACCTACATTGCTGATAACTACAGAGAGCATCTAACAAATCATAGAGATCAAACAACCCTTCTCAGCTTTTTTTTGCTAATACTGAGTAAACCTCTTGATCAGTTAGACCAGTAATTCCCAAAGTGGGTGAGACTTCAGTCAAAGTATTGGGATGCAAGAAAGACAAGGGGAACCAGAAACCTTTAGGACCATGGTGAATATGAGGGTTGCATGAAACTTCTTTTCAAAGACCCTTAAAACCACAACGCAGCCTCACTGATAATTTTGTGTAATGGTGTCTCCTGGTCTTCACCGTCCCATACAAGCTCACTCCCTTAGCTCCTTCTTTTGTTGGTGGTGGTGATTGGAAAATTCCTGTGAGGCTTGGGTGCAGGACATCACTTCTATGGCTTGGAATGGCATCATTTTGGGACTGATTGACTGACTGGAGCAAGAAATTAGAGCATGTGGCAGCAGAGGAGAAGTGGCAGCTAAAGGGGGCTTTCAAATTTGGGACCCTGATTAAGCTTTGTGAGCTTTGCTGGGACTTGGTTGGCAAGTTAGAGCTACTCTGCTGATCCTGTTTTCTTTCATTGGACAAGCTGAGAGAAGGTGTAATAGAAGAATCAAACTTTGTTTATATGGGGGGGTGAAGACTTGAAGCTATGTGAGGAAGACATGTTGCTGGTGAGGGAGAGGGATGTGTATCTAGGCCAATTCTTGGACAAAGTCCTTTGCCTTGGAGCAGCTCCTATAGTTAAAATCTCTCCCTTTCTGCATCCACACCAGTCTCCAGTCCAGAGCATATGGCTTCTGTAACGCCCAATACACACACTGACTGCACCTCTGTCCACCCCAATGAAGAAAGATTGAGAGTCCTTCCTCAAAGCTTCTCCCTTTGAACCTGGTTACCTTGGCAGCAACAACTGAGCAGCTGACTGAGCAGCAAGAAACCTTTTGTCTGCACTGGCCTTTGCTGGATGGCATGAGTGAGAGGCTTCTTAGTTGCTGTTCAGTTGCTGCTCCCAGGGTGACCAGGTGCAAAGTGACCAAGATTGGTTATTTTGAATTTGCAGTAGAACAGTAGATCTAATATGAAGAAATATGCATTGGGGGGCACTAGGGTTGTTGCCCAAGACAAAAGGGGGCAGTAGCTGGAAAAAGTTTGGGGCCTATTAGACAATGGAACCAGTTGCTTAGAACAGGACCTTCTTCAAGCAGAGGCTGGTCATCAATATTATTAATAATAATAATAATAATTAAATAATTGATAAAGTTAAAAACATTAAACATTTAAAACATCAAAATTCATCAAGAGACAAGATACAAGCTGTAAAAATAGTAACAAACAGCATTAAAAGCCAACCCCAGTCTAAAGGCCTGATGGAGCTTTCTGACAGAAGGAAAGCAGGAACAGGGCTGTTCTGACCTCCCTAAGCAGAGAGTTCCAAAGTCTGGAAACAGCACCAGAGAAGGCCCTCTCCCTTGTTTACACCAAACATGTCTGAGAAAGCTGTGGGACAGAGAGAAGGGCCTCTCCAGACAATCTTAGAGCTCTAATGACTCATAAAAGGAGATATATAGTCCTTCAAATACCTTGGACACAAGCCATATAAGGCTTTATAGGTCATCACTAGCACTTTGAATTGTGTTCAGAAATGGACCAAAAGCCAGAGGAGCTGTTCCAACAAAGGAGTTGTGTGCTCCCTGTAACCAGCCCCAGTTAACAACCTGTTGTAGTTCTTCGTGCCAACTGAAATTTCTGAGCACTTTTCAAAGACTGCCCCAGTAGGGTGCATTACAGTAATCCAAATGGGATATAATCAAGGCTTGTGTTATCATGGCCAGATCCAACTTTTCTAGGGACAGGCACTGTTGACACTCTAGTTTTAACTGAGCAAATGCATTCCTGGTCACTGCTGAAACATGGGCCTCCAGGCTTAGGGTTGAATCCAGGACTAACCCCCAACTGCAAACCTATGTTTTCTGGAAGAGTGTAATCCTATTCTCTGTCTTTCTACTGACCAGGAACACCTCTGTCTTGTCCGGATTAAGTTTCAAATTGTTTGCCCTCATCCAATCCATTACAGCTTCAAGAAACCAGTTTAGCACAGAAACAGCTTTCTTGAAATCAGGTGGAAAGGAATAAGGAACATGAATTGAAATGCAGACACTTTGCAGCCTGCATCACCAACTGAAGCTGATTTCCTGATTTCATGAAATTGCTTGAGTAAGGAGTAAAGGAGGAAAGAGATAGGAGGAAGACCTGTATATTTTAGCATGAGCATTTGTAGGCATCAGTCCACTTCCTCAGATGCAATGACTGAAGATCTGGACTGATATTCATAAAAGCTCATGCTAAAATAAAAATCAGTTAGTTTTAAAGGGGCTGTCAATTCTTTTCCCCCACCCTCTCTTTATCCTTTTCATTTGTCCTCAAATGCAAGTTATAGTTTTTCTTCCTCAGCATCTTTTCTTCCCAGCAGAATGTGAGTCCAGTGAAGATTTTCAGGACTTGGGAGGGGATTATCCAAGGTTCATATTATAGGGTTCTCATGTGACCAGATTGGCCAAATTAAATCCAGATTTTAGGCATTCTATCTTGTTTGGACTATTAGTTGGCCTGTATTATAAAATTTCATTTTAAAAAGTAAGACTCTGGACTGCAGAAAAGGACCTCGATTCTTGGGAGGGTGAGAGAGCTTGCTTTTGCTATCCCAATGTGGCTATTTCCCTCAAGTTGCCATTTGGACATTGCTACAGTGGAGAAACCTAGTCTTCAGAAGTGCTTTGTTTTTTACAGAGCTATAAGCATACCAGCACAAAATTCAAAGACATGACAATCATTACAGATCTTCCAGAAGAATCTCACCTCTATCTTATTTTCTGCAGACTTCCTGAGAGCTGAAAGGGATGCTCCCAGATTGAAAGGAGATAGATGTGTACATAGATACATTAAATCTCATTGAGGAAAGGGAAATGTGTACTGTTGGTCTTAAAAAGACTGTGAGATCCACAGACTTTATTGTGGGTTAAAAAAAATAGAATGTTCCCTGTTTGCATTTCATTTCTGACATTATTATCCCTTATATCATTTCATAATTATTGCAGAAAACAATTTTGTTGTAGAGAGGAGGGGATGTTAAAAATAAAATCCACACGGAGTGTTAAATATACTGGCTACAACATTGCCCAACCTCAAATCACTAGTCAACCTCTCCCAGCAATTTCATGTATATTGTAAATAGGGTAGGAGAGAATAGTGATGCCTGAGGGACCCCATAGGTCAGTGGTCAAGGAGTTGAGCAAGAATCCCCCAGCACCACCCTCTGAGAGCACCTCTCCAGGAAAGAACAGAGCCACTGTAGACCAGTACCTCCAAGCCTCATCCCAGTAAGGTAACTCAGAAAGATATCATGGTTGATTGTATCAAAAGCCACTGAGAAATCCAGCAGAAATTTAGATTTGAATTTCTTGCTTTGAGCAGCAGGTTGAATTAAACATGATGGAATCATGAAAGAAATTGAGAGCCATATTGTTGACAAGGAGAAGAAGCAGATACAAGAGGGGGTAGAAAAAAATATTTAGGCATAATCCATGTCCCATATAAGTCCCCACTGATATGAATGACTCAAAATTGCACTCTGGCTTAGGAGTCTTCTAGGGGTATCTAAGGATACTTCCAGACTGATGGTATGGAGAGGCACTGGCAAATTGAAAATGTTCACAACAGTCAATCAGAGACAGGCTGGCAAAAAGGTGGAGGCCTGCCTGATGAGCAGCTATAAAAGGAAGAGGAGCCATTAAGAGTTTAGGAGTGTGTCATGCACTGTTAAATAGAGAAGAGGTTTCAGTATGAAGCCTTAATGGGATTCAGACTCCCATGTAAGGAACAAAGATTTAAAAGGACTAAAGAAGTCCTGGGAAATTAGTTGAGTGCGTTATGTTCTTTGAGAAGTGAAGAGCCAATTCAGAGAGGCTCATAACCATCTTATTCTGGGGGATTGTGACTTGTGAATAGAGCATTTAAACTTCTAATGAAGGGGCCTTAGTGGAACTTGAGTTTAAAGCAGTGATGGAGAACCCTTTAGTGCCCAATCTGCAACTCAAAACCCACTTATTGACACAAGGTGCCACATCCCTCTGGCTTTCTAGTAATGAACTCTGGTGAACTCTGTACTAGGGTGATGGCACGTGTGCCCAGACAGAAGGCTCTGAGTTTCCCCTCTGGCATTCATACCATAGGTTCACCACCAGTGATTTAGAGGAATAAAACACAGTTTCAGGTGGTAACCAAGTCAGTGAGGGTACTGGAACAAAGACAATTTGTAACAAGTGAAGTGATGTACACATTGTAACAACAAGCTTTGAGAACCAACTGCAAAAAGATACTAACTTAACTTCTGTCTGTAAATAAGTTATTTTTCTTTTTGTTGACAAAGGAGCGGCTTGAAGTAATTTATAAATAGCCACATGAAAAGCATGCTATCAAGAATAGGAAAGGATATTGGGAGCTCATATCTGAGTCACTTATTAAACGAGTGGACTAGGATAAGAATTGGGGCCAGAGGGAGGACCAAGGGTTAGAGAGATGGTTTTGAGGAAAGAAAAGACTCAAACTATATAAGACAGGAGAAGTATAACCTGGTGGTCACAGATGGTTCCTAGTATTACCAGTCAAAAGGCCTTCCCCTCTTTCTTCTTTTGTAAGAAAAGGAAAGAAGAAGCAGTCAGATACAATGGGAAGGTGATGAACAGAAGATGATCTTGTCTAAATCCCTGTAAAAATTTTTCATTGAGGCAGGGTAGTTGCACAACAAAAGCCTCATGTGGAATCACCTCAGAAGTCTATAAGCACTATGTTTCAATTTTATTTCACTAGGCTTTCACATTATACAGTTACAGTTCTATCATACATACTATCCCTGGAATCCTGGGATATGAAGTTTGGTGAGGCACTAGTGCTCTCTGGATGAAAATTCTTAATGTGTGTGTGTATGTGCCTTCAAGTCAGCTGTCACCTCAAGGTGACCCAATGAATTTCATAGGTCTTTCTTAGACAAGGAATAGTAAGAGGTGGTTTTGCCAGTTCCTCCGAAATATAGCCTAGAGCACTTGTATCCATTGATAGTCTTCCATCCATGTACTAACTAGGGCTGTCCCTGCTTAGCTTCCAAAATTACCCCTCCCTAAACTACAAATTCCAGGATTCTCCAGGATGGAACCATGGCAGTTAAAATGGAATCATAGTGCTATAACTATGTAGTGTAAAAGAGCCAATTGATCTACATTCAAACCTGTTCTGGCTAATGCTGTAGGAAATGTAGTACAAATATATTTAAAAAATAAATAAATCCAAGGAATTGTAAATTCATCCTTCCCTCAACTTTCCTCTGGTCACTGGCAAAATGAATATTCTCTTAAAAAATATTGATAACTGCAATAATTTCTCCCCAAAATACTTCACATTTTTGCTGCTTTTATTTATAGGCTGGTCTGATTAAAGAAAATCTTATCTACTATGCCATCAATTATATTTGTCCTACCACTTTTTAAGAAGAGAAATTAAAGAAAGAAAACTCTTGCAAGACCCTCTGCATATTTTAAGTAGGGATGGGGGGAACTATATAAGCAATACATGCTTTCTATTCTTTTCTGAAACTTTGACACTTTGCTATGTTCTTTCCCCCTAAAATTACATTTCAGACAGGATTTGATGGACTCTGCTGAGATCATGTTTGGGCAAGAAATGAGGAGTCTCTTTTCCTGCTAGTAGATTTCACTTCAGGAATGAAAGGACAACAGGAATGTTCAGGTACCTTCAGCCTGACCTTAATTTAGTGTACACACATCTGGTATATACAAGACTCTTATTCAAGAGTTACTTAACCAGTTTGAATCAAAGTGTGAAAAGAAGGACGCCTAGCCCTACCTATCTCCATTATCACTTTCCTCATTTGGAAAGCAACAAATCTCCACACAAGCTCTGCATACAAGCAAGAACCTTGACATTCTAGATTGCCTCCTTATGTGGAAAACAAGAACTTCTTCCTTTCAAACTGTACTCTCTCTTTCTCTCTCTCTCTCTCTCTCTCTCTCTCTCTCTATATATATATATATATATACCTTGTGACAGCCATTGGGGAGGAGAGAGAGAGAGAGAGCTAGCTGTTGTGTGCCTTCAAGTCATTCCAACTCATGGCAATCCTAAGGCAACCCCTAGGGAAATGACCCTTGAATATATATTATTCAGCTCCACAGTAAATATTATTGGCAACTGTATGTCTATTACAAAGGGTTTCTCCAAACTCTTAGTTCATTTTGTTGGGTCAAAGCTGCATTCAGCTGACAAATTTTCAATTTGGCCAGTTGCATCACAGCAGAATCGGTGGTGATAACATCCAGGTGTATCCCAGAAGAAGATTGAAGCTGGGAAAAGATAAGATGCTTTTTTTGGCAATGCAATAAACTCCTAAGAGTGGTTCAGCAATGAAACCAACTGCCTAGAGATGTGGTGGGGATCTTCTTCTCTGGATGTCTTTTTTAAAAAGCTGGACAGCTCCCTGCTGGCTTCCTGCTTCTGCTCCTCACAGTGTCACTTGCTGGAGGGAAGGGGCTGATCATATCATCCTTCAGTGCCCTCTCATATGCAGCACAGACCTCCATCACTCAGGATAGATAACAGCTTTTCAGGTAGGTTCCAGGGGTCAGGTGAAGATATGAGGTATAGCCACAAATATGGCTATGTATTTGATGCAGGATCTCAACCATGGTAACTAAAGGCAGAAGGACACATTACAGCAAGAACTGTTTTTGTTACTTGTTGCAAATATCCAGGTTTGGAAGGGAAAATTTGAAGCATGTAACTTCTATTTCTCACCTGTTGCTTTATTGTTTTTAACCTACTGCTTGCAGATAGGAGTAGATTAATCTTCCAGTTTCACATTTTTCCACTATTGAATTGGGTAGTTTTGCACAATTTCCAGTAGAAGAAGAAAGGAATGAAATATATATATACATACATATATACATACATACCAAATTGACATGAAATTGGCACCCATCTTTCTTATGGGTGAAGTGTTTTACAGAGAGAGAGAGAGCAGCAGCAGCAGCAGCAAGGTGAAGTCCTATGGAATCCGCTGGATGGCCAGTTTTGCACTTTTGCAAATTTTTTGCCAATTTTGCAAAAAAGAGGACTAAAGAAGGTTTGCATAAAATCTGAACAGAAATTACTGTTGTTTAAATGGGAATACTGGCCAGGCTCTCTGGGGATTTTTATAAATTGCAGTGCTAAAAATAACTTTCTACTAGACTTTGACCCAACCATATCTTACAACCATCTATCTCAATGGAATAACAAAGGGAGCTCCATTGTGTTCTAACAGCATTGTCCTAAGAGTGGCCAGCTAGAATAAGAGGAAGCTATCTGGTTCCCTCTGGGCACACCATTAAGCAGACCAAGAATAGCACATGTCATTTAAATGTTTTGTCCAAAGCACAGAACCAGAATAGTCTTTCTCATTAGCAAGTAAAGTTTTGCTTAAAGACCTCCAAAAAAGATGATAGGGATGTCAAAACTGCCTTGGGGACCACACTGTTACAATGTTTTGGAAATTGAAGGTGCAGGACTCTAAAACCATGCTGTTGCTGTTGTTGTTGTTGTTGTTGTTGTTGTTGTTGTTGTTGTATTGGATATAATTTAAGAATTGTGTAAAGGGTATTGCCTTATCCTGATTAGTGTTGTGTCTTTTCTTATTAAGGAGATGATAAAGAAGTAAACTCCGAAACATTTTTGAAACATTGTTTGTAAATAATAAAGGTTATTTAAGTATGTGGATTGTTGTTGTTATTGTTCCATAATCTATTGTTAATCCATAATCTTTATTCTGCTGTCCCCAGGACTGCCATATTTAGAATCTAATCTTTCTTTTTCTCATCCACAGTTACAGCCAGCATATTCTGATCTAATTCTTTACAGTTTGAATCTTAAAGACCCATAGGAATTTTACATCTGGGAAAAGAAAAACACTTATGGCTTCAATAGTGATAGGTACTGGGAGAAATTCCAAATGGACTGACAAAACATCTGAAGAAAATCACCATAGTTAGGATCCTAATAGCACAATTAGACTGGCACCCTCCCTACTCACTTTCTGTAAACAGATGAAGACTTTTCTATTTTGACAGGCCTTTGAGTACTGATTGTTTAGGCAGGATGGGCCTTGTATAATGTGCAAGATTTTTCATTTGTTATTTTTGTTGTGCTGTTGTACTTTTTATGGCTTATGTTTTCAACTGGTATTAATTTTTTTCTCATTGTAAAATCTTTTGAATTTTAACTATTTTAAAAAAAAACTTATAAGTCACCTTGATTCTCAAACAACATTGCTTGAAAAATGCCACATTATCTGACAATACTGATTCCTCACTGATTCCTAGACTCTGATAGAATCCAAGTGACTGATGGCCCAAAGATCCAATTGGTATCACCTTCCTCCCTGTATCTATGACTATCAGATATGGACAGAGGATGTAGCACACAGCCATGGGATGAGATACATTCCTTCATCCATATTATTTAAAGACTGAGGTGCAGATGGGAAATAATGTCTTGACCTTTTCCTCATCTTCAGAGAAATGCTCTAATTAGAAGGGGGGAGAGAAAGGAGAAAAACCAATATCCTTGCTGCTGACACCTCAGATACCTTCTCCACACACCAAACTAGCTAAAACTTTATTTTGACTGACAGAAGGACAAGGGCAAAGGTGTATGACTCCAAACGGTTTGCTTCTGACCCTAATTTTTCACCTCCTTTTTGGCTAATCGTGATTTTAATTAACTATAAATTTGTACTCACTCAAAGGCTAACATTCAATTTATCTATGGAAATTCAAGGCACCCCATGTAAGAAAACAGATTTGTCAATCCTTAATGAGATCATTATTATTCATGCTAAATGTATTTGGAAAAGCATTAATAGCAAAACGCTTTCTCTCCATTTCCAGAACACCACGGGAACAGAGGTGAAAAAAAAAATCTGACTGGGGGTAATAGCTTTGTCATTTATGTCTGGTTTTATCATGCAAACAAAAAAAACAACACTTTTTTCCAATTTGCAATGTGGATTGATGAGAGACTGGATGAATTAGAACAAGCCACTAATTGTAAAAAGCTCTATGACTTTTGGGCCAAACAACAAGGGATGTTAAATGCATGAAGTATTTTAATATGTATGATTTTTACTTTCTTAAATAGGAAATAAATGTATTTTATTAAATGCACGGATGCACTTGATGTGCATTGTTTTATTTCCTGAAATAACAGCAATGGGAAGGGAAATCATATTTAGAACTGTGGTTTGTGGGGAGTAGAAGAAACAGTTCACCCTTTCCCCCCCCTTTACTGAAATCCCAGAAAAACAATGCCTCTTTACAGAACTTTTTCATGTAGAACATGGACGGAAAAGCTTATATGCTATTTGATAATCAATGACTCTTTAATGGAAATCTGCCTAGCTTCAAATAGCAGACTATACATTTGCTTTTCTGGCAGTGTCAAGTTACTATGGTTCATAGAACTTAATTTTTAAAAAGGAAATAACAGGGCCCTATATTTCAGAGAAGATATATAGGAATAGCTATTGGGCTGCAGCAGTAGTGGTGAGTGACACTGAAGTCAACTCTCACAAAGAACAGTAGTGTCACCATAAATGACACTTGTCAGCACTGCACGAAAGGAGGCAAAAGGTGTCCTTCCTTGTGAGACCATTTCAATAAGAAAACCCTTTAGGTGAGCCAACTCAAAAAACAACAACTAGAGAGGGGAAGGCCAAACAGAAAACATGTCCAATAAAACAAATATAGTTAGAAGCAAGACTACACATGTAAATGGACCAAGGAACATGAGAATTATGAGCCAGGGAAAACTAGACATAGTAAAGAAGGAAATGGAACACATGAATATAGCAATACTAGGAGTGAGTTAAATGGACAGGAATGGGTCACTATGACTCAGACAACTATACAGTAATCTATTCAGGAAATGAGGAAAAAAAAGAAGAAATGGGGTGGCTTTCATACTAAGGAAAGATATGACTTGAGTATTCAAAGGATACAACTCAAAGTCAGACCGTATATTATCAATAATAATAATAATAATAATAAATTTATTTGTAGCCCACCTTTCTGTATAACACAACCAGGGCAGCTTACATGATAAAACATACAGTTCTGTCTTCCAATATCCCATCCCCCCTAAAATACAATTAAACAACCATAATTTAAAACATACTTAAAATAACAGATAAACAACAGATGACAAATAAATTAAAAACCTGTAACAGAAATCAGAGTCAGACATAACTTTTTCAGTGGCTGGTTGTCTTCTCAGGAAAGGCCTGCCAGAAGAGATCCATCTTAACAACTTTTTTAAAGCTGTTTAAGGTGGTAATGTGACGGATCTCCTCCGACAGGCCATTCCATAATCTCGGAGCGATAGCAGAAAATGTTCTCTGGACAGTTGCAGACAGTCTAGTTTTTATAGGTTGCAATAAAGTCATCCTAGAGGACCTGAGTGAGTGAGGTGGATTATATGGAAGAAGGCAGTCCTGAAGATAGGTTGGGATCTAGCCATTTAGGGCTTTAAAGGTGATGACCAACACCTTGTACTCCACCCGGAAACTGATAGGCAGCCAGTGGAGCGATCTTAAAATAGGTGTTATATGGTCTCTTCTAGTTTTACCTGAGACCAGCCTGGCTGCCATATTCTGTGCCAACTGAAGTTTCTGAACTAGGCACAAGGGTAGCCCTATGTAGAGTGCATTACAGAAATCGAGATGAGAGGTTACCAGCACATGTACCACAGTTTCAAGGTCCCTGACTTCCAGGAAAGGGCGCAGCTGGTGTATCATGAGGCTTCAGGGTAAACCTATAAACATCACAATAATCCAGGCATATGCATCAATCACAGATGCAGATGAAGAAGAAATTGAGAGATTCTATGATGCAGTCCAGGAAGAAATTGGCAACACAACCATCACAAGATTTCAAACTAATCATTGGAGAGTTGGCAACAAGGACAGCCAAACAATGCTAAAATTGGCAACAAGGAAGAATCAAAAGCAATAGGAAGATTTGGATTAGGAATAAAAAATAAAGTGGGAGTGAATCTGATAGAATTCTGTGAGGCTAATAATCTATTCATTGCAAATATCTGCTTCATACAACCAGATAGGACACTATACACCTGGACATCACCAGGTGGTAAACACAAACACCAGATAGACTACATAATTGGAAGTAGAAGATAGAGAAACTCTATCCTTGTGGCCAAAACCAGACAAGGAGCTGATTGTGGCACAGACCATGAACCTCTCATAACAAAAATCAGAGTTAAGATGGAGAAGAAAGCAAAAACTATCATTATACCAAATATGACCTGAATAACATTTCAGATGAATTCAAGGACAGTGTAAGAAACAGATTTGAACTATTGAGTATAATCAACTGGGATCCTGAAGAACCCCTATGGACAGAAGTCAAAGACATAATTAAGGATGAATGTAAGAAACACTAACAGTGGCCAAAAAGAAAGATAAGAAACAATGGATGACAGATGAAACACTTCATGCAATAAAAGAAAGAAGAAAAGCAAAAGCAAAGGGAGATAGGAACAAAGCCAGAAGTATGAACACAACTGTCCAATGTCTGACACGTAGGGATAAGGAGAAATACTACAATGACCAATGCAGAGAAATAGAAGACAACAACAAAAAGGGAAGAATGAGAGACCTCTGTCAAAAAATCCGAGAAATTAAAGCCAAGTTCAAACCAAGTGCAGGGATGCTCTATGGAGAAAAAAAGAACATAATACAGGAACAAGAAGAAATAAAAAGACACTGGAGATACACAGAAGAGTTGTACAAAAGAGATGAAAGAATGAATGATATTTGGAATAAGGATCCATATGAAGATGAATCCCAAAGTCTAAGAAGTGAAGTGGAATCTGCAATAAAGGAAATGGGGAAAAATAAATCACTGGGAACAGATAATGTCCCAATTCAACTGCTACAGTGCCTACAAACAGATGCAACTTTAGTGCTAACTGAAATATGCCAAAAAAATATGGAAAACAAAGCAGTGGCCAACAGACTAGAAATGCTCGATATACATACCAATCCACAAGAAAGGAGATACAAAAGACTGCAGCAACTATAGGACAACATCATTAATCTTGCATGCAAGAAAAGTAATGTGTAAAATTCTGCAGCATAGACTCCAACCATATATGGAGAGAGAAATTCCAGAGGTGCAAGCAGGATTCAGAAAAGGAAGAGACACTAGGGACCACATTGCAAACATACAATGGCTAATGGAGCTCACCAAAGAATTCCAAAAAAGAATCAGCATATGTTTCATAAACTACAGCAAAGTATTTGATTGTATATATCATGAAAAATTATGGAATGCACTCAAAGATATGGGGGTGCTACTACATCTGATAGTCCTGATGAGGAATCTGTACTAAGGACAAGAGGCCACCATCAGAACAGAATTCAGGGAAACAGAGTGGTTCCCAATAAGCAAAGGGATCAGGCAAGGCTGAGTCCTATCACCCTACTTGTTTAACCTATATGCTGAAAACATCATAAGAAAAGCAGAATTAGAAACAGAAAAAGGAGGAGTTAAGATAGGAGGAAGCAACATCAACAACAACAAATATGCAGACAATGCCATAATATTAGCAGAAGACATTCAGGAACTGGAACAGTTAATAAGGAAGGTCAAAGATGAAAGTGCAAAGGCAAGTCTGATGTTGAACATAAAGAAAACAAAAATAATGACCACAGATTCAAATTCAATCTAGACAATCTAGGAAATTGAAACAGTTAAAGAATTACCATATCTAGAATGAAACATTGACCAGAATGGAGACTGCAGTTAAGAAATAAGAAGAAGACTAGGAATAGGAAGGGCAGCTATGAAAGAAATGGAAAAGATCTTGAAGAGCAAAGACATACACCTGAGCACTAAAGTCAAAATCATTCAGCCCAGTGTATTCCCAATTACCATGTACTGGACAGTGAAGGAAGTAGACAGAAAGAAAATCAACTCATTTGAAATGTGGTGCTGGAGAAGAGTACTTAGGATACCATGGACAGCCAAGAAGAGAAACAAATGGGATCTTGAACAGATCAGAACAGGCTCTCCTTGGAAGCAAAGATGATCAAGTTGAGACTATTGTAATTTGGCCACATAATGAGAAGGCATGGATCACTAGAAAAAACAATAATGCTAGGAAAGATAGAAGGTAGATGAAAGAGAGGAAGACCACAAACTAGATGGATAGACTCAATCAGGGGGGTTATGAGGAAGGGCTTGCAGGATCTGGGCAAGGCAGATCCTGCAAGCCCTTCCTTTCAGAAAAAGTGCATTTTTCTGAATTTTGGTGTGTATGAATTCCACATGGTCCCAGATGGACTCAGCATCAAACTACATGTGCTTCCATTGCAGGGAATAGAGGTGATGCGCAGGTCTATTGGAGAAGTGGAAAACCCCCAAATCACAGAGCCAGGCAGACAGTGTGGGAGTTGCAAATGGGCTATCATCACCTTCATAATCAGAAGGATGAGCAATAATGGTCGAGATGTCTCATCTGATGGGCTGTCCAGAGAACTCAATCCCCTCTCGTTTCCCCTTGAATATTGCTATACCAGATTACCTCAACTAGACAATCTAACGCCTTTTCTAAACCTCAGCCAAACAATAGCAAGCAATCTAGTGAACCTTAGCCAAACAATCCAAGCTATTGTTAAGCAATCAAACTTCTTTTGTCTAAGCTTTTAGCCAAGCCATCAGGTACCTCTCCAGAGGATATATTTTTCCTTTAAAAACCCCTGGATTCTTCCCTTTAGTGTCACTAGTCTAAGTGCAGGGGCACCTCACATCACTCTGTTCTCTGATCTGGTTACTGGCACCTCCATCCAACCCATGGTCTCGGGATGGTTGTGTCTTATACTACTTCACCCAATTGGACTCTGGAAGAGGCTTCATTGGTAGTAAATATCACTGCAGCATTGCCTCAGCCTCTAACCTTTGATTTCCCTAAGCCCTGTTAGAGTGTGTGTGCACCTGCGTGCTTTGCTGTGTGATTTTCTACTGTTCAATAAATAATACTTTAATTGGAGAATCCTGCCTCTGCATCAACTCTCAGATTCACCGGACTCTTGGTAAATACATGGGAGACAGTCTTGCAGGGTCCTTGTAGCCAAACCCCTCTCGATTTGAGCTAAATAAAATTCCCCATAGACTTTTGGCTACAAGTGGAAGATAGGGATTCTTGGAGATGTCTCATCCACAGGGTCGCCATGAGTCGGAACCTGCTCGAGGGCAGCTAACAACAACAACAAATATGTCAGATATTTGTTCTGATGATAACCAACACAAAGGGTGCATCTACACTGGCCAGAATAATCTGGGATCCTCCTGGAGTCTTCTGGCCTTAAAGTTGCTCAAATTCCCCCCAGTACTTGGACAATGACTAGAGTGCACCTGGCAGAAAGCTCGACTCTTATTTGATAAAACTTGTCATAGGAACTTTCTTCATTCCTATTGAGAGTCAATAGGGGAAGAGAAGAAATCTTTCTCCTCTACACATATTGCATCTGCGGAATCTCATCATCAATGCATCCCTTAGGGAAGGAATTGTTCCATCAGATCTAAAGGAGGAAGTCATTAGACCACTCCTGAAGAAACCTTCCCTGGACCCCCTGGACTTGAAAAATTACAGACCAGTTTCACACTTACCATTCTTGAGCAATGTAAGGTACTGCACTTAGGGCGGAAAAACAAAAAGCACAGATATA
>JAIPUX010001232.1:135107842-135123501 GCA_020142125.1 Phrynosoma platyrhinos
ATGCCATTGGAATTCAAGGCCGACGAACGAGACACGGAGAAATAGATTCACAGATAAAAGATCTGTGGATTCAGAGGGCCAACTATAATTGTGTGCCACCAAAAGATTTTGTGATATAAATATTACAATGAATTAATAAATTATAAATGTTATTTTACTGTCACAGTTGTTTCTCCAAGAATATATGTAAGATAACCTGTTGACCAGTGCTATACGCAGTTTAGTGCAGTAGTTGCAAATACAGATTAGAATATGGAAGCCAAATTAAAGTTCAGATTCAGCTCACTGGGTGATCTTGAGGTATACACATCTCTCAGTCTAATCTACATCACTGGAGTGTTGGTGAGGAGATCACCATGCATTTTGCCTTGATACATACTTTTTCCTGAGATGAAGGGTATCCATATGGGTATAAGTAAAGGTTGGATATGAACAGCATGAAAACCTGTCTAGTCCACCATTCTACAGACCAACCAGATACCTATGGGAAGTCCACCAGTAAGACATGGAAGCAGTATCATCTGTATGCTCAACAACAAATATCCTAAAGCAACAAATATTAAGAAACATGTTTTCTCTAATGCTGGAGAAAATGTATAGACAACCTGATTAGCAGCCATGAATCCATGAATCCATGAGCAGCAGTACAGCATCTAGTTTTTCATGTACAAGATTCTAAAATCAATTGCTAATCTCCTTTTAAAAGAAAGGTTACCCTTTCTGCTGGATAAAACTTCTCCAACTAACAGCAGTTCCTCCAAGTTTGACTCAGACTCTGCTTAGAATCATAGAAAAGATTCATAGAATCATAGAGTTGGAAAAGACCTCAAGGGCCATCCAGTCCAAGCCCCTGCCATGCAGGAACACACAATCAAAGCACTCCCAGGAGATGGCCATCCAGCCTCTGTTTAAAAACCTCCAAAGGAGGAGACTTCTTAGCTTAAAACTAAGGGCCTTTACAGACTGCAAGAAATAATGCAGCTTGAGGCCACTTTAACTGTCCTGGCTCAGTGCTAAGGAATCATGGGAACTGTAGTTTATTGTGGCACCAGAGCTCTCTGACTGAGAAGGCTCAATGTCTCAGGAAAAAAAATACAATTCCCATGATTCTCTAGCACTGAGCCAGGACAGTTAAAGTGGCCTCAAGCTGCATTATTTCTGGCAGTCTGTAAAGGCCCTAAGTGTCACAAAATTGAGGTATTATATATGGACAAAAGATCTGTCTCAATGTCAGTGAATCTCTGTATTACATGTACATTTTTCTGAGGCCAATATATGAGGTTGTAGTTGCCAAAACTTTTCTCTCAGGGCAGCTCCATGTGCTCTTACTGATACAGAAAACACATGTTTTGGCATCATTCCTGAACGATGTGGATCTTTCAGGTGTATCTGACAACTTCGGTTCATTTCCAGAGATGTGTGCTGAAGGTTTAAAGATGAATATATGAATATATGAAGACCAGGTTGCCACCGGAAACATTACTGTAACCCACCCCATTCCAGCAATAGTCACAAAGTGTGGTGCTCTCCTTAAAACAACAGCTAAGAGACACTAACCTAGGAGTAAGTCCTATTGAACTTGGTGGGACTGCTTCTGAACTGTCATGTATGGGAATATTTTTCTGCTGGATATATCAGTATTTAGACTCAAGGTGAGTGATTTGATATTGACAGTTGCTCAATAAACACCAAAAGATAAAATCTCCATTGCATAATTAGGTTTAGAGTCTTAAGCATCAAAATCCCAATTGAGTACAGCCTCAAGTATTGAAATGACCTCCATGGTGATGTCCTTAATAAATGCTGCAGTCCTATGCATACTTGCTTGGGAGTGTCTCCTTGAACATAATGAAGTTTACTTCTGAGTAGGTATATTTGGGGTGGCACTATAAGGAATTTTAATTAGCACCAAGAATTTGAAAGTTAAGGCCATAAAACAGTGCCTCATGCAGAGCTTTAAAAACTATTTGGTAACAATCCAGTTGTGCACTACCCAACTAAATTACATGAGAGGGAGCCAAACTGCTGAGATGAAGTTTACTTGCATAGAATTAAACACCCAAGTTTAGAAGAATGGCTTCCAGCACACAGACCTCCCGATCCGTTTTATGGTTTACTCTGCCTACTAAAGCAGTAGGCTGCCATCCTACTTAATTCTTATGGCAATTGCTGAAGGCATAAGCAGAACCATTGGTCTTCTAAAAGAGGGGAAAGTGAATTGGAACCTCATCTAAATATCCCAACAGCTTATTCTGTTCAATTGCCCATACTCATGAGGTTATGGACTAGCACCTTCATGTACATTAGAAAGGATTAGGTTTTTAAATCCTGCTGAAAAGCTATTCTCATGCAAGGGTGATATCTCTTTCGCACAGTAGATTTATTTTGATTTACAGAAGCTCACCCAATCTATTATTGTGGATATATTTGAGGGGCTTTTTAAGAGAGAAAAAGGCATTGTTTATCATATACAGCAAGTGTTGCAGTCAATTAAGATGTATAATTTCATCTCATCACTTAGAATAGTTAAATCTGCTTGCTACATTCGAATTTTGGGGACAAACAGGCCTCTGATAAAGCTATGAACAAGTTTAGCAATAAAATCCAGCCTAAAATATCATTTGTTAATTGGGAAAAATTATACCGTTATGCTGGGGGACAGCTTCAGGAGATGACAGAATGTTCACTAAAGTGGCAAAATTCAGGTTAAGCCTCTCTAATTTGAGTGCTTTGACTGGCCAACATGGATTACTGTGTCCGTATCAAAAACCCTCTGGGCAATGAAGTATCATTTATTTCTGAGGTGGGTTATTTTTGGTTTTTGCATGCATGTCATCTAATTGCATATTGCCTCATATTTCACAACACCAATCACTACCACTTATCTATTTGGCTATTATCACATGTTTACAACAGTAGATTGGTGTGGAGTCATAGGTGGAGACTATGGCTTCAGAAGGAGTTCTGTGCTAGAATCCTATTGGCGATAGATGCCACCATAACCCTCAGTTATGCTGGCATGTGAACCTTAATGGACCTTGTAGAGGGAGGTATCCACTACCTCCTTATTCAGCATCTCTCTCCCCAGCACAATGCAGGCTGTTTGTAAAGTCCTACCTGGAAGAGGCCTCCTTAACAAAGAAGGGAAGGAGAACCAAGATGATGGATCACAGGAAGCTGGCAGCCCACTCATGGCACTGTCAGGGGCACAGCCTGGTCCATCAGCAGCTGCCAATCAGCAGTGGCACCAGTGGGCTGGTGCAGAGGGTACAGACTACACCAAGTGACACCCCATATGAGCAGTGACATCCTGGTGGGGTCCTCTTCCTGCTGCAGTGAAGGAGTAAACTTCATAGTCACCTGGCTCCCTCCCTGAGGAGGGATCCGAGGGAGTGGCGAGGTGGTGCAGGGGTGAGCAGGCCCCTTGTGGTTTTGTCATTGGGCCTACTCTCCCCCCAGAAGGGAGCTTGGCCAACAACAAAGCCATGAGGGGCAAGCAGCGGGAGGCAAGAAGGGCAAGCCACTGCCTCTGCCCCCACTGAACAGCCCACACACACACACATGGGTATCACCAAGCCTGGTGACACCATTATCAATTTAGGAGAAAGTAGAAAACAGCCCCCAAAAATCTATGCAACCCTTACTGATATCTCTATCTTTTTGTTTCTTTAACCTTCAAAACCAGTGTCGTGTAGTGGTTTGAATGTTGGACTATGACTCTGGAGGCCAGGGTTCTATTCCTAGCTTGACCATGGAAACCCACTGGGTGTCTTTTGGGCAAGTCACACTCTCTCAGCCTCAGGGGAAGGCAATGACAAACCTCCTCTGAACAAATCTTGCAAAAAAAAAACATGATAGGTTTGCCTTAGGGTTGCCATGAGGTGGAAAT
The DNA here is from genome assembly GCA_020142125.1 of Phrynosoma platyrhinos. Lineage (NCBI taxonomy): Eukaryota > Metazoa > Chordata > Lepidosauria > Squamata > Phrynosomatidae > Phrynosoma > Phrynosoma platyrhinos. Next base: position 135,111,732 of record JAIPUX010001232.1, read on the forward strand.
GACTTGAAGGCATACATCAAACAACAAACATGTACTTTAGGACTGACAATGCTAATAATTTCCAATAACTCTCCTCTCGGCTTTGGGCTCTGCTCAGGACTGCTTTCTCCCTTGAGATGTTGGACTGGCAGGACCCCACTTCTGTTTGTAACCCCATGTAAACCTTGGGATCAGAGTGGATTTCCCCTATCAGTTCCTGGGTCTATACATGTGTTCACCTGAGCACTTGCCAGCTTAAACCAGGACACTGGTGATGCCAAGATCCATCCCCAGAGCTGATTGGTAACTAAAGGGACAAGGAGGCACTAGGCACTGTCTGGGTATCAGTGGAAAAAAGGAACAGTTGTCACTCTCCCAGATATCTCTCCTAGTGCCCCCAGCATAATACATCCAGCATAACACATCTGGCATAACTCATGCGTTATGATGCTGGGCTCAGGAAGACTCTTCCTTTTTTCCCAGCTACCCAAAAGTAATGTGACATTGCCTAGGCACTGCAACCCAGCACTGTGAAGTTGTGACACTCAGCCAAGGAACATGGAAGTAACACTGGCAGAGCTGCATGTTCTGCCAATGTTATTGTTTGCTTCCAGTCCAAGCGTCAACAAGATAAACACTTGTTCTTCATGAGGTTCAGCGTAATACTGGTGCTATCAAGGAGATGATATTTTCATTTCCTTTGGAAAGTAAAAAGTTACAGCAGCAAGCAACTATGTAAGCAGAAGGAAGACAAATTTGGCTGCTTACTCATACCAATTGTGCAGATCACACAAGAAATGTTTAAAAAATCCTCATAATCAATAACAATCAATTATTAAATTGCATCATGCTTGTAGAAATGTTTGTTTTTCTACAGAACTATGTACAATGATGACACTATTTAAATAAACTGGAGAAGGGTGAACAGGGGAGGTGAGATATTAACGATCACTGGCTCAAAGTCATGCTTTGCTGTTCATTTAAGAATTACAATACTCAGCCTTCAAGTTAATGAATTTCCCATTTTGGTGGTGTTATTATGTAGACCTGCAGTCTGAATCCCCTTTATTTCAGTGTGAAAGATTTTACTTTTGACATCAGTAGGATTACAGCATGGTTGTGTTAAATTATGCCCCATCTGTGTAAAGAGAAGAGACAAAAATTAGCACAGACCAGCCGGAACCAGAAAAATGTAGTGTTGCATTGTGGAATTTCATAGACAAGAGAGAATTTAGGTGACTAGGTCACTTCATTTTCAGTAGAATTTGAGCCCCATTGCAGATGCCAGGTTACTTTTTTTCTCACTTTCCACCATTTTGTTTTTTTTTAAAAAAAAAAAATCCAAATCTATCCAAATCATACACACAAATTATTGAAACCTGTTTATCTCAATAGGAGAGTATACATTTCTCACTAAAATCCAAGGGATTAAAAGGTGTTTTAATTTCAGGTGCATTTGCAAATCCTCTTACCCTCGAACATTTGACAGATGAAAGGTAGGGGACACAACTGGCCGAGCAACATCAGAATTTGACTAAGATGGCAAGTTATTAATGAGGAACAACATACCAGCTAGGGGAGGATGCCTGAGCCTGCAGGGAGTGGCAAGCTTCTGCTACCTCCTTTCCTTTTCCCCCTGCTGAGTTAAATGAGTATAAATTTCTTTTGCACTTTGAACTCAATTTGCAGCAATCTTGAGTAAGCTGAAGATGAAAAGAGAAAGTGAGGGGAGGAGAGGAGAGGAGAGGAGAGGAGAGGAGAGGAGAGGAGAGGAGAGGAGAGGAGAGGGAAATGGAGAAATTTGAAAGCAGTTGAACCAGTAGAATGATGGAAGATTAATTGCAACTGTCTCTGCCAAATCAGGACTATTGGAGGATTTGAATCCAACCCAAACTGACTGCAAATTGACATTTTATGTATGTCAGAAATATTAAATGACAATGAAATGCTGAAAAAAATCACATTCTTAATTATTTCAATGGACACCCACCCACACACACACACACACACATATATATATATAACTATATATACTGGTAAGTATCTTTGTGGAATTGTTTCTGTACACTGTTCAGTGTGAACTGACAAAAACAAATATGTTTAATAATGTAATTAGAAAAGATTCTAATTCGTGTTGCATGCAAAACACTGGAAATATAATGTAATCTTTGTTTTGTAACCTGGTTTTTCCAACATTTATGCATTATTTGATGCTGTTTTGCTGCTATCTAGTGGGAAATCTCTTAACTGCACCCACTACAATGGGCTGACAAATGACTGCACTACTATATTTAGATGGGCATTGAACCCATAAAAAATCCTTAACTTCATTTTTTTTAAATAAATATTTCTTTATTCATTCATTCATCTATTTCAGCCACTTGCTATATACACGTTCATCATTTACCAACAACAAACAGCTGGAACTGGGGGGGGGGGGTTCCCCAAGAAATTTATTGCTTTTTTGCTGTTGGGATGTGTGTTTGTCTTTGTCCTAACTAATGTAATTTATTGGAACAAATAATAGGAAGAAATAGAGCAAACATTCCTGGAGTATCTGTATACCTAGTTCTTGGTTAGTGTGTTTTAATATATGTATATATCCAAATTATGCTTTTGTTATTCCAGATTATTTGCTGGCAATTCCTGGGAACATCTGCAACTTTTCATTCCCAACCTCCATTTTAAAAAAATTCTGAGACATATTGGACTAACATGTTGTGGTTTGTACTGTGTTTTTGGCCAGTAGCCCAATGATGGCTGCCATCCAAGTGAATTACAATGACATCAAGTCAGACATATGTTATCACAACTCACTTTATTTGGGTCATTGCAGAGTTTGGAATTTCGTTCTGACCATGCAATGGCCAAAGCTGCAGATCAACACCACAGTTCAGTGTTTGACATTTCACGTTTCCCTTTAAATATGCATTTTACTAATTACTGATAAAATTTTAAAATTTATCTTTACAAGGTAATTACTAATTTATCTACTGTCTGTTACTCTGCACATCAACTAGAAGAACTAGGAGAAAGATGCAGTGTAAATCAAATAAATGAATAAATCAGTATGCAAACCTTAATCAATAGTAATCAGATGTACTATTTTAGCTTCCTCGCTCTCAGCCAACCACCAGAGGGCATCCATACTCCACCTGCCTCATGAAGTCAACATGGAAGGAAGGCAAAAAGGAAAGGTGCTGAAACTATCTTCAAGAATTCTTGAAAAAAATCCCTTAAGAGAATGATTGCCCAATTTTAATTTTGGTTGAGAAAATGGTTAACATATAAAAGGATGTGGTTATTATTACTGTTCTCTGCAATTAATACATTCAAAATACTAACAAAATATGGGAACTTTATTTAGCTAAACTATCCCCTTTGCAGACAGCGCTTTGCGCCATCTTGAAAGTAAGAAAGGGGAGGGGCAGCCTCACGCTGGGCACCCCAATCTCTTCCTGAGGATGTCATCAGAGCGCCCGTTGTTGCACATAACGGGCACTCTGATGATGTCGCTCCAGCTCAGTGTCCAGACATGCTGAGCTGGAAGAGACACTGAAGAGGCACGCGCTGCCTCTTGCAGCTCCCTTTCCACGCCTTGCAGAAGGAGCGCTATTTTAGCACTCCTTCCAGGGCTGGAAAAAGAGTGGATTGGGGCTGAGGAGTGCGGCAGCCTCGGCCCCATTCTGCGGCTTCTCAGCGTGGCCCATGGCTGAGGCCCTATATTTCACATGTCTAGAAGACATATAATATATGTAGAAGACATAGCCTTCCCAATAGGCTCAGGCAAAAGCAAACTACTGCAACCTCTCCTAGCTTGTGGCAAAAGGCAGGCCTCAGCATGGGGTTGCCACAGCCCCGATCCACTGCTAGCAGGGGCAGCTCAGAGCCGATCATCTGCATAGCCCCTAACTAAAAGAAAGAAGATGGTGGCATGAGCTTTTGTAGACTTGAGTCTACTCCTTAGATGCAGAGAAAGAGGTATCCTGGACAACCAGAAAGGTGCAGATTCTGTTTCTCTCTTGAAAAGTCTTGTTCTCAGTTCTTCAGCTATCTTTTTATCCAGATAGCTGAACAAAACTATGTACTCCACTCTGACCAACCTGAAGGAAGGATATCATTTAGAAATACCTGATTAACTAATTCAATTAATGCACACACACATATTGGTTCAACATGCTGTGTAAGGGATTTCTCATGATCATGCAACTTCCAAGATGCTGGGAAATTGCAAGTACTCAGAGCCATGATGTTAACAGGCAGGAAATTTGGAGGTAATAAGAATATGGTATGATATACTGGTGTTTAGCTCTATCTTTGACCTAAGTCCCACATTCCCCTATTCACTAGAATAGATATGTGGAATCCATACACATGAAACACAGTACAGTGATCCAGCTAGCAATGACATGGCTTGTACTGATAGATGGGTATGTGTGTATATTTGTGTGTACTTCCTTCAATATGTATTGACTGATAGTTAGATGGGACTGATTACAAACAGTGGAAGGAATATTATTTTCACCAACTCTAGAGCAGATGTAGTTCTATTCCAAAGTCCCTCACACAGAGGCATGCACCACCAGGCTCTAGGCTCTTTTTCTCTGTCCTGATGGTACCACTCCAGTGTCAGGGAGGTAAGTAAGATGAAAGTTTCTACAGGGTTTGGAAGGAAAGGTGAAAAGTCAGACCCCCCTCTGTAAGGATGAACCTTTGCATTCATCCTTAGAGGGTGAGACCCATCAAATCGTAGAGCTCTTGGGATGCCCTACCCCAGAGGCCCATACAACTGCAAATTCAATTGACCACTAGTCTACTGGTCTTTGTCATTTCTAACCAAAGTAGCTCATTGTGATTCCTTATATTTTTGCATGTTCTCAAAGCAGGAAGAACAATTTCAAAAAACAAAAATCCCATACAGCTACATATGACTTATTCTAGGAATGGTAGCATAGAAACTGAACACAGACTTTATCACGTGCAGCTTCTAAACCACTATAACAGTTTGATAATAGCATCTTTGACTATTCCTATCACACAATGCCATTTCTCTATTGTCACTGCCTTGTCTTGGAAGCATGCTTAGGCCAGACATTGCCATTAACAGAAAAACTTGTCAATTAGCTCCCAATTGCACTAACCCTCAGATGTGGTAAATTACTCCTGTAGCAGTTCCTGGATTGCACAGTCACATGCTGTCAGTGTATCCTCCTCTCCCCTGCCCCCCTTCCCCTTTGCTATTCCAGAACTGTGTTTTTTCCTACTTTCATTTATTTATTTTAAAAAATTGCTAAACCACATTAGCATTTTTTAAAATTGCATTAAAAAAAAGGACACAAATGAAAATCATTCTGGGTAGGACATATGGCAGGGAGATGGGGTTAAAGACAAGGAAAGAAGAGAGCACAAGGAGCCAGCAACAGCTCAGTCATGGTAATGAAGGGATGTGTGGTAGGACACGCTTCTAAAAACAGTATATATGCATTTTCTTTCATTAACACAATTGCAGCAAGAACAGGGGCCATGTGATAAACTCCTGAGTGCAGGGTGACCAGATGTCATAACCACAAAAGAGGACAGGGCACTGCAAAATGTAGGAAATTCAAGAAAAATATACGGCTTTGCAAAATAAAAGCTAAAAACACTAATATAAGTGTACATTCATGGTTCTTAGTCATGCTCAAAAAGGAGGACATTTTGGAATTCATCCTGGACAGAAGTTAGAATGTAGGACATGTCCTGGAAAAGGAGGACCTCTGTTCACCCTGCCCAACTAAATGAATACCCGTTTAAAATACAATATACAATCGATAGCAACACAAAAATCTTCATGCGTGAACCCATTTTCAGTCCTGCAACCATCCCATGCATTTTTTCCCAATGACTCACACAGCAACAGAATGTTAATATTAGGATGTTTTAAATGTTATTCAGTAAATAATTTTTGAAGAAGAGGAAGTTCTATACTTTTTCTTCAACACTGGGGCCTTAGCCTATGAGGACCTTAGAACCAACCGCCTGTCCTTCCTTCTAAATTACATCCAAGATAGCTTATCTTAACTTTTTATCTCTTATGCAACCAGTTCAGCCCTTCCCTCTAAAAGTTTGAGAAACATCACTGCTCCCTGCTTCTAGAGGAGAACTTTTTAATGGTGTTTTCTAGCTTGCTACACACATGTTCTGTCTTTATAACAACATTGAGTTAGAGCCTCATTCTTCCCAAGTGCTATTCTTTTAAAGTAGTAAATCACAGAGTGTGGGGCAATTTCATAGCAAACATGGCTTAAGTCAATAGCTTCTGAGCACACACACCTTGGCAATCAAAGCATGTAATCTGATTAGATCTTACTGTAAATGTGCTGGCAGCAATTATTGGTAGCTCTTACTGGAATACCCACCTACAAAGCAATTAAAAACAATCTGCCAGTTGCCGTACATGCTGAACTTGCTCCGTGAAATGCTCTGTCTCCAGCTAGACTATAAAAGCAATGCATAAAAAGAGTGTCTCTTTGGTTTCATTTTAATTAGGCATCTCTATTAATCAGTAGAATAAAAAGATATAAACAGTACACAGTATCATTAGCAAAGCATAATGATGTGCTCATTAACACAACAGGCACACAAAACAATTATTCTGGGTGACTTATTGTTTATTAGAGTGATTACAGGAAGTCTGTCTTGTGCTTCTCTGTATTTCAGCTGTCTCTGTGACTGACTGAGAATGAAGAAAGCATCAAATATAGATTTGATTGTTTTGGAGTTACCATGTCCATGTTGTTATTCTGTGCCTTCAAGTCATTTCTCACTTAAGGCATTCCTAAGGTGAACTTATCATGTGCTTTTCTTGGTAAGATTTGTTCGGGGGGTTGCCCTTTACGTTTATCTTCTTCTGAGGCTAAGAGAGTATGACTTGCCCATGGGTCTCAATGGCTGAGTAGGTATTTGAACCATTGTCTCCAGCTAGTCCATTGCTGACTCTCTATCCATGTTAGATCATAGTTAATAGATTAAAAAGCATAAGTGGAACCTGCTAGCTGACATCTGCACACATGTTATCCTGGCCCATATAATTTCTTGTTTTAGCACAGTAAGGATTAAATGGAAAAAACATATCTAGATACAAATCAATGATACAGATTGGATATAGTCAGCAAGGATTCTCCATCTGTCCTGCACACTTATTCAGCTGTTATGGAACTGAGCTGTGCTTTTCAAGCCAAGATGTTACTGCACTAAAGTTTACTCCTGAGTAGACATAGAACTGAGCTGTGTGTTTGTAGCCTTGGTGGTGAGAAGTGATAAAGGCCCCAAATATCCTATTTTTTGGCCCTGTCCACTGTCTCCTTGACTCCACCTTGTCCCTTATGCCCAACCATTGCTGGAATATGTCCCAAGACCCTTCACAAGTTAGGAGCTTATCATGCAGTTAATTAAATCACCTTACTTGATTCAGTTTAAATTTTAAACCAGGCTGCATCCAGAGCCCTAGCCACTGAAATTGCTACCTGGGTTCATCCACACTCCCAGGGCCACTCCGGCAGCCATTTTCTCAAGCTGGAAAACTCCCAGCTTTGAAGAAAGCCACACTGAGTTGCCCTGGGAGTGGGGATGGACCTGGGATGGACCCAGGTGGCAATTTCAGTGGCTAAATGCTTGTGATAGGCTCTGGATGCAGCCCGATTTAAAATTTAAACCAGATCAGGTAAGGCGATATAATTAACTGTGCAATAAGCTTCTTAGAATCAATCCCTTGACCAGAAAAGGTGCTCCACCCCAGTGTAGATTTTCCTCCCTTATGGGTAGGGAGTTGGACAAAATAGCCTTTCTAGTTCTGTGACTCAGCCTAACAATCTGTTCTATTGACTGAGTCATCTTCAAGGTTTCACATTATGCAAGAAAGGAATTTTGATTGTTTTGCTTTGGCAAGATGGTGTAACAAGTGCCAAGCTTGGCAGTATTTATTTCATTCCTCTCCACAAGTGGGTTTCTCATGACTGACTCCATTCAAAAAATGAGTGTGCATCTCATCAGTGCAAAAAGGGAAGAATAAACCAATAGTTGAAAGTTGTAGTGGCTACTGCCTTGAAAGGCTGAATGCGAAGAAATCTTAAACTGCAAATAGTCATCAAAAACTGCAATTTTCAGAGTTTGAATAAATCTACACTGTATAAATAATGTAATTTGATACTACTTTAAGTGCTGTAGCTCCATCCTATGAAATCCTTGGATTTTGTAGTTTTACAAAGTCTTTAGCTTTTTCTGCCCAAGAATGCTGGTGCCTCACACAGTTACAAATCCCAGGATGGAGCCATGACAGTTAAAGTGGTGTCTAACTGCATTATTTCTACAGTGTAGGTTCGCCCTTTCTTGCAGCAGGGAATTGTTAGAATTACTTGCTGCTTCCTTTGAGAATGAAATTAGTGAAGAATTACATCCCTGCTCCTCAGACAGAGCGTGCCTGTGGGTTCAGCTTTGATATTACTCTTGCTTGCTCAGCTCAAACAGCATGTGACATAGGTTTGAAGTGCAGTCTACTGATATATCCTTCTTGCACATATTGAAACCTACAATCCAGACAACCATGCAGGAGAGATAAATAACTTTCATGCCTGAGAAAAAAATCAAATAAACTTTTCTGGTCACAGCATAATTCTAGAAACATCCTATCACTCATTCAAAGTAATGAGGAATAATCACAACCAACCCAAGATGTTTTCCAGCCTATGGAGAAGGAAATGATGGTACCTCTCCATCCATTCCACCTAGAGAACTAGGACTTGAATCTGCCATGACACCAGAGGACAGCTGTCTAATGTATGGGGTACTGAGTTATAGAATTCTGGTCTGGGGTATTTGAAGGACAGTGTTTTCCTTGAGCTCTAAGATCCTGTCTGCCAGATCCTCAGGGGAAGCATTTTTCTCTATCCCACCACCTTCACAGGCATGTTTGGTGGGAATGCAGAAGTAAGCTTCTCTGTGGCTGCTTCCACACTTTGGAACTCCCTCTCTAGAGAGGATAGAAGAGCTCTTTCTTTGCTGTCTTTTTGGCAGCATAAGAAGGAGCCTATGCTTCCTTATGCAATTCAACAAAATATAAAAGGTTTTCTATTCCAGCCTGTCTTTGGGAATTTATTGTTTTATAAGAGGAGGGGTTTTATGTGCTGTACTATTTTTAATTTTGTTTTAACTAATATTATAAATGGTTTTAATTTTGCCTTATTAACCTCAACTTTTGTATGCTTTAAAATATACCATAAACACTTTTCTTGTAATTTTTTGTCTTTTGTAACCCAATCTGAGTCCCAGTCTGGGAGAAAGATGGGATTCAAATGAGGTGGTGGTGATGATGATGATGGTGTTGGTGGTGGTGGTGGTCGGGGGGGTGATGCAGGGCATGGAACACAAAGCTTTGTCCTCCAACAGAAAGGAACAACCAGAAGACAGTGAGGGAAACTGCTACCACCTCACCTACACCACCCAGTATCTACCATCTGAAGTGATTGCCTCATAATGCCCTGAGATCAGGAATAATAATATAGGTAGTTTACTCTTTTATATGGAATTCCAAAATATTCCAGAATTGTCCACATGGGTGGCCAGAGATAATGATATCTTTGCTTTCTTATGGTTCAGTGTACACAAACTTTGTTTCATGATCAAAATTATTGAAAAATATTGTGTGTAAAATTACCTTCAGGCTATGTGTATAAGGTGTTTACAAAATCTAAATGAATTTCATGTTTAGACTTGAGTCCCGTCTCCAAGATGTCTCATTATTGCAATTTATTCATTTATTTATTTTTATAATTATATTAAAATAATTCCAAATATTTCAAAATTAAAAAAAACCCAAAATCCCAAACACTGTTGGTCCCAAGTATTGTAGATAAGGGAGACTGAACCTGTAACACCATGATTTTTTTCTGAATAACTGAGCACCTATATTTGAAGGTACTTTCTTAGTTTAAGTGCTATGTAGGTGTGAGTTCAGCAATCTTGATTTCAGTGAATTGTAGGGTGTGTCTACATTGGCTGCTTAATCTAGATCCAGTCTGGAGCATTATGCTCCAGACTGGTCCTGCACTGACCACAAGAATGACCACACACACTGGAACAAATCCAATGTGATGCCATGTTGTGACACCACATCAGCCCTACTAGCCTGCCCCCCTCAGTGCCATCACTGCAGGCAGGGGGGAAAGGGAGGTAACGTGGCTCTTCATATGTGGGCACAGAGGTCTGATTGGGCCAAATCAGACCTAATTGAGCTGTCCACATGCCTAAAAGAACTTGAGGTCAATCTGAAGTTTCTAGGAAACACCAGTCTTTCCCTCAACTTTGCTTAGTTTGGAGCAAAGTCAGGTTAAGAGCCAGAAACTGTAATATCTCCCCAGACGTAGCTATACATTGTAAGAACTGCCAGCACCAGCTTTGGGGTGAGTTTGGTGTTTTCCCCCAGTTTAGGCATGCATATAGTGAATGGGTCACTATTGTATGGCCAGAGACTTTTAAGAAAAGAAACTCTATGGGCCTTTGCAGACTGCCAGAAATAGTGCACATTAAATTGAGGCACTGCCCTGGCTCAGTGCTAGGGAATCATGGGAATTGTATTTTTTTTTTTTGAGACATTGAGCCTTCTCTGTCAGAGAGCTCTGGTGCCACAATAAATTATAGTTCCCATGATTCCCTAGCACTGAGCCAGGGCAGTGCCTCAATTTAATGTGCACTATTTCTGGCAGTCTGCAAAGGCCCTAAGTTGTTTTATGACTGCGGGTGGGGGGTCCTGATGGCCTGGAATCTTTATCTTGTCTTGTCTTTCGAATGTGTCATCTTCCAGATGCAGGTAGATACAAAGAAGCATTTTAACTGTTTGGATTAGAAGAACAGAGTTTAGGGTTTTAAACTCCATATGAGGAGACAGATTTAATGATTTAAAACAAAGAACACACATTCATGCATGATAATCTGGTTACGTATCGAACATCATATGCATATATGAATTTTTAAAATAAATACACTGTGCTGCATATTTAACATAGCATATATTTCATAATAATAATAATAATTTAATAATAATAATAATAATAATAACAATAACAATAATAATAATTTTTATCTGTATACCGCCCTATGGTGAACCAATCTGGGCGGTGAACATAATAAAATACAGTATACAATAAATACAATCTAAAACAACACCATTCCCCCTCCCCCCTTAAAAAACTATTAAATCAGAATCAGTTTAAAAACAAAGTAAGTTTAACCAAATATAAGTTAATAAAAATTCATACAAACCAGAAGCCCGTGCTAAAGGGAATTTAACAAGTGCTTATTAAGCACTCAATCGCTGATCTCTGGTCTCAAAGCCGGGTAATTTAATCTGGAAAGGCCTGCCGGAAGAGACCCATCCTCCCAGAGGATCGGAGAGCGCGGGGAGGATTATATGGGAGAAGGCGGTCTCTGATATAGCTTGGACCCAAGCCATTTAGGGCTTTAAAGGTAATAACCAACACCTTGTACTGAGCCCGGAAACCAATAGGCAGCCAGTGGAGGGACCTCAAAACCGGGGTGATGTGATCCCTCCTAGATGTTCCCGATACAAGCCTGGCTGCCATGTTTTGGACCAACTGCAGTTTCCGAACCAGACACAAGGGTAGCCCCATGTAGAGAGCGTTACAGAAGTCTAAGCGTGAGGTTACCAGCGCGTGCACCACAGTTTCAAGATCCCTTACTTCCAGTAAATGGCGCAGCTGGCATATCAGCCGAAGCTGATAACAGGTGCTCCTGACCG
>JAIPUX010001232.1:135125325-135139282 GCA_020142125.1 Phrynosoma platyrhinos
GCCTCGATTTCTGAGGCTGCAGCAAGTTCCTCCTGGAGGACCGAAGTGTGCGGGGAGGATTGTACGGGGAGTGCGCGTGGAGGATGTCAGAAATAAAACAAGATCTGAAGCAATTTTAAACCATGATGGCAGTGTAATCAAATCATATCCTGCAACATTTCATAGATGAGCACCAGGACACATGTAGCCAAGCAAGATAAAAGTGTGGCAAAAGCTATTAATCAGAGAGAACAAACAAGTTACAAGAGGCTGCAGCAGCTTCGTTTTGCCGGAACATACTGGAAACAGCTAGATTCCACACACACCCTCTCTCTTGGATGCTAAATTAACTGAGTGCAAACCACAGTGAGCTCTCCATATTCATTGGAGTTAGGGTCACAGGACCCCAGTGAAAGACAGAAAACCATAAATAAAAAACCACTCTCCAGGAATCTCTAGGGAGTTTATCACACGGGGGAAATCCCGTGTGGAAACGGGGGTTTAAAGTAGAAAAAAATGCAAAAGCGGATGTTTTTTCAGACAACATCGCTGTTAAACTGGGGTTAAAATGGGGTTAATCCGAATGGAAACCCCTTATTGATTGCTTCTTTTTACTTTGTTTTTTCTGAAAGTAAAAAGAAGCAGTTTCTGTTCAGATTAACCCCATGTTAAAATTGCTTTCACTTTATACACTGGGGAATCCCATTAATAAATTGCTTCTGCTTTTGCGTTTTGTTTTGTTTTTTCTACTTTAAAGCAGGGTTTCTGCATGGACTCCACGTGTGATAAACTCCTAGGTTCTCCAGTGCTACTCTGTGGCCAACATCTGCCAGAAGATGACCATATAATTGTGCTGGATGATATAAACGTGCCTAGAGAATTGTTCTCTCTAGGAATCTCTAGGTGTTCCAGCAAAATGTCTGGCAGATGTTGACCATAGCGTTGCACTTGGAGATCTAGAAATTTCTAAGGAAAACATATTAATCCAATCCGTGACTAATCAAATCCACAAAAGTCAGCCGCAAATGTGGAGAGCCAACTATACTTGGTATCTAGACCTCAGTGTGCAGCAGTTGAAATAAGCAGGGGACAAAGGGGGAAAGTGAAAGGAGAAAAAAAACAATTTAAAAATAGCTGGAAAAGCAGGATGACAGAGGATTAATCGGAATTGTCCTTGCCAAATTGGAACAGTTGAGGTATACTAAATATTTTAATGGAACTTAATGGGAACCATTGAGAATCAGATTCCTTTTCACTATGAAGTCTTCCTTGTTTCTTCCTATTCACAAATCAAAGTGGATTTCCTGGTTCGTGATAACACATGGGCTAAGCAGACGAGCGGCCATGGGCTGCCCTGGGAAGCTGTGCCACGGGACTGAGGCATCCCCATGCCTCGATCCCGCGGTGCAGCTTCGCTGCCCCTGAAAGGAGTGCTAAATCACCTTTGTTGACTTTTCCGCCACAGCGCGTGGAAACACTGCGGCGGGAGGTCCTCCTCGGAGCGCCGGCCTTGTGGAGGGTCGGCTGCTCCGAGGACGACCTCGGGAAGGGGTTGGCGCACCAATCGTGTGGCTGCCCCTCCCCTTCCCTGCCCCCAAGATGGCCTTTTAAGCTGTCTGCTTAGGGGGCCAGTCTAAGGAGCTTATCGCATTACAAAATAAATCTACTTACCCCTGCCAGTTTCAAGACAATTACAGGATGCAGCCAGGTGCTACCACATGCAAAATGCTGGCAATGCTGCCGCCCAACTGCATCCCACCTAAAACCGTCCCACAAACAGTGCTCAGATGGCCAGTTTGCAGACTTGAGAGCTTCCCAACTTTGCAAATAGGCCAGCTGAACATGGATTTTAGGAGGGTTTTAGGCAGGATGCAGCTGGGTGGTGGAATTGGCAACATTTTGCATGTGATGGTACCCAGCTGCATCCCATAATCATCTTGAAACTGGCAGGAGTAGATAGGGGGTTTTGTAATACAATAAGCTCCTAAAAGTAGTATAAGAAGAGAACTGGATAAATGGATTGGTTATTGGTTGGTTTATGGCATTTATAAATTTATCAGCTTGCCAGTACACACACACAGTGATGTGCAACAAGTAAAAATGTTTAAAGATCCGAAACAGATGGACAAAAAAAGCCCACTTCCGGCCGTCATTGGCAACCAGTTGAAACAAACAGAACACTTTCCATGACTAAAACCATATAGGAAAATGCCATTTTAGCTGCCCAGTAGAAGCCATGATGAGATGAATAGCCTAACATCCTTTGACAGGTAGTTCCATGGTCAGGATGCTGCTACAGAGAAAGCCCTGTCCCATGTACATACCAACCTAGCCTCACAAGATGCTGGAACACATAGGTTCTGCTACAGAATTCAGGTTTTGAGAGGGAGTTATTTGTTAATTGTGGTTGCCTTCAATTTATTGTGACACTATGAATGACAGACCCCCAATTCACCCTGTTATTAACAGCCCTATTCAGGCCTATCCATCAGCAATGAGGTCTTCACCATTTTCTATTTCCTTCTATTTTTCCAAGGTAGCATTTCAGATATTCTGCTTTGTGGCTCAGAAACATCACCTTAAATTGAAGCAAAGCCAGTGAAGTTCTTGTAAGATTGAAGTCATACCATCTCTAAAGATGCACACCAGATAGCAGTCTGGCTGCCAAATTTTGCACTAGCTGCAACTTCCAAATGTTTTTCAAGGGCAGCCCCACATCAAGAACCTTAATGGAGTCTAATCAGAAGGTTATTTTGTTGTTGTTAACCACCCTTGAGTCGATCTTGACCCATGCTTATTACTATGGAATCATAGATGCATTTAGTGGAGACTGCAAAAAAAACAAAATAATAAACATTGAGGGTTCAGTTACACACTCCAGTAAATATGTAGTATGCAGTTTAACTTTTTTTACCATTTGTTTAATTTTCTAGTTAATGTGCATGGGCCCAATTCAGATCATAACCAGTTTGTTCAGGTAGGTGAGCTTCAACCTTCCTCCCTCTCTGTTTGTTTTGTTTCACAGAGAACTGTGCTCATGCTGTGTACAGAAGCCAAAGAAAAAGAAAACTCCAAGTTTTTGTTTTGTTTTGTTTGTTTTTTTTTACTCTCTGTGTATCATCTGTGGACAAGTGGGAGGAGGATTCTGGAAGCCAAACCAAGTGTAGGGAGGTTAAAACATCCCCCTGCTACAAATGTTGGACCTGATTCTGATCAGTCTCTACTTACTAGAAAGTAAAACAGAAACAATGGTCTTAAACTTCATGCAATATGTTTAATATAATGTGTGGTGTAGCTCTTAGAGACAACATGGGGAAGACAGAAAATTCTACTGGTGATTCAGCCTTTCCTCTTGGCTGTGCTTTGACATTTCTTTTGGTCAAAACATGTTGCAACAGATTTCCAGCTGGTATGTTTCAGAACACTGCAGAAGATTTATCATGGCTGAAGCCAGCCTATGAGCACTATAGTATAAACTAGAGACAGTTCTCCTCCTAGGAGTTAATTAATAACTCTGCTCTAAGGCAGGTTACAACATTTCTGAACTTTGCTCTTGTCACATATTAATCATATTATGTTTGCTTCTTTATTTTGATATATTCAGGAATGTACCAACCTCATAAACCTATGGGAGCAGAGATATTAACCCCACAACAGATTATTTCCTTTTAAAGGGTATATCCCTTCCACACGACACAATTATAGCAGCTTAATGCCACTTTAGCTGCCATGGGCCCATCCTATGGAATTCTGGAACTTTTGGTTTGGTACTTAGAATTTTCTAGTAATGCCAGAATGTGGACTAAAGCAGTGCTATTCAAAGTGATGATCCGTGGACCAATGCTGTAGCCCATTGTCTGCCATTCCCTGGAGAAATTCCATGAAAGGAAAGACTGTAGTCAATGGATGCAAATACAGTACTGGATCCTGGCATAATGGGGCAGAGAAGTCTTCCATATCAGATACCCTGAGAAGAACGGGACTAGAGCTCTCTAGCAGAGAAGACCCTTCCCAAACTACAAACCTCAGGATTTGACATGGTGAAACCATGGCAATTAAACCAACTTCAAACTGTTATAACTATGCAGTGTGGATACACCCAAAGTTGCCTTAGAAAAGAAGGGGAATACAAATAAAAAAATTTAAACAGGCAAGACTGATTTCACATTTTCTTTCTGATATTTTCTCTTGACTTGTTCTAATTTTCTGGCTGAGATGAAAAAAGAAAGTCTTTCTCATAATCCAAACAGGCTTTTAATATGAATGTTTAGAAACTTCAGTAACTTCCTCCCCACATTCTGACAAGAATTCCACATGTGTTATTTATAGCAAGGGGATGCAACACTTTGGACAAGCTACAGCTGAACTGTACTGATCTCCAGCTGAGCATATCAACTGAAAGGTTAGATAGGAACCAGAGTCAGCTTGAATCTCATAATATTGCAGTGGCATCTGTTCAACCTATCCTTCAAGCCTAGTACACCTACTGAGTAAATATGTGCTTTGAATTCCTCAAAAAAAATATTTTAAAGATATTGTGGGTAATGAAAGTAAGAACAAAATTTTCCCAAGGCAGGCCTCTGCTAGCATTGTGAATCCAAGTACTGGTCACCTGTTACATCTACAGATTCAGCGTACTAATTTCCATGGCTGTCATGACAGTCCAGAAGGAGTGACTACGGAGATTATCGCACACCTCTTTTCATCTGATCCAGGCATGGGCTGGGCACAGGCTTAAACTGGTCAAATTGGATCTTATTGCATACTTCCATGCCCAGCTCAGATCCATCACATACCCAATCTGGACTCCTAGCGGGCTTTGCAAAGAATGATACTTTCTCATCATTATTGGTATTATTTTTGTTTTCTTTATGTTCAACATTAAGCCTGCCTTTGCACTTTTTTCTTTGGTCTTCCTTAGTAGGTGTTCCAGGTCTGTGAGGTTTTCTGCTAGTACTATGATCTGCATATCTTAGATTGTTGATACTCCTTCTTCCTATTTTCACTCCTCCTTCTTCTGTGTACGCTTTTTAAATAATATGTTCTTCATAAAAGTTGAACAGTTAGGGTGAAAGGATATGGCCTTGTCTGATCCCTTTGCCAATTGGGAACCATTCTGTTTCTGTGTTCTGATCTGACAGTAGCCTCTTGTCCTGAGTACAGATTCCTCATCAGGACTACCAGATGTGTTGGCACTCCCATGTCCTTAAGCCTTTCATGGTCTATATGCAGTCAAAGGCTTTGCTATAGTCTATAGAGCACATGCTGATTTTCTTTTGCAATTCCCTGGTGCACTCCATTAGCCATTGTACATTTGCAATGTGGTCCCTAGTGCCTCTTCCTTTCCTGAACCCCGCTACATTGCAGAATTTTGAGCATGATTTTGCTTGTGTGAGAGATCAGTGCTATAGTCCTATAGTTGCTGCAGTCTCTTGTGTCTCCCTTTTTGTGGATGGTATACTGATCACTTCCAATCTGTTTGCCATTGTTTTGTTTTCCATATCTGTTGACATATGTTGGTTAGCACTAGTGTTGATTCTAAATGTGGATTGCAGCAGTTCTATTAGAAAATCATCTGTTCCTGGATTGATTTTAATGCTTTTTTAAACCTCTGGACTGGGTGGCTTTGGCAAGTCACATGCTCTCAGCCTCAGGGGAAGGCAATGGCAAACTTACTCTGATAAACCTTGCCAAGAAAACCCCATGATATGTTTGCCTTAGGGTTACCATAAGTCAGAAACGACTTGAAGGGACACAACAATAACAAAACCACATTCTATTTTAGCAATCTTGCTTTAACATTTAGTAAGGTGCTTTGGGGTTAATTTTGGGAGAAGGGGATAAATGAAGTAAATAAAGATAATACATTAAAACAGTTTCCACTTTCAGAGGAGATGGGCAGTCATTAGACAGAGAGAGTAAGCTCTAACAAGCAATAGATGCTTAGGGGTGGAAGACAGCTGAAATGGTTTTGATGGACAGAGCTCTGGGTTCTATTAGACAGCTTCCCTCAGGTAGAATGGAGGACACTGTTCCATCACCCAGTTGATTCCACAGCCAGTCCAGTCAGATGTGTGAAATACAATACAGGTTCAGGCTACCTTATCCAAAATGACTGAGACCAGAGGTGTTTTGGATTTCAGATTTATTTATTTATTTAATTTTGGAATACCTGTATTTGCATCTAATCACATAAAGAGATTTCATGGGGAAGGAACCCAAGTCTAAACACAAAATCCATTTATGTTTCATATTCACCTTATACACATAGCCTGAACAAAATTTTATACAATATTTTTAAAATAATTTTGTCCATGAAATAAACTGTGTGTTCAAGAAAACAAAAATAATGACCACTGAGGATCTTTACAAGTTCAACTTAGACATTGATGAAATAGAAATAGTAAAAGAATTCCCTACCTGAGATCAAACATTGATAGAAATGGGGACTGCAGTCAGGAAATCAAAAGAAGATTAATAATGGGAAGGGTGGCTATAAAAGAACTAGAAAAGATTCTGAAATGCAAAGAGATACAACTCAGCACAAAAGTTAGAATCACACAAGCCATTGTATTCCCTATTACCATGTATGGATGTGAGAGCTGGACAGTTAAGAAAGAGGATAGGAAGAAAATCAGTTCATTTGAGATGTGGTGCTGGAGAAGAGTGCTGACAAAAGGACAAACAAATGGGTCCTAGAGAACCTCCCTGGAAGCCAAGATGACCAAACTGAGGCTGTCATACTTCAGACACATCATAAGAAGGGAGTACTCATTGGAAAAGACAATAATGCTGGGAAAGGTGGAGGGAAGTGGAAGAGAGGAAGGCCACATGCTAGATGGATGGACTCTATTAAGGAGGTCATGGGTATGGGTTTGTAGGAATTAAGCAGAGCAGTGAAAGACAGAGGGTCTTGGAGATGTCTCATGCATAGGATTGCCATGAGTCGAGGTCGACTCAAGGGCAGTTAACAACAAAAACACTGAATCATCAGAAAGCCAAGGTATCACTATATTAGCCACCCATGAAAAAAATGGGTTTTGGAATATTTTTGGATTTCAGAAAAAGGAGAGTCAACCTGTAGCTGAGATTTGTTCTGTCTTTTTGTTCAAGAAGCAAAAATGGCCCTGGGCCCACAAAGCCTCAAGATCAAACAGCACAAAAAGAAATATTCTATGATGGTCCAAGCAGATATATCCCTCACTCCCAAAAACCAGATGTATGCTGAAATATGACTTGATATACTCAGATGTGTGTTTGGGTGGAACTTCATAATTTTCCTCCATGCCACTTGTCCATTCCAAATCATCCTCCCACCCAATTCTACCATCTCCCAGTTGTATTCCTGCAGGAGAAAAACTGTGGGGTCCCATGTGGGTGGAAATCAAGATTTCAAACAACCTGTGGGAAGGAAAGAGAAATGGTTCAATGCCATTGCTGCTGCTTTCTCCTTCTCCTGCCCTCTCCACCTTTGCCCTTGATTCATAATTTCAGCCACCCTCTTCTTTGCATTTGTTCTGTTGGTATTTGTAACCAGAGTTTAAATGTCCAGATGTGGGAAAGTGACAAAGGTACTACAGGTCACTTTACAGCAGGGGTAGGCAACCTTTTTGAGCCAGGGGCCGGGTTGCTGTCCCTCAGACAACTGGGGGGCTGAAGCACCAAAAATAAATAAATAAATAAATAAATAAATAAAATTTAAAAAAATATGCATGCACACACTTTCAATCCCAGAAAAGCCATGGCAAAACCCCTGTGGGGATTTTGCCAAGAAAACCCCAAGAATAAGTAATAATAACAATAACCAATATCGTTATGGTGGGCGGCGGGGGCGGAGGCAGCAGGACGCCGGTCCAAAGGCCTCGGGTGGCCGTATCCAGCCCCTGGGCCTCAGGTTGCCTACCCCTGCTTTACAGCTTGCTAGCTGGGAAAGTTGTTTGCAGCTGGGACTCAAAACATCTTAGCAGTGTCCAAGGTCAGGATGTGCCAGAGAGCATGTAGACCAAGTGTAAACATATTGTGTCATTGTGTTTGGGGGACAATAATTCAAGTGACACAGGAAGAAGTCACAGGAAGAGGCTGGACTTAGAGGCCTCATGGCAAGTGTCTATAAAAAAACGAGACTACAGCATGTGAGTTGTCGTGGGTTGTTGTTGGTCACTGGTGAGTGTATATAGTTTTCTGTACATACTGCAACTAAAGAATAAAAGTGCCTCTTTGGAGTTAAACTTGGCTTCAATCTGTTTCATCAGAAGCAGGGAGGATGCATTCCTGAATAGCCAGACAGTTCCAAGGTCGCTGGGTGTTTTTCTCTGCAAAGTAAAGAAAGCTTCCGAAAAACTTTGTCTGTGCGCTCAATTGCTTGACATGTTCTCCTTAAATCAATAGGAAAAATTCATGGACCCACCTATGAGCCACTTCATGGGCTACTAAACAAACCTGACTGTTTCTTGGAAAGTATCGTATCAAATTGCTAGTCAATGTAAAAGCAGTTCATTTTCATTTCTAAAATCTTTGTTTTTAGTTGCTGTCATAATTACTTATATTATGAAATAACAATAACAGTATGCATGAAATGGATGACTTCATCTCCCAGAATCCCAGGAGCTATTGGCCAACATGGGACTATTGGCCAAAATGGCTGAGGCTTGTGAGAGCTGAAGTCCCTCATCCCTTAAAGGGGAAAGACTGCCTACCCCTGGTTTAGCTCAAGAAGGCTTGCAAAAGGTTGGGTAAATTGATAATCATTTCCACATATTTATATAATATAACTGTTAGAGGACTCCATGTTAGTGAATAAAGAATATTTTTATTTGGAAATATGCAAGAGTGCAATCAAGCACATAGTAGTAATTCAAACAGCAACACTATACAGAGCTAACCAAAACAGAGGTGTGGAAATAGATAACAGAAGCTGGGGTAATATTTACCTGTCCTAAATAAGAAAGGAAAGCAGGGTGGCTCAGACAACATCTGAGGGTGACACAGTGAGAGGCTTTCAGTCCTCACACGGTCAGGGGGCAGACTGTGAGCACAAACTGGGTGCCAGCTGTGTGGTAACTGGGTGTGGAGAGGCTAAATTTGGGATTGATATTTATAACTGAGATCCTAGCTTCAGGAGGGGCTAGGTGCTATCTTGCAACATAACAAAGACCTGATTGTTTTACCAAGGAATCGAAAACAGGATTCCAGAACAAATGATGGCTTTCACCTCAGAGTAACAAAAACATTTATTAGGACAACCCCAAAATAGATGGATAGGGAATTTGACTGGGAACACAGTAGAGTTTAGGTAGGAAGTGTTGGCTTACTTGACTTTGCCTTTGTTTCTAGTATAAGAGGAGATTCAGAAAGCCTGGGAGAGGTCAGAGTGATTGGCAAACACATTTAGCTTTTATATTTAGATAACATTTAGCTATTACCTGGATCCTACACATGTCTTTGAGTATACAGTATCTTCCCATGGTAAAAATTTCCTGGTGTTCCAAAGGCCATTGTGACCTCTTAAGAACATGTTCCAGATATGGAAATAGGGAAATAGGGAAACCCCATATACAGTATGGGGTACATTGAGTAAGCTAATGCTGGTTATCCTGACTGCCATTGCACACTGAGAGAAAAAGGAACAGCCATACACTGGGAGTGGATGCTGTTCTGGGTGCAAAAAGGCAGCCAGAATGTAAGCAGCCACTCCCTGAAGCTGAGTGATGATTGGGCTAAACCCAGAGTTTTTGTACACCCAGTGGAGAGCCAGGAAGGAAGGAGCAGCCTCTACCCCTGATATCCAATGTAAGAATGTCGGCATACTTTACTGAATTTACTTTGGAGATTTACTTTACTGAATAGGAAACAATGCCTTTCATTGATTATCAGCACACACAGTTTATCGGGATGTGTGATTTCCATGGGTGACTAGCAAAATGAGGGAGCAGCCCATAGCAAGTTGTGCTGCTCCACTGGCAAGATGTTTCCCCAGATTCTTAAATTATTCTCTTCTGAGAGAAAAGGAAACATTACATTTTATACCAAAGATATCTGAGTCAGAAAATATTGATAAGCCTTACAGGAAGTAGGTTCCTAACAAGAGAGACTGGATAAATCTTCATGTGTCTGAAGCTAAGAATGATGCCCTCACAAATGCCACACATAGTGCAATTGGAGATTTACTCTGTTCTGCTGTTGATCATACCCTTCCACTTCATCCCCTATATCAGAGGTAGGCAACCTTTCCCCTTTAAGGGCTGAGGAACTTCAGCTCCCAGAAGCCTCAGCCATGTTGGCCAATAGTCCCATGTTGGCCAATAGCTCCTGGGATTCTGGGAGCTGAAGTCCCTCGGCCCTTAAAGAGGAAAGGTTGCCTACCCCTGCCCTATATGCTTTATGCTTCACAAACTCTGCCATGCACATAATTCCTTCTGTTTTTGGTGTTTAGGCTGGGAGCCATATTGCATCTATAGTCAAAATAAAAAATGGAAGCATTTCATTTCCCAGAGCAGAAAGATATTCCCCCTGTGTTAGGTGGGAATAAAGATTGTAAAAAAAAAAAATTGAAGTAGTGGGACTCTCCCCCCCCAAAAAAATACAATTATGGTCAATCTTGCTCAATGGCCACAGAACAATGATTAAGTGCTAGTCTATATTAGGAGCAGAAATCCAAATGGACTCCTGTCCCCACACCTGCCCCAGAGCCACCCCAGGTACCTGTTTCACTCAGGGACATTGGCTAGATTGTCTACTCTACCCAAATGTCCCTGCCACTACCACTGCTAGCACCTCTGCCACCTTCAAACCTGTCTGTCAGCCAGTTACCAGCCTGAATGGTGAGGTTTTTCCTTCCTCCTTCTTTGGCAGTGCTGGCTTCCACTGGCATTCCTGCTGCTGTGAGGCAAATGAGACACCCAGCACATTATATGGGCACGTTGTTTGACCTTAAAAGCCAGTGGCTGTGAGTCAGTGTCAGTGGTGCTGCCAAAGAGGAGGGAAAAACCTCACTGTTCAGGCTGAGAACTGGCCCTGACATTGAAAGGGCAGTGCAAACTCCAGAGAAAAGTCCAGAGTGGGTTTTTTAAAGTAGGATGCCCAGTGATCTAGACTAGATAGGATCATGCATCATCAGATAGGGTCATGCATCATGTGGATTTCTCACCCAAGATTTATGGGGAGGATAGGTTTTTAATCAGTGTAGACAAGGTCACCATATTGTAAGTGGAGAGACAGAAAAGGGGATATAGGATGGAAAAGGGAGTACTGCATGCTACAATGTTGTAGGCAAGTTTCACTTGCCAAACTATGGCCTACATCCTATTATTAGTCCAAACCAGAGTAAACCCACTGACCAAGTGGGATTTTCATATGTATTCAGAAACTGATTCAATGGGTCTACTCTAATTGGGACTAACCAATAGGATTTCAACGTATGAATGAATTTATACTACACAATCAGCAGTTTCATATCATTTTAAGTATCATGGCTCCATACTATAGAATCTTAGGGTTTGTAGTGTGGTAAGGTAAATTCTCTACTGAAAAATGCTGGCATTGTAGATCAGGGAAGTAGACTAGAGTTCTCTAGCAAAACTCTTAAGAATGGATCCATGACAATTAAAGTGGTACCAAACTATTATAACTGTGTAGTGTAGATACATTCTGTTGTTGCCGACTGTCATTCTGTCACTTACAGTGGCATTGTGTTGGACTTCCTACTGGCTTCATGCAACTATCAAAATCCATCCAGGACACACTTTTTGGCTGCAGGAGTCCTCATTACGTGGGCATTTAGTGGCTTCTGGAGAGGGGGGCATAAGAGAAGAGTCTGGGAATGTCCCTATAGATGCACAAGAATGAATTAATCTCTAGGTCCTCTGGAGTATTCCCAGAGGTCTCAGCAGATGGTGTCATTGTTCTACGAGGCTACAGGAAGCATCCAATATTATTATTATTATTATTATTATTATTATTATTATTATTATTATTATTATTATTATTATTATTATTATTATTTTATACCTCGCCCCTTTGAGGTCAATTAACTGCCCTGGGTCAGTGCTAAGGTTTATTGTGGCACCAGAGCTCTCTGATAGAGAAGGCGCAATATACTTTATTGTAGCACCAGAGCTCTCTGATAGAGAAGGCGCAATATCTCAGAAAAAACTACAGTTCCCATTTTCCTTAGCACTAAGCCAGGGCAGTTAAAGTGGACTCAAGCTGCATTATAGTGACCTTTGAATACAGTCATTTGCTGGGTTAGTAACTTCAGTCCCTCTCATTAAGAACTTGGGAAATTTTGTCACTCTAGAACAGAATGTGAAACCACAGGAGCAATATTGACTTCTGGGCTGTTAAATTTACTGCCAGACTTGACAAGACCTGGATAGTTTATGAGCTTATATATTATTGTTATTATTTTGTAAGGAACACGTTAATAAAAAGAGTAATAAAGGGACTAACTTATAGCTCATTGTTTGTAACATGTAGCTGCAGTATCAAAACCACACAAATGATGTCAGAATATATTCCCTTCCCTTCCTCAAGGGCTGAAAGAGAACCAGTCCCTGCACACCCACATTGTTAAAACCCTCACTGTTGCATAGTGAATGACTCAGCTGCCTTGGTACATAATAAAGAGATCAGTTGAATTAATTTCTAGCAAAATGTAAAGGTATATTTGAATTCTTGAACAGCAACAATGTTCAAAGCTGTTCTTTTCCCTTTGTAAATTTCTATTATTCCAGCTCAATTTTTTCTTTAGTCTTGCTTGCTTTAGATTTCACTGTAGCCAGACTGCACATTACCCATTGCAGCCCGGAAACATTACTAGTTTGGATGACAACTTTTAGGATCCCTCAGGCAGCATGGCCACTGATGGCTGGGCAATTCTGGCAGTTATTGTAAAAAATATATATTTTCTAAGCTCTGTCTTATTGTGCATCGTACTAAGGGGTGCAAATTCAAGATCTATAAATGTGAATCATAACATCACACAAATTTTTGAGTTGGAAGACACATAGGAAGTCATCAGACATCTTGCAATTACAGTTTATCTTTTGAGTGTGTTGACCTTTTAAAAAGTGGAAATTTGAAAACTTGCACCATTTCCCCTTGATAGCTATTCTCCTGTTGATTCAGCCTAGAAATGCATTGGCTTATTTGGTCACCACATCACACTGCTGAGTTGGCTCACATTTTGCTTGTGGTCTATAAAGACCCCTAGATCCTTTTCGGGGATAAGTTGCTTTAAACAAAAAGCGAGAATCTCCTAATTATTTGTCTGTTCAAATTGATGTGTATTTTAACTAATGTGTTTTAACTGATGTGGTGTTCCCCACCTCAATCCATGGGAAGAGGTAGGTAAGAAATAATAATAATAATAATAATAATAATAATAATAATAATAATAATAATAATAATAATAATAATAATATACAGAAGAAGCCTTCTCAGCAGAATTCAGACAGATATATACTATATTGTGGGCACTTGGTATCCACTGGGATTTGGTTCCAGGACCCCCCATGGATAGCAAAATCCATGGATGCTCAAGTCCTATTAAATACAATGACTTAGTAAAAATATGTCCCTTATACAAATTGGTAAAATAAAGGTTTGCTTTATGGAATTTATATATATATTAATATTTTCTAACTGTGGATGCTTGAATCCATAGATTTTTTTAAAAATCCATGAATACAGAAGGCTGACTGTACAGGGAGTGAGAAGTGAAAGATCTACACATCTGAAGAAAAAGACAGCTCCTTTGAAACAATGGCCCCATTCATACTTGTGTTTTTGTGCTGGGTAGATCTGGGCAGATTCATTGATGCAATACTGAATCTTACCTGAATAGAAGTTCACACTACATGTACCCTGATCAAATCTCTCCAGTGCAATTTAACCTTGTCAAGTTCACACTGACCAAAGTACTGATTAAAAATGGAGCCACCTTATCGATCACATTCGATCATTTTTTTTGGGGGGGGGG
>JAIPUX010001232.1:135158634-135173650 GCA_020142125.1 Phrynosoma platyrhinos
GTTAGAGCCTGAGGTGAAGAGCTACAACTCCCATCATCCCTGACACAACCATGGTAACCATCTGGGCCACCTTGCTCAGGTAAGACTTGAAGCCACTGTTTTAAAGTAGCTCAGGGGGGATGCAGACCAGGGCGTTGGGAGCGCCCTGGTCCGAAGCGCCACGGGGCCAAGGCAGCCTCACCGCGGCACTTCCCCGGTGCATCTAAAAGGACCGCCAAATTGGCGATCCTTTTAGATTCAAGGGAAAGTGCGCCCTAAACTCGTAGGGCGCACTTTCCCTGGATTATCCTCCGCAGCGCATCCGGCCGCTGCGGAGGGAGGTCGCCCTGAACGCGCCGGGCGTCCGGTGGCCCGGAAGCATTCAGGGTGACCTCAGGAAGAGGAAGGGCCGCCGCGCATGCAGTGGCCCCTCCTCTTCCTGGCCTTGGAGATGGCTCAATAAGCCGTCTGCCGAGGCCCTTAGTTTCTTCCGAGAGCAGTTAACCTAGAGTCAGTTGTCATAGGTGGTGCTTGGGACTCCTTGGCCAAAGCCTGAGGGGGCTCTCAGTGCTGCTCTGTCTCCATGATGTTTAAGCTATACATGAAAATGCTGATGAGATTGTCCAGGGTTTTGGTGCTATCAGTATGCAGATGATAACTGACTATTATTCCTTTACAGCTCAATCCAAGAAAGCCGTTTCAGTCCTAAACTGGTGCCTGTCATCTGTAAAGGAGTGGATGAAGCTAAACAAATTGAAACTTGATCCAGACAAGACAGAGGCACTCCTAGAGAGATAAAAGACAAATCAGGGAATAGGGATTCATTTTGTGCTGGATGGCATTAACTCTCCCTGAAGACACTGTCCTCTGCTTGGGTGTTCTGGAATCAACTTTGAGCCTGGAGGCTCAGGTTTCAGGATGGTCAAGAGTTCATTTGCACTGTTAAGGCTTGTGTACCAGCTGAATCAGTTCCTAGAGACATTGGATCTGGCTATGGTGGTACGTGACTTAATTATTTCCCACTTGGATTACTGTAATGCATTGCAATTACTGTAATGTGGACCAGCTTTGAAGAGTGTTTAGAAACTTCAGCTAGTCCAAAATACAGCCAGATTGTGTGTTGATGCTGGCTACCGGGAGAAAACAACTTCCTTGTTGCAACAGTTCCACTGGTAAACCAGTCTATTTCCAAGCACAACTCTTCAGACACAACTTGACAACCTTTACCCTTACCATTTTTATATACAACTCAGATCCAGGTTATCTGAAGCACTATATTCTCTATATGAACTTGCCCAGGTTTTGAGATCTTCTGTGGAGACCCTTCTCTCTGTCCCACCACTCTCAAAAGTGCATCTGGAGGTACAGAAAAGGGCCTTCTTGGTGGCTTCTCCCAGCTTCTGGTATTCCCTTTCCAAAGAGGTTAGATTGGCACTCTCCTTGATAGCTTTCCAAAGGCAGATGAAGACTTTCTTGTTTCAGGAGGACTTTACAATGACTGTGTAAGGGGGACAGGTCTTGCATAATGTCCTGGACTGACTATATGTTGTTTTCCTTTTAATTTTTATGGTTTAATTTTTTTATAGTTGAATCCCATGTCTTATTTTTTGTTGTATGCTGTGAATTTTTAACTATGTTTAATGGTTATAAAACGCATTGCTGCTGCTGCTATTGTTGTTGTTCCAGTAACAAGACCATTGAATTGAGCTTGAAGATGGTGCCATTCAGCCAGCAACCCAACTGTCCAAGTCAGGGGTAGGCAACTTTTCCCCTTTAACGGCCAAGGGACTTCAGCTCCCAGAAGCCTCAGCCATGTTGGCTAATAGTCCCTTGTTGGCCAATAGCTCCTGGGATTCTGGGAGCTGAAGTCCCTCAGCCCTTAAAGGGGAAAGGTTGCCTACCCCTGGTCCAAGTCTTTTTCTCCCTATTAAGCAGTTTCAGTTTCCCAGGATTTATCATTTAGTTCAACATCTATTTCATCACCTAGTTGTACAATGATAATTTGCATCTGTTTCACAGTCCACAGGTGTACTACTAAGTGATTAAACAGATGTTGAACTAAAGTGGTCTGTTATAAAGAAATTGCTCAGTCATCATAGAAAAGAATGTGCTGTGCTTGAAAAATAATACATATATAAAAATGCTTCTGGTTGTAGCAAGAAAAACAATATACAGTTGCCAGAAACTCAGGATCTGGCCCCGAATCTTCAATTTTCATGGATCACCTCCAAATGGGAGGTAAGTGTGCAGATTCATCTATTTTTGAGAGCTCAGGTCTGAGCAATATGATAAGGCTGTGTGGATGGATTCACTTCAAATGTGGGAGTGTATGTTTGGGGTGGTCATATATGCTATATAGGCTATTTTGTATACATAAAATCCAATTTAGGAGATCCCTGGTGGGGCATCTACTAATTGCCTCAAAAATTCGAAATACATTTGGATGGCTTAACATACAAAATAGGCTACATGGTGTATGCAAGCTCCACCTTTTGGGGACTCTTGCAAGGCACTTCAGTAATTGATCCAATTAAATACAATTAAGTTTCTGCCTCTTTGTCTGTTGTTACTGCATCACAGAAAAACAGCTGAGTGGATGTTCATCAAACTTGAAGGTTCAGTTTGAGTTAAACTATAAGCTGCAATGCATACACAAAATTTACAGGGGCAATTCTTTTTTCATGGGAATTTCAACCATGAGAGTATGTTTGGAATAGTCTGACTTCAAATACAGGCTATGTGGCATACACAAAATTCACTTGGGGGAGCTGGGAAGCACCCCTATTATTTTATCATTCATACAGAGGACTAATGTTCTGCAGCTGATTAGAAGAGTCATGTTCTCTCTCAAGACAGCTGAGATTGATGCACAATGTGAGGGTTGTTTCAGGATCCAAGAGACAGATAGTCATCCTCCAGACCAGCTGAAAATATAATTTAATTAACAAGCATTGATAGATCTCCTGAGCAATACTGTATACTGTAACTAGTTAGCAAACACACAGGTTTAAAATAGAAGGAGATACACTGTTAGCTTACCTTTTAGATCACTACCAAAATAGCCCCAGACAATATAGACAGTGCTCATGCTTGTTGAGGTAGGAGTTGTAGTTGTATAACACACATCCCAATGTTCACCTTAAATTTCTAGAATACTTCAAGATTTTTCCAGGACCTCTTTTTAAAAATCTCTTCTTAGAATCAGTCAAAAGTAGTCATTATGCTTTCATACACATCTTGATAAAAATATGTCCAAAGAAATGGTAACTCTTCTGAAAAAAAAACTGGCCATTCCAAAGTTATTACAGGCAATCTACTAATTCTGAGTAACTAATCTCCTTAATAAAGATCCTATCTACCTGTTCATAGGAACAAAAATCATCAAATCCTTCTAAAACAAGATATATTCCAGGACAGATTCTGACAAACCAGGATTTACTTCTTAAGAGACATCCTTCTGCAAGGGCATTAGGGCTGGGAATGCCATTGATGATATGATAAGGTACACCAACAGAGCATCCATGTTCACCATGATCACAATACTGGCATAACTGTGTGCTTATTAATCTAAAGTACATGAACATAGTTCATCAGTCTGATTTCAGGGGCCTATTCACACTACAGAATTATAGTGCTATTATTCATTTTTAACTGCCATGATTCCATCCTGTGGAACTTGGGGGTCTGGAGTTTGGTGAAGCACTGAAGTGCTCTAAATGTCCCTCCCTAACCTACCAATGCTAGGATTCCATAGGATTGAATCATGGTGGTTAAATTAGAATAATAGAGTCATATTTCTGTAGTGTGGGTCCCAGGTTACTTGACCCACATTTTTTACTGACTGACAATTTTTATCAACCCTCAGATTCGGGGTAGAGAAAGGTAATCCCAAAACCCAGCATCCTGAAATCCCCTCCCACAATTCCCAGGTCATATAAAAACTATCTAAAAGCAGTCATTAAGATAAGCACTGGAAAAGGTAAGTTCCAGGCCCTTTTGGTACACCTCCTTTTGAATGCCAAATTTTCCATTGTTAGCAGAAATTTCTAATTGATTGCAGGTGTTTCTGAGGAAAGGAAGAAAATAATACAAACATACTCTGGCTTCAGTTCATCCTTCCATTCTGCAACCCACCCACCCCAGAGCCTCACAGTCTTGTTTCATTTCTTTCCTAGCTGACTAGGAAAACTAGGAAAGCTTTCTAGGTCACACTTTCCTCACTTTCTAGGTCACACTGCCCACAACTCACACCAAAACAACCCAACTAGTTTACCACTGTGCTTATGCCTCTTCTTTTCTTACCTGTAATAACCCAATCATTTGCTCTGATATAATATAACCCACCCTTGCCCTCTGCTTATGCATACAGAGTTCCCCAGGAGAAACAGTTTAAGTGAGGTGGTACAGCTTTGTGATCCTGGGACCTCATGAGGTTCTTGGCCAAATTTCAAGCCTCTCTTGGCCTAATTTCAAAAGCATTTTTGCAAGTATTCAATTCAGACTTCTCACAGTTACAACATGCCTCTCCTCCACCAGGCCACTGTACAGAGTAGAAGAGAGGGGGAAATCATGACAGTAGAAGAAAGAGAGAGAAATGAGTGTTCCCTCACCTTTTAGTTCTGGTCCATCCACTGCCAGATTTGGCTCCATCCATTAATCCACACACAGCCAGAAGTGTCCATCTCAGAGGCAAATGAAGGCTTTCTTTCTCCCCAAAGAGGGTTTCCCAAGCCTGGCACTGATTTCAATGTTGAATACGCTATGACAGTAAAGACACTGAAGAGTTACCTTTTTAATACAACTCTCAGCATCCCCTGGCCAGTGTTATATAAAAGTCAAGGCAATACTAGTCATTGTTTGTTATTAAATTTCCTGGAGAAATAGAACAAATATTGTTGTGGCCATGTTTGTTTCTGTGTGAAAACTGGGAGGGGGGCTGCAAATAGAAAATAAGAAGAAAATAATATTAGATTTGTTTTGAAATGGAGCTTATCTGCTTCTTTCCATGTTGAGGTGACAGTAGCATTTTCAAAAGTCTCTAAAAAGTCCCTACTTTAAAAAAAAGACAAGATACAAATCAAGACTTCATCATATAGTGTATTTTCAACTAATATTTATTTCCATTACTTTGAACAATGTGGGTGAGCACATGAGAAAAAAACAGAGTAGAAAAACAGTGGTGAAAGTTAAGCATTTTTACAGCCTCATAGATTTTGCAGCATATTAACCTCCCCTGTCTCAAGGGAATTTACTCTTAAGTAAATATACATTAGACTTAACTAACCATAGAACCTTAGAATTGGACCATTTAGGGTCATTTAGTCCAACCTCCTGCCATGCAGGATTATACAATTACAATACTCCTGAAAAATGTCCATCCAACCTCTGTTTAAAGACCTCCAAAGAACAAGAGTTCACCACTCTACTATGTAGTCTATTCCACTGTCAAACAGTTCTTACAGTAAAGAAGCTCTTCCTCTCACTTCAAGATTTAAGCACTTGCTTAGTTTGTTGACATTTGACTTCAATTTATGGTGACCTTATGAATGATAGATTTCCAAGAGACCCCATCATCAACTGCCCTGTTCAGGTCTTGCAAACTCAAGATAGCCTTGGTTTCCTTCATTGAAGCAATTTCCTATTGACTTCTACTGTTCTAAGCATGATAATATTTTCCAGTGAATCACATCATTAGATGATATGTCCAAAGTATGACAGACTCAGTTTAGTATCTTTTGTTCCAAGTTCAGGCTTGATAGTGTTGGGAAACCAAGACCTAATTTTGGGGAATTTATAATTAGCTCAAATGTGAGAGGGAAGCGCCCAACTTTGCTTCTAGGACCTTATCCAATTGTCTACGGGAGACGTAAGAATTCTGGCTAGGGAAGACACCGCAATGGACCAAGCTCCAATTAAAGTATTAATTTGACAAAAATAAGCAAACATCCAAATGCAGCACACACACACACACACACACTAGAAAAATAAGTGGGGAAGAGCAAAAGAGGGGGAGGCAAGAGGGAAACCAGGATAGAGGGAGATATACTCACACCCGAGTGACTCCTCTGGGCTTCTGGTGGTGAATGAGGATGAGTTTCATGGAAGGGGCATGACCAACAAGAAAGGGGGTCACGGGAACTATCTTAGAGCACAGACTGACAGAGTTTCAGCATGTGCTTCCAAGGTAGCACAAGGTCTGCTAAAATCCAGGGGTTTTTAAGGGTGATTTCTGCCTTCTAGCCATGAGTTAGACAATAGGTGGACAAAGGCTTGAGTGGTTTACTATATTTTACTTAAGTCTGGGCATAGTCTAAACAATGCATTTGGTTTCAAAACTATCAAGGAAGGGAAGCTAGAGAAAAGGGGTGCGATCAAATCTAATCACTGTCTCATCAAGTGTGAGACTGAAACAAACAAACACCATTAGGTATCTTTTCCAACTTAATGGGATATTTCCCAAGGCAACTCCCAAAACCTGCCTGTTTTGGTGGTCTTTTGTAACATTACTTTGCTTACATGACCTCACATCTAGGGGATTATGGCTGCCATCTCCCAGGGTCAGGCTGGGGTCATAGGGAACTCCACATGGAATAAAAATATACAAGAAAAATGGAGGACGTCTGCTAACAATAGCAATAGCAAGTATATTTCTTTACTGCTTAAAAGTTCACTCAAGCACTCCCTAAGCAGTTTACAATGTGTAAGGTAATTGCCCCCAACAAGCAGGTTAATCATTTTAGTGACCTCGGAAGGATGCAAGGCTGAGTTGACCCTGAGCCCCTAGCTGATACTGAACTCACAACTTTGTGGCTTTTGTGAGTGAGTGACTGCAGTATAGGCATTTACCCACTGCACCACCAGGTCTA
Source organism: Phrynosoma platyrhinos (assembly GCA_020142125.1). NCBI lineage: Eukaryota > Metazoa > Chordata > Lepidosauria > Squamata > Phrynosomatidae > Phrynosoma > Phrynosoma platyrhinos. The sequence continues at coordinate 135,165,480 of JAIPUX010001232.1, forward strand.
TTCTAGTGATTCTAGTGACAGTTTTATTTGTCTATTCATTTGTCTTTTAGGTAGTCCATGGTATCTATAGAACTCCTCCAGCACATTTCAAATGAGTCCATCTAACTATCTAATTGTCTACAAATATTTCAGACCCAAACCAGTTCACAGAAGAGATAACTTAAGGAAAATAGATTAAACAAATGCAATACAATACAATTGACATTTCAACAATTCCTTTATTACAATTCAGTTTTAATAGATAGATAGATAGATAGACAGACAGACAGATAGCAGTGATGTAGACTCAAGTCGATTGACTTGGACTCAAATCAGACTCAAGTTGCTCTAATGACTCAACTTTTAGTTGCCGAGCAGACCTCAACCCCACCTAATACTTTTGCTGTTCCCCTCCATGAAACATTCCCTGCCTTCTTTTGTTCTGTTAAAGTTGGCTCCCAGACTTGAGACTTGAATTAAAAGACTTGAATACATCATAGGCAGATAAACCAATAGGTAGATAGGTAGGTAGGTAGTTTGAATTATATCAAAGATTACATGACTACATGGCATACCAATAGGTCTGTTAAAACATCCAATGCCAATAAAGTCATCATTGAAATCCATATGAAGCAATGGAGTCAATAGTTTGAATAAAGCAGATGTAGGCAATGGTTCCAAAGATGATGCCAACTATTGTCCTAGCACTGCCCCAGCAATCCACACAAATTTGTTTTCACCCACCCAAAACTGGTGCGACATCATTGCCATTTCAGAAATAATTGGCCATCTGGGGAGGTCCAGGATTTTAAGGAGTCATAGGTACAAAATAAATGAAGCAAACTTGTCTGGGAGCAGTTTTATAAAATTTAGACCTGGATTTCACAGTGAGCAGTACCAGGACAGGAAAGGGTATAGCTGTTTTACAAAGACTACTGCTTGATAGCATTTGTAAAAAAAAAAAAAGATCTGATACCTTATGAGAGCCAGCATGGAATATTGGTTTGAATGTTGGACTACAACTCTGGAGACCAGGGTTTGATTCCCGGCTTTGCCATGAAATCCACCGGGTAACCTTGGGCAGGTCACACTTTCTCAGCCTCAGGGGAAGGCAATGGCAAACCTTCTCTGAACAAATCTTGCCAAGAAAGCCCCATGATAGGCAGCCTTAGGGTCATCATAAGTCAGAAAAGGCTCGAAAGCACAAAACAACAACCTTATAAATATGTAGGACACAAGGTATTGATCTCATGGAAAATCTGCCTCCTAGGTACTATGGCTTAAAAAATCAGATAAAGGCATCTCTCTGCAGCTTCCTCATGCTGCTCTGTATCATTACTTCAGTTAGTGGTTTCAAGCCACATTAATCAACCACAACTATATGAAAAATCACTCAGTCTACAGTCACTATCATATGTGTCCTACATCAAGCAGAGCTAAAGGGACCTTAATCTTCTGTGCTGTTTCAGCAACATCTAAATCAAAATCTATATATCTCTTCAACAGGATTGTGCATGGCTCTGTTTTCTTACAAACACAGGCTGTGTTTGTTCAACATACATTAGATTCAAGCTAAGTACCTTTTCTTAACTGTGGAAACTAAACGCAAAGAAACTAGCAGGAAGATTAATGGAGGAACTTTCTCTTAACAGTGAAAGCTAAAGCTAAGAAAAGACCATAGCATCCAGCCTACGTTTTTTAATGAGTGTACACTAAACTGTATCCAGTTATGGGTACCACAATTCAAGAAGGATGTTGACAAGGTGGAGCATGTCCAGTGAAGAGTGACCATGGTGAAAAGGTGGCCATGCCCTATAAGGAGTGACTGAGGGATATATTTAGCCTGGAGAAGAGACGGTTAAGTGCTGACATGATAGCCATGTTTAAATGTTTGAAAAGATGTCATATTGAAGAAGGAGAAGTCTTGTTTTCTGATGCTCCAGAGACTAGCACATAGCACATTGGATTCAAACTACAAGAAAAGAGATTCCACCTAAATGTTAGGAAGAACTTCCTAGCAGTAAGAACAGTTCAACAGTGGAACACACTCCCTTGGAGTGTGGTGGAATCTCTTTCTTTTGAGGCTTTCAAACAGCGGTGGATGGCCATCTGTCAGGAGTCCTTTGGCTGTGTATTCCTGCATAACAGGAGGTTAGACTGGATGGCATTTGTGGTCTCTTCCAACTCTATGGAGATTATCACATTAGCTTCGCTGCTAGAATAGACCCAGGATGCAACTTTTCTTAAGGCAGATCTTATTGTATTCAACCATCACGGGGCAGTATGCAGCCCCTATGCAACCCAGGTTTCTCTGGATTTGTCCTGCATCTTTTCAAGAACAGGAAAATCCTGTTCTTGAAAAGCTGTGAGAAAAGCATACTGCCCAGCAATGGGTGAATGCAATAAGATCCACCTTTAAAAAGTTACATCCCAGGTCTATCCTGGCAGTGAAGCTCCTATGATTCTATGATCTAAATAGCTAAACCCAGAGGTCTGCTGTACATCACTGTATGATAACTCATTTTCAAACACCCATTTCCCAGAATCTAGGCATAAGCATCAATTAGGCATCCCTAGAGATGTTCCCCTCACCCACAAACCTATATTGCTCTTTCATTTGTGGTCTGGGGAATGTTTTGGCTGTGACCAGGTAGACCCAACATTTTACAAATGGATATGACATCATTCCCAGTGATCCTTCCTTAACATGAAAAATAAGATAATGATCCAAAAACTTTTTTAAGGGCGTTTTCCTTTTCACATTAAATGCTGTTTTCTTCTTCATGCATTGAAATTATTACCATCATAGTGACCTACAGGAGAGCCAGCATGGTGTAGTGATTTGAACAGTAGATTGGGACTCTGAAAAACCAGGATTGAAATCACTAATCCATGGAAACCCACTGAGTGACTCTGGGGAAGTGACACACCTAGAGGAAGGCAATGGCAAAACTCCTTGAAATAAATCTTGCCAAGAAAACCTTGTGATAGAATTCAGTCAACTGGAAGCCTCATAACAATAACAACAGTCTAGTCAGAATGATATCCTTTTTGTTCATATAAACCTGTTTAATTATTCTAAGGACAGCTAACATCTTGAACTCTCCACTCAGAAATCTGATTTACTTTTGTAGATTAGTTAGAGAGAGATATAATAAAGCATCTCTATTCCTGAGTAGCTTACCAAGAAATAAAAACCAATCAAAGGAAATCTATCAAGAGTCAAGAGGTACAATTTCTTGTGCAATGAGAGCACTGTACAGGGACAAATATTATTATTGCATAACTGGAATGTAGGACTATGCTTGTGCTGGACATTCTCCATGAAATCTCAGTCCCACAACTTGGGTGTTCTGAACTCAACTCTGAACCTGGATGCCCAGGTTTCAGCAGCAGCCAAGAGTGCATTTGTACAATTAAAACTAGTGTACCAGCTGTGCTTGTTCTCTGAGATGTCAAATCTGGCCATGGTGATACATGCACATTACATCCTGTTTGGGCTACTGTAATGTACTCTACATGGGGCTGCCTTTGGAAATTGTTCAGAAACTTCAGCAGGTTCAAAATGCTATGGGCAGAATACTGATTGGGGCCAGTTATAGGGAATATACAGCTCCCTTTTTAAAACAGCTTCACTGGCTACCAGCTCATTTCCAGGTCCACTTGCTAGTCATGACCTATGAAGCTCTATATGGCTTTGGTCCAGACTATCTGAAAGTCTATAGGTTTTTGTGGAGTTTTTGAGGCTGTGTTCTAGAAGAATGTATTCCTGATGTTTTGCCTGCATCTGTGACTGACATCTTCAGAGAATGGTGGCATGGGTGTATGGGGGGTATATATACCGTGTGACCCTTGGTTGAGAAGATTAGGATGTAAATGTGAGTATTGTTCTGTTCAGGCGATGCCTCAGGGTGGGAGGATATGCAAGGAGGATTAGTGTCTATTTAATTAATGGTCCATTGTCTGCTGGGAAACCCCCTGACCCTGGGTGAAGTTCATTTGCATTTACTGAGTCCTGATTTTGGTGTTTTTGAGGACTGGTAGCCAAACTTTGTTTACTTTCAGGGTTTCTTCTTTCCTATTGAAATTGCCCAGGTGTTTGTGGGCTGCAAACATGGGCCATTTGAGAACTACAGCCAACTTCATGGATATAACCTTTGCAGACAAGCAGGGCACTCCAAAAACCCCATCCAACCACCCTTAGTGGTGGAGGCTATCGATGGGCAACTTTTTGCTTCTGGCCCTGTAGCCTGGGCAGCAAATAAGTTGCAGATGCAGATAGGAATTCATAGTGAGGAGGCAGAATTCTACTTGGCCTCAGCCCCCTGTTTCCCTGTTTTCTTGGCCCTGGAGCGGCTAGAAGTCCATGACCTTCAGATTAGTTTGTCTGAACAAAATATCACTTTTGGGGCACCATGTTGTAAAGACCATATCAGGCCAACACTTGTAATTGTTGCAGCGGGATTGGTGGAGAAATTCTTCACAGATCTGCCCAGGAAATATACAGAGTTTTCAGATGTGTTCAGTGAGGCTGAGGCAGACCAGCTGCCGCCCCATCGTCCCTATGATTGCCCCACTGATCTAATTCCTGGGGCTAAGGTACTGGTGGCTCACATCTATCCCCTGTCTGAACTGGAATTAGCAGCGTTACGGGGCTTCATCATCAAGAACCTGAAGAGGATTTTCATAAGGGTCTCCTCTTCATCCACTGTGACCCCTGTTCTCTTCATCAAGAATAAATCAGGGGAGCTGAGGCTCTGCATGGACTGCCACAAGCTCAACCAGGTGACCATCCATAAATTGGTACCCTCCACCACTCATTCCTGAGATCCTGGAGAAGTTACGTGGGCTACAGCCTTCACCAAATTGGACTTGCAAGGAGTCTACAACCTGGTGCACATCTGAGAAGGGGATGAATGGAAGATGGTGTTCCACATTCACTACAGGCATTTAAAAAATCTGGCTCTGCCCTTTGGCTTGACCAACACTCCCACTGTATTCCAGCATTTTATGAATGATGTGTTCCATGACCTTCTTGACCACTTTGTCATCATTTTCTTGGACAACATTTTTGATTTACTCCTCCCCGCCCCCCACTGAGCATGACCAGCATATGTGAATGGTTCTGCAGAGACTCCGCAAGCATCACTTTCTTGTGAAGCCCAGTAAGTGCAAGTTTGACAAGTCCACAATAGATTTTCTAGAACATTGCATCTTGGCCACAGGCATCACCATGGACCCTGGCAAGGTGGAGGAAATCCTGACTTGGCAGCCTCCAAGCAAACCCAAGGATGTTCAATGCCTGCTGGGGTTTGCTAACTATTACAAGTCCTTCATCCCCCAGTTTGCTCAAATGATGGCTCCACTGACCAACCTTCTGCAGAAGAAGGTAGCCTTTGTTTGGGATTATTATTATTATTATCCTGCCTCTCCAAACAGATTGAAGTGGCTAACAATAATAAAACAGCATTAAAATACAGTAAAACATCATATCCCATAAACCCTTTCATCCACATTAAAAGGAAAATTTTAATTATTAAAGCAAAGCAGGGGCAATTAAGGGGCAATTGTTGGGAGGCAATTGAGAGGCTAATCTGGGAAGGCCTACCAGAAGAGATACGGAAGATCAAAGGACCCAGTCTTTGACATCCTTAAGGTTGCATTTGCCTCGCAACCCATTCTCCAGCACCCCAATCCAACATGCCCTTTTGTGCTAGAAACCTATGCTTCAGATGTGGCCATAGGAGCAGTGGTGTTGCAGGCTGGCTAACAGTCTTCTACACACTTCCCCTGTGGTTATTATTCTCGGAAGCTCAAGCCATCTGAGAGGAACTACAGTATCAGGGACAAGGAACTCATGGCAATTAAAGTGGCCTTTGAGGTCTGGTACCATCTGCTGGAGGGTGCCCGACACCCAGTTGTAATCCGGACTGACCATTGGAACCTGAAACATCTCCAGACTGCCAATAAACTAAGCCAAAGACAGGCCGGTGGTCACAGTTCTTCTCTCATTTCAACATTAAGATCACCTATATTCCCAAGAGTCAGAATAAATGGGCCAAAGCACTTTCAAGAAAGCCAAAGTATGAACAAGTCCAGGGTGAGTCTCAAGCAGTCCTTCTCCTGTAATGCTTTGCAGCAACCCAGGTTTCCATAGACCTCTTGCAGGACCTACGGGAGCAACAGCAGCATGATCCCTATGTGCAAGCCCAGCGAAAGAAAATCAAGGATGTACCTGGGATACCTCCCCATTATTGGACTTTAGCCCAGGACCTGATGCAATTTCAAGACCAGTAGTATGCACCCCCTGGCCCTCTGAGGGGTGTTGTACTGAGGTTGTTCCATGACAGCCCCCTGGCTGCTTTAAGACTTTGCATCTGGTATCCCGAGACTTTTGGTGGCCCTGCCTCTGGGTGAAAGTGGAGAGGTATGTGGCCTCTTTTCCTGTCTGTCATTAAGGCAAGGACATCCCAGGCAAGCCAGCAGAGCCAACTTCTGAGTGGCCCTGGCAAACAGTATCCCTTGACTTCATCATGGATTTGCCCCCATCACAGGGAGCAACAACCATCTTGCTAGTTGCGGACACCTTAACTAAGATGGTTCACTTCATACCTTGGACAGGCATGCCCACAACCTAGGAAACAGCAGGTCTTTTTCTGGAGGACATATTCTGCCTTCATGGTCTGCCAGACCATCTGATATCAGATCGTGGGGCACAATTCACTGCCCAGTTCTGGCAGGCACTCCTTAAGGGTCTTGGGGGTGTAAATCCATCTGTCCTCATCCCATCATCCCCAATCTGATGGGCAGATGGAATGATTGGATGGCATCCTAGAGCAGTATCTCTGATGCTTTGTCAATTTCCACCAAAATAACAGGATCGTGTTTCCAATCTGCAGCAGAATTTGCTTATAACAATACCCAGCACAGATCGACACAGATTACCCTCTTCATAGCAAACTATGGGTTCCACCCCCATTTCTTTTCCTTGACTTCTCCTTCTTCACCTATCCCAGCTGACCACTTTGTGCAAAAACTTGGGGCCATTCACCAGGTCCTACAGGAACAACTTCGAATGGTGAAGGAAGCCTACAAACACTTCGCTGACTGACATTGACAAGCAGGAACCTCCCTATCTTTTGGGGACATAGTACTGGTCATGGTGGAGGGTGAGCCAGAATATGAAGTTGCAGAAATCTTTGACTCCCAATGGCGCTGATGCTGGCTGCAGTACTTGTTGGACTGGAAAGGCTACAGAGCAGAGGACTGGTCATGGGAAGATGCCACCAATATCCATGCCCCATAGCTGGTCCAGCAGTTCCCCCACCACTTTCCCCAGAGACCAGGTCCTCCCTTGGTGAATGGGGAAGGCCCTGGCACAGGGGATAGAGCTCATGGGCCAAGAGCTGCAGGACTGAGACCTGGGGGGAAAGTCAGATGAGGAGGCTGAGGCAAAGTCTTACAGACAGGGAACGACTTGCAGCTCTCCCTGTTGCAGAGCAGCCAGCCTTCCCTGATGAAAAACTTCAGCCAGCTCATCATGTGGAATTGCAGCTTTAGCCAGCAGGACAAGGGCAAGGCTCATCTGCTGATGAGACAGAGGACACAGCTAGGATCTTAAGTCCTCAGTCAAGGAGGAGGAACAAGACCATCCAACAAAAGATAGAGCTAAGATGGTCAGCCAGGCTGCAGGCTAAGCAGCGAGCAAACAACCAGCTGATGTCAGGCTGTTTAAGAGCTGAGTTTGGCTAAGGAATTGCTGGAAGCAATTTGTTTGTTTCTTAGTCAGCATTCCTGTTACCTGTTTCTAGATTCCTGCATTCCTACTTCAGACCTCCTGGCTTTTTTACCTTTGGACTGTGTTGACCTTGATTCCTGTTGCCTCCCTTGATTTGGACTGCTTGACCTACACTTTTCTCTTAATGGATGTTAACAAGCAAGGGCACTTTCTATCTGCTTGTGAGAGTCCTGGTCTGATCTGTTCAAGAACCCATTTGTTTGTCTTCTTGGGTCTCCATGGTATCCTAAGTACTCTTCTCCAGCACCACATTTCAAATGAGTTGATTTTCTTTCTGTCTGCTTCCTTTGCTGTCCAGCTCTTACATCCATACATGGTAACTGGGAATACAATGCCCTGAATGATGCTGACTTTAGTGCTCAGTTGTATGTCTTTGTTCTTCAGTATCTTTTCC
>JAIPUX010001232.1:135221646-135251527 GCA_020142125.1 Phrynosoma platyrhinos
AGGAAATTTTTAGTGGTCTTAAGCAATTTCAGCTTGCTTACCTGACCTTACATCTATGGGATTATGGTTGCCATCTCCCAAGGGTCAGACTGGGGTCATAGGGAACTCCACATGGATAAAATATATATTAAAAATTGAGGACATCCACTAACACCTCAAATATGAAATTGTTCATTATTGTGTGCCACTATCTGAAATATGAGACAAGAGGAGTCAGAGGAATAGAGTGCAATAAGAATAGTAATTTTAGGAGTAAGAATATCTTAAGTAAAGCGATCCTACCAAGGAGAGATAGTTTAAACATTTTTCATTTCTCTGTTTTTATTTTCATTCATTTGGCAAATGGTTTATAGTTACATGGGAGTAATTGGGTTAGGTCTTTTGTTATAAGAATTCCAAAATAATTAAAACCATAGGGTTTCAACTGTAATTTAAACAACTTCTGCCATTTCTTTTGAAGAACTATAAGGGTGTTTAAGCAGAGCATTTTGGACTTCTGTAAATTGACACGAAAGCCAGCTGTTCTGTCAAATATTTGTAGTGTGTTCTCTAGTTCTGTAAATGAAGCTTCTGGATCCCTAAGAAATAATATATCATCTGCATAAAGACTGATCTTCTGCTCCTGATGATTGATCACTGGTCCCCTGATCTTTGGATTTTTTTTTTAATAGTTTCTGCTATTGGTTCTATTGCAATGGAAAATAATAGTGGTGAAAGAGAACTTCCCTGGTTTGTGCCACTATTTAGATTAATTGGTGAGGAGTCTCTTCTGTTTACATGTATGGTGGCTTTTGAATCCTCATACAGCTTTCTTAGGAGGTTGACAAATCCATCTCCAAAATTCATTCCCTTTAATATGCCAAATAAATATTTCCATTCCAACCTATGAAAGGCCTTTAATGCATCAAATGATATTAATGCAGTTGGGGAATCTGTTAAGTTCTGCCTGGTTGTGACCTAGCATGAATCCTACCTGGTCCACCTGGATGTAAGCCATGATGAAGAAGTTAATCCTTCTGGCTAAAATGGAAGCCAGGAGTTTTGCATCCTGATTTATGTGGGCAATGGGTCTAAATGATTTTGTGGATGGATTGTTTTCTGTGGTTTTGGGGATGAGAATAATTTGTGAAGTTTTTCCAACTATTTGGTAGGAGAGCAAGACTGACAACTTCACTGAAGAGATTAGACAAGTTGGGGACCAAATCTTCTTTTAGGAGTTTAAAGAAATCAGCTGTTAGTCCATCTGGACCAGGGGAGCAGCCTGCTTTTAAATATTGTATTGCAAAATTAATTTCCCTCTCTGTTATGGGTCCATTTAAGATGGACTTGTGGGCTGAGCTGAGTTTTTTAAGATTTAGAGAAGTGACAAAATCATTGATATCTACATCTTCAAGGGACTCTGAAGAGTACAGCCTGGAATAAAAGATTTCAAATGCTATTCATATGGAGCTCAATTTAGTTATAATTTTACCATTCTCAGTAGCGATGCTTAGAATCAGTTTTTTCTGCTCTCTTTTTTACTAGTCTGGACCGCTTGGAGTTCTTATTATTATTATCATAGTAGTATGCCTTAGTGTTATGCATTGTTGTTTGTATTTTCTTAAGATCTATTTCCTCTAGCCTGACCTTTTTTTCAATACTATGTAAAGTGTATTTGCATCCTGAGATTGCTTATGTGAGTGTGTTAGCATAGTAAGTTCAATCATCAGAGATGTTCATTTGGCTTCGCTTTATTTTCTTCTGCTTTGCTCCCTCCTGAACAAAGAGTCCCCTCAGAACAGCTTTTAGTGTATCCCAAAGTAAGGCTTCAGAGGTGTCTGGAGTTTTATTTTCTTTATAAAAGGATTTAATGGCTTTCTGGATGGCTATTTTAAAAGGTTCTTTTAATAATAATAATACAGACTGAGGTGGGATTACACAATAAAATGAATACAATGTACAAAATATAAACAATAAAGTAATAAAAAATCAGAACAATAATAGTAGATAAAGAGAATAGAATACAATATAATAAAATAAATGAAAATAAAATAGGATAAAATAAAATAAAATAAAATAGCCAATCATTGTCAGAGTCTAAAAATCTGGAAGATCATATGGATAGGCCCGCCGGAAGAGCTCTGTCTTAAGTGCCTTCTTGAAGGCTTCTAGAGTAGTAATAAGACGGATCTCCTCCAGCAGTAAGTGGGGGTTGAATCACCATATTGTGGAGGGCAGCATGTCTGTATCTAGGGTCCAATCTAGGATCAGGCGGGGAATGATCAGAATAGAGTATGGCTTAATGGCCATGTCTTTAATTTGGGGTTAAAGTGTCTTACTGATTAAAAGTGGTCGATTCTTGAGTAGGAAGTCTTTTATTCCAGGCTGTGCATAGGTGAGTAAAAGGTGTAATCTCTGTCTCTAGGGTAGAGGATTCTCCAAGGATCTACTAACCCCACCTTGTTAATGTGTTTTAAAAGCTGGGTTGTTTCTTGCTTTGAGATACTGAGGGGGCCTGGTCTATCTAGTAAGGGATCTAAGACATCATTGGAATCTCCTCTAGTTATTATACCACCTGTTGCTATGTCATTCAGGGCATTAAGAAAAAGGTCCATAAATTTGTTTTGATTCCTATTGAGGGCATAATAGTTTGCTATTGTGACATTGCAATCCATAATTTTCCCTTGTAAAATCAAGAATCTACCCTCCGTGTCTTTTTTAACATTATCCATCTGAAATGGGGTTTTCTTATAAAAATGATGGCAACCCCTTTTGTCTTACCCCTCCCTCTCACTACAAACTGATCCCCAAATTGGGATAAGGGCAGAACAGGTTTTGATCCACTATTGTGAGTCTCTTGCAGGAGTAGAATGTTTGGTTTATAACCCCCTTTAGTATTTTAGAGTATTTGAGTGCTGAACCAAGGCCTCTGATATTAAAAGAAAGAATTCTTATTTCACTCACTGCAACTATTTAGTGGGGTTAAGTGAAGAATTTCTCCATTCTCCCTAAATTTTGCAGCAAGAATGGATGGAGGAGGTACCCTTGAGTATACTTTTGGGATGGTGGAGATACCCTTGGGTATGAAAGAAGTGGTGGTGAGTGAGATAAGAAATCCTTACATAATCACATCCATAAACACAGAACAATACAAACATGTTAACAACAACCAAACTAAGGCAAAACTCAACAGACTGTAGGAGGAGGAGATGTCTGCTAAAGGGCAGATTCTTGACCAGTAGCATACTGTCCAGTCTCCTCCAGGTAAATGCAATGATGTAGGGTTGTTTTGAATAGAAGTCACTGGTGTACAACCTCTGTTTTTCATCATTCTGTTCATTGTGGAGCAGGCAGAGATTCCAAGGCTGCAGAGTGTTACTGATCTGCAACAATGCAGAGCAGTATCTGGCTGGGTGCCAGATACATGTTCCTCTGATTGTGCAAAAAGAGGTGTTTTATGTCTGTATCAGTAAGCAGAAAATGGTGGAAAGTTTGTCTTTTGCTTTGGAGAGGAAAAGAGATTTCAAAATGGCTTTCTGCCTATTAGCTGCTAGGCCTCTCAAACTGCAGACTCTCAGAATGTTGGAGTTCAGCAAGGAATCACTTTCAAAAGGTAAGTATTAGCATTATTGTCATCTAGGAGATGTTTTGTTATTCGTCTTCACTTTATTCCTGTTGATAACTTTCCACTCTGATTCTTGAAGACTTGCTGCACTGTGAAGGGGTGAGGAGGGGTCTCCATTGCAAATTTCTTTCTCCAAATCTTTTGGGACGAATATGTCAAGTGCCACCAAGATGTCAAGGAGCTGCTTTTTTTGTAATATTAGTTTGAAGGGAAAACCCCAGTGATATCACACTCCCTCTTCTTGTAATAAAACAGTGAGGGGTTTAAAGGAGCATCTCTTCCTGAGAGTCTCAGCTGAGGGATCTGATAGACTGACACAATATTTTTTTCATATTTTAGGTTAAGGATTGTGCTGAGTTTATCCAAGTTAAGGCATTTTGGGATAGTGGATGAAGCACAGAAGGATATCTCTTGGCATTTTTGTGAGGATTGTGATGCAGTTGCTGATCTGTGAGTATGCTCATGTCGAGTTCTCTAATGCTAACTTAATAATCCAGGTTAGCAGGAAGTGTGTTAAATCTTCTTGTTCCACACCCTCTTCAATGCCTCTAAAGCATAAATTGAGAAATTTTTCCTGGTTTTGCAAATACTCAATCTTGTTGTTCATGGCATTGTTGATTTCTTCCAGTCACCAAATCCTGTCATCATGCACAATGCCCTTTTTGAAGAGCCTCATTGGCAGCATCTTCAATATCATTGATTCAATTTGTGAGGTCTGATAATTTTGCATTGATAGGTTCTAAAGCAGAAGACCAGTCTTTTTGAAGGTCTTTAACTTAGTTTTCTCTTAACTTTTCTAATGAATCAGGGAATTATAGGTCATCTGTCATCTGGGGTTTGTTCCCTCCCTTCCTTCCTCTACTTGGCCATATTAGAGCTGGATGGATGATCCTCACCTTTTGATGGTGACCAGGGCTCCTTTACTGCCAGGTAAAAGTCTGTTATGGACTGATCTGCAGACCTATTAGCTCCAAGCATCTGATTCTTATGTTTTAAAGTGTTTTTTGCATTTTATGTTGCTCCAGTTAGTGAATTCTGTGAGGTGACAGCCAGCCTATCATTTATGTATTTGCCATGATCGATGATCGGCCATGCCCCCATGCCCCCTTGCAACAGAGTAGAGACATTCATTAAACTGTTGAATGGTCAGTAAACACATATGTAAATCCCATTGAGTCAATGGAATTTAACTGCCTTGAATCCCAGTGTTGGCAGGAAATAAATAAATAAATAAATAATACTCTAGCTGAGAATAATCAACAGTATTTAGGCCTCAATATACTCTGCTTCAGTGATCTGTTTGAAAATAATTAAAGAAGTGTAATTCTCCTCTGTAAGATACCAAATAGGCAATAAACTAGATTCTGGCAGTTGCATCATTACTTAAAAATGATTAACTGCTTTGTATAATTTATCTGATAGGGCTGAAAATATACGTCATAAAAAAGTTCTGTTACATAGCAAGTGTCAGAACTTGGGCATTTCAATCAGTTCTTAAACAACTTGCAGATAACAGCAACAAAACTGATGGAGAAATAACAGCTGATAAACTAAATAGCAGAGCTGCTTTGAGATTATAAGAATATTAAAAGGATTTCACCTCTTGGCTGAAAACGTGCTGCTGATGCAGTTCTCTGCACCTGAAAATGAATCACATTTCCTTTGTTGACAACAGGAAGTAGGATGGCTCAGGGGTCTGATTACCTTCTGAAAGATGTCATCCTGGGCATTGAGGGTATTATGACATTTAGGTCTCATCTTTATTTTCATGAAATGAAAGGAAATAGGCTAGACACTCCAATACATTAAAAATTAGTCTCCTAAGGGGTGGGGTGGACTACATTTCCCATCATTCCCAAGCAGATGAATAAGCTGTTTGCCTTCAAGCTGCTCATGGAAACCTCTGTCCCTGTCTGGCACCACCACAATGAGTGGTCAGAATCACAATCCTGTCGGATATAGGTCAAGCTGAGAAAGAGTATCTGGCCCAAGTTCACCCAGTGAGTTTCGTGCCTCAGCACTCCCAAGTCCTAGGTCAAAACTCTATGGTGGCTGATCATGGGCACTAATTTGGAAGATATAATCCCCAAAATAACTTGTCCAAGCTCTGGTAATAAATGATTGGGGGAGGGGGGATTCTGAGTCAGACATGAGGTTCATGTGCAGATGTATGAGCGAAGAGGAGGAAAACATCAGGGGTTCTAGCAGGAATATCCCCACCTACACAAAAGAGGAATCCTGTTGCTGAACTGCATAATTTAAAATGCAGTTTATGCAAAGGGAATGCACTGGCTCATATTATAAAAGGAACTATGATGATACACCAAGGAACAATTTAATTATATGAAATTACTAATGCTGTGTGGGATGAGTCATAGGTTTATAGAGTAAGGGGTCCAAAGCTTGAAAGGAAGACTCCTGTTGATGCAAATAGCTGGATTCTTGTCCAATGTCCCAATGTTGGTGTAATAATATGGAGTGTGGAAACCAGCCCACTGATACAAATGGTCCACAGTATGTTCAGAAATGTATTCAGGAGAGAATAAAAGGGTAAATTCTTTTGTCCTGGGACTTTTGTATTGCATTTATACTTGTTTTGTGTTCTCTAGTTAGGGCTTTAAGATTGCATCCACAGTACTGAGCGCACAGGCAGAAAAGTCCCACAAGCAAATCCTGCCCTGGTACATCATTGGATACATAGAAGTTCTAGGACAATGCATATATAATTTGTTGTTAATATATATTTATATTGGGATTTGAAGTGCAAATTATGTTTGCTATGAATACAGTGGGCCCTTGGTATCCACTGGGATTTGGTTCCAGGATCCTCCATGGATATCAAAGTCCATGGATGCTCAACTTCCATTAAATACAATGGTATAGTAAAATGGTCTCCCTTATATAAAATGGCAAGATCAAGGATTGCTTTTTTAGAATATAGATTTTTTTTAAATATTTTCAAGTTGTGGATTGCTGAATCCATGGAATAAGGAATCAGTGGATACAGGGCCAACTGTATTATACTTGTCCCCATGGAACCTAGAAAGAGGCACATTGGCAGCAGAAGGGAAATAGTACAAAGGTTTCAGTGCTAGAGCTTCCAGAGGCCTTTTCATGGGGGTAATAGGAGCTTCCCTCCAAGGCATCATTACAAAGACATCTGGGACAAGCTCCCTTACACTGAGTCAGACAACCTAGCCCAACATTGCTACAGTAATTCTGACTGGCAGCAGTTCTTTGGGGTTTCAGACAGATTTCTCCTATCTGCCTTGACAAGCCTGGTGATCTCCCATCCAAACCCTGCTTAGTATTTGAAATCAGGCAAGATCAAATATATGCAGCATGGTATGGTAGTGGCCTCATGATTAGAGGACACATGAAGGCAGTAGAACACTGACTCTCTTCTGTTCCATTCCCTCCACCTGATGAGCCCAAGAGAGGAGGAGGGTGAACATGAAGGGAGCCATGGTGCACTAGGCCTTTGGACATATGGGCTGTTGTATTCTGGAAGTAGTCATCCAAAACAATTAATTTCCCAAGCTCTTCAGTGGGCTTTCAGACACCCAATGCCAAAGAACCCTCTCAACAACCTTGCAGACAATGTAGAACTGATGCATTTCCATTCTGCAAACTTTAGTATGTGTGGGAGGGAGCAAGGCTAAGAAAGAGGTCAGTGCGTGAGAAGTGCAGTTAGGGTAGGAGAAAGTGAGATTGTTCTGCAGGAGATCACCACACCAAAGGGTGTTTCAGAAAAAGTTTGCATTTCTAGAAAATAATTTATCTTGCTATCTGAGGGACAACCTACTCATATTAGACCCTCCCTGAAAGATGAGTTCATCATTTCAGTGCCCCCATTTGGAGCCATGAAACAAGTAGCATCTTCTCTCTGGTGACACCTTGGCCAAAATTATACATCAGTCCATGGATATGCACATGCAGTTTGTATCTCCTCACCATCCAGCAGCTGTCAAGTCCCAGGAAGTGCCACAACTACTGCCACTTACTGTTGGAGAAGGAAGTGGGGTAGGCAATACAGACCATAGAGAAGCAGCTGGTTTCAGCTCAGTCATGGGGCTGTGTTGGGGAATGAGGTTATGATCTCAAAGGAAATGTTGTTTTGTGACTTCAGGTCATTTCTGACCTATGGTGATTCTAAGCCTACCCTATCACAGAAGGCATTGTTCAGAAATGATTGGCCATTGCCTTCCTCTGAGGAGGAGGGTGTGTGACTTTCTCAAGATCACCTAGTGGGTTTCCATGGCTGAGTATGGACTGGAATCCTGGTCTCCCAGACTCTTAGTCCAAACCACTATACTGGTGGATCAAAAGGAGTGGATCTGCCTTGTCCTTCCCCTGGGAGCTGAGATTAGCCTGATCTTTATAATCTGAATCTCATTTCCCCTCCCTTCCCTCAGGGGCTTAAGAGCAGCCAGGTATTGGGAGGCTTTTGGTTGGAGTGCAAGGTCAAGTTAATAGCCCTTGAGCCTCATCCAAAACTGTACTTATGTGTGCATAAGCTACACTTATCTGCATTCAGGTCACTAATAGAGTGCCAAACCACTAAAAAAAAACTATCCCCTTTCTATATTTTCATTTCATTTAGCTCAGTATGCTGTGTTTGTTTGAACTGCTATCTTGTGTGTATGATTGCACTCTGCATTTTTAAAAAATAAAATTCTATTAATTCAGCCAAGACCTGTGGTCCTCCTAATTAGTACTGGTATACACTGATGCACAAGAAACAAAGGTTACCCAAGCCTCTTGCAAAGCTAATTTCCCCAACCCTTAAAGTAAAGCTGACAGTTGGTGGGGACCCCCAAGTTCCCCCCCCCATTCTTCAGGTAACATATATTTCAATATGTGACTTGTGTAAGATCTTTCCTAGAGTTCTGCTCAGTCCTCTTGCTCTGTTTTGAGATTCTGCACTTGTACAGAGTGAGTGCTTGTTTTGCTGCTTGATTCTGCAATGTAGTGTGATTTGCTTTGTTGCATATATACAAATGCCCACGCACCCAATCATACAAAGGAAGATTTAAAAGGAGGAATGAAATCACAGGAATTAAATTTTGGATATATTAAATAATTAATTTACTTATTTAAGCAAACCATAACTTGTCACAAACCCTTTCTGATTCACTTGTGTACTAACATGCACTGCAGCCCCAAGACTTCACATACCCCTGCTTATGTTCTCTTCTGTGTACTTTAGGGAGTGGCAAGTGAAAATATCTCATGGCCTCAATAAATTGAGAGATAGGGTGTGAAGTTCATATAATTTTCATGTGAGTCATCCAAAGAGACACCTGCAGCAAATCGAGAGGCCATTGTTCATGGAAATGGCATAATGGTTAGGTTAAGGAGTTCATTTCTACCCAGGTGGGAAGAAAAAATTCATCTAGAGAGAAAGAAAAGCTGGATAAAATATTCTTACAGATATTCAAATGTTCTTGTCAGTGAAAGTTCTAAGACGATGGTGGCAGCAGGTTTGATTTTCTTTGGAAACAGATCCCTGGAAGAATATTGGCATGTATTTATTTTTTTTGTTCTTGGGAAAATTTCTGTTATACTACAACTCCCAGAATAATTTATTATTATTATTATTATTATTATTATTATTATTATTATTATTATTATTATTATTATTATTATTTCCCTCCTCTCCCAATGGATCGAGGCAGGATTACACAATAAAAAGTACCAACAATAAAAGCAATAAAATCAAAACATCAATAATAAATTCTATAACAATAGGATACAGCAGGGGTAGGCAACCTTTCCCCTTTAAGGGCCGAGGGACTTCAGCTCCCAGAAGCCTCAGCCATGTTGGCCAATAGTCCCATGTTGGCCAATAGCTCCTGGGATTCTGGGAGCTGAAGTCCCTCGACCCTTAAAGGGGAAAGGTTGCCTACCCCTGGGATACAGTATAATAAAATAAATAGAATAAAATAAAATAGTCAATCGTCATCAGAACTTAGAAATTGATTTTAATAATAATAATAATAATAATAATAATAATAATAATTTTTATTTTTATTTATATCCCACCCTTCTGTCAAACAATCAGGGCATTTCACTAAGATCAGATGGATAGGCCCACCAGAAGAGCTCCGTCTTAAATGCCTTCTTAAAGGCATCTAGCATAGTAATAAGATGGATCTCTTCAGGCAGGCTGTTCCATAACTTGGGAGCAGCAGCCATGAATGATCTTTGGGAAGTAGAGTTCAATCTGGTTTTGTGATGGTCTAATAAATTCTTCCCAGATGTTCTGAGAGTGCAGGGCAGATTATGTGGGGAGAGGCATTCCTTCAAGTATCTCTGGCCCAAGCCATCTAAGGCTTTAAAGGTAATAACCAACACTTTGTACTGTGCCTGGAAGCTAATCGGCAGCCAATGAAGAGATCTTAATACAGGTGTTATATGGTCTGACCTAGATGTTCTGGTGGCCAATCTGGCTGCTGCATTTTGAACCAATTGAAGCTTCCAAACTTGATACAAAGGTAGCCCCATGTAGACCGAGTTACAGAAATCCAAATGAGAGATTACCAGGGTAAGTATTCTGGGTAAATCCCCCAGAAATGTGTAAGTTGAAGAAGAAGAAGAAGAAGAAGAAGAAGAAGAAGAAGAAGAAGAAGAAGAAGAAGTTTGTTGTTCAAAAAAAGAGGATTTTTCCAGTCTCTGATTTGTTTGGAAGATTTGGTTAATCTACCTGAGCAGGTTGAGCACAGATGAAGACATGGCAAACTAATAACCAAAAGACATTCCTCCTACCACAGATCTCCAGGGAGGGAGTCAAAGCCCAAAAATGTGTTAAAGCACTCTCAGAGTCTTTTGATACTGTACAATGATGGCACTGCCTTCCACTTTAATTGCCATGATGGTATTCTATGGAATCCTAGGGCTTGCAGTTTGGTGAAGAACTGGAACTCTCTGGCAGAGAATTCTAAATACCCTTCCCTAAGTGCCAGGATTCCATAGGATGGAACCATGGGAGTTAAAGTGAAATCATAGCACTATAAATGTGTAGAATGAAAGGGTCTTCAGTCTGTCTAAAACTGCCAGCACTTGTGTTACACACCTCCCTAGCCATGTTTTTGAGAGGCAAGCCTTCTTTCAGAGCAGCCTCTGGCTAGTTCCTTCTCATTCAGGAAGACAGGCTTATAATTCATTCCCATGGCAATATAACACCAGGTTATTTACCTAAACCAGGAAGATGCCAGACCAGACCTAGCTAACTGGTTTAACCACTTTACCAGCCTTCTTGTTCTGTAAACTCAGGTCTTATGATCATAGAATCAATGGATGGGAGGGACTTTAAGGTTATCTAAGCCAACGGACAACTTACAATATTATGTATCA
Source organism: Phrynosoma platyrhinos (assembly GCA_020142125.1). Classification (NCBI taxonomy): domain Eukaryota; kingdom Metazoa; phylum Chordata; class Lepidosauria; order Squamata; family Phrynosomatidae; genus Phrynosoma; species Phrynosoma platyrhinos. The sequence goes on from JAIPUX010001232.1 coordinate 135,232,607, forward strand.
AAATACACAAAATATAGTCACAAATGAATGGCTTAGCTCTTCTCAGAGATAATAAATGCCAAATAAATACTGAAAACCAATTTCCTGTAAACTTATCTGGCTTAAACTCCTTATTGGGAGTTTGAAAGTGAAGGACTTCTTGTAACCTTTGACAGAAAAGGTGACTATGGAACCACTAGACATGTACATTTTGTGTAAAATGATAAATGTATCATGCAAAAAAGAAATCCAATCTAGCAGGTTGCGATTCAGTACACATTTGCCTGCAAGTTCAATTAAATAAGATGAGATTTACTTCACAGTAAACTTGCATAGATTTGCACTGTGCAATATCACCAATGCATTTTAGATGGTTTTTTTCTGTTCCAAAATTCATGTAGAATCTAAAATCTCTTGCAAGCGAATCATAGATTCATAGAGTTGGAAGAGACCACAAGGACCATCCAGTCCATCCCCTTGCCTTGCAGGAATACACAATCAAAGCCCCCCCCCCCCCCGACAGATGACCATCCAACATCTGTTTTTAAAAATCTCCAAAAAAAGGGGACTTAATGCAATCAGTACTTCTATGGCAATATAAATTCTTGTAGAATTTATTGATTCTCCATTTATTTGTCAAATAGTATCATTCCCTCTATTAATTGCTTTATTGATTTAATACATTGTTAGGTTTGTTTGGATTTTTTTAATGGAGCTAGTAGAAAGAAAAATGAAGGAGGAAGAACAGTATTTGGATGGTAGAGAAATTAGATTTTGTTGAAATCCCTATATAGCTATTAAACTGACATGACCATTATCTTCTTCAATTTAACCTACCAATTGTAAAACAAACAAACCTACAGCCAGAATTGTTAGTTTTCTGTGGATTTTTCGGGCTACGTGGCCACATTCTGGAAGAATTTATTCCTGACGTTTCACCTGCAACTGTGGCTGGCATTTTCAGATCCTCTGAAGATGACAGCCACAGTTGCAGGCAAGACATCAGGAATAAATTCTTCCAGAATGTGCCACATAGCCCAAAACACCAACAGAAAACTATGCATGGTGGCCATGAAAGCCTTCGACTTCACGGCCAGAATTCTGTTGGGTCATCTTTTTTGAGCATTGCAGAAGGAGACATCCCATACCTGTTTGCATGACAGCTCTTGTTTTTGTTTGTTTGTTTGTTTTCAGGGTTGAAAACTGCTGCTGGAGAGTGCCTAGAATTCCCAACTATTTGACAGTGAGCCCTGGCACATCAATTTGAAGGGGTAGAAGGGGAAGATTATAGTGAACATATGCCAGTGGCTGAAGTCTAGTGAACATATGCAAATGACTGAACAAAACTGTAACTTAAGTGTGCTGGAAATGACTTGAATATTTACAGTAAGAGGAGTAGTTTAATTTATCCTTTTAGTCTGGACTAATTATTTATATAATTCACTAGAATTATTGATATTACTATCCCAGGGATAGGAACTGTGTTCAGCTGTTGTTGAGCTACAACTACCAAAATTCTTCATCACTGGCTATGAAAGCTGGGGTTGCTGGGAGGTGCAGTTTACCAACACTTGGAAAGGACAGTCAAGGTGTATGCCAGCTCATGCCAACCCAGTATTATTTACTCTGGCTAGCAGAAGCTCTTCAGGTTATAAGCAAAAGTCTGTCCTGTCACCTCATACATGCCACCACACACACACCAAGTTGCTTGGGAGTTTAGTATGCATTGCATTTTCTCTACCACCAAGCTATTATCATACTTTGTAGTATTGCTATCAAACTCAGTGGATTGATCTGGTTCATCCTGAAGGGTCTATGCAGAAGAGTCAAATCATGTAGGTCAAGAGTGGAACCAGTGGATGCAGACTCAGCCTCTATTTTACACCTTGACCACAATCCTGCATCTACTACAGCATAATGTAGTACAGGGACAGGCAACCTTTTTGAGACCTGGGCCGGTCTCAAAAGGGTTGCCTCTCGGCTGGGCCGGGGGGGGATGGCGCGCACCCTCCTCCGCCGCGTGCAACCCCCTCGCGCATGCTGCCGCCACGGCCGCTACCACAGCTGCCGCCATAGCGTGCACGGCTGCAGCCGCCACGGCGCATGTCGCGGCTGCCATTTTGGAAGTCAAAATGGTGGGCGCGACAAGCACGGCCGAAAACGCACCCCGACAGTGGCGCGCAGCGGCAGCGGTGGTGTGCGGCAGCAGCGACGGCAGCAACCTCTGGCCTGGGCCGGTAAGTATGGGGCCCGGGGCCTTAACCGGCCCCCGGGCCATAGGTTGCTGGGCCCTGGTGTAGTAGATCCACATGAAGAACTAACCACAACAATGCACCATCTACCACCACCCAAACCTACCCTAGATCCAAAGAAGCACCTTTCACATAGCTATTTTGTGTCTGGTGGAGAGTGGAGGTCAGATTGCAGAAGTGTCTGGCAATGTCCTCTAGCTAGACATGAAGTGATTACATTGTCCACTAAGATCCACCAGATGTAATTGTTTTACATCTGACTACAGGGACATAGCCAGATGTTTCTGCAATCCTCTTTCCCCTCCCACTGTCCTACCAGCACAAATGACCACGAGGAAGCCTTCAGAAGGGGCTGCAAGAGGGCTTTGGTCCCTGCAAAGGGAGGAAGAGAAGACTAACCTGTGCAGCAACCAAAAATAGACATATATGAGGGCATCAGGTTAAGTTATGCCTGAATATGTTATTAATAGGATGCCAACCCTTTGACTGACTGATGTAGGTCTTATGGGTCAAGCAGATCAGCAGCTTAGAGGAGCCTCTGGCCTCTCCAGCTGCAGTTGCTCCCTGTTCAGCACGGGATGGTGGCAACCAGATGCCACAGTCCCAAGGCCAGCTGCCACCACAGTCCCAAATGGGCCGCCAGCAAGAAGTGCTTTTTTTGCAGTCCTTTTGCCAGTGGCCTCAGGTTGCCTTAGGTGGCCTCAGCACAACTTCAGCCTGATCTGGGGGCATGCGTCATCCGTACACCATCTCCCCAGATCGACCCATGTGTTTTGGGCCTATAGAATGATGAGTGTTTTTTGTGCACATGATTTGAGCATGATATTATCAAAATCTAAAACAAAAATATAGAATATTATTTGTGGACATACTTTCTTAAAATAATGTGTATGGTGTTAGGTTCAATAGTAATTAAAAAGTTTCATCTGAAATGTGAATTCTGTTGGTCCCTGTTGATCCACAGACCTTGCTATTGGTTAGGCAGATACTGTTTACAGTTCTGTAATTCTTCTGTGCTAAGATCCACTAGCTCCTCATTTGGGAGCTCAGAGAGGGATCAAGATGTAACAATACCACATCAGCTGATTTGATATGGATGTGAACAAAGCAAGACACATGCCTTCTTTATAACTACATTGTCCTTCCTTTCAAAACAGATTGGCTATATTGAATGTATTCAACTTTTAACTTTTTTGTTCATGAGACTTCAAAATAGTATTTGTTTACTTCACTTTCCAAAAAATCTATTTAAATCTAAGTACTGTAGTTGAGAAACTTCCCAACACCTAAACAGAAGCCCAACTAAATCTCTATAGCTTTTGTTTAGATGATGGGAAGCTTCTCAACTATTCAATTTAAATAGGACTGAGGACTGTCAAACTGAAAATTAACACACCATACAAATCTGCAATGACGTGCAAAGGTCACATTTCCAGTAATAAGAGTTAATAATAATATACAAAAGATAAACATTCGTGTATTAAAAGATATGGTACATGCCTGATACATTATGTTTATCAGTGTGTTTAATGTAGCCAGAGTTCATAACTTTCTTTAGCCACTGCACTTTAATTATACCAGCTGCCTAAATAATCTATTTTTAAATTTGAAAGTTTAATAAATGCGCTACTGGTTTTGGAAAAAAAATCCTATGGAGAACTTTAGAAATGGATAAATTATTTTCTTCAAATGTAGTTTCAAAAGAGATAGCTATTTATTTATTTATTTATTTTATACCCTTCCTTTCTCCTGGATAGGACCTGATTACATACACAATTTATTTGAATGTGTAACAACCCATTGTTGCCCATCTGATGAAGCCTATCTATTTAACCTTCATGTGCTAGAATTTAAAAAACCTTGCACAGTGTGAGTTGTGGAGTATTTTCTAATTCCAATGAGAATTCAAAACCAGGGGTAACTTGTAAGGTTTGCTATTTCAAACTACTCAGATTGTTTATTTAAAAATATTTTTGAGAACTATTTTTAGTTTCCTCTTATAAAATTCTTAAATGATATTTTATTTTTTTTAAAAAAAAGTTTTTGTATTGTTTTAAATGTTGTACATCACCTTAAAGATACTAGTGCACTAGGATGTAATTATAAATACTATAAATACACACATACATGCATGTACAAGGTGAAGAACTAGGAATGTTTCTGGATGATCAGCCATTCAGTTGACAAAAGAAGCACTCAGTTTTAACTTGAAATCAGTAGGAGGCAAGATGGCGCCAGTACAATACGTGTTTTTTTAACTAGCTCCATTATCTTGTTAATTTTTTTTAGTCTTTTAGCTTGAATTTTAATTTTTCCACTGCGTCTTGCTTGGAATGTAATGCTTTCTTAGTTGTCTGTTGCACCTCATTGCTGTGCAGAATTATTTACCTCTTATTTGCTTTGTTTTGGGAAACTTTATACTGCCTGTCTGCATTATCAGTATTTCTTTCCCTGGATTTACTATTAGCTACTCTGCTCTACCAGCATCTCTCCTAGACTGAAATAGAAGCCAAGAACTATAATCCCTTGGGAATTTAACATTTCATGGTTTTGAATTTGTTTGTACTTTTGTTTTTTCCTGAGCCAAGCTACAGCAGATTTTTTTTTAAAAAAAATGGCAAAGAAAAAACATTCCAGAACAAGCCCAAGGACAGTTAACCACAACAAGGATTCTAAACAACACAAGATTGTGCCCTACTATGTCATCAATGCCCATCAGCATTCTACATTGGGAAAACAGGCCAATCCCTGCACCAGAGGATAAATAGACATAAATCAGACATTAGGAATAGGAATACACAAAAACCAGTGGCTGAACATTTCAGTCTCCCTGGGCATTCCATCTCAGACCTCAGAACAGTGATCCTTGGACAAAAGCACTACAAAGATAGATTGAAAAGAGAAACAGCAGAATTGGAATTCATTCATAAACTGCGGTCTCTCAGCAATGGATTGAGCAAGGACATTGGCTTCCTGGCTCACTACACACATTTCAACACTATCTGACCCCATCTTCATGGGGGCATCCTACACTCATCTCTTCTCCCCACCTACAGGCTGGTTTCCAAGGCCAAACTGGTCTTGCCACATTTCCATTCCCAATGGCGATGTCTTTGTCCATAAACGACCATAGTTAAAACTGGACTTGCTATTTCATTTACATACACAAAGGATTTTGAATTTGAATTAACATTCTCACATACCAAGGGCATATATATATATATATATATATATATATGTGGGTCCCTGGCCTCCACTCCACCAAAAGCATCTGAGGAAATAGACTGAAGTCTACAAAAGCTCATGCTGCCAATTTCTTTCTTTCAGTTAGGGAGGGATGCAGATGGGCTGCCCTGGGCCGCCCTGGGAAGTGCAGCATTGGGATCGAGGCTGCCCCATGCCTCAGCCCCAATCCTCCCTCTTGCCGGCCTTGAAAGGAGTGGCAAAATGCCGGTCCTTTCAGAGCCAGCAAATAGGGTGGCCGAAAAGCCGCCGCGTGGCTCTTCTCTGCCCCTTCCAGTGTGGCGCATCAAGACGCTGTGCTGGGAGGATGTCCTGATGGTGTGCACCGTGCATAACGGCACATGCCATGATGACATCTTCATGGAGGGGTTGAGGCAGCCGCTATGTGGCTGCCTCTCCCCATCCCTGCCTCCAGGATGGCCCAAAGGGCCGTCTGGGTGCTACAGGATCTCTCTACATACTGATTCTATTAACTAACACAGCTATATCTTTAAATTGCTTGACTGTGAAAGAACTGTGAGTATCCCAAACTTAAGCTCAGTGTTTAGAATTCCCATTACTAACAGTTTCTCAGCTTTGGATAATGAGAGTGAGACTTTATCTGTGCCTTTTGAAATTTCTGACAATGATTTGGCTGCTTATCAGGAAGGAGTATCCTTTGAGTCAAATGGGGCAGAGAAACCTGTCCTTCAGGAAGAAACAACATATTGAACAACCATATCCTCCATATTTTATGACCAAACAATGCCTTTTAACAGCCCATGCTGTTATCTCAGTCTATGAACACTTGGGGGGGGGGGGGAATGGTAATTAACTGGAGCTTTTTAAACTCTCTTTTGATCGTTTTATATAAAACCATAAAGCTTTAAAATAAAGTTTGGGTCAATCTAGCAGCATGGGACCCAGTAAGGAAGAAAAGTTGGGGTGCAAGAAGAACAGAATCAATGATTCTAGGAGCAGTTCACCAACTGTTTCAAAGGAGCTGGAAAAAGACAAATACAACAGGATTCTGCAAGCAAACCAAGTCATGCTGCAAATCACCTATAACAGAACAACTGTAGATGGAGGTCCTTTAGAGCTATCAGACTTTCTTGGAGCCAACTTCTACATATACACCCCTATAGCATTGATATGCTTGATGTGGACTGGCCTCCCAGTATATCTGCACATAAGAGAATTGTGCTAACATTTGAACAGTCTACAGTTCCTCCTATGTTGATGAAAATGAACAGGTTTTTGTCCAACTTTCAAATAATACCAATGTGGGTTTGTAGTAGTTGCTTTGAAAGAGTTGTCTCCCAAGCAAAAAGCCCCTGTACAAAGAGAATCCTTGGTTAGTTGTGATGATACTGATTCAACTATGTCAGTTTGACAATTAAATTTACTATCCTGGAATATTATGGGTTGGGTGAATAAGTTCCATGATGCAGCTTTTGCAACTTATCTACAAAACTTTAAAATTCTATGTTTGCAAGAGACATGAGCTCATGAAACTAATTTATCATATCTTTGTGGAATCAGTTCCCATGATTCCTTAGCACTGAGCCAGGACAGTTAAATTGGCCTCAAGTTGCATTATTTCTGGCAGTCTTTAAAGGCCCTATGCCACCAATAGAGAAGCTAGTGCAATAGATTATATTGCAGTTTCTGTTAATTTGCTTATTAACATTCATAGACTGGAAGTTAACATTGGGATTGAAAGTGACCATTTTCCCTTGTCACTGTCATTTAATTTTGAAATTTCTCTCCCTCTATGTCCTTCTCAAAATCTAAATGGAATTCATGTGGATGTGCAGAAAATTAGGTGGTAATTAATTTGAGTGCCTCCATAGTTCAATTATTTGAGAGTTACACTTTAAAAGCCTTCTGTGAAGACATCTTAGGGCCTCTGCAGACCAGCCTAAAGGGCCGGTTTGGAGGTAGAGTTGGGGCAACCCCACGCAGATGCCATCCTGATGCTGCAAGCCATTACGCATGGTGCACGGCATCAAGACGCCCTCCCAGTGCAGCATTCTGACAGACTGCACTGAAAAGGGCAAGGAAGAGCCGCACAGTGGTTCTTATGGTGGCCTTTTGCTGCCCATAAAAGGAGCAGCATTTTCCCACTCTTTTTGGGGCTGCAAAATGGAGGATTGGGGCCATGGTGTGGGGTTGCCACGGTCCTAATCCGCCACTTCCTGGGGCAGCCCAGAGCCACCCATCTGCAGAGGCCCTTAGTTGCTAATTCAGATATTTTAGGGTTTTTTTGTGGGTTTTTTCGGGCTGTGTGGCCATGTTCTAGAAGAGTTTCTTTCTGACGTTTTGCCAGCATCTGTGGCTAGCATCTTCAGAGATCTTCTTTTCTCTGAAGATGCTAGCCACAGATGCTGGCGAAACGTCAGAAAGAAACTCTTCTAGAACATGGCCACACAGCCCGAAAAAACCCACAAAAAAACTATGGATGCCGGCCATGAAAGCCTACTACTTCACATCAGATATTTTACATGTTTATCAAATTATTATTTAAAATCTCAGACCCAAATTGGTTTGTAACAAACACTTTTGGATGTTGACTCCCAGTTATATAGTAAATATCTGCTAAATAAATTAGAGGATTGGGAAAGTATTAATCATGTCATTCACCCTGAACAGGTGGGCTTTAGAAAAGGTCAAGGAACTATTTACCATTGTTTGGCCATTTACTTTTAGCCCAACAAGGAATTTTGGGCCCTACCAAACATTTAGTTGTTACCTTTTTTGATTTAGCAGCTGCTTTTGATTCTATTGCTAGAAACCTGTTATGGCATAAACTGGCTAACAGTAATTTAGATACTCACCTGCTGTTTTTACTTAAGGAATTTTATTCCAATACAACTTCTACAATAAGAGATGGTATTTCTGGATCACTAATAGCTCCCATTAACATAAATAAAGGAGTAAAACAAGGCTGTCTATTGGCACCTTTACTCTTCAACTTATACCTTAATGACATAATTCCAGCATTGTCAGGCCCAGAATTTTTTCCACCCTCAGTTGGATCGAAGAAGATCTCTATCTTGGCACAGTGGTTAAATGCCTGTACTGCAGCCACTCACTCATAAAACCACAAGGTTGCAAGTTCAATACTAGCCAGGGCTCAGGCTTCCGAGGTTGCTAAAATGAGTACCCAGCTGTTGGGAGGCAATTGTAAACCGCTGACACTGCATAGCGCAGTATGAAGCAGTATATAAATGAAGCTGCTTTACTTTCCTTTAAGGGTCACCAGATTGAAAAATGCTAAGAATTTAAATACCTTGCCTTACATTTCACAGAAAACCTCTTCTAATTGTAAAGTTTGGAATTCAAGATATCACAAGTTGCTTGAATTGTATCCTATTCCACCTGACAATTTTCCTATCTTGAATTCTAAAGAGAAGCTTTGGGAATACATCTTTCTCCTTGGTGCTCAATTGGACAGACAGGCTATTAATAATTCTAACTCTTTTTAAATAATATAAATTCTATAAACCTGACCATCAAAGGAAAGTTATCTGACAAAGCTCACTTTCCCAAAACTTAGACAAGTTTTTGCAGCCCTTCATCTCCATAATATGCCCACAGCTGTGATTGATGGCAGATATATGTATACCCCTTTGGCCCTCCACTTATGTATTTGTGGCATCCCAGAAATTTAGGATTTGCCTCACTATTTGTTTTCTTGCTCATTATATTCTGAACTGAGACCCAAATTTCTGGGATCTATTCTGCCTCTTTTGGATTCTAATACTGTTTCAGAAAAGGGTTTGGTTTTTTTTAATTTCCTGTCTGATACTGACTCTATGGTAACTCGTAAGGTTTCTCTTTTTGCCCTGGCAGCAATGAAAATTCAGGCTAGATATTTTGACAATATTGCTGTTGAGTGCTCTTGGGATGCTCTCATTTAATTATAGTTTTATTGTCTATATTTTAACCAATTGAATTTTAAATCTTTTACATGCAAGATTATTATGTAATGTATTTTATGTACTTTTTATTATGCTGTTTTTACATGTTGTATTGTATTTTAACCCTTTGTATGCAAATAGCCTTTGGTCTAAACATTAATGAATGATTGATTGATCGATTGATTGATTGATATAGCAGTCACTGAGGCAATATGAAATTAAAATTAATCAGACTGAGAAAAGGATGCAGGTGGAACAGTATGGAATTGAACGACTGTATACTATTTGTCTTTGGAGCACAATATGTATACAATATTCAATAGTTTTTGCTATTTTGTTTTCAAGATTTCCTATGGTATGAGTGGGCTGTAACTGTACCATTATGAACCACAAGGTCTACATGGCTTTGTAAGTTGCTCTTTGGATAGAGTGGGTCAAATAATGCATTACATTCATCAGATGTTCATAAACTGCTCGTTGTAGGAATAGTCTAGATTTCTTTTAACTATGCTGGAGTGGTCAAGGTGAAGTCCTTCAGATGCTGCTGACTGCAACTCCCATAAGCCCTAGCATGCATAGTCAAAGGTAAGGAATACTGTGAATTCCAGCCTAGCAGCATATGGAGGGCTACATGTTGTTAACCCTTGATTTGTGCCTTATGATTGAATCTGATCTTGAAAAATATATCCAGACAATACTCTCACTTCATCAGTATTCAGGCACTTTATGTCTTCCACATTCCAGTATATACCTTGGTTCAAATCAAGTTAAACTGTTGAGGTAAATTTCCTGCCACTCCCATTGTGACCAGCATAGGAACCTGGCATGACCAAAACTCAATACAGTTAATTGTAAATGTGCACTATAAGTACATGTTTAAAAGACAGGATGTGGTTTTGGTGGGAAAAACTGAAGTAGAACAGAGGAACTAGGGCCTTCTTCTCACTGAGTCTCAAGGCTGAGAACTTTTAGCAACTAGGAAGTGATTTGGGAACCCTAGAAGTTTCTGAACAATTCTAAGATTATTCAGAAAGTTTCAGCAAGGGGGATGGTGGTTGCATGCACTGACAACAAAAGGACAGAATAGCTTCCTCTCTCTCTTGCTTTCTCTCTGTGTCTCCAGCATATGGTGGGAGGTACTGTTTGGAAGAATGTTCATTATGTGAGTTCCCCCTGCATGCTAAACCATAATCAAATCACAAACCTGTCAGAGCCAAAGTAGACATGCAAGACAACTTCTGTATCAAAATCTGGTTTCCTTTTGCCTGGTCTGGTCTAGCTTTGCTTGTAAGCAACTGTTCTCTAGTCCAGCTTTGATACCAGACATGAGTTAGGCAGGAATTAAAAATGATTGCAGTTACTAAGAACAATGAGATAGTCAGGTGGGACAAAGGAAGAGGTAGCTTTCACTCCATCCTGCACATTTTGGGTAAAGATTTTTATATCTGAATGGGCCAGACACAGGTTTTTAACACCAGAGTGTAGCATTGGGGTGGGATGTTCAAATAAGGACACTGCCTCACCAAATTCCGCCCCCTGATGCAATTTCCTTCAGTTTAACCTCTTTTATAGTGGCCAATGATCCAACACTTCTGTTCCCCCCCCCTGCATTTTTATCTCTGTTCAATCAATTAAAATCATAACTCTACACATCTGGTTTACCACACCTACACTGCTCCACTTGTCTAATTTTGCCCCTAAACCTACCAAAAAAAGCAGAAGGATTATAGGACTGTAGATTTGGAAGGAATCCCAAAAGTCATCTCATCCCAACTCCCTCTCAATGCAGGAAGTTCATAGCACATGATCTAATGCATCCCTGACAGATATCCACCTGTCCTCTGTTTAAAAATCTCTAATGAGGAAGAGCACACCACCCACTGAGACAACCAGTTCCACTCTTGTGCATCTTTTACCATCAGAATATTATTCCTAAAGTTTAGTCCAGACTCCTTTCTTGAAATTTGAATCCTTCTGTTCATGTCTTGTCCTCTAGAGCAATAACAAAGAAGCTTTCTCCATTTTTTATGTGTAGCCCTTAAAACAGCTGAAGATGGCTAGTGATTTCACCTTTCAGTCTTCTATTCCACAAGCTAAACATACCCAGTTCCATCCAAGAGGGGACTAAGGGACAAAATTCCCATTACCGAGATCTCTGGCTGGTCCAGGCTTTTGAGGATCAAGACTGTGAAAAAACAAATAATACATTACAATATAAATGTGGCTATCCCAACAGACCAGAAAGTGGTTACAGCTATTGCTAAATGTAGGGAGGACATAGGACGTTATCACACAGGGGAAATCTGTTGGTTAATCCACACAAATCCCAAACAAAAACTGAATTTGTGCCTCACAATTTCACATGACGTTGCATAGAAACTGGACAGAAACTGGACAGAAACTGGTATTATCCGAGATCTTTTTAATTTCAGGAGTTTAGAGGAAATGCATTTGCAAAATTACTGTGGGTGGATGTGGGTGCAACTGTGGGGTGTGCTTGTGGAACAACTTGGAAATTCATCTCACCATGAAGTTCTGCCCTGCAGGTCCTACAAAAGGGAAAGGCTTATGGGGTGGGTATGGGAGCTACCTCCAGTTTCCCCCTCTCAATCCCTCCTTGCCTCGGCTTGCCTCGGCTTGCCTTTCCAGCCTCCTCCTCCTCCTCCTCCTCTGCTCTCTTGAGAGGTCCTAACCCCAACGGAAGGGGGTTAGGACCTGTGCAGGAGGACATGACCCAAAATGGAGGACAGTCTGACATTTCCTCCTGGGAAATGCAGGACCCACCCTGGAAAAGGAGGAGTCTGTTCACGAAACACACCCATTTCCATAACTTTGTGTATGAAAGTTAGAAACGTCTTTTTTTTTTTTTTTTTTTTTTTTTTTTTTTTTTTTTTTTTTTTGCTTTTAACTTAATTCTGTTATTACTGTAATTACATGTGAAAAGCTTTTGCGTAATTAAGCTCTATTTTCACTTTCTTTTCGGGATGCTTCATTTCAACTTTATTATCTCTTTAACAACAAAACTGGCCCACATGTGATAACGTCCATAGAGTCATCCATCTTGTTTGGGCCCATGCCAACTCACAGCAGCCATTGGTCCCTCAACCATTCATCATAGGGCTTAGCTGATGGACCCTTAACCAGTTTTTTTGCCAAACTTTGGTCATGTTCCAGTTTGTTAAGAAAACCTTGGTTTGGGTTTCAGTTGATTCTACAAAGTTATTTCCTAGGCTGTAATTACTGGGGTATCAGATTAATCCGAAATGAGTAATACACACATGACTAGGCTATCATACTTTGGCTATATCACAACAAAACATGACTCACTAGGATTATTATGGTCAGTAAAGCAAAAAGCAATAGGAAAAAAGGAAGAGCACATCATAGGTGAACTGACTTAGGGCTGGCCTGGGGGTGGAGTTGGGGCAGGGCAGCTGCACGCCGGCCACAACAACTCCACTTCAATACCATCATGACACCACGCACCCATCCACACAGCACACAGCATCAGTTCTTCCTCTTGGTGCAGTGTGCTCACATGCTACGCCAAAATAGCACAAAAGAGCTGCCGCAGCAACTGTAAGGGCGGCCTTTTGCCACCCCAAAATGGAGCAGCATTTTGCTGCTCTTTTGGGAGCTGCAAAAAGTACGATCAGGCCCACAATATGTGGTTCCTGCAGCCCAAATCTGCCACTCCCAGGGGCAGCTCTGTGCCGCCCCTTTCAGGCAGTCTGCATTGGCCCATAATCAGGAAAGCCACTGCCCTAAGTTTGCAAGGCTTGAGCAAGGCTGTCAAAAATGGGCTAACATTCTGTTCAGTATTTATCTCATAAGCCAAACTTGAAACATCATAAATTTTGAAACACTATACATTTTGGAATTTATGTTTACATTCATTGCATCATTGCAATGACCAAATGTGCCCCCCAAACCCCACCTTTTCAACACTTACACATACAAAGAGAGAGAAAGAGGATTTCTAAGGCACTAGAGAGCACTCCCATTGAACTTCAATCCCATTGCACTTACAGTTCAGTTTTAGATCTGTTCAGAAACTCCTGCTAAGTTCAGTAGAGATTACAGCCAGGTTAGATGAGTAAATGATTGCAACTTTAAATTAGTTAAAATTATTCCTAGCTAAAATACATTTTATTCAAAGTACAGTTATAATCATTTTATTGCTTCTGAAAACAATTCCTGTAACTGATGTACAAAGTCCAGAAACAAAGACATATCAAAAAGGCTGCCCTGAAAACTATAAAATAGATCTTATATTGAGTTTTGAAAGCTAAATGCTGTCAGTGTGGGTTCCAGGAGCACTATAATGGGCGGGATTGGCTGTTTCACGCCATTTTCCTAGTACTATTTTCCTGAATCCCACTGCCCCCCCAAAAAAATTTATTGCCCCATGGGGGAAATAAAAGACATAACAGGAGTGGCCACACTGTTGACTGATGGCTTCCAAGTCAGTGGGATGGCTGAATCCACTCTGGATTTTAGTATGAATTTTAAAGGAACTATCCTTCATCCATTAAAAGGGGGGAAACTCTTTCTCTTATGAAAAAAAAATTCTCTAAAAACACCTATTAAAATGCCATTTACAAGAATTTTTGAAAGGAACTAGGAATTATTACTCGTTATCCCAATAAAGTAACCTTCACCTTACTCATTATATGATTTTTGAAATGTGGCATCATCGAACTATCTCCCCCTCAAAAGTAATTAGTTACCACCAGCAATTCTGTTAATTTGTAACTTCTTAATTTTATGTTCTGGACTCACAATAGAGCCCAGTGGAGGATTTCATATTCTGGTCAGGCTCCTGTGGGAAGAGGTCTTTCAGATATCCTGGCCTGAAACTATTTAGGCTTATGAAGATGGGTGCCGAAATCCCATATGACTTTTTATGTAACATAACTTTGCATGTACATTGGGTTGGTGATCTGCAAATTTGATCACCCATGAATTGCCACACCTCGTATTCAATGGTCAAGTCAGCACATCTGCATGTATGCACTGGCATTGAAAAATATGGGGTGCAACCATCCACATTCTTGGCCATCCATGGTGGTGGGGAGACTAAACCCCTGTGGATGGGAAGGATCCACTGTACCTAGCCAAATAGCAGGGACACTTAGAAACCCAGTTACTGAACTGTGAAGATGAATACTGGTACATCGACAAGAGTACCCAATGCACATTGGTGCCTCATGTGCAATGTGTATCAGTCCCATTGTGTTTTGGCTCCATCATGCACTGGGCACCAATGTGTATCAGATACTTTCCCAACTATGTGATGTAGCAACACAACAGCAATCCTCTACTGGATATGGACGTTGCACAATTGCACAGCTCTAATTCCCAGAGACATAAGTCCACTTACAAAGGTGCAACTTTCCAACAGAATTCCAGCTATTCAGTAATGAGCTGCAGTAAGGTCCATTTTTAGTGATACTTAGAGTAGACCCACTATAGTTGAAAGGACTTCATTTCATTGGGTATTGCTTTAATGTAGTAGAAGCTTGACAAATGTGTCAGAGAAGATAATTCCACATGCAGGCTTCCATCATAGTTCAGGCCCCCTCACAAACCAGTCTAATAGTCATCTATATCTGTGCTTCACAGGTATTGGATGTGAGAGCCAATCTGTTCTTTTTTCTTCTAATGCACCAGAGTCCAGTACCATATTACATTTGTGTCATTTGGCTACAATTGTTTCTTTCCTGGAAAGTTTCCACAGGCTAGCAGCTAATGGTGTATAGACCAGTACCATACCTGGGACCACCACTTTGAATAGCACTATATCACATCAAACAGTTGAATTACCCAAAGCTTCAGCAAAAGATCTTAGCATATACATCCCTCAATACATTATCTTACTGAGAACTAGATGAAATAGGCAGCAAATGAGTTAAACTTTAGGTAGGAACCAATATCTATCTTAGCTATACCTGGACTCATTTGATAGGTCTCTACATTCAGTCTCAGGTCTCTATTTGTATAGAAATGAGAACATTAGATGTTGTATGAGTGAGATGTTATGAGCAGGAGTGAGATAAGGATTCTAATACACTTTGCTGAAATTATTTGTAATAATAATCTGGTGTGTGGGCATGCCAAAATACAAGCATGGACAAAGCATTTTTCCTTGGAGGAAAAACAAGCTAAGCCTTGCTGGAGAGAACACCCAGTGCTGAAATTCCTTTCCACATGGCACTGCTGGCAAAGCAAGCTTCCCCCAAAAAAACTAGCCCACAGCTGTGGGGAAAACAGATCCAAAGCAACTACCTACTTCCCTTCCTTCTTTTCACATCCCATCAGCCCTTTACTCCTCGCACGCACAGCATGCCAAGGCAGAGAAGGCACTGGGTGGAATCCAATCTCAAACCCATTTGCGTGGTTCATCCATCTCCTGTGTTCTCTGGCCAGCACTCCACCTTAGTGACTAATGCTGCCAATCTCTCCTATTTCACAGTCTGTTCTCTTCCACCTCTGCACGCTATGCCAGGGTACCTGGTGATTCACAGGAGCCCTGTCATACATGAAGAGGCTTTGTGTTTTGATCCAGTGGGGCACAGTTTTGAAAGTAACTAGAGCAATCAAAATATAGCTTTGATCAACCATTTCTCAGGTGCATGTTAAGCAACACTCAGTGTAGGGGAGGATGACAAAGAGCTTTAAGATTTTTCCTGGGGGTGTAGCTGAACGAAGGGGGCAAAAGGAGGGCATTGCCCTCCATTAAGAATTCTGCCCCACAATGAAATTTTCTCCAGTCTCCAAAAACTTAGCATTAAAATTTCAATTGAGCTTTTACAAATATAGTCTAAATATCCAAAGAAAAATGACAAAGTTACCAAAGGAATATGAACACAGCAAGTATAAGAGTTATAGGTCCTTGCCTGTATGGGCCAAAAGACCCGTTTCCTCCCTGCTCTGGAATCATCCTCTTTGGATGACACACATCCTAAACCCCAGTTCTGGTGCAGGCAATCTGCATAACGTCCAGCACATTCCAAACAGAACTAGGGTATAACTACATTAAAATTAATTTTTAGAAGTTACCTGTTGCTCCAGATCTTCCAGGAGATTCGAAGTGATCCCTTTCCACACAGCAATGGCTGCATAGGTGTCCCATTGGGCTGCTGCCACAGGTCACTCATTCTGAAGTAAAAACATGTTGCCCAGTATGTGACTGTCGCTAGGTGGCTTGTTCTAACTTGACAGTGAGCGTCCCATGGCAGCAGTGGAAGATGCACTGGTCAGCCAAGCAGAATGCCTGTGCAGATAAATGCCACATTGTGGAAAGAGAGGCCAAGGTAATGGGGGCATGTCAGGGTAGCTGTGAGGCCAAAATATTCCAGGCTGCCCCCAGCATATCCTGGCCAGTGCAGATAAGGCCAAGATGTGAATGATTTTCAATTTCTCATTTTCTGCAATAGTAGAATTTAGTGACTGGAGGAATGTTTCATTTGGGGTGGGCAGAATTTTTATATGGGGAAAACAATGCTCTCATCACCACCTCATAGCTATACACATGGACTTATCAATATGTTCATTATAGTACAATATAAGTGGTTGTAATGCTTATCAAAGGGATATTCAGGGCATTTTGCATGATCCATTATTTGCTCCTTACAATGATCCTTACAATAACCCTAAAAATCTTTGTTAGTCTCTCTCTGTTGCCACTGAAGGTTGAGTAAGGCATACAGGTTATTCCTTTCAACAAATTATTTTGGAGGAATGCAAAAAGCTCTAGGCAATGCAATTGTATTTACGCTAAGATGCGGGGGGGGGGGGAGAGGAGCCTAGCAGAGATCTGATTATTGTTTGGCCTAGAGGAAATGTCTTAAGAGGAAGTTGCTTTGTTCATTTTTAGTCTCTAGCTCTTAGCCAAAGATTATGTCAATTAATCGTTGTACTGTTTAAAAACCTGAAATGAGGCCCCATTTAACAGTCTGATATTTCTCAGTCAGGGTAATATTTGAAGCTTCAGATAAACATGTTTCCTCATATAAATATATTTCTTTAATAATGTCAGACGTAGTCTGTTTTCTTTTGCTCATTTAAAGATCAATATAAGGGGGCATGACAATGGCTAATTTTTAAATACACACTGGCTAAATCAGTAACACTAGTGGTCCTCCTTGCCAAACAAAAATCTCCCATGGTCAGAGAGGTTTGTGAGAGTATGAAGACCTTGGAGAGATCCAGAAAGCAAAATTGGTATACATGATTTATTACAGGGGCCAGCAACCTATGGCCCCCGGGTCGGTTCCGGCCCAGTTCGCCAGAGTTATCGACCCAGGCGGACCCCTGCTGCCGCTGCCGCCACCGCGCACCACTGCCGCCGCACATTTTGGCCTTCGTACAACCAAGTGCACCGCAGCCATCATTTTGATTTCCAAAAATGCCAGCTGCGCCATGTTTGTGCATGCGCAGGAGTACTGCGCATGCGCAAATGAGTCACGGCAGCCATTTTGGAAATCAAAATGGCGGCTGCGACATGAGCGGTGGTGGCACGGCAGCTGTGGCCGCACGCAGAGGGGTGTTGCGCATGCTGCCATTCCCCCCCCTCGGCCCGGCGGAGAGGAGGACTTCGGGGGACTGGCCCAGGGCTCAAAAGGGTTGCCTACCCCTGATTTATTCCATGGAAGGAAAACAATTTATTTATGTTCAATGTCAAGTCCCTTTTGGATTTTGTCAACTTTGACCTCGTAGGATACAAACAGATAATTTTAAAGTATGTTTCTTGTATATACATAGACAATAATGATCTTAATCAAGGAAACCATCCTATCCGATAGAAGCAATTTTATCCAGATGACAACCCTTACAGAAAAAGACTTTGTACTGCCTTTGTTAAGGAAGAGCACAATTTTGTTGCTGTTGTTAACTACCTTCAAGTCAACCCTGACTCATGCCAACCTTGTTGATGAGAGATCAAGACCCCCTGTCCTCCATTGCTCTGCTCAAGTCCTGTAAATGCAGGCCCATGACCTTCCTGACTGAGTCTATCCATCTAGCATGTGGTCTTCCTCTCTTTCTGCTACCTCTACTTTCCCTGGCACTTTGTCTTTCCTAGTAAGTCATGCCTTCTCATGAGGTGAACAAAATACAACAGCCTAAGTTTTGTCATCTTGGCTTCCAGGGAGAATTCAGGCTTGATCTGTTCTAGTTCCATTTGTTTGCCTTTGCTGTTTACAGTATCCTCAGCACTCTTCTCCAGCACCACGTCTCAAATGAGTTGATTTTCTTCTTACCCACTTTCTTCACCATCCAGCTCTTAGATCTATATATAGTGATGTGGAAGACAATGGTTTGTATAATTCTAGTACTCAATTGTGTATCTTTACGCTTTAGGATCTTGTCTAGTTTTTTCTTAGCTACCCTTCACATTTCTCATCTTCTTCTGGTTTCTTGAATGCATTCTCCATTCTGATTACTATTTGATCCAAGGTACAGGAATTTTGATTTACTCATTGTCTAGATCAGGTGTCAGCAAACTTTTTGAGCTGGGGGCCGGTTCGGGGTTCCTCAGAACA
>JAIPUX010001232.1:135286700-135300950 GCA_020142125.1 Phrynosoma platyrhinos
TTACCATGTATGGATGTGAGAGTTGGACAATTAAGAAAGAAGATAGGAAGAAAATCAATGCTATTGAGATGTGGTGCTGGAGAAGAGTGCTAAGGATCCCATGGACAGCCAAAAGGACAAACAAATGGGTCCTAGAGCAGATCAAGCCAGAAACCTCCCTGGAAGCCAAGATTTCCAAACTGAGGCTGTCATACTTTGGACACAGCATGAGAAGAGAGGACTCTTTGGAAAAAAGAATAACGCTGGGGAAGGTGGAGGGAAATAGGAAGAGAGGAAGGCCACATGCCAGATGGATGGACTCTATTAAGGAGGTCATGGGTGTGGGTTTGCAGGATTTAAGCAGAGCAGTGGAGGACAGGGGGTCTTGGAAATGTCTCATCCATACGGTCACCATGGGTTGAGATTGACTTGAGGGCAGTTAACAATAACAATTCCCTGGTTATTCATGGGATAATGACACTTGCATTAATGTCATTTTAAGCACATTTTAATGTCAATTGTGTGATTTTCACAGGTAATCACTGTTTAAACTCACAATTTCCCCAGTGTGATAAAGTCCAGTGATTTGGAATTATTAAAATAATGTCCAAGAATTATGTCAGTAGATATTTTTACCAAATAATTCAATTGGCATATTGATTTTAAAAGAAAATCTAGGTGTTTGTTTCTTGAGTCAATTAGCATCAAATTATCTGGTTCCAAAATAGCTCATGTATATCCATTTTATATAATTGTAGTTAACTTTGGCAGAAGGTGTCGCATGAAAATACATTTTTGAAGGATGTGTGCACATGCTTTATTACTCAAGTCTCATTTTAGACATCAGATCAATCAGGGAGTTTGCCAGAAAAATTGGGAGCCAGTGTGTTCATATAATATATTATTTTTCCCAGGAATAGTTGCCTGTCTCCACTACCATGAGAATATAATTGTTTGGTGTGTTTTTTCCCATCTGATTGCAGCTTTACAAATATCCCTGCTGAGTCATGCAGAGAAATGGAAACACCAGGGTTGGGAACATCAGTGGGAAGTCCCCAGTGAAATCTCAGCATGTACTCATTCACTGGCTGTGTGACAGAATTCGTTTTCTCTGTCTCAACACTTCATTCCCCTGCCCCCATCTGTACTATGGAATAATGACACTAGTGGAGGGGATTTTTTTTAACCCTTTAAGGTTTCATTAATGGAATATAATAGTAGGCTGAATTTAGCAATTTATTTAACAACATGGTACCAAATAAACTGCAGTGTTCCATCTACTATCGGACACCATTCATAAACCTTGAAGGATTTTTTGAAAAATTGCTCATCACTAGCCAGTAATGCACATTATTGTAAGAGTTAATGGAAACATATATAGGGAAAAAACCTAGAGCAATCGTTGGTCAAGGAGGATGCTAGCAGCATTCCAAATGTTATTGGACTCCCCTTCCAGAATGGTGAATAGACGGGAATTGTGGAGTAAGCAATGGCCTTGCATAGAATGCTTTTTTTTGGGGGGTGGAGTCATTGAAGATCTTTTAATCATTGATCATTTATATGTTTTTAAAGCTGAGACAAGATTTTTAGCTAGGAGAAATCCAGTGTGCCCTTTTGGAAGAGAAAGAAAAAAAAATTGTAATATATGCATAAAGGCAGGGGTAGGCAACTTAAGGCCCAGGGGCCGGATGCGGCCCCCCGAGGCCTTTGGACTGACCCTAGGCCGGTCCTGCCGCCGCCACCACCCCCACCGCCCACCATGATGATATTGATTATTGTTATTATTACTTGTTCTTGGGGTTTTCTTGGCAAAATCTCCACAGGGGTTTTGCCATGGCTTTTCTGGGGCTGAGAGAGTGTGCATGCATATTTTTATATTTTTTTAATTAATTAATTAATTAATTAATTAATTTTTGGTGCTTTGCCCCCCCCCCAATTGTCTGAGCGACAGCAACCTGGCCCCTGGCTCAAAAAGGTTGCCTACCCCTGCATAAAGGTGAAGGTGAAGGTATTCCCCATTGACAAGGTTGTCAAGTCGTGTCTGACTGTAGGGGCGGTGCTCATCTTCGTTACTAAGCCAAAGAGCCAGCATTGTCAGAGACTACTCTGTGATCATGTGGCCAGCATAATTGCGCAGAATTCTGTTTACCTTCCCATCGAAGTGGTACATATTTATCTACTTGCATTTTGCATGCTTTCAAACTGCTAGGCTGGCAGAAGCTAGGACTAGTGGTGGGTGCTCACCCCATCATGCAGCACCTGAGCCTTGAACTGCCAACCTGCTGATCTTGCAATCATCAGAGTCAGCATCTTAACCACTTGAGCCACTGCAATCGATAATATATGCATACAATAATCTATAATACCAATAAGGATCCAAATGTGATAGCTATTTGTTAATATCATTAGTGAAAATCTTGACCCACCAGGACATTTTCCTGCCTAGCTTCAAACTCAACTGAAATGGGAGTAGTATAGAAATTGTTGTTGTTGTGTGCCTTGAAGTCATTTCCAACTAATGGAAACCCTAAGGTGAGCTGATAGGGTTTTACTGGCTAATTTCTTCAGAGAGGGGTTGCCTTTGCCATCTTCTGAGTGTGACTTGCCCAAAGTCACCCAATGGGTTTTACATGGCCAAGCTGATATTCAAACCCTTGTCTCCAGAATCATAGTCCCGCACTCAGACCACAACACCACACAGGATCACATGTACTGTCTTCATAGCATATATGTATCAATATATGAAGAACCACCAGCATGGTAATGCCAAAAATGTGGGGGGAAGTGTTCAAACGTTTGTCTTCTTTCTTCATAACATATTTGTGAAGTTAAGTCCATAATATTTTTCTGCTAGATCACTTCCGAGAATGGAGACAGAAGTCCTCAATGGAGAGATAAGGAGCTGCCTGGGAACTGGGGCACTCTAGGAAAGAAACTAGAAAATACTCAAAATAGACTTTTTGAGAGGAAGGAGACCATTCTAATGAAACCTGTCTGCTATGACGAAACCTGTGTGTCTCTTAATTAGTGAGATCAAATATAGAGAGTAAAAGTGTATTGCTTTTACTGTTTTCACATATTGGGGTTTATGGTGTAATTCATTTACTATTAATTACATTTGTAGATACTCTCATTATTTCTCATGGTCATTCTGTTTTTCAAATAAAAGAGTTAATGTTAAGGAATTATTGACTCTTTATAAATTTTAATAATTCCTTTTTTTAAGTGCTTTATTCTGACAAGAGCTTAACTATCTCAAATTACTGAAAGCTTCATTCTTTCTAAGTTCTGGGAGTTAGATAGTCATAAACCTCTCATTGAGATTTGTTGGACTGAAGATAACAACTATCAGTTACAACCATAAACTAAGAAGAATGCTACATTTAACAAAAACAGACAAAATTAAAGCAAGTAATCAAAAGGCCATTAAAGAGGTAGGAAGATGGATTTCCTTGGGACAGAGTACCAAACCCAGATTAGACCTTTTACTTGGTCCAACCAGATGTTTTTCTGAAGTTATGAGGACACACAAGATAAGCCTTTGTTAAATATCTTAATAAGGAGGCAAATATATATAGAAGAATCTTTTCCTCCAGCTATCCCAACCCAGAGTGTAAAGGGGATGAAAGGCCATTCATTCAACTAGTGGGGTCACATGCTCCCAATTGTTGTTGTTGTTGTTGCCTTCCAGCAGTTTCCAGCTTATGCCAACCTGAAAATGGGGCAAGATTTGTTCTGAGGGGGTTTGCCTTTGCTGTCCTCTGAGGCTGAGAGAGTGTGCCTTACCCAAGGTCACTGAGTTGGTTTCAATGGCTGAGCAGGGATTCAAACCTGGGGTCTAGAGTCATGGTCCAATGCTCAAAACCACTACGGAACACTGGCTTTCTTGGTCCCAATAGGCAGCTCAAATCAATCAGGTATTCAGAACCAGCTGAAGTTTCTGGGCATTTCTCAAAGGCAGCCCCATGCAGAATATATTGTGTAATCCAAACGCAATGCAGCTAAGACGTATGTCACCCAGCCATTTTACACTTTCCAGGAACAGGTGTAGTTGACACACCAACCTATGTTGGGCAAAGACACATCTGGCCACAGCTGTCACCTAAACATGCAGTGACATGCAGTTCACAAACACACTCTCAAAGTACAAACTTGTGCTCTCTATATAGATGTCACACCCTAGTCAGGACCGGGTGACTCCCTAACTCTGGAGCTATAATTCTGATGAACAGCATCTCTGCATTGTCTGAATTAAGTCTGAGATAGATAATAATGCTAGGAAAGGTTGGGGACAGCAGAAAGAGGTGGAAATGGCATGCCAGATGGACAGATTCAATCAGAGAGGTCATGGGCATAAATACAAAACTTAAGCAAAGCCGTGGAGGGCAGGGGGTCTTGGAGGTGTCTTATCCACAGGGTCACCATGAGTCAAGTCCACTCAAGCCCACATCCAGCTGTGAGCTCTTGATAGTTGTGTGGAAGAAGAGGGAGGGGTTCAGCAATGTCCAGCTACTGAAATTCCTTCTTCCACAGAAGTATGAAAAGGAATGGAGCCCAGCCCTCTTTTCTTGCTACCTTGTATCAGACTCATTGCTAACCACTGCCCTGGTGGCGCAATGGTTAAATATTTATACTGCAGCCACTCACTCATAGACCACAAGGTTGCGAGTTCAATACTAGCCAGGGCCCCTGAGGCCTTTGGACCGGCCCCAGGCCGGTCCTGCCGCAGCTGCCCACCATGATAATATTGATTATTGTTGTTATTACTTGTTCGTGGGGTTTTCTTGGCAAAATCTCCACAGGGGTTTTGCCTTGGCTTTTCTGGGGCTGAGAGAATGTGCATGCAAATATTTTTATATTATTTATTTGTTTGTTTATTTGTTTATTTTTGGTGCTTCGGCCCCCCAATTGTCTGAGGGACAGCAACCCGGCCCCCAGCTCAAAAAGGTTGCCTACCCCTTGGCTAGACTCAGGCCTGCATCCTTCCCAGGTCGCTAAAATGAGTACCCAACTGTTGGGGGGCAATGAGCTTACAGTTGTAAACCGCTTAGACATCCCATAGTGCGATATGAAGCAGTATATAAATGAAGCTGCTTTTGCTTTGCTCTAAGTTTATTTGAGAAATATCCACATTTTTTTAAAAAAATGGAATTTAGGGCAAAACTAGATGTGATGGCTCTGTATGTGTAAGAAGTGTTCAGCATGCACTCCCCACCCCACCCTTGAACAGAAGTTATGTGGATGCCTTAGCCTCACACAGACTCTGGTGATTTGTGAGGAAGAGTTAAAACTCTTTTGAACCAGATCTCAAGAAAAATCTTCTCTGGGAACTTCTTATTTCCAAGGAAGCTCCCATCAGCAAAGAAACAACCTCCAGGAGCCTATAAAAGCCTTAAATGAATGCTTGATGGTTGTAATAAAGTCACACAGCTAACGTCTCATCTGCTTTCGCCATAGCTTAGAAGTAACTGCACGGGATTTCGGTATTAATGTCAAACATAAGAATAAAAGACAATTTGGCTTAATCTCTACCTTTGAACAACATGTGCCACATTTCCTTTCCTAAACAGAGATCATAATGAACCAACATAATATGAGCAAAATAAATGAACTGATAAGATTCTTTTATTGACATCATACAGGAAGTGGGTCACAAGAACATTCCCAAAGTAGACACTTTACAATTAGCAAATACTGCACTATCTGCACAAATATTTGCTGTACCAAAGCAATTGCCATTGATGTCAGCATGTGTTCTTTTTCCCAAGCTAGCATAACACTCTAGAATTTGAGCTAATTTACACAAAGGCAGCTGCTGTACCCTTGTCACCGGAGAACAGCCTTCATGCCAAATCATAATAAATCATAATAAAGGTGATATTGTTGGATGGGGGGGACTAGTTGGAGGTTGTTTTTGTTTTTTATGAACATCTGGCCATTAAAAGCAAAGTGTTATTATTTTCTGCCTAGGAATAAGTCAATACACAGGTTGGATAATGAGCCTGCCAGTCTCAAATGCCAAAAGTGCCCATCAGAGAGAAGCAAAAAATGGAAGGTACCTTATCTAGTACAAAAACGAAAGAAAAAATAATTATTAAAAAGTGTCAGATTCTATTTTTAAGACTTTGTTTCTCTTGGTCTTCTAAAGTGTCAGTCATTATCATTCCCATACTATAAATGTTTAGCATTTTTGTTTCATGTGTTTTCATGAACCTGAACTAGCAAACTTTATGCCACAATAAATCTGTTAGTTTTCAAAGTGTCATCCCATAGAATTTTAATTATGAAGATATAAATAGTATATTTTCTTTATTTGCCTTGATTTACAAGGTGTCATATATAACATGGTAGGAGCCCTTTATTTTTATTTTTTTTCATTGTTTATTACATTTCAGATGATTATATGGGAAACAGTCACATGGCAGTGTATCTTGGACATGGTCTTCCTACCAATGGGGCACAAATTCAGATCAGTAAAAGCAAAGAATAATAAGAGCAAACATTTCCAGCAAATTTGTCATTGGGGGGAAAAATACAAACATAAAAATTATCATTATTTTATAAGGGGATACTTTGATCAATCTTCCTTTTTGTAAGTGGCATGTCTAGGGGACAAGGCAAGATCTAGCTTAAGAATGATTTTAAGGAAGGGGCACAATAAAAGGTGCAGACAAAGATTTCAGAGAAGGGGACAGAGCTCAGTGGTAGAACACAAAGCTTTGTATGGACCTTATCAGATGGCAAAAAAGGACAGGAGCATAGCGCTATGCTCTAATCAATATCGGGCAATAACACGAAGATTTCACATGACGCCGTGCAATGTCACCATTATTGTGTGATTATCCCATGAATAAAGAGGTATAATCTCACTGCTTTTTTAAAATCCTATTAATAAAAAGCAATGTGATTATGCCTCTTTATTCCTGGGATAATTGCACAATAATGATGACGTTGCATGACATAATGTGAAAATGCCTGTTGCAGGAGTGCATTTAAAATGCACGGAGCTGCCATACCCAAGCAGTGAGGGTGGCAATGATCGAAAGAGAAAAGGTGACACCTCTCATAGAGATGAGTACAACATACACAAAACAAACAGTCAAAGAGAAGGCATGGGGTGAAGGGGGATGAGAGGGGGCATGATTGTACCTTGCCAGGCACACCTCTGCTCCTATGCTCTGTCCCGGTGAAACACATGAACATGGACTGTGTGCAGGTTCACAGGGACTGACATCCAATGGGGTGGCAGTCACTGGTGGTTTGCTCCTGTAAAGGTATGCAGAGATGATGTGGGGAACACTAAAAACAAAAATAGTACCCAGCAGTGCAGCTTGAAGCCATGCCATGAGGTCAAGATATGTTCACTCCAGCCACCTTGGGAGTGGGCGATGCGGTTGGTGGGGCTTCAATGCAGCTTCAGAAAAGGCAGTTTTGCTTTTTCCTGCCCATCTGTTTCACTTCTAAGATCTGTTTTTTGGAGATGAGTTGGATTATCCCCAGTGGTAGACTGAGGGGTGAAACAGAATGCCCCAAAGGGATGGCTTCAAGCTGCCCCTTCCAAAACCATATTGGGGCTGTGGCAACCGCACGCCACAGCCCCAGTCCACATTTTTACTGACCAAAAAAGGAGCGCTCCTTTTTGGGCTGGCAAAAAGCGGGCTTTTCCACCCTGCCACAGCCAGAAGTCAGCTTTAAGGCACTCCAGGAATGGGTAGCATATAAATACTGTGCTGCTAAAGTACCTGGAAGCCGGCCTGTAAATAGCCAGGTGGCTTCCGGGCAGCTTTGGAGAATAAACAACGTGCTCCTACACCAGTTGGAAGGTGGTGCAAAAGGGTTGTCTGTTACAACCCAAAGTCTGGAGCCTGAGTCAAGAAGCCTGGAAAAAGTGAAACTTCATTTGCTGTAGGAAAGTGTTTCCACAGCTGCTTTCACTAAAGTTAAGGGCAACACAAATGAGAATGGCTCAATTGAAAGAAACAGACTACCATGAAAACTAGCTATCTGAAGCTTGCCTTACAAATTGGGAAAAGGAGGGGGGAAGCAGACGAGAGCTTCCCAGACGCCCTGGGCCGGCGCGCCGCGGGGCCGCAGCCTCCGCACCTCGGCGCACCGGCGGCGACCCTGGAAGGAGCGCTAAATCAGCGCTCCTTCCTCAAGACAGCGAAAATGCGCACTAACAGCGGCGGGCGCACTTTCGCTGTCTTTTCCGCCGCGGCACGTTCGGCTGCCGCGGCGTGAGGTCTTCCCCGGAGCGCCGGCCGTGCGGAGGGCTGGCGACTCCGAGGGCGACCTCAGGGAGAGGAAGGGGCGCCGAACGTGCGGCTGCCCCTCCTCTTCCAAGCCTCCAAGACAACCCTATTAGTCGTCTGCCGAGGCCCTCAGTCTCTATAGTTATATTGGTGTAAGAAAAGGAGACTCTCAGTTGTGACTTTTAATCATTTATGATATACCATCTGTTTTAAGGGAGGGGAAGCTCTGGATCCTGTGTTAGATCTGAGGAAAATATTTCATCCTTCATCCACCCCACTTGGCTAGGGAGACCTCCTATACAACATTTCAATTAGAAGAGTGAATGGCATATAAAGAGAATCTTGTTGTTAGTTCTGATTAGTGAGCAGAGCTAACAATAGGATTCCCAGTATCACTTTGCTTTCCCTCCATCTTTGCCAATTAGAAAAGGCATGGCAAGAAACAAGCCAACTGAGCAGAATAACTTGAAGAGTTTTTCTTGAGGCTTGCAATCAGGGCTGTAGTTGCACTGTGGCTTCTTCAGTTCAGAAAGAACGCAAGAAAACTTATCACAGAAAAGCCCAGTTCTTGACTGAGCCACACAACACAAGGATACGCTTCCTGAACCAGCCAGGTGCCACTGACATTAGAGACTGGGGCCATCTTCCCAAGACAATATAAGATGGTTCGGCCCTGAAACATTTTACAAAACAGACCCTCACCAGCAACAAAGGAGATCCCATGTTGGGAGAAAGGCAGGACATAAAGCAATTAATAAATGTTATGTTAGCAACTGTATAAGTGGTGGGACAAAAATTAAATAGTATAATAGGCAGTAATACAAAAATCATCTTGTGTGAACCCATTTTCAGCTCTGCAGCTTTGATTAGCATATGATCCCAGTCCCATGCATTTTTCTCAGTTATTCAAGTAACACATAAAATGCTGATAACAGAAATTCTGGGAGATTTGGAAAACTATGCTACAGCGACAGAGAGAAGTATTCAGTCATCCACCTAATAGTAGTTCTCTACTCCTGAACTGTATTTCATGTCTTGATTTACTTGTCATATCACATGGGGGGAATCTATAGTTTATCCCCTACAAATCCCCCCAAAATGCATAATTACGCACAACAATTTCACATGACCCATCATTAAAGTAGTCAGAAAGTGGTGTTATCCTGGATCATTTTACTTTTGGGATTTTAGCGAAAATGCATATGCGATATTACTGTAATTGCGCATTTACTCTAGTGTGAAAGTCAAATTTGGTTTATTCATGCAATAATCCTCCTTTCACTTGTTTTTGCAGTTTTCCCTTGGTTCTGTGAGGCTGCTTTTACTTCCTGTTTTGCTTGGGTGACAAACATGCCAGGCAGACATGAGCCTCTCCGCTTTCTCTTTCTAAAATCTCCTATTTGGTAATATTTAATGGTGCTATGCATCCCTCTGTGCATGTGCAAGTATACCATTTCTATCTCATATACAGAATTTGTTTGCTTTTGTATGAAATGCAAAAGTGGATTTTTTTTTCTTTTCGTGCAATTAAACACTATTTTTGCTTTATTTTCAGGCTGGTTTATTTGTGCTTATCTCTTTAAAGATGGAACTGGCCCCCATGTGATAAAGTCCTTACAGTGGGAACTGTTTGTTCTCTTGTTCGACTTAGGTATTCTGTGGAGCATAATTCAGGAAGATTAGAAACAGAGCAGTGAAATCTTCCTAAAGAATAAAATGAGTTGTCAGCCCTGAAAAACTAGACACAGAACAGTAAAATCTTCCTAAAGAGTAAAACCAGTTGTAAGCCCTGAAAAACGAGCAAACCCTGAGCAGAACAGGAATGAACAGCTTCCTGCCCACCAGAAGCTACCAACAAAGGATCTAGTAGTTTAACATAAATCTTCAGATCAAGCAAAGTCCACTTGGGAGAGCCTGCCTGCCCAGTTTTCAGCTAAAGTGGGCTATTTGTCCATAAGATTTCTAAAGCAGAGACAGTATTCATTGCAGTCCTGCTGCCTAATAAAGGTGCTGCCCTATGTCTTATAGGAGAGTCCTGTAAATAAATACAAATATTACAAAAGTCCCCAGTGACTTTATTCCAAAGGGAGCCAAATCCAAGGGAAGCACTGTTCTCCTGGAAATTCACACTGTTTGGAGGACTGGATATCTGTGTCTAGCCCTGTTCCATTAGAATTTAAGCATGTTTACTCAAAATGCAAGGAACTTTACTCAAAATGCACCCAACGTTGTGTGTCAGCTCTTCTCCCCTCCATCTCTATTGCCCTCCTATACATGGATGCTGACTGAAACAGAGACTGTCTGCTGTCTGAGAAGGCTATCCATATGAGCTGGAATTCTTGTTTTTTTTAGGGGTGCAACTCACATGGAAAACCCTGCAAAGGCTCAACATTTCAGCCCCATTTCCCTTAACATGCAGAGGAGTAATGGAAGTTACCATGGAGAAGTAGGGCTAATGTACTCTCCACCTTGCATCTTGAGTAAATTTAAATATGGTTCAACAACAACTGAATAAGGCATCTAATTTTTCTGTCTATTTATCCATCCATCTAGAACACAGTTTACATGAATTGCTTCAAAAATGTAGTCCAGGAAACCATAGAGCTCCTTGTAGGGTAATTAAAAATTGTTCACTGACAAGATCAGCAGTGTAACAAAGCATCCTGTGATATCTATCAGATTATAGCATGAGATTTTTGTTCATACACAGCCCACTTCCTCAGATGCACGAAGTGTAGTTACACTTGACATAGGTATCCCTTTTAAAAAGGATCAACAATGGAAGAGAAGCTCATCTGAAAGACATATAAATTCCCTGGGATTGTCTGGTCATCTCAGGCAATGAACATAGGGAGGAACTCTATCATCTCATTTTACTCATTTTCAAGTTCAAAAGTTGACTGTACTATGGTGCAGACTTATTTATATTTTCATTCATTTGCCACCATAAATCAGCCCCAACAATAGATAGGACTGGCTCTATATTAAATGGTACCCTCGACTAAGAATATCTTCAGAACCCTCCTCTCTTGCACCATTGTTTGAATACATTATTTTTATTGCATACGTAAGGGCCAGCATGGTGTTGTAGTTTGAGCACTAGACTAGGACCCTGGGAGACCAGGGTTCGAGTTCTAGGTCGGCTATGGAAACCCATTGTGTGACCGTAGCAAGTCACACTCCCTTAGCCTCAGAAGATGGCAATGGCAAACCCCTTCTGAAGAAACTTGCCAAGAAAATCCTGTGATAGGTTTGTGTTAGGGCCGCCATATGTCAGAAACAAATTGAAGACACGCAACAACAAGACACCCCAAATGGTGCAAAGCATTCCTGACAAAACAGAAAGACATTGGAGTTCCCTGCTCTTGTAGCATCTAAGGCTTAGCACTTTTTGGAGCCAAGATCCAAACATTTACCACCTACCAGTTGAGGCCTGAGAGTTCTCTGCTACAGTAGTTGCTCTGAACCTGAGAATTTTTCCCATCTCTGCCCATTGCCACCAACAGCATCATTCTGGTTCCAATAGAAGGAAAACAAACCAAGATTCAAACTCCATGGTTTGCCAATCTAAACAACTAGGAAGGGAAGAGGTGATGGTGGTGGAGACACAACAGAAGGGGGCCTTGCCTCTGGGGTGTTCCAAACCCAGAGGAGTTCCTAATTGAAAGGATCCTTTGAATCTATAAAGGAGAACTTGGACTACCACTCCCCAGATCCCCACCAACAAGGCTCATTTATTTACATTTGTATGTTACCAGTACAGCTTTGTCAATGGTTACTGTTATTATTTCAAATTACATTTAAGACTTAAAAGTAATTATCAAAGTTGATACTTTGTACTTTTCATTTCCCTCTGACTTCACTACTGTCCTTTCCTCCCCTGCTGTAACAATATGTCAACATATTAAGTGAATATCCATGTTTTTGTACTAGATCCACAAAAACCCATGTCACAATACATTGGTCAGCCTGCAAAGTGCTATACAATGATTTGGTTCTTTCTTTTCTAAACCAGTATTTCTGGAATAGCCAGCTCAATATCTTGCTTTATACACTGGAGATCCTCAGCTCAACCATCCTTCTTTTTTTTTTTTACTCCATTTCTCATTAGCAGACCCAAAGGTCTGTTTTAAGATCAATAAAGCTTGTCAGTCATGACTACCGGTAACTGTTTTCGCTGGCATATGCACTTGTACAGAGAACCTTTGAGTTGCCCTAATATATGAGAACATAAAGCATATGTCTGATCTCAGCCATTCCCACAGATATTGGTGGTGGTGGTTATTACCAGAGAGCCAACAGCCCTTTCAGACACTTCACCCCAGATTCTCCCTCCTCACTCCAGAAAAGAACTATGGCTGCATACACACTGCAGTAATAATCCAGTTTGACACCACTTTAACTGCTTAATAGCTCGATGCTAGAGAATTCTGGGAACTGTAGTTTTGTAAGACATTTAGCCTTCTCTGGTCCAAAATACACAATCCAGTTTGGGACCACTTTAACTGCCCTGGTTCAGTACTAGGGAAGCCTGGGAACTGCAGTTTATTGTGGCACCAGAGCTCTCTCTGACAGAGAAGGCTAAATGTCTCACAAAACTACAGTTCCCAGAATTACCTAGCATTGAGCCAGAGTGGTTAAAGTGGTCTCAAACTGGATTATTTCTGCAGTTTGCTTTGGACCTTTGCCAGAGAGTTCTGGTGCCACAACAAACTACAGATCCCAGAATTCCATAGCATTGAGCCCTGGCAGTTAAGGTGGCATCAGAGTGGATTATTTCTACCATGCAGATGCAGCCTAAAACACTGAGTAGTTTTCAAAGCAAAAAAAAGAGAGAGAGAGAGATGTGACACTTATTCACACAACACAACAGGGAGGAAATTCAATGAGAAAAACTTCATCATGGCAGGAAAAAGCTACAAGGGTCCAAAACACACCACAGAAATAACCCAGTTTGAGACTGCTTTAACTGCCATGGCTCAATGCTAGGGAATTCTGTGAATTGTTTTGGGAGACATTGAGCCTTCTCTGTCAGAGAGCCCTAGTTCCAAAATAAATTACAATTCCCAGAATCCCCTAGCACTGAACCAGGACAGTTAAAGCAGTCTCAAACTGTATTATTTCTGCAGTGTGTTTTGGACCAAGATGAATTCTATCTGTCCTCTCCCTGAAACAGACCTCAACCCTAACTATGCCACAACTATAGGCGGTTTCTTTAATTTAAAAAGAAAAAATAAGGATTCTGTGTGGAGGGAAAATAAATCCCACCTCCCTCAAAGAAAGGGGAAAATATACCTTCATCTTTCAGGAGGGGGGTTAAATCTGAGGAAAGGAACCCTTCACTTTGCGAGCTGCTGAATGTCCTCTCCTCAGGGAGAAGGGGATCTGTATATAATGACCAAAAAAAAAGGAAAAAGAAAAGGAAAGCAAGAATGAAAAAACTCCACCGTGGTTTGAAATCATATCTCAGCACAAGTAACAGGAAACCTTTCCCACTTCGACAGCCACACAAAGCGAAAGTTTCACACAAACTTTATGTCTCTTTATGTCTCTTTTTTGGTAGAGTGGGGGGGGAAGGTTGTTAACAGTGATTCAGAGTGATATAATTAACAGTGATTCAGAGTTGTCTTTTTAGTGTTGCAACAGTTGTCTTTTTAGTGCTGAGTTGTCTTTCTAGTGTTGCAATGGAAGAGAAAGAAAGGAGAGAAAGGGTGGTTGTGACACACGAGAGGAAACCAAGGCAGAGGAGAAAGAAGGCCAAAAGAAAGTTGCAGCTAGGCAGGATTTTTCTAGGAGTTGTGGAAATTCCCCATTTTGGGTGAGCCTCTTTGGAGGGACCTTCCCGGCCTTGTTGAGCAGCTGGAAAACCCAGCCTGGTTTCATATCTACCTGGAGAGGGCTCTTGGGGGTGGGGGGAGGGAAGAAATCAAGACATATACCAATTGAACTTCTTCAGTCCACAACCCAGGAACTTATCACACGGAGTCTAAAGCAGACCTAATCCAAAGGGTATCCGTAG